>OV702279.1:10000000-11200000 GCA_916181665.1 Avena sativa
CAAGGAAGAACATGAAAGACACTTACGTTTGATACTTGAGAAACTGAGAGAACATAAACTTTATGCCAAATTCATCAAGTGTGAGTTCTGGCTAGAAGAAGTTGGTTTTCTTGGTCATGTTATGACAAAGGATGGTGTAGCAGTTGATCCTGCTAAGGTTTCAGCTGTGACAGAATGGGAATCTCCCATGAATGTGAAAGAAGTTCGTAGTTTCCTCGGTTTAGCAGGTTACTACAGAAGGTTCATTTAAAATTTCTCAAAGGTTGCTAAGCCAATGACTGAATTGTTAAAGAAGGACAAGAAATTTGCTTGGTCTGAAGGTTGTGAAGTCAGTTTCCAAGAATTAAAGAAGAGACTTGTGACAGCACCAGTTCTATGTCTGCCAGATTTGGAAAAGGATTTCCAAGTATATTGTGATGCGTCTCATCAAGGTTTGGGTGCCGTACTTATGCAAGACGGTAAAGTTGTGGCCTATGCCTCGAGACAACTCAAAACTCATGAATTAAACTATCCTACTCATGATTTGGAGTTAGCCTCTGTCGTCCATGCACTCAAAACATGGAGACATTACCTTTTGGGAAAACGTTGTGAAGTGTTCACCGATCACAAGAGTTTGAAGTATATCTTCACCCAGAAGGAAATCAATATGAGACAAAGAAGATGGTTAGAGCTTATCAAGGATTACGACTTAAGTTTGCAATACCACCCCGGTAAAGCAAATGTAGTAGCAGATGCTCTAAGTCGTAAGACGTTTGTAAATGGCCTTACCAAAGGAGAATTGCCAGATGACTTGTGTAAGCAATTCAAAGAACTCAGATTGGAGATTGTGCCTGAAGGACATCTCATGTCCTTAGATGTTCAACCCACTTTATTGGACAAGATCCGAGAAGCTCAGAAGACTGATAAGGAAATTGAAAAGATTAAGGAAAATATTAGTCTAGGGAAAGCTAAGAGTTTCCATATAGACGAACAAGGTACCTTATGGCACGGGAAACGTATTTGTGTTCCACAAGACCCGGAGTTGCGGAAACTGATTTTACAAGAAGCCCACAACTCTCTGTATTCTATTCACCCGGGTAACACCAAAATGTACATGGACATGAAAGAAAGATTTTGGTGGAACAATATCAAAAGGGACATCGCCGAACATATTGCTTTGTGTGATGTGTGTAGTAGAGTGAAAGCGGAGCATCAGAAACCAGCAGGTTTGCTTCAACCACTGCCTATTCCTGAGTGGAAGTGGGAAAATATTGGTATGGATTTCATTACCGGATTACCAAGGACCAGGTCAGGGTATGATTCTATATGGGTAGTAGTGGATCGCCTAACTAAAGTGTCTCATTTTATACCCGTGAAGACAACTTATACAAGTGCCAAGTTAGCTAAAATCTACATGAGCAGAATTGTATGCCTTCACGGTGTGCCTAAGAGTATTGTGTCAGATAGAGGAACTCAGTTCACTTCTCACTTTTGGATACAGCTCCATGAATCTTTGGGAACGAGATTGGAATTCAGCACGGCTTTTCATCCTCAAACTGATGGAAAAACAGAAAGGACTAATCAAATTCTTGAAGACATGTTGAGGGCATGTGCCCTAGACTATGGAGAAAGTTGGGATGAAAGTTTGCCTTACGCAGAGTTCTCTTATAATAACAGTTACCAATCTAGCATTGGGATGGCACCATTTGAGTTTCTCTACGGAAGGAAGTGTACCACCCCATTGCTATGGAATGGTGTGGGAGAGAGAAGTTTGTTTGGACCGGATCTTATCAAAGACGCAGAGGAGAAAGTCAAATTGGTTAAGGACAGGTTAAAAATAGCACAGTCCCGACAGAAAAGCTACGCAGATTCTAAGTGTAGAGAAGTCACCTACGAAGTTGGGGATAGAGCTTATCTTAGAGTATCACCTCTTCGTGGAGTGAAAAGATTTGGAGTCAAAGGAAAGTTGGCACCAAGATATGTTGGGCCATTCAAGATTCTAAGTCGCAAGGGAGAAGTTGCATATGAAGTTGAATTACCGGAATCTCTGTCAGCTGTCCATAATGTGTTCCATGTGAGTCAGCTTAAGAAATGTCACCCAGAGATGGAAGAATCTTCTTTGAAGGATACCATACCTTTGGAAGGAGTTCAACTAGAAAGTGATCTCACCTATGAGGAAAAGCCTGTCAAGATTCTTGAGACCGCAGAAAGAATCACAAGGACAAAAACTATCAAGTTTTGCAAAGTACAATGGAATCATCATTCCGAAGAGGAAGCAACATGGGAAAGAGAAGATGATCTTCGGAAAGACCACCCTCACCTATTTGCTAGCCAATCCGAATCTCGAGGGCGAGATTCATCTTAAGGGGGTTAGATTTGTAACATCCCTAAATTCAAATTCCAAAACTCATTCATATCATCCTTGCATCCATCATCATCTAGGTTTTTTCTTAAATTCACTTTAGAAACAGGAGCATTTGTGGCTTATTATTTTATGTATGGAAACCCTAGCCTTGTGCTACTTGTTGTTGAGAAAAGTACTATTTCTCCTTCATTATTGTTTAGAACCCAAACACAAGTGATTTCCAAAAACTTGAGCAAAGTATCAAAGCAAAATATGAAATTAAAACAAATTATATGCCTATTATCATAAAGGCATAGTTTTAATTTATTTTCAAAAGGACCCAAGTGTTCTGAAGTGTTCAGATGTGTTTAACACTTATTTAAGAACAAGATTTATTGTACAAAAGTCCTGTAAAACTTTGGATTCAAACAGATTTGAATTTGGGTTTGAAAACCATATTTAGAAAAGCAATCAGAAAAGGAAAAGGAATAAAGAGGAAAAAAATAAGACAACCAGCTAATCAGGCCGACCCAGCCCAATTCGGCCTAGACTAGCCCAGTAGCGCACACCCCCGCGAATCGTTTTCTTTACCCACTCTCGCACCCACCAGCTCACTGACAGAAGGGACCCACTCCCTTTTCCCTCTATCGCTGACAACCGCGGCCCACTCGAGCATCGTCGTCTCCACCCCCCCCCCACGACCAGTTCATCCCCAAATCAGCGCGGCCGTTTCCTGTTTGATTCGCGGCTTCAATTCGTATCAATGCCCGAGTAATTCTCGCTCACGACCAGGCTATTTAAACCCCCTCTGTCCCCTCTCCCTTCTTCCCCAACTCCCAAGCCCAGAGCGCCCCCAGGCTGCACGCATTGCTCTCTGCAAACCCGCCGTCTCCGACGAGCCGCAGCAGCGATTCCGGCCAACTCAGACCACCCCTCTGCCTCTACTTCACGCGAGTGGACTCCGCTTGACCTCACTCATCTCCTAGCACTCTTGGTTTGCCCGTGGGTGACCCAGAACGTCGGCTACGCAAACGTCTGACCGCCACCGCCTCCAGCTTCAACTCCGGCGAGCTCCAGCGGTAAGTCCAGACCGCCCCGAACCTTGTCTTTCACACACGCGTTTA
Organism: Avena sativa; assembly: GCA_916181665.1. Lineage (NCBI taxonomy): Eukaryota > Viridiplantae > Streptophyta > Magnoliopsida > Poales > Poaceae > Avena > Avena sativa. Next base: position 10,003,448 of record OV702279.1, read on the forward strand.
CTCCGTGACCTTCTGCATCTGACCACACCCCCGTTTGCCTCCTAGTGATCTACAACGTCGCCTTCGACCTCGAACGGAACCACCTGTCGCCAGACTCAACTCCGACGAGGAATCATCGCTGTGTCAGCACGCCCCTTCGCAAACCGACGCTACCTTGAGCTTCAGCAGCCTCTTGCGAATCTGGTATGGCCCTTCTCCCTCTCACGGACGACCTGGAACGCTAGCGCCGCCGTAGACCGAGCACTCCGCCGCTCGCTGACGCCGCGCGCCGCCAGGACATGGTCACTTGCTCGCGCACCGTTGGATTTTGATCCAAGCGTTAGGATAGATTCATTAATCGGCGAAGAGGTACGCGATCTGGAGCGTGCGATCTATTTAGATCCTGCGGCTGCAGAGCTCGATCCGGTGCGAACCGGTACGCACCAGTCACAACGCGACGCGTGGCTAGGAAAGGATCTAAAAATAGATTTCAAATCAGAATTTGATCCAATTTTCAAATGCTTATAACTTTTGAATTCCACGTTGGAATTTTGCAAACTTTATACCGATGGATTCAGGAAATCAAGGCCTTTCTGTTTATGCAAAGTGTTTAACAAATAGTAACCATTAGAATGACTTTATTTGTAGAAACATGTTTAAGGCTATTTTGAGTATGGATTTAGTTTAATAATTTGTTTTAGGGATAAATAAGTTTAGTTGGCAAACTTGTGACTTGTTAAGTTTCTGTAAACATGCACATGCTTGGTAGAGTTTTCAAAATCACCACTTAGCAAAATCTTGCATGCATGCATTCATATTATTTTTGTTTGTATATAATTGGGTGTAATTGTGTGCTACAAATTTTTGTGTAGATTTTGCTAGTGACTGTGATTATGAGGAGTGCTACTCTCCACATTTCCAAGGCAAGTGATATTTTCATGAATATTCCTTTCCCATATTTTGTATTAGCATTAGATATTTTGCTAAGTCTTGCATGCTACTTTTGCCAAATGCTAAGTTGGGAAATCCTAAGTAGTGTAGAATTGTAGTATTGCTAGGGAATTTCCTAAGTTAAGTTACTATGCCATGCTTAGCCTAGCTAGTAGAAAACAGGGGTTGGTAAAGTATGTACATGCTATAGTGAAATAATTCTAAGACTTTTGGGACTCATGCTTTTCTTAATAAAACAACTAAGTCAATGAACTTCCTGGGTGGAATGGGACTTGAATGGTGGTTTTTGGTTGAGTGGTTACACAAGGCCATGGACTTGGCTTGTGTATCTCACTTGTGGTATGCCACCCAGGCACAAAGGGATTTGGAGGCCAAGTGTTGAGAAAGCTTACAGTGCAACCACTTGGCAATATGGGCTCTTCCATGATCATATAGGTTGCTAGAACTTAGTCACTTGGACAGTTGGTGGTAGTGGGAATGATAGGTTGGAGCGCGTCCATTTGACTAAGGAAAGGCTTCTGAAAGGTCCTGTCTTGGGAAACCAAGTCTGGTGGGAAAAGTGCACAACCTCTGTAGATGGAAAACCTAAGTACTTAGCCTAGTCCAAGGCAATGGACAACTTGAGCATCAAGACATGGAAGCTACAAGAATCTCATCACTCCAACTTCTAAGTAAAAATTGGTGGGTGAACAAGGGTGAAGGACCCCAATGTCTATTGGTGGTTTCTTGGGAAGTTTTTGACAAAGAAAAACTAAGTGATTTCAACTAATAGGTAAAACCTATTTTCAAGCAAAGCAAGCCAAGCTACACTTAGCCAAAATGCATATAGTAATATAGTCCACTTAAAATATACTAAGGTATCACTTGCCAATACTATTCCAAAGTATTGACCCACTGTGGCTGTAACTTGTGATGTTGCAGGTTACTCCGATGATGAGTAGGAGTCATGAGTCTACACTCAACATGCTTGCCTGTGGCACATGAAGATGAAGACTTATGTTTATTTACTTATTCCTTAAACTCTTGTATTAGGCCTATGGCCCTGAGTTGTAAAAGACTATGTTTTATCTCTGGAATGAATGTAATAAACGACCTTTGTATCTGTGTACTTCATCTTAAACTGTGGATGCTAGCATTGATCCAGGGACTAGCATTGCAATCACAAGGATCTTTTCCTTTATAAAGGAGGGGTCTAACGACAAGTTTGCTTGGTGGAGGGAGAGTAGGAAACCTACTTGGGAAGGAAGTCCCTCTCCCTCCACCCCCGGCCTTGGAAGCCGAGTTGGGGAGGGACTCCCCTCCCCTTGGCCGGCGCCCTCCACCTATAAAAGGAGGGGCAGGGCTGCCCCTCCAAGACTACACCTAGCCCTCTCCAAACCCTAGCCCTAAGCCGCCGGCGCCACCACCTCCTGCTGCTGCCGCCGCAGCCTAGCGCAAACCCTAGCCGCCGACTTGGACTTCCCCAAGCCCTATCCGTCGCCCTAGCCCTCTCTCCTTGGTGTGTCTAAACCCTAGATCACCGAGGCCTCTCTCATAGTCCACCATACTCGCTCCGGCTTAAGGCGAAGCCCTGCGAGATCTCTCCTCTACTTCCGGTACCACGCCGTCGTGCTGCCGGAATCGCGAGGAGAGTGCTACAACCTCCGCTGCCTGCTGGAACAAGGGAGAGGAAGGTCTTCGTCGAGTACCGAATGTGTGACCGACTGCGGGAGCGCTGCCGGAACGCAGCGCCGGAAGGCTCGTCTACGCGATCTTGAGATCGGCAAGAGTACGACTACATCACCCACGAGAATCCGCTCTCGTTAAACACTTTGGAATCTTTGAGGGTGAGTTATTCCATCGACTCGTTGCTACAATCTAGTAGATTGATCTTAGCTTGTTTGTTTGTATGCGGTAGAAATTTTCTGTTTTCCATGCTACGAACCCCTACAGTTCACAGCAAGTACTTTACTCGTTCCGTAATCCGATATCACTTTGTGATTAACTCCTTAACCGCGTGCTTGCAAGCGGTGTTGATATCGATTACCGAGTGGGCCGCGGGAGGGACAAATTCCATCTCGATACACACAACCCAACAAGTACTTTCCGATCACCTGAGAGACACCTTTATGATCACCCTCTCATAGGATGACGTTTGATGACCTCAAAGCTTTCTTCCGATACCAGGGAGTTGCATTATCTCATGGTCTAAGGAATACAATATTTGACATAGAAAAAGCTTCGCAAAGATGAACACGATGACACGATCTAATTGCTCTACTTGGTTTGGGTCTGTCCATCATATCATTCTCCTAATGACATGATCTCATTATTAATTGACAACTCATGTCTATGGTTAGGAAACCTTAACCATCGTTAATCAATGAGCTAGTCCATAAAGGCATACTAGGGACACAGTGTTGCTCATAAACCACACAAGTATCAAAGTTTCCGCTTAATATAATTCTAGCATGGAATATAAACTTTATCATGAACAAGAATTATAATAATAACATCTTTATTATTGCCTCTAAGACATAATTCCAACAGACAAGTACAAGGATGGTGGCTGGCGGAGCTGGCCCTGCATGGGTTTTAGGGGCTCCTTGCGCATGGGAACCCATCCCTTGGCCATGGATTGGCTGGGGTGCCGTATCTGGGCCATGGGCCTGGATTTGGCATCTACCTAGTAGTCCCTCCTGTTCAGGTTCTGTGGGCTTGACCGGTGGACGCACGTCAAGTCCTCACTGTCCATGTGCTGGTTGGCTGGCTCGAACCTCCCTCTCCGCTCCGGTGGATTGCCGTCATGACGTCTTTCGCTGCATGGGTGGGAGATCATGGATGCCGAGGTGGCGGTCTTGGAAAGTGAATTGCGCAAACGACTCTACAACGAGTGACGTGGCAGTGGTGATGGCCTCTTGGGCTAGGTGGTTGGCAAGGAGCAGGCGGAATCCTGGTGTTAGTAGCGCTTCGGCAAACGCACCTCCCAGATCGCGTGCTAGAGGCCTAACTCGAGGACGGTGGGAGGACCAAGATAACATGCATGCTTCGAAGGTTTTTTCGGACGAAAGCTCAATGCTCCAACGACGATGCCTACGGATGTTGTAACCCTCTTGGGGACGTCATTGAGGATACCTTCTTCACATATGGGTTCTGGGTGAAACCCTTTGACCGTCTTGGTCTCAATGATTGACAACACATTGCATCGTCACGCTCTTGGAAGGCGTGGTTGTGGAGTTCTAGTACCTCGGTCTCGCTTCGCTGCCTTCAGTGGCAAGTTCGGTTTTCCATATGTTTTTTTGTTTATCTTAATATGTTGTGTAAAAGGATTTTTTCATCACTTTGTATCGGTTCAGCTGTTGGACTTTGTACATAAAGCAGGATAAAAGCCTTTTTCAAGAGAGTGTTATCCTGAACAATCGCCCTGCGCTTTCTTCATTATCCAAGAACACTCTCTTATACTATGTTGATTAGTTTGACTCAGAACAAGAACACACATTGAGCTGGTACAGCTAATTTCTGAAAGACTTTCTTTATGCCGAGAAACAAAGGGCCTACACGAGTCAAATTGGCTATGGAACAACCAATAAAAGCTACCAGTATACACATGCACACCAATTCAGTTCAGATTCCACCTACTTGTGTGGAAAAAATGACATAAATGATGGCAGCAGCACAAGACTACCAAAAAATGTCTTGATCCAGAAAGATGGTCCTCCATCCTCTTCAGTTTTCATTGCAAACAACTTACAACCAGCACCCACAGTGTTCATTCATCCATCCAGACCACAAAAGAGAAACAGAACCAAGAAAAGGTGAAACATAACAAACAACATAACATATTCAGCAAACAGTGAACTATTCATGACTTCCACTTAGGCCAAGACTTCAACCCCAGCCTCTACAGGATCCACATGGTCAAAACTAACAACCACTCAGCAGATCACTTCCTTGGACGAAGAGAAATCGCCATCGGTTTTTCATTATTATCCAAAGCATGTACGTCGTCTCCACATTCACGTAGCCTCAGACTCCAGAGTCTGCCAGACACAGTATACATTCTTCTCAGCTTACTATAGATAAGGCAAAAGTGTGTTCCTCTTTTGCACAACTGAAGGAGGCTTACCACGCTCGCGAGGGTTTCTGTCAGCCGGTTGACTTCTTCAGGGATCTCTGAATTTGTGTTTGTTCTAGCAGTGAAGCATTTGACCTTTGGCTTAGCATCGGCAACCCTACACGACATAAACTCAAGTTTAGTTTACTGTTGGTAACTAGTACACAGTACAGTTCCGTGTTAAAAAAACCACAGCAATCCATTTACTAGCAGCAAGAAAGAATGTTCGGCACTGCGTACGCCCTTTTTGGAAAAAAATGTAAAATGCAGTGTTTTGAAGGCAGAAGCACTGACCTGCCCAGAGCATCATTCTCACTCAACATCGGCAATTCTTCTGTTTCTGAAAATAGGAGGCTGTGAAAGGTTACACCTGCTACTACTTCTTGTTCCTCCAGAAATCCTATGTGATCCCTCGACAACTCGTCCCTGGAAGTGGCAAAACAGATTACTTCTCAGCAAAGAACATAGAATCGTCACCAACTATATCCATCAGGGATCAAGGAGCTACCTGTAAATTACAATTCAAGCAAAAATTACATTTTCCTTTGCGTACCCTATATCATATCTATCAAGAGCAACTAAAACCTTGTGTATCTAAAATTTCTGCATAACACCTCAACTTTTTGTGTGCATTTTCTGACTGATTTATACTATGCAATAATTATAGCCAGTTTCATTTCATATTTATGTTAAAATATATGGAACCTTGCATAGTCAAGAGCGTGGATATCTCCCAAACTAATGGAACAAAAACAAATGTCTTACATGTCATGCGGATGCCCATGCTCTTCTTGCAATTGTTTCTGCGTAAGGGAAACATCAAAACCTTGTTTTGGCAGACTAAAAAGATCATGAATCTCCTGAAGATTTTCAAAAGAATTAGTGTCATGGTATTCACTATTCAGTGGGAAATCCAACAAGCAATGAGAAGTAATGGTATCATGACAAGTACACTCTGGCTGAAGTAACGTGTCTGTTCATTCTTCTCCATTGCTGCCCTAAACAAAGCATCCTTAAGGACCTGAAAAAAAAAGTACTATGCGATTCAATTCAAGGAAGCAGAAGTATGGAACTTAAAGCTACAGCCCATAGATGTCATATGAGAAACAATGGAGTAAAAATTTCTGGATCATATTTGAACCTGCGACTTATATATCTTTTCTTCAATGGTTGCAGACGTCATTAAGCGGTACACAACCACATCTTTTGTCTGTCCAATTCGATAAACCCGATCAACACTCTGATTGTCCATACTGTGAAAAGAAAGATTGTGTTATGGAATAGAAAACTTGCAGGGACACACACTCTGTAAAACCAGAAGGAATACACTTGATCAGGATGTGTCGATGTCCGGGTACCTTGGGTTCCAAGCAGGATCAACTACTATCACACGAGCTGCCTTGGTGAGTGTAAGTCCAAGACCACCGACTTTTGTGGTCAGTAAAAATATTTTAGCTCCAAGGCCCTCTTGGAAATCCTAGATACGCAAATGCACAACAAGTAAGCAACATAGCATATATAATGAGTCCTGGCACAAAACAACATAAAAAAGGGAAGTGCGAACAAGAACCTTCACAATCCTTTCCCTCTCGGAAATCACAGTGCCGCCATCCATGCGCAAAAAGCTATAGCCCTCTAATAGTATAGCTTCCTGTTACAATAATTGAATGTGTTACAATACAGAAAGTGTGTTTGACCATAGTTAGGTGAAAACAACAGGCAAAATAAGTGAACATCCACGTCTCAAAACTGCATTTTATAATAGACATACTCAACGAAAATGAAATTGCACACTTCGATGCAAGCAGTAGATCAAAGATGCCAAAAGCCACCAGTCATGCTAAAGCACATGTTGTCAGACATTTCTTCTCTCGAGTAATTATTTTTGGTTATTGAATCTGATGTCCCTTCTGTTGTATACAAATGTCTAAGACTCTACGTAACAGTAAGACGTGCATAAAATCTAACATCATTATATTTCATAAAAAGAAAATGCCCATTTACTCTCCTAACAGAGTTTATCATGTATACGAAAATACAAAAAATAAACAATGTGTACCAGATAATAACTCTAACTTGAATACTATATATCACAAAAACAGGACATGCACTCCAATACAAACAAGAATTGACGACCGACCTGAATCAAGTTTAGCATTTTACGAGTCTGAGAAAAAATCAGAATATGGTGGCCCTCTTTAAGAAGATTCCGCTGCAACATTACACGTTAACAATTTGATTTTAAATAAAAAATATGTAGCACAATAATAAAAGAACTAATGTTCATCATAGAATGCCTTACCAACAAGGCTAAGATAAAAGGTAACTTGCATGAGACTTCTGGACCGTCTTGCACTACATCATCATCCTGAGACATATCTGCAAGGTTCATGGCCATTTTTTCAGCCATCTCCATTTCCTGATTATTTAACATTCCATCCATTCCTTCCAAGATGTTCTCAGAAGCTCTCTTAGTCAATATTTGTGGGTGATCACATATCTTTTTCAATACCTGTTGATGAAAAGAAAAAACATGAAACAAACAAAAATTCACGAAAGAACATGCACTCCGCACTCGGCAAAAAAGGTAAATCATTCCATTGTAATTAGCAAATGCTGTCTCACATAAAAGATTCTCGAAATAGGCTTTCGCCCCGCTTTATAAATAAAGCAACTGTCCACAACCAAACATCACAGTACAGATCCACACACAACACATGCTGGGGCCACAGCACAAGACGGCCCAACTAGGACAGAGTCCAAAGAAAAAACAAGAACCAACGATACGCCGAGATCGTGGACGCCGAAGACACTATGTCGAGCTATGGGGGAGCCGCTGAGCCGCCTCCAAGAGCCGGCGCAGAGTCGCGTCCAACCTCACCTTGTCCCGCTGTCTACACAACGGGTACCAAAGCTGCAGGGAAGCCAGAAAGTGGAAAACAGAGTCAGACGCACGCCGAAGGAGAACCTTCTCAATAACCATCTTATTCCGAATATTCCAGAGGGACCACGACATGGCCGCAAACACAAGCCAGAAAAGGCGACGATCCCTCCCAGCTTGGTTAGCTCGGGTTTCTAGGAATTCCCCGAGGTCATGGGCCAGCCAATCCGGACCCAACGCCTCGCGGATGAAATTCCACAGAAACCGGGCTGCGGGACAGCTGAACAATATGTGGGTGCCCGATTCAGGGACCCCACATAATGGACATAACCCATCCCCCGGCCCATGTCGCTTGGTCACCTCAACTCCCGAGGGGAGCCTATCGCGTAAAAGTTGCCACACAAAGATTTTAGTCTTCAGCGGGAGAGGGGCTTTCCAGAGGTGCTTGGTCCAGGGAATAGGCGCCTGGCCAAAGAGGGCCCGATAGGCCGAGCCAACCGAGAAGGAACCAGACGGAGTGAGGGTCCACAGAACACTATCGGGTTCGCTGGCCAAGGAGGTCGGGAGCTCCGCCCTGAGTTCCCTCCAAGCTTCCGTTTCCTCCGGGCCGAAGGTACGGCGAAACGAGATGTTCCATGTACCTCCAAGTGCCGCGGAGGAAACACGGAGCGCTGGGTCGGAACAGATGGCGAATAAGCCCGGAAAACCCTCCTGCAACGGGCGCCCCCTGAGCCAGGGATCCAGCCAGAACAGGGTCCCCTCCCCATTCCCAATGGAAACGGCGAGGCCATGCCTGATCTCACCCTTGACCTCCTGAATGGAGTGCCAGAACTGGGACCCCTCGTGACGATCACAGGCCAGAAGGGGCCGGCCCCGCAGGTATTTGGCCTTGATGAGTTTGAGCCATAGGCCACCATCATCCCGCAGGATGCGCCAGACCCATCTGAGCATGAGGGCCTTGTTGAACTGACGGGAAGCAAGGATACCTATGCCCCCAACATCCTTGGGGGCGCAAATGTCTGCCCATTTGACCATGTGGTATTTCTGGCGACCCAAGGAGTCTTGCCAGAAGAACCTCGACAGCTCCTTGTCAAAGGTCCCATGCACCCCCTCGGGGAGGAGGTACATGCCCATCATGTACATGGGCAGGCTAGACAGACATGAGTCGATCAGGACGGTCTTGCTACCTTTAGAGGTAAATCTCCCACGCCAAGGTTCGGACCTTGAGCGCACCCTCTCCGCGAGCGGTTCCAGGTCCCTGATAAGGATCCTGGTGTCGCGGATCGGCATCCCCAGGTAGGTGATGGGGAAGGAGGCTAGCCGACAATTGAAGTTGTCAGCTATCCTCTGCTGCTCGTCCAGGGGGAACCCTAGTGCAATGATCTCGCTTTTATCGAAGTTGATACGGAGGCCAGACATCTCCTGAAAGCATAGGAGGAGGAACTTGAGGTTTGCAATGTCCAGGGCCGAGCCTTCAATCATGATCAACGTGTCATCAGCGTATTGGAGCTGGGTGATGCCCCCCCCCGGGGATAAGGTGGCCTACCACACCGGATATGTGGCCGGCCGCCTTCGCTTTCTCAAGCATTTCCGCGAGAGCATCGACCGCAGCGTTGAAGAGGAGGGGGGACAGGGGGTCCCCCTGGCGGACACCACATGAGGGGCGGAAGTAAGGTCCGATCTCGCCATTGATGTTAATCGCGTTGCTCCCGGTCATGACGAACTGCATTATCCAGGTGATCAGGCGGTCGTCAAATCCTCGCCTGATGAGGACCTGACGAAGGAACCGCCAGTCCAGACGATCATAGGCCTTCTGGAAGTCCAGCTTCAAGAGGATGCCCTTCAATCGTCGGGACTTGATCTCGTGTATAACCTCATGGAGGGCCAGTATCCCATCATGTATAAATCTGCCTTTGAGAAAGGCAAATTGATACTGGTGGGTGAGGCGCTCCATGACCGGGGCGAGGCGAGAGGCGCAAACTTTTGCGAGGATCCGTTGGATGACATTGAGAACCGTGATGGGTCTGAATTGGCGAACGTCCGAGGCCCCCAGCACTTTGGGGATCAGAGTGATCACGCCCAAATTCAGACGCCCCATCACCAGAGTGCCGGTGTAGAATTCCTGAAACATGGGCATGATGACCGGTTGGAGCTCCCTCCAGAAAGTCTGGAAGGAGACCGGGAGACCATCGGGGCCCGGGGCGGAGTTGGTCCTCATGGCCTTCACCGCCCGCTCAACTTCCTCTGGTAGGAATGGGAGGGTGAGCTCCCCATTCTCGTCAGCGGTGACTCTGGCCCCACTAGGCCAAAAGTCATCCGCCAACGCGACCCCCGTAAGGGGCCCTGCCAAGAAGAGCTCCTTATAGAAGGAGTAAATATGGGCGGATAGCGCCCCCGGCTCCTCCAGGAGTAGATCCCCGTCCCAGAGGCAGGGGATCGAGCATTTCCTACGGCGACCATTAGCCACCGCGTGGAAGTACGCGGTGTTTGCATCTCCTTGGAGGAGCCAGTTCTGGCGGCTACGCTGTCGCCAAAACAACTCCTCCCCCTTGTAAATCTCGACGAGCGAAGTCTCTAAGGCATAACGGTGGGACCACTCATCCGCTGAGAGGCCCACCGAGTCTGCCGCCAGGTCCAGCAGACGGATCTCCTCCAGTAACGACGCCTTCTGGAGACGCGTCGCTGCACCCAAGTTGGCCCCCCAGCCCTGACGGGCCATCTTAGCGCAATGATGCCAGACGTCCACCGCATGAAAGCGTCGGGGCGGGGTAGCCGCCGCCGCCAACTACTTGGCCTTTACCGCGTCCACAAAACCTGGCTGTTGAAGCCAGAAGTTCTCGAAGTGGAAGCGGTTCAGTCGTGGTGGTGAACTCCCCCCAGTCGAGAGCAGAAGCGGAACATGGTCTGAGCCAACCCTGGTAATGGCGCGGAGAGAGCAGAGAGGGAAGGCGACTTCCCAGTCCACGGAGACCAACACGCGGTCCAAGACGCTCCTGACAGGGTCAACCCTGTTGTTCGTCCACGTGAAGCGAGCTCCCACCCTCGTGATCTCTCTAAGGACGAGATCAGCGATACAATCGTTGAACATCCGCATGCGCGGGACATCCACGTTGTGGGAGCTCTTATCCGCGTGGGAACGGATCAGGTTGAAGTCGCCCGCCACAACCACCGGTGTGGAGCACCGTTCAACCTTAGACTTTAGTTCCTCCAGGAAGGCTGGGGAGCGGCTATGGTCCGCAGGGCCATAGACTATGACGACCTCCCACCGGAGGTTGGAGCGTCTATGGGTGAGCGCCATGCTCACAAAGAATTCCCCGCGGTCCATATCCTCCACCTCGAAGGTATCCTCCTTGGCGCCAAGGAGGATGCCTCCAGAGTGACCCACAGCCGGAAGCCAGTTCCAAGCGAACTTGTGCCGCGACAAGCCCTGGAGCTCCGAGATCTGGAAGTCATGTTTGATGGTCTCCTGGAAACCTACGATGTCCACATTCTCCTGGCGCATGTAGTCTTTAATCTGGCGTCTCCGGCCGTCATTCCCAAACCCCCGGATGTTCCAGATGAGTGAGATGATGGCGGGCCAACTCATTGGACCACCTACTCGGGTTTGGTCCCCTTCAGGGGGACAGATCGAGTTTTTCGGGACGACGAGGGCAGATAACTCTGTCTCGGCGGCCTCCCTAGAGACCCCCCAGCTAGGGGGGTCTCCTGGGCGACGGCCGAAGGGCGCTGCTGAGGAGAACCCACCATCTCGGATCCAGGATCAGATGTCCCAGTTCCAGACGGTGTCGAGGTTTCCCCCTGCTGGCGTGCCGCACGTGCACGCGCAGCGGCTAGGGACCCCTCGTAAATCTCCCTAGCTCTAATCGCCTCAATCTGCGCGAGCTTCGGTCCACGCTCCCCGCGGAAGACGACGCCACTGTCCGCGGCCACTTGTGCGAGATGCTCGAGAGAGAAGTCATCTAATACCGAGAACCTGGAACCTGATGGAGAGGATAGGGGGGCAGAGGGGCAGGGGGGAGATGCTTTTTTGGGGGTACCTGAGTCAAGGTTGCGTGCCGCAGTCCTTTGAGACGCCAGCTGGGACACCGTAGGCACCACCCCCGGGCTCTCCGCCCTGACCCGTGCTAGGCGTGCACTCTGGCGCGAGGGTGGAGGCACCGGGCGGGGGGGGCGAGGCTGGCGAGTCTTGGGGCCAGCCGCGGGGGTGATGGGGAAGGCCGCCGCTGGCTCCTCCGGGTGCGGTGCCGGGGTCGCGGGGACCAGGGACGGGGATCCCCGAGGCGAGGCTGGAGTAGAGCCTGGGGAAAGCGAGTAGCAGAGGACTCCTGGAGAGCGGGGAGACGAGGGGGCGGTAACCACCATCCCCACGCTCCCAGAATCCCTGTCGGACTCCAACTGTGGCTCCTCAGGTGCCTCGCCGGGGGTCTCCGTGGAGAGCGGGTCTAGGTCCATGTGGCCGGTGAACCCCTCAGCTTGCTTGAAATTGGAGCCGTACTGAGCGATCTGGAGGTCGAGAGAGCCCTGTGGGAGGGGCAACAGGGGCAGCTGGTGGGAGGCCGACGTCGTCGCAGCGGTCGAGCCCGCAGCCAGGGGGGCCGGGAGAGAGGGAGCCGGAGTCTGGGACTCCCCTCCAAGGTCGTCGTCGTCAGAGTCCTCCCCCGATGAGCTCCCCCCTCCTGTAGAGTGGTCACCAGCCGGGGGGACCGCGGGAGGGGGGGGAAGCCCATCAACGGCCTGGTCCTCGTCCAGCTCCACTGTCAGGATCCTCCCCTCCGGCCTGGTCCTCGTCTCACATAAAAGATATGCTACCTGCATTTCATTTTATAAGGTGTATTTTTGTATATCTAAAAAATAACGGAAACAACTAATAGGGAAATTTTATTTTCTTGGGAATAACAGATAATAGTTAATCAATATGCATTTTGACAATAAATGAAAGAGATAGTAAGAGGTGCATGATACAAAGAGAGATAAAGTCATCATTTCCACAAGCATGTCTTATATTTTTATAGAATATAGCAAAATATATAGCCATTTTTTGAATCTGAGTGAGTGTACTATGAGCATTAGGAAGTGAACTAAAGGAGTAGATGAGGGCAACATGACAACAAATAAAAGGTACAGAAGATTGGATGAAGAAAAGAATATGAAAGGTTATGCTAACCGTGATTGCAGCCAAGGCATTTCCTCGCGATGCTGCTAAATGAACAAGCTCACTCTTCAGAAAAGCTTCATAAAGTTGCCTCTGCACCAAAAATACAGTCAAATCCCAAAATCATCATTATCCAATTACTCGACCAGTTTTGCATCAATGACACCAAAATTTATACTTGTCGATCTGTTAATTTGAGCCAGATAATTAGCTCATTCTTCTTCGGAAGCAGCCTTTCATCTGTCAAGCAAGTCACTTCACTTTTCATACGACGCAAGAAATATGGCTTTATCCGTTCTCTTAATTTCTGTGAACAAATGTCAAGTACCAAACAAGAATTATAATATGCTTAGTGCAGTTTTATTGAATTAATAATCTAGAATGTTAAGTACCATTTCCCCAATGTAATGCAGCAATGTAAGATGGCTAAATCTAATTGGCCTGCCCTCTCATGGTTTCAACTGAAAGTGGACATTAGATAATCTGGAATCTGAATGCAGTTCAGCTATGCAATTGCTTTCACATGTCAAATCGAAATTGAAAGTACTACTTAGCTAACTATTGATATATGTTTTTGCAACATAGAACTCAGTTGATGTCCAACTTTGTGTAATTTCTCAGTGGATTCATAATGACAAGAAGAAATACTATTGGGGACAAAGCATGGGTACCATCTATGGACACAAGCACAGAAAAAAACAACGACAGTTACCTTTGCTACATCTGAGCCTATGCGCTTTGCTTCATTGCTAGCGCTCTTGTCATTTCCTCTAATGATAGGCAGCTCATACCTTTTTCTGAACCTGCCAAAATAAGATAAATAAATAACGCTAGCTGGTGATAAATAAAGCAGTCATTAATGCAGGAAAGCGGGAGAGTAAGTAAATTACTCTGCCTTGCCACCCAAGAGTTCCGGGCAACACCAAGAGAAAATCTCCCGCAATTCCTACAGGAATATACAGGCTTACTTGCATCGGTAATAGGAGGACAAAGTATATAGGAGCATCCGAAGTACGAGGTTTTTAGTACTTTCAGCTAGGTGTGGTACCTTCAACTTATTTTGTATAGGTGTTCCAGTGATGGCAATCCGATGGACACAAGGTATTTCAAGCAAGCTTTTGGCACGCTGTGTACCAGTATTCTTGATTAACTGTGCCTCGTCAAGAATAACATAATTCCAAAACATTCCCTCCTCGTCGTTAGCACCATCACCTCTTAACTTCTTATAACTGTTCCTGACGATATCGTATGTTGTCAATAGGATACCTCCCTCCTGTACAAGACGATATGTGACTCGTTAAAATATTTTGAAAGGGCAAGCTACAAAATCTTTTGAATTGCGGTTAGGATAAAAGCAAGGATATGAAAAATCAATAGAAGACATTTTTGTTAGGAAACCAAGCCAAACCAAACCTTGAAGACGTTTTGAAGCTCAAAGTCACGAGCACCTTTGCTGCCAGAGTAGCTGCAGAAAGAAAGAAAGAAAGAAAGAAAGAAAGAAAGAAAGAAAAAGGAATCAATTAGCAGAGATTGACAGGACTTGCTCTTCCTACATCAATATGAGGAAATAGGTCCTACTCGCTGATCATGTGGCTAAGGCCAACAAATGAAAGCTCCATATCCCAATGTGTGATGAGTGTCTTCGGGACAACGACTAGCACCCTCCTGATTAGGCCGGAATGGAACAACCCTGCCAGAAAGGCGGAAACCTGCAAGATAACAGAAGGAACGCAAGTCGCTCATGGTCATGGGGATATGGCATCACCAACTTGATACTGAAATATGCTGTGTGGCTGAAGGAAGCCAGCGCCAATGTAGTTTGCAGATTCAAAGCTAATTAGCTAGCTAGTTCGGAGAGAAGTAGAATTAAACATCGATACTAGGATATCAACAAAACAAAAGTTTATTCTTGTATGGAAAGCTAGTGGGTTCAGTGTCCATATACTTAGTTTTGCTCCTAGTCACGAGTGGGTGCTCAGTTTTGCCCTTACTTAGGGCGCAACCACCGTGGCGAGGCCAAACGACCAGTCTAAATAAGCATAACAAATTCAGAAAAAAAATGAAAACATATGAAAAACCTACGTACATAGTCTTCTTATGTCTTATACTAACAATTCAAGTCAAAATATAAGATGTTTTAGGTTTGTGAAGAAAACGTATATAGACTTCTTTTAGTGTGTAGATTTATTCCAAACCTAAGTGAACCTCATATACTAAAAAAAGTTTAGATACATTGCTTTACAAAGATAAAACATCTTATATTTTGAAACAGAGGGAGTACATATATATATATATATATATATCAACTTGAATCGTTAGTATAAGAAATAAGAATGCGCAGGGTTTTTATTTTTTCAATTATTTTTGAATTTGTTATGCTCATTTAGACTGGCTGTTTGGTCTCGGCATAGTAGCTCCGCCCGAAGTAAGAGAAAAACTGAGCACTATTCGTGACTAGAAAAAACTGAGTACATGAACGCATCTAAGGGCAATCCGATAGTTGTCACGTTCAGAGACTAAACCGCAGTTTTTACATCCACAATAATTTCTAACAATATAAGAAAGAAGTACAGAGGCGAAGCAGATCCAATGATGGTAAGATGGATACATGCAGATCAACAGGTATTTTATAATCAATCAAACGACAGTAAATTTGAGGAGTAGAATAATGGATGGTTTAGAGGGAGGGAGGGAGGGATGGACCTGCATGGTCTTGCCAAGCCCCATGTCGTCCCCTAGCATTCCACCGGTTTCCCTGCAATGGAGAGACCAGAGCCAGCGGAGCCCCTCCCGCTGGTGGGCGTAAAGCTTGTTCAGTATCCTTGATGGGAGCTTGTACGGCGCCTTGCCGCTTCCGACGGCGGCCTCCATCTGGAAGTCTGGAAGTTCCTCCTCCTGCTCCTCCTCCTCCTCGTCCGCCGCCGCCGAGTACGTGTCGTGGTAGTGGTATTCCACGTCGTCGTCTTCATCTCTGCGATCCCCGGTAGGCTCGTCCGTCTCCCAGCTTCCGACATCCTGCAGTTCGTGGTGGTCGGCGGCGTCCAGAGGGCACGGGGAGGGAGAGTCGTTGCTGAGCTTGCATAGGCGGCGGCGGCCAGGCAGCTTCACCTTCCTCATGCCCATATGTTCAGGTTCTGCACGCGATACAAGGGAGGCGATCGACGGAGCGAGTAAGGGGGCGTAACGATTAATTAATTCGGGGGAAAGTAGATGGATTATAGGGGGAGAGGGAGATGAAAAGATTGATACCTGAGTTGTGGGGTTTGTCAAATTTCGAAAGAGTACAGGAGAGGAGTTCTGGTGTGCGACTGACGCACAGTTTCTGTGTACAGGTATTTATAGATTACAAGTGAGAGGAGAAGGGATAGAGATAACACACACGCACACGCACACGCTAACAGCAATCTGCTGCTGATCCTAGTTTGGCGCACGCACGTTGTGCATGGATTAGATAGAGGAGACGAGCTCGGTCACGACTATGACTATGTCTTCAGCGCGCAGTCGCATCAGGAGGTTTAGGGACGGTGACTCGGTGAGGCTGGACCTGAACTCAAGAAAGGCAGGTGTAGAGACGAAAAATGGCTTTAGTGAACGGGCTCCATGGAGCCTGTTTTTTGATTTTTTTAAAAAATTGATATTTTAAAGTTTCACAAAAATCTGAAATAAAATTCTTGATGTTAACAATGACTTGATCTACAGTTCTACGAAATTTCAGCACGAAATAGTTTGTATCCCGACCTACACAAAAATGACAAATTCTGACAATTTTGAAGAAATCGAATTCTGCACTGTTCACCGTCTCAGATCTGGAATTTTTTCATTTTTGTACAGCCCAAAATATGGAATATTTCGCTTTGGTTTTTTGCACATAGCTAGAAGTCATCGTTATCTACATCTAATTTTTTTCAGAATTTCTCAGAACTGTAAAATGTCAATTTAACAAAAATTCAAAAAAAGGCTCCATGGAACCCGTCCTCCATATTGACGCACTCGGTGCAGAAAGCCCTTTAGTAAAGATACATGCAAATTGAGATGTCGTGGGAATGTGAAGAACATGAACTTCACCGACTTGCACCTTGTCCCTAACGAAATGGATATCAATCTTGATGTGTTTAGTATGCCGATGCTGCACAGGATTAACAGACAAATATACAGAAGACACATTGTAACAATACACAACAGTGTACCTATCAATGAGAGGAGCTCCTGGAAAAGATGGCGAACCCAGCAACTTTCAGCAACCACATGAGCGACAACACGATACTCCACTTCAGCACTTGACCTGGACACGGTTCGTTGGCGTTTGGAGGACCATGAAACAAGATTATCGCCAAGAAAAACACAAAACCCAAGAAGTAGAACGACGAGTATGCAATGAAATAAAGATGATATATAACTTTGGTCTTTGATCTTTACTTGATCTATGATATTGTGTTAGATCTATCTCTCTAGATGATATGTGAAGTCGACCACATAACATTTGCCTATAGGACTAAAGAGTGGGAACTACCCTTTGGATGTGTATGGGAGTTTGTGTGGTGCTACTTTGTAATTGCAAGAATTGGCTTATAACCTACACGGTCAAAGGGGGATGAAGAGAGATTCACTAATCTCATAACGATATTCATGGGGAAACCCTTAATTCTGGTGTTATGTAGAAGTGACTTGCTCGCAAGCATCACAACGGTTATTTAGAGATGACCTCATCACATGACTCGTAGAAGTGGCTTGCTCACGAGACTTGTTTGTGAATATCTTATTATAAAAATCTCCTGACACATATCATGAAGAAAGATATAGGTTATACTAATCATAAGTAATTCTCACATGCTAGTGGTGTATCCTATATCCCCAAAAACATTTTAGCAGTATTGAGTTCCAACACCAATCCCCAACACACTAGTTACTTTATTTACTTGCTTTCATTACTTTTTTGCACACAAACACAACACTCTTTACTTGAGATCAAAGGCAGCTTATGAGTATCCTTTGATAGATAGTGACGAGGGGCATAAAGACCTTAACCAAATAGCTCTTTATGGGTTTGTACTCTTATTTTGAAACTAGCTACAATTGATCTATGCACTTGCAGTCATCAGTTGTTTATATAGTATTAGAAGACTTGGGACTTAAAAGCCTTGTAGAGATAGAATTCTAAACTACCAAATATAGCAATACATGATCTGGGGAAACGTTGCCAGAGCCATCCCCGGTTATCTCAACATCTCTGTCGTCTCCATTGATGAAGAGAGCGTAGTTCACTCCCGGACTATGGATTTGTAGAAGTAGCTTGGTCTCTCTCATGCTATAAATGTTTTTGAACCAAATGGTCTGTTTTAATTTACATGATTATGATCATATATACAATCTCCTTATGTCTTGTTAACATGCCGCCTTTCTCGTAGCTCATGTAGCTCAAAGGACCCATCTTAGGTCTCATAATTGTTCAAACATTAATGGGTCGTGCATAAGCATGACACCTTTCCGGATGGTAACATAGGAGTCAACCGGCCCATTTTCGTTGCATCATATTCTGGCGAACAGTACTGAGCCTTCCTCCCCCGAACTATAAAAGGCCCTACTTGGTTATGGGCTCCCATTTTGGGTTACCCTTGCCACGGAGAAACCCGATTGATTCACAGGTGTATCCACATGTCTTTGTACACAATCGGACGATGGTTCTGCCATTTTTGTCTTTCTGGTTGTACCGTGTATCATCTCGACAAACAACCATGTGGCATCCTCTTAGCCATCTTGTGGACTCGCCTCATGGAGGAGGCGGGGCAAGCCACACAGAGAATGACTTCACGCAACAGTACTGGCACTGCAATCATTTCTTGACATGTCTGATACAACGGTCGGTGGCATAGGGCATCGTCGGTATGACAGTTATTTCTATCATGAAGGTTTGGGCGGAGTGGGCTTTGGGATTCCTCTTGATAGAGAAAATCGTCACAGATTCATGATGGTCGTGCCAAACTATCACTTGGGTGGTCTCTGACGTGATACTGGCCAAAGATTCACAAACTATCATGGAAGAGCTTTGAGGCATGCGTTGTAGTGTGTGTTGCATCATCTTAAATATAAGACATGATGCACATATGAATGTGTATTAAACACTCTAGAGTTGGGTCACTATTATCTTGTTGTAAGACCTATTTATATGAGAGTAGACAAGTGAACTCATAAAGGTCGAACCATTTTTAAGCATAAGGAACACTTTTTTACTTTCAATTTCAGCATTACTTAAATCCGAAAATACAAAGCATAGTTATAGCTTGCATAAGTATAGATACTTAAAACTTTAGTCATTCCCACGTCAACGTCACTTTTATGGCACCATTGCATTTACTTTTTAGTTTACCTTTTCATTTACATATGCATTTTACTATTGCATTTAGTTTTAGTTTGCATTTGCTCTTACTTGATTCTGTTTTCAATTCACTTACATAGCATGTATTTGAGAACCACTATGGTGAAGTTGAGGACACAAGGAAAAACACTTTGTTTTATATGTTGATCAAGACTAGTCATAGTGGGGAGTAACTTATACTAGTACCATGCATATGTTACTAGTTTAAGTTACTATCTCCATAGTAGAAAATAACATATACTATGTGGTACCACCTCCGTATGGGTTTATTGGGCTAACAAGGAGTTTTAAAAAAGTTTGACCATAAAATTTATCAATAAAACATGAATTATATGTCACAAAAATTATACCATTGGATTGATATTTAAAAGCTCTTTTTTGTGACATATGATTCATATTTCGTTGGTCAAATTTGTAGTGAAACATATTTCTTGGGATGCGTGTTAGCCCAATAAACCCGTATAGAGGGAGTATCATCCAAAGTCTCATTTATTGTAATGTAGACTCATTTTTGTTTTGAAATGTGTGATGTTATAGTAACATTAATAACCACAAGTCTCTTTCTTATCATTTAATTGCATGTCATGTCATCTATATGCTTAATTGATAATGTATGTTGACATGGACATACCCCACGGGTACATGACATTGGCATACCTGGTCCAGCCCAAGGAAGTCCCATGTCAAGACACGCGGCCCGTCAAGACTTCGGGTGGCCCAAGCCCATGGCGTTTTCGACTCCTTGGAGGACAAATCTAGATTAGATAGAATTTCAAAGGGTACCAACCCTAATCTATAACCGACTCGACCTAAGCCCGGGACCTGCCTATCTATATAAAGGTCAGGAGGGTATGGCGAGGAGGATCTCAACTCACCGCATCCACACCTCCACGCCAGATTGCATCTGCGCACCCACTTTCGGTTCCGCCGTAATCAAGAGAAGACAAGCAGGAGTAGGGTTTTACCTCCGGGGGCCTGAACCTGGGTAAATCATGTGTCCCGCGTTGCTTGTTTGTTAACCGTTCCGCGACTTCCAGCATCCCCGTCTTCTCCGAAACCCATGTCCATAACAATGAGCATTAAAGAAATCAACCCTCGTCAATTGGCGCCGTCTGTGGGAAACGGGGACGCTAATCGTGCGGTCGTGACGGTTCCATCCGGATCGATCTACAACTCATCTCAACGGAGAGCCACCTCCTCTTTGGTGCCGTCGACTTCACCGCCCACTCGCCAGCCACCCTAAGGGATTTCTAGTCCGTCAGCGACGGGCTCGAGATGCTGTTCGGGAGCTTCTACTTCCAGGTGGGGCAGACTCGCACCCTCCGCCTCCTAGAGCGGGTGCCACCACCGTCCATCAGGCCCACTTCATGGGTCCCACCCATCGGCGTGTTACGCGCGTCAACGCTGGCAGACGAGTCAGATGACAGCAGCAGCTACAACTCAGATCTGTGCGGCCCTCCCTTAGATGAAGGAACCTACGGTTCCGGATCCGAAAGCTACGGTAGCAGTGATCCAATCCGCGGGCGCTATCTATGCGCTGTCATCATCCAGAACGAAATGAAACTGCCGCCAGGTTCGAGTGCACCCAACCCTCCTCTCAACCCGCAAGCCGAGAACGGAGTAAACGGGGGAAATCCGCCTAACAAGCCCAGCGAGGGCGATGCTCACGCCTACAACAAGATCAACCTCAACAAGGAAGGTTGGCGCCAAGCATGCGAAGCCGTGGCAGGCAGCATCACCTACCTGTGAATGCTTCATAGGATCTACTGATGGCCTACCACCTCCTCCTCATCGACAAGCACAACCGACAGGTGAAGCTGATGGAGGAGCTCGAAAAACGCAAGAAGGAAGCTGTGGAATCCATTGCGCAGCGAGCTACGCTCTTCGCCGCCGGTGGCTCCATCTCGCATGGCAACAACGCCAACAAGTACCCCTCATGCACGAAGCACATGGACCCCGCCGCGCGACACGAGCTCACCCGGGCCCTCAACACGTCCTTCATGATGATGGACTCGCATGGCAACGTCATGCCGAAAACACCACAGGCTGTGATCATAGCAGCCACTACATATCTCGCATCCCATCCACCGTAGGTGGGTGACCCAAAGAGCTCCATGCACAAGTCCGTGCTAGCTGGCCTTGGACTCGTCGGAGTCGCGCTCCACGACGAGGTTCCCACGGAGCCAAAGAAAAAATCTGCGGCCAAGTTCAACCGCAGCCCTACGTCCTCATCCGAAGACGATGAGCACGACCTCCCCGATGCCGCAAGAGCACATGATGTCGTAGTAGCAACTACGACGCTCGCAACAAGCTCACCCAGCGCAAGATCGACAAGGCACGTGCCAAGCGCGCGTGCTCAACTGAGTTTGACGAGGAAGACGATGGAGAGTTGTGCGGCACCAAGTGCTTCAATAGATCCGTTCCACGAACGAGAATGCCAAAAAAATTCAAGCTCCCTTCGAACAACCCGAAGGTCGATGGCACGCAGGAACCAAAGGCCTGGCTCGAAGATCACCTATCGTCAGTCAAGCTCCACGGTGGAATCAAGAACACAGCCCTACAATGCCTTCAGCTGCAGCTGACAGGCGCAGCCAGAGTCTGGCTCAGCAGCCTATCCTCCGGATCCATCCGAAGTTGGGAAGAGAAAGCATACAGAGAAAGCATACAGCTTCACCCGCAACTTCAAGGGCACCAGCAAGAGGCCAGCTTCGATCGAAGAACTACGGGCATGGACCCAATGGTCCAACGAGTCCATCCGCTCGTACATACTCTGCTGGTCCCACATCAAGAACTCCACCGTACATATCTCTGAGGAATGAGCAATCGACGCCTTCAAGGATGGTGCCAGTAGCCCAGATTTCAAGGAAGATCTTGGGCGCGTCAAGCCCAAGATGCTCGACCACCTCATGGACATCGCCAATCGGTGGGCAGATGGTGAGTATTCCGTCACCCGAGCACATTCGGATGACGAGGAAGACTATGGCCTTAGACACGAACGCCGCAACAAAAGAATATCGCTTGTCTATGACGATCGCGTCGGAGTTGACATGGTCGCGACTGGATACGCCGACCTACGCAACGACGACAACCGCAGCAGCGGATATCACGGAATCAATTACTGCGATGGTGGGCGACCCACGCAGACGTGGCAACGCCGAAGCCGCGACAACGAGCCTTCGGCATACGACAAGTTGTCTGGTCCCTGCACCATCCACTTCTACATCGACAAACAAGATGGTAAGAATAAGACCAACCACATGCTCGAGGGCTGCCGCGATTTCCAAAAACTCAGCGAGGGTCTCACCCAAATGCAGCGCACCGTGAACCGTGGATTTGGACCCGCAGCCGTACCAGGCAACATCGCCCACGGAGCTTCTCCACCACCACCCGCTGGACTGTCGAATCCAATGATCGTACCAGCGCCAAATAATGGTGCAGGAGGGTACCCGCCACTAAAGGGGGCCCTGATGATCCAGAAGGGGTGTCCAACCAACAGGGTGCAAAATAAGATCACCCGCCAAGTCAGCCTGGTCGTGACCTCTCCACCATCCATTCCTGAGTACCTCAGTGGCTCGGAGTCCTGTATCACGTTCGACCATCCGGATTACCCACACCAGATCCCTCGTCCAGGTCATGCTGCCCTGGTGCTTGAGGCACAGATCGGAGGATTCGAGATGAGTCGCATCTTCATGGACGGCGACAGCGGCATAAATCTGATGTTCACCATCACACTCACAACAATGCGGATCCCGCTGTACAGCCTGGAGAAATCAGACACGATGTTCCACGGCATAGTCCCAGGGAAAGGCATATATCCCCTGCGGAAGATATGGATCGACGTCATCTTCGGCCAGCTCAAAAACTTCAGGAGCGAGCGGATGGAGTTCGAAGTGGTGGATTGGCCATCACAGTAGCACGCTATCCTCGGGAGCATGGCATTCGCAAGGTTCTTGGCAGTACCGCACTATGCGTGATGAGGTTGTAGGGTTCGCAGCATAGAAAACAAAAAATTTCCTACTATGGGAACTATGTACCAAGATCTATCTACTAGATACAAACAACGGGCGGATGTATATCCGTAGAGAACATACCCTTGAAGACCGACAAAGCTTAACGAGTTCAACTCGTGGTTGATGTAGACGATCTCTTGCCGATCTCAAGATCGAGAGGAAGTCCTAGCGCCGCAAAGCAGCAGCGCATCCGTGCTCGCACACACGTACAAGACACCGGGAAACCTCCGCCTCCTCGCTCCAGCGATGCAGCGGAAGCACAACCCTTTCTTGCCGAATAGCCACCGGGAACATGTATCTCGCTAGTCCGAGACCATGGGGGATAAATTCTAGAGGGGGAGAGAGATCCTTCACGAGGAGGTGTGAGAGACAAGTGAGGAGGGGGGATCCTTTTATAGGAGGAGGGGGAACCCCAAGGGGGTGGCCGGCGCATGGGGGCTGCCCCCTTGCCCTCCCCTCTTCATGTGCGTGGACACTCCACTCACAAAATTCCTTTAAATTCCCTCCACTCAAAAGTCCACTCAAATTCCCATTAAATTTCCACCAAATTTAATGCAAACTCTCATTAAATAAAACTCTTTTATTTTATTCAGAATTTTGTCAATTACATTAATGACAAACATTCACAAATAACCCCTTGCTAGAATTCCATTTCACATGCATAACCACTTTATGCAATTTCACCCGAAAACCTGTTTCGGTATCTAGTGAAATAAATTCTTGTGCTTGTTTATTCTTTCGGCATGAAACATTTGCTCCAACTGGAGGCCAGTTTCCCTTAAGTGTGTCACCCTACGGTTCGCAAATAATACGGACATGATCGAGACCCTTCTTCGATAAATAATCAGTAGCGGGACCTGGAGATCCATACTGACTCCCACACATTCAACGATGAATTTTCCTGTGATCGTCGGAACCTTTTACGCTTGTATCTTAATCCCTTTGTTTCACGATATATTACATGTCCGAGATTCGATCATCGGTATCTCCATACCTAGTTTGATCTCGTTACTGACATGCACTCTTTTCTCGTTCCCGTGATATAACATTCTAGTGATCAAATCACTTGCTTGCAAGCTAACCAATGTGATATCACCGAGAGGGCCCAGAGCATATCTATCTGTCATCGGGATGAACAAATTCCACTCTTGATCCATGATTCTCAACATAACACTTTAGTAGCTTTGAAGCCATCTTTATAATCACCCAGTTACGGAGTGACGTTTGATGTCAACAAGAAACTCTTCCGGTGTTAGTGATTGGCATGATCTCATGGTCTAAGGATTAGGACTACTTCGTAGTTTGTTTATAGCAATATAAACTCAATGACTTTGATCGTAATGCTATACTTCGGATGAATGTTCATCACACCATTACACTAATGTTGTGATCTCGTTATTAACAACATCCAATGTCTATGATCAGGAAACCGTGATCATCTTGTTAATCAACGAACTAGTTTATGAGAGAGGCATAACTAGGAACTTTCTGTTTGTTTATTAAACACACATGTATTAACGTTTCCATATTAATACAATTATAGAATGCAAAATAAACATCTATCATATACTTGGAATACACATAATAAACATTTTATTATTGCCTCTCAGGGCATATTCCCTTCAGTCTCCTACTTGCACTAGAGACAATAATCTAGTTACATTGTTATGTATCTAACACCCATGGAGTTCTGGTGTAGATCATGTTTTGCTCTAGGGAGAGTTTTAGTCAACGGATCTGCTACATTGAGATCCGTATGTACTTTACAAATCTTTATATCTCCATCCTTGACATGCTCGCGGATGGAGTGAAACCGGTGCTTAATATGCTTGGAATGCTTGTGAGACCTTGGCTCTTTGGCATTGGCAATGGAACCATTGTTGTCACAATAGATCACCATTGGGCCCAACGCGTTTGCAACCACACCTAGTTCGGATATGAACTCCTTCATCCAAACTGCTTCCTGAGCCGCTTCTGAAGCAGCAACATATTCGGCCTCCGTTGTTGATCCCGCCACCACAGGTTGTTTGGAGCTCCTCCATCTAACCGCTCCGGCATTCATGAGAAATACGTATCCGGATTGAGACTTAGAGTCATCCGGATCGGTGTCAGAGCTAGCGTCGACATAACACTTAGCGACGAGCTCTTCTTCACCTCCATATACAAGAAACATATCCTTAGTTCTTCGCAAGTACTTAAGGATATTCTTGACCGCTTTCCAGTGTTCTGAACCTGGATCCGATTGGTACCTACTAGTCAAACTAATAGCATGTGCCACATCCGGTCTTGTAAATAGCATGGCGTACATTATAGAGCCTATGGCTGAAGCATAGGGGACCTTGTCCATTATCTCTCTTTCTTCCGCCGAAGCCGGACTTTGAGTCTTACTCAATGTCGTGCCTTGTGTCATAGGTAAGAACCCCTTCTTACTATTTTCCATTTTAAACTTCTTTAAAATCTTATCAAGGTATGTACTTTGCGATAGCCCTATTAGGCGCCTAGATCTATCTCTATAGATCTTTATGCCTAATATGTATGACGCTTCACCTAGGTCCTTCATTGAAAATTTGCTGTTTAGATAACTTTTAACACCATTTAAAAGATCTATATCATTTCCGATCAATAATATGTCATCCACATATAATATCAGAAATGCCACATTGCTCCCACTCACTTTCTTGTAAATACAAGCTTCTCCATAAGTTTGGACAAATCCAAACTCTTTGATCACCTCATCAAAGCGGAGATTCCAACTTCGTGATGCTTGCTTCAATCCATAGATGGATCGCTGAAGCTTGCACACCTTGTTAGCATCCTTAGGATCGACAAAACCCTTTGGTTGTATCATATACAACTCTTCTTCAATATTACCATTGAGAAACGCGGTTTTGACATCCATCTGCCATATCTCATAATCGAAATATGCAGCAATTGCTAACATAATCCTAACTGACTTTAGCATCGCTACGGGAGAGAATGTCTCATCGTAGTCAACTCCTTGAATTTGTCAAAACCCCTTTGCGACAAGTCGAGCTTTATAGACGGTTACACTACCATCAACATCAGTTTTCTTTTGAAAATCCATTTGTTCTCCACGGCCTTTCGGTCGTGAGGTAAGTCCACCAAGTTCCAAACTTGATTTTCATACATGGATTCCATATCGGATTTCATGGCTTCTAACCATTTGTTGGAATCCGGGCTCATCATCGCTTCTTCATACGTCGCAGGGTCATCATTTTCATCAACCATGAAATTCATGACAGGATTTTCGTACAGCTCGGGAGCTGCACGCGTCCTGCTTAACCTGCGAGGTTCGGTAGTACTCTCTTTCGGCGTTTCATGATCATTATCATTAGTTCCCTCTTCAACAGGTGGAGCCAACTCCGGAACAACTTCCGGCGCTGCGCTACTCGCCATACTTTGAAGAGAAGGTTCAATAACCTCTTCGAGTTCTACCTTCCGACTACTCACACCTTTCGCGAGAAACTGTTTCTCTAGAAAGGATCCATTCTTGGCAACAAAAACCTTGCCCTCGGATCTGTGATAGAAGGAATACCCAATAGTTTCCTTAGGGTATCCTATGAAGACGCATTTTTCTGCTTTGGGTTCGAGTTTATCCGGTTGAAGTTTCTTCACATAAACATCGCATCCCCAAACTTTAAGAAATGACAGCTTAGGTTTGTTTCCAAACCACAATTCATACAGTGTCTTTTCAACGGATTTAGATGGTGCCCGATTTAAAGTGAATGCAACAGTTTCTAGTGCATAGCCCCAAAATGACAACGGCAAGTCCGTCAGAGACATCATAGATCGAACCATATCTAATAAAGTACGATTACGACGTTCCGACACACCATTTAGCTGTGGTGTTCCGGTAGGTGTGAGTTGTGAAACAATTCCACACTCTTTCATGTGAGTGCTAAACTCGTAACTTAGATACTCACCTCCACGGTCGGGCCGTAGAAATTTGATCTTTCTATTACGATGATTTTCCACTTCATTCTGAAATTCCTTGAACTTTTCAAAGGTTTCAGACTTGTGTTTCATCAAGTAGATATAACCGTATCTACTCAAATCATCCGTGAAAGTAACAAAATAACGATATCCACCTCGCGCCGACACACTCATTGGACCACATACATCAGAATGTATGATTTCCAATAAATCTGTCGCCCGTTCTATTGAACCGGAAAACGGCGTTCTAGTCATCTTGCCCATAAGGCATGGCTCACATGTATCAAATGATTCATAATCAAGTGATTCCAAAAGTCCATCCGAATGGAGCTTCTTCATGCGTTTAACGCCAATATGACCTAGACGGCAGTGCCACATATATGCGGATATATCATCATTTAGTTTAATCCTTTTAGCATCAACATTATGAATATGTGTAACATTATTATCGAGATCCAAAAGAAATAAACCATTCATCATCGGTGCATGACCATAAAAGATTTCATTCATATAAATGGAACAACCATTGTTCTCGGATTTAAATTAATAACCACTTCGCATCAAACACGATCCAGATACAATGTTCATGCTTAGTGCAGGCACCAGATAACAATTATTCAAGTTTATAACTAATCCCGACGGCAAGTGGAGAGGCAGCGTTCCGATGGCGATCACATCAACGCTTGATCCATTGCCGACACGCATCTTGACCTCACCCCTTGCTAGTGGTCGCTTGTTCTGCAGCCCCTGATTCGAGTTACAAATATTAGAAACTGAACCGGTATCAAATACCCAGGTGCTACTGTGAGCACTAGTCAAGTACACATCAATAACATGTATATCATATATACCTTTGTTTGCCTTGCCGGCTTTCTTGTCTGCCAAATACTTGGGGCAGTTGCGCTTCCAGTGGCTAGTCCCCTTACAATAGTAGCACTCGGTATCAGACTTAGGTCCAACTCGGGGTTTCTTTTCAGGCACGGCAACAGGCTTGCCGCCCTTACTTCCCTTCCGTTTTCCCTTCTTGTCTTTCTTGAAACCAGTGTTCCTATTGATCATCAACACTTGATGTTCCTTTTTGATCTCCACTTCTGCAGTTTAAGCATTGACAGAAGCTCGGGGAGAGACTTCTTCATGCCTTGCATATTATAGTTCATCACGAAGCTCTTATAGCTAGGTGGCAGAGACTGCAGAACACGATGGATGCCTAAGTCAATGGGAATCGATATTCCCAAGGACACAAGCTTATCGGCGTAACCCGACAACTTGAGTACATGCTCACTAACGGAGCTGTGCTCTTCCATCATGCAGCTAAAGAACTTTTCTGAAGCGTTGTAGCTCTCTACAGCAGCATGTGTGTCGAAAATCATTTTCAACTCACCCATTGTATCAAAAGCATTGCCATTTTCGAAACGCTTTCGAAGTTCCGGCTCTAGCCCATACAATATGCCGCAATGAACTAAGTTGTGGTCCTCCTGACGAGTTTGATAGACATTCTTCTCCTCGTCAGGGGCATCATCTAAAGGTGGGGGCCTAACGGCGCTTCTAGCACATATTGCTTTTGTGCAGCAGAGAGGAGAATCCTCAAATTCATGGCCCATTCGGTAAAGTTGCTACCGTTCATTGCAAGTTTCTCTTTCTCCATGAACACATTGAAATTAAAAGCAGGTGGTGCCATCTACAACAGAATTTGTAAAGTTTAGACTAAGTGTATGATAGATTGAGTTCAACTAATACATATTACGAATGAACTCCCACTCAAAAACGACATCCCTCGTGCCCTTTTGGTGATTACATGAACCAAATCCACTACACCAAGTCCGATCATCACGTGAGTCGGTGTAGCTTCAAAGGCGAGCATCAAATGGGCATCACATCAACTATATGACTCATGCTTAACCTTTCGGTCCGTGTTCCGAGGCCATGTCTGTACATGCTAGGCTCGCCAAGTTAGAACCTTAGTATTCGCGTGTGTAACTGTTTTACACCCGAAATATGGTCGTGGATCCAAGAACACCGGATCATCACGTGATGTCTTGGAGCGACGAAAAACATAATCGGTGCATACTAAAGGAAGAACACATTCTTATCTTGATATTTAAAAGAGGGATCATCTTATTATGCTAACAAAGCGCTAAACAAGCAATATAAGATGCTATCAAACATCACATGTTTATTAGTGAAATGATATGGTTCCCGCATATGATCTCTATCATGTGCACCGTGGTATGATTACTATCATACCTATATGTGTAAGTCCAAGGTCTATGGAGATTACACGCTATGTGTGTTGTAAGAGTATCATCTCATACTTCTACTTACAACATCACCATATCATAACACTAGCCCAGCAACAATCCAAACTAGACGCCTCTAATTTATCCATTGCAAGTTTTACGTGGCTTAGGGCTTTCGAGATAGAACCGTTCTTACCTACGAACATGAACCACAACGAGGATATCCAAATTGTTGACAACTCGTTTGCAAAATAGATATTGAATATAGTAGGAGAGACAGACACCCGCTAGCCACTTATGCAAACTAGTTGCATGTCAAGCGTGGAACAGGTCTCATGTGCGAGGACATGTAAAGTTTGTCCGGGCCGCTTCATCCCACTATGCCACCAATATCCAAAATTACAACAAAGGAGCAACAACATGATCATCATCGCCCACATACTCATATGTGTACTACCCGTGTAAAGCATCTACGCATAGATCCGGCTCTGATACCACTGTAGGGTTCGCAGCATAGAAAACAAAAAATTTCCTACGATGGGAACTATGTACCAAGATCTATCTACTAGATACAAACAACGGGCGGATGTATATCCGTAGAGAACATACCCTTGAAGACCGACAAAGCTTAACGAGTTCAACTCGTGGTTGATGTAGACGATCTCTTGCCGATCTCAAGATCGAGAGGAAGTCCTAGCGCCGCAAAGCAGCAGCGCATCCGTGCTCGCACACACGTACAAGACACCGGGCAACCTCCGCCTCCTCGCTCCAGCGATGCAGCAGAAGCACAACCCTTTCTTGCCGAATAGCCACCGGGAACATGTATCTCGCTAGTCCGAGACCATGGGGGATAAATTCTAGAGGGGGAGAGAGATCCTTCACGAGGAGGTGTGAGAGACAAGTGAGGAGGGGGGCTTCTTTTATAGGAGGAGGGGGGGCCCCAAGGGGGTGGCCGGCGCATGGGGGATGCCCCCTTGCCCTCCCCTCTTCATGTGGGTGGACACTCCACTCACAAAATTCCTTTAAATTCCCTCCACTCAAAAGTCCACTCAAATTCCCATTAAATTTCCACCAAATTTAATGCAAACTCTCATTAAATAAAACTCTTTTATTTTATTCAGAATTTTGTCAATTACTTTAATGACAAACATTCACAAATAACCCCTTGCTAGAATTCCATTTCACATGCATAACCACTTTATGCAATTTCACCCGAAAACCTGTTTCGGTATCTAGTGAAATAAATTCCTGCGCTTGTTTATTCTTTCGGCATGAAACATTTGCTCCAACTGGATGCCAGTGTCCCTTAAGTGTGTCACCCTACGGTTCTCGAATAATGCGGACATGATCGAGACCCTTCTCCGATCAATAATCAGTAGCGGGACCTGGAGATCCATACTGACTCCCACACATTCAACGATGACTTTTCCTGTGATCGTCGGAACCTTTTACGCTTGTATCTTAATCCCTTTGTTTCACGATATATTACATGTTCGAGATTCGATCATCGGTATCTCCATACCTAGTTTGATCTCGTTACTGACATGCACTCTTTTCTCGTTCCCGTGATATAACATTCTAGTGATCAAATCACTTGCTTGCAAGCTAACCAATGTGATATCACCGAGAGGGCCCAGAGCATATCTATCCGTCATCGGGATGAACAAATTCCACTCTTGATCCATGATTCTCAACATAACACTTTAGTAGCTTTGAAGCCATCTTTATAATCACCTAGTTACGGAGTGACGTTTGATGTCAACAAGAAACTCTTCCGGTGTTAGTGATTGGCATGATCTCATGGTCTAAGGATTAGGACTACTTCGTAGTTTGTTTATAGCAATATAAACTCAATGACTTTGATCGTAATGCTATACTTCGGATGAATGTTCATCACACCATTACACTAATGTTGTGATCTTGTTATTAACAACATCCAATGTCTATGATCAGGAAACCGTGATCATCTTGTTAATCAACGAACTAGTTTATGAGAGAGGCATAACTAGGAACTTTCTGTTTGTTTATTAAACACACATGTATTAACGTTTCCGTATTAATACAATTATAGCATGCAAAATAAACATCTATCATATACTTGGAATACACATAATAAACATTTTATTATTGCCTCTAAGGGCATATTCCCTTCAGAGGTTCGATCTCGTCAATGCCCATTGTTATGGACTTGGGTTTTGGAGAAGATGGGGATGCTGGAGATCGCAGAGCGGTTAACATACAAGCAACGAGGGACACGAGATTTACCCAGGTTCAGGCCCCGGAGGGAAAACCCTACTGAAAGGGCATGTATGCCCCCATGTGTGGTTTTGGTAATTAATGACAATCTCTATGTACTAATGTGTAAATTGAGTTTCACTTGTAGGTTTGTCCATTGGCATCGCTTGGGCCATGTGTTGGTCTCAAGGTTGGAAGATGAAGAAATGTCCAAGGGCTTTGTGCCCATTGGAATCATGAAGAAAGAAGGAGCTTGAAGGTCGATCAAGGCATGTGCAAAGAGTTGCATCAAGATGGATCAACCTCAAGTTAGGATGAAGAAGGACGAGCTCAAGATGTGCCATCTCTAGAAGATCTCATGCTTGAAGCTTGCCATCCTCGTGCTCATGGAATGATGAAGACAAGTTCAAAGAAGAGGTTTCCCCATGGAGTATGGGGGAGCATTTTGCAAGTCTTCATCAAGCAAGAGCGAGCAAGAGCAAACAAGAAAGGTGTTCCCACTATAGAAGAACAAGACGGTCTACATCAAGTTCAAGTGGGATGCTCAAGGAAAAGGTATGTTGATAGGGCTTCTCTTTTGCCGGTCTCGTGTTGTTAGTTGGGAGACCGGGTTTAGGATAGATAGCCGTACTATCAAGAGGGGCTCTCAAGCGGGTGTCTCGTTTGCATCGTTCGGAGAGAGCTCAAACCTTTGCATTCATATCATCATCTTTCTTGGTTATTATTTGGTTCTTGTCCATGAGAGGATCTAGAGCTTGTGGTCACCATCATAACAAGCTCTAGCTCATCATCTAAGGATTTCACTTGCATATCTTATTGCGGTTTTTGATCTTGCGAGTTTTCCGGCTCCACACCTTGGGGTATAGATCACATATATATTCATGATATTTTCTCCCAAGGTGATACCCAATATTCGTCGTTATATTTCCAACAAAATTGGTTTCATCCCGTTTGGAGTTCGGATGCAAAATTTATTGCGTTTCTGGTTTTCTGGTTTCTGGAATTTCCCTGACCGGAAGTTCCGGCTTCCCACCGGAAGTTCCGCTAGGGCATCTTTGCCGCCGAAAGTTCCGGTGGAAGTTCCGGGTCTTCTTCCGCTCACGCTCAGTAACCTTCTGTTTTTGAAGCGTTCTATTTGCCGGAACTTTGTCGGAACTTGCATCGGAAGTTCATCGGAACTTCCGGTCTGTTTTGACCGAAACTTCCGGTTGCGCTTCTGGAGCGGGCGTCAACGGTCTGATGACCGTTGGATCCAGGCTGGGCGAAACTTCCGCCCAGAGCCAGAAGTTCCGGCCATGATTCGTTTTTTCAGTTTCTCGCTCCGTAGTTTTCGACCGATGCCACCGGAAGTTCCGGCCTCCCACCGGAAGTTCCGGCCAGGTGTCGCGAATGCCCATAACGGGCAGATCTGGGAGCCCTTTAAAAGGGGATCCTCTTCCCCTTCTTGGGCTCTAGCTTTTCTTCTTGGTTCTTGGCTTTCTCTCTCTCCTCCATTGTCAACCTTGAAGAAGCTTTCCCTCTCCCTTTCCCCTCCTATGATTCTTGCATCTTTTTGAGGGATTTGAGAGAGGAGATCTAGATCCACAATCCCCCCAAGTCAAATCCCTTCTTTGTGAAGGAATCATTGGGATCTAGATCTTGGAGAGTTTTGTGTTCTCCTCTTGTGTTCTTCCTCCCTTATTCCCCCAATAGCTTTTGTAGCTTTGTTGGAATTTAGGAGAGAAGGACTTGCCCTTGCATTTGGTGCATAGGTTTGAGTTCTACTCTTGTGTTGTTCCTCCCTTATTCCCCCAATAGCTTTTGTAGCTTTGTTGGAATTTGGGGGAGAAGGACTTGCCCTTGCATTTGGTGCATAGGTTTGAGTTCTCCTCGGAGATTCGGCGAGTTCAAGCTTGTGAGCTTGTTTCTCTTGGGTTCCTTGGAACCCTAGACGGTTGTGTGGTTGGATTGTTGACCTTTTGTGGTCTTGTAGCCTTTTGTGGCGTTGTTGGCCTTTTGTGGCATTGTTGGCCTTTTGTGGCTTTGTTGTTGGGAGCCTCCAATTGAGTTGTGGAGTTAGCCCCAATCTTGTACGGTTTCGGTGACCGCCCTCAAGTGTCCCATAGTGGAGCAAGTGCCCGCCTTTTGTGGTGCGCACTTGGGAGAATAGGGTGAGCCTTTTGTGGCATCGGTGAGTTGCGTGCTTCCGCACCCGGGGTGAGGCCTTGTGTGGCGTTGGGTGTGCATCGAGCCACCACACCTCGAGGTGAGCCATTTGTGGCGTTCGGAGAGCATTGCGCCATCGCACCTCTCCAACGGAGACGTAGCTTCTTTGGAAGTGAACTTCGGTAAACAAATCTTCGTCTCCGCGTCCATCGGTTATCTCTCAACCGAACCCTTTACTTATGCACTTTACATTGTGATAGCCATCGTGCTTGAAGTATTTATACCTTGCTATCACCTTGTTGCTTGTATTGCTTAGCATAGGTTGTTGGTGCACCTAGGTGAACTTAGTGGCTAGGTTTTGTGCTCAATAAATTAAACGTTAGTTTTATTCCGCATTTACTTGAGCCTAAACCGTAATAATTTTAAAAGCCTATTCACCCCCCCCCTCTAGGCGACTTCCTTTGTACTTTCACCTACTCCTGCTTGTCTGCTCTTCATTACGGCGGAACCGAAGGTTACAGGGGTGCGTAGATGCAATCTAGCGTGAGGTGCGTATGATATGGTGAGAGAGTTCCTTCTCGCCATGCCCTCGTGGACTTTATATAGATAGGCAGGTCTAAGGCTTAGGTCGAGTCGGTTACAAATTAGGGTTGGTACCCTTTGAAATTCTATCTACTCCAGACTTGTTCTCCAAGGATCTGAATACATCATGGGCTTGTGCCACCCGAAATCTCCACAGGTCGCGTGTCTTGACGTGGGCCTTCCTTGGGATGGACCAGGTATACCAATGTTGTGTACCCGTGGGGTATAACCATGTCAGTAGCCCCCGAGTGTTCAGTCAAATCGTAGATTCAGCTAAGGACTCTTCAATCTTTTGGGTGTAGTTGAACCTGTTATTTTAAAGAGAAAATGCTTTAGTTCATAGGTATTTTTGATGCGTGTGCCTGACTCTCCCAACGGATCAGGGCCAGTTAACTGTCATAGGACAAAACAACACGATATTCATCAAACCCGAGTCCCCGGACTCTAATTCGGAACGATTGCTGGTGTGATTCGACTCAGGCCGTTGCGGGCTTACATGAGTCGAATCCCAGTATTTTTCAGGTGATGTACCCAACGCGTCCATCAGGATTTTCATCGTGCCTATTGACACGGAAGCTTACTGGTAGAGCGCGGTCAGGTGCGTTACCAGGCCATCAGATGATACATGTAGGGCTTATCTTTGCGTCGTAGACACAACATCCGAAGTTTTATCACTGCAGAGGTGTTTCGGGTGGCCAAGGAGATTGCTTCTCACTTAGCGTTGGTTTGGGCAAAGTTGCCAAAAAGATTTTTTTGTATTTGATCCGAAAGATCGCAGTCAAATATTGGGTGCACAGCCAGCGCTCCCTATGGGAGTAGCCCCCGAGTGTCTGTTTGAGTCGTAGACTCGAGCAAAGACTTTAGTTCAGTTGTTTTCAGCTTAGGTCCAAAGGACACAATTTTTTTGGATGCTCAACCAATCTTCCCTATGGGATTAGCCCCTGAGTCCGTAGTGGAGTCACAGACTTGACGTAGGACTCGAAGATAGTTGCGAGGTGTAGTACCTTTGTCATTTCTCAGGTGCGCGGCCAGCGCTCCTGGTAGGAGTAGCCCCCGAGTAGTTGCTTGAATCGTAGATTCGAGTAAGTACTTGATTGATAAGCCAAAAACTATTAGCCGTTCCTGGCTTGACCTTGATGACGTCAGTGCTGACGATTGGTGATCTCAACCGTATGTGGCGGCAGAGATGATGCGATGGGACGACCGTGGGTCCCACCGCCTAACTTGAAGTTGACTAGTCATGCACGGACGTGGCGAAAATTATGGCGTCTCCTCGGTTTCCATGCGTATTGGATGGCCTGCTGGCGATGGTTCGTTGCTATGCTGACACGTGTAGGGTTGGATCTAGGGTGCGCACTAGGGCTTTTGGATCAATGGTTAATGTGCATCGTCTTCCTCTTTTAATACCGTGGGTAAACAGTGATTTTTCTTTTACCCTTTGCCATTTGTTCATCGCCATTGCCTCCATTTTCACGAGCACTGGAAGTTCTTCGTTCCTTTCCCTCTTATTTTCTCCACGCACACCGCCGCACTCGACGCCGCGCGACGGGCAAGCCGAAAAAGACCACCACCGGAGCTGGCTCGAGCGCCGCCGGTGGCGGCAAGAAGACCGCCGCAACCACCCGCATCACGGACGGCGGGTGGAGGCGCACAGAGATGCGCGACGGGGATATGTGCAAGTTGCGCGATTCTGGGTTGATCCCCCAGAACAAGGAGGACGCCATCCTCCCTAGTGATGAGGTAATCCCCCGCCCACCCAAAGGGTTTAGGGTGATGTTTTTTGCGTTTGTCATTCGTGGTATTTCTCTTCTTGTCCACGATTTCCTTTGTGGACTCCTCTTCTTCTATGGGATTCAGTTGCATCACCTGTCTCCCAATTCTCTTCTCCACATTGCTTGTTTTCTCACTCTTTGCGAGTGCTGGCTCGGTATTGAGCCGCACTTTGGCCTCTTCCGGAAGCTCTATTCCATGAAGAGGCAGTCCGACACCGGCGGAGTCTATCCGCTTGGCGGCTGCATCATTTCCATCCGCTCTTCCATCCATTTTTCTCCTTTTCTATCTGCGAGTCCGTCCAACAATGGCGCTGGAAGTGGTTCTACATCCGCGATGCTAAGCTAGACGGTCAGCAATATGGGATTGCCCCCTTCGATTCCTCCCAGCAGATCATCCGAAAGAGATCGTGGAAGAACCATATCGTAGAAGGTGAATCCGAAGAGGTGGAGAGGCTCTACCAGCTGGTGGAGGCTCTTCAGCTGGTGCCAGGCAAAGAGGTCAATGGTGTCGATATCATCCGCACCTTCCTCAAGCATCGGGTGCAGCCGCTCCAAGCGAGGGTGCATCCGATGTTCCTCTATGACGGCTCCAGTGATCTGACTAGGGTTTCATCCGAAGAATTGTCTTCGGGTGACCTGGATAGGGCCCTGCGGCCCCTGCTGAAGTCCAAGGCTGACGAGGACCTCCCGGGGAAGTCTTTGACCACTCCTTTTAGCGCCAAGAAAGTGGTTTCCTAGGTGATACTTATTTGTGCGTGTAGCGCTTTTTCCAAGTGTTTGTTGTTTGCTATTGTTATTTATATTGTTTCCCTTTTTCTTTCGCTTGCAGTGCCTTAAGGTTACGGGGTCTATGCCTCCTATGCCTGAGAAGTATATGGAGGCGCCGGACAATGAGGAGGTGGACTCCGAGTCCGAGCTTCCTCCGGCGCAGTCGCCTACTGCAGATGCTCCCGATGCGAGTGAAGGGCGGACCCGAAAGCGCTCCCGGAGTGAGTCTTCAGATGCGTCTACTCCTCCAACTCCAAGAGGTCCGCCGTTCCTCGAACGGCATGGTGAGGATGATGGTGCGTCGTCTGCACCTTTTCCTGTTGTGCCTCTTCGGGCGGTGGATCTGCAGCCGCCGGCCAAGAAGAAGAAGGAGAAGGCGGCTCCCGTCTTTAACTTATCGGACATCGCGTCGTAAGTGACTTCACCTGAGTCTTTTTCATGTCTTCTGTCTGAGTAGTGTGAGTTTTTGTTTTGATCGAATCTTTACTTACAGCCATACTTCGGAGGGGCCCCTTGACGGGGACACCCAGGAGGCTATAGGGGAGTCGAAGACGACGGCTT
Organism: Avena sativa; assembly: GCA_916181665.1. Taxonomy (NCBI): domain Eukaryota; kingdom Viridiplantae; phylum Streptophyta; class Magnoliopsida; order Poales; family Poaceae; genus Avena; species Avena sativa. The sequence continues at coordinate 10,041,141 of OV702279.1, forward strand.
CTATCCCCCAGGTGGTGGCCTACTCTGAGGACTACGACCCGAACTCCTCCAGGCGAGAAGCTCGGACAGTCGTAGCTCAGAAGATAGCACGTAGACCTTCGGAGTCCATGCATGAACACGTAAGTACTGTCTATTTGGGTCCGCCGGGGGAGCCCCTGAGCCTTTTTGGGTGACCTGTTGGTCATTTTGCTTTCGTTTCTTCCGCAACCCTTTGTGCACGGCGCCAACCTCCTTATCCAGTAGCACCTGACATTGGAGGCTAACCTGTAGAAGCTTCAAGGTACATAACTTTTTCACCTTGTTTTAGTTCGTCTGTCCCAAGGATTTTCTTGTATTGATCGGGTGGTTCTTCATGTTGCAGATGAAAACAATGCGGCTCTCCGAAGACTGGATGCTCTCGAGAAGAGCCTTGGTCGAGCGGAGAAGAAGGCCACGGATGCTATGGAGGCCAAGGAGCGCTTGCAGAAGGAGGCTGCCAATCGCGAGGACCAGCTCATGGCTGCAGCTGCTGCCTGCGAGAAGGAGATGGCCGACAAGCTCATGGCTGCCAAGGCTTTTTTCCGGTAAGTTTCCCTTGACTTGATTGGGTCTTGTGTTTTTTTGACCGCGTCTTGTCTTTTCTCATTCGAGTTCTTTTATTTTTTGTTTCAGATGCTTCAGGCATCACGTTTGATCGTGGTGTGTTGGAGCATGGAGATGCGTTGGCTGATGCTACCGTGGCGGTCGAAGATTGATGTGCCGCTATCACTGGATCCTTGGCGAAGGCCAAAGAAGTGCTCACGTGCTTCTACAAGGAGGTCGTCCCCAAGGGCGTTGCCCTTGAAGATGTCGACGCACTTGCTGATGCTCTGTCAGAGGAAGCGTCGGCGGCATATAAGCCCAAGCAGAAGGGCATCGGCGCCTCCATGGGGTTGGCAATGGCCATGGCGTCTGGAGCTGAGCTGGACCTGCCGCACATCATGTCCCAGATGTCGATGGCTGCAGATGGCTCGGAGGTAGATTTCACCCTCTTTGCCTCTCGCTGTAAGTGCTATGGTCCTAAGCTCATCAATCTCCTGGCTGATTATGCGGCAAAGAAGCAGCAGGAGGCCAAGAGAAGGCAGTCTAGCTCCGAGACCACCCCAGATGCGGGAGCGTAGGCCTTTGTAATATAGATTATGTAGTTGTCTCTTTGGCTTTCTACTGTAATCTTTTGCTGATGAACAAGCCCGAATATGCCACGAGGTGGTTTTAATGTATACTGTTATATTTCGAGCTGCTGCTAGAAATGCTTTGTAATCTTCATGCTTGATTTATTTGCCTTTAGGGTCCTTCGGGTGAGGTTCCTGCTATCACTCCGACTGCTCCTGAGCCGCGACCATCCTTGGATGATGCGTCGTAGCTGGTTTTTCTGCACGATCGTGCCCGTAGCTTGGAAATATACATCCTTAGCATTCGAAGCCACACAGATGTGTGGAAGTCGAAGGCTGAGCGAGCCACTTCCAGGGAGGAGTTCTTGATGGGGGAGTTGTGGCAAATGGGCGAGCAGCTGCAGTGTGAGTCTTCGTGAGCTGCTGTTCTTTCGGGTTCACCATGTTTATATGCCATATTATTATGTGCTTGGTGCAGATGTTAATCTCGTTCCGAGGGAAGAGAAGGAGCATGTTGCGATTCGGATGAATTGCTTGAGGCAACAGGACCTGGAGGCTGGTGGCTTCTTCTGGATGGACCGCGATCGAGCCATCGTCCTTGCGATGATGCAAGATCGCGTGCACCAGGTTCTTCGGGTGCTGCGGCAGGCGAGGACTTCTCTGGCAGCCATTTGGGCCGTCATGATCCCTTTGGATGCTGCGCCTTCCACCTTCTGGTGCCTTCTAGCGAAATTTCGGGACGTAGGCCACGTCAGGGAGTTGGTGTGGCATCAGCTGATTGCTGGGGTGGAGGATGCCTTGTCACTCGTTCGGCTGCATCGCCGTGATGTCAACCTTGTGGATGTGGCGACTAGGCCACCCCTTCAACCAAATGGCAGTCTACGGGACATGCGCCCGCATTATGCGGCTGTGGCGCAGCATGCTTAAGGAGATCGTAGATCTGTTCGAGTAGCGGGCGAGTGTAATGCTCTAGAATAGGTAGAACCTGTAAAGAAAAAACTTAATGTAAAATTTGTATTTATTTCGAGTGCGCTCGTAGTGCCCTTTGTAAAGTGTTATGTGTATAATGGCACGTAGTGCTCTGTAGTTTGCATGCCCCTTTCGTTAGCCTGACGTGGTCAGCTACTTGGGTTGTATGCGTTTGTTTTCAGTTGACGTAGTCGTCGGGTGAGGCGTAGCCCCCGAGCGTATTTTAGCAATAAGTAATGCAAAGAAAAAGAAATTCGTCTAAGGGACTTAGCTTTTATTCATAGCGTAACGAGGAGGTACATTGTTCGGCTGAGTAGCCTTATTGAAAGTAAAGAGGTAGCTAGGGGTAGAAGCGTCATAGACGTGCGACGTTCTAGGGATTGGAGTATTCGACTCCTGATGCGATGTCCATGAGGCGGTAGGCGCCACCTGGGATGACTTTTGTGACGATGTAGGGTCCTTCCCAGGGTGACTCGAGCTTCTTCGGTCGTTCTTCCTTGAGTCGTAGGACGAGGTCTCCTTCGACGAAGGACCCGCAGCCGACGGCTGTGATAGTTGTGGAGACTCTGCTGGTAGACCGCTGAGCGAGCCGCGGCAATGTCACGTGCCTCGTCGAGTGTGTCGATGGAATCCTCGAGTGCGGTTGTTGATTCAGCTTCGCTATAGGCAACGACCCGTGGGGCCTTGTGGCGTACCTCGGCAGGCAGCATGGCTTCGGCTCCGTGCACCATGAAGAAATGCGTGAAGCTGGTTGAGCTGTTCGTCGCTGTGCACAGGCTCCAGAGGACGGAGGGTAGATCCTCCGCCCAGGCTCCCACAAGCCTTTCGAGTGGACATAGCAGGAGTTTTTTGATACCGTTGCCGATGAGGCCGTTGGACTTTTCGACCTATCCGTTGGTATGCAGGTGCGCCACGGAGGCGTATGATATGTTGATGCTGAGGCCCTCGTAGAAGTCGTGGAATTCCTTCGAGATGAAGTTCGAGCCATTGTCCATGATGATATTGTGTGGTACGCCGAACGTGTAGACAATGGACTCGAAGAACTTGACAACAGTTTTGCCGCTTTGGTTGGTGACGAGCATGGCCTCGATCCACTTGGTGAACTTGTCGACTGCGACCAGGAGGAAGACGTGGCCTCCTTTCGAGGATTTGGGCAGTTTGCCGATCATGTCGAGGCCCCATTGGGAGAAGGGTCAGGCCAATGGAATGGGACTTAGCTCGGATCCTGGCGTACCTCTAACAGGTGTTGCACCTTTTCACAATGTCCTTGGCGTCGTTCATGGTTGTTGGCCAGTAGAATCCAGCTCGTAGAGCTTTCGCGACTAAGGCGCGACTGCCTGCATGATGGCCGCAGATGCCCTCGTGGATATCTTGGAGGATGGTTTTGTCGTCGCCAATGGTGACGCACCTTTGGAGCACACCTGAAATGCTGCGCTTGTACAACTCACCATTGTGACTGGTGACGGCCTTAGACCGGCGAGATATGCGTCGAGCATCTGTCGGGTCACCGGGAAGTTTGTTGTTTATGACGTACCAAAGGTACGACTGCGTCCATGTCTCTTCAACCGCCATGAAATGCATCAGACTGACCAGCTCGGCCTCGGTGTCGAGCTTTTCGGGTCCCTCTTGTCTTTCAGGTGGCGCAGCCCCCAAGTGCTCTGCTTCTTCGGTTGATCCCTTGGGGAATTTTCTCTTGATAGAGGGTACGCAGATTTGTTCGAGGAACACACCTGGTGGCACCTATGCGCACATGGATCCGATGTTGGCGAGTCTATCAACTTCTTCGTTGCTTTATCTTCCTTTGTGCCGAATCTCGTAGCCGTCGAAGTCCCCTTTGAGTGAGTTGTAGAGCGCGCGGTACGCTATCATATTGGCGATGTGAGTGTCGCACTCGTTCATCATCTGCTGGACGACAAGGTTAGAGTCACCGTAGATGACGAGGCGCGTTGCACCATAGATCTTAGCCATTTTCCTGCCGTGTATGAGGGCCTCGTATTCGGCCTCGTTGTTGGAGGCGTGAAACGTCATCCGAAGGGCGTATTTCATCTTGTCGCCCTGAGGGGACGTCAGCATGACGCCAGCTCCTGCTCCAGCCTCGCGCTTGGAGCCGTCGAAGTGCATCGTCCATGATTGCGTCATGTCCGGAGTGTCTGGCAGCTGAAGTTCCATCTAGTGGATGAGAAAGTCAGGGAGGACCTGAGATTTGATGGCCTTGCGCCGCTCGTAGACTATGTCTAGAGGAGACATCTCGATGCCCCACAGGGCTACGCGTCTCGTCGCTTCGGGGTTGTTCATGATGTTGGATAGTGGGGCGTCGTTGACGACCATGATCTGATTCTCCTGGAAGTAGTGGCTCAGCCGACGAGCCATCATGAATACGCCGTAGGCGAGCTTCTGGTAGTAAGGGTACCTCTACTCTGTTGGATTCAGTACCTCGCTGAGGTAGTAGATTGGGCGTTGGACCCCGTGGGTCTTGCCATCTTCGGGTCGTTCGACCACGAATACGGTGCTTACCACCTAGTGCGTAGCTGTGATGTATAGCAGCAAAGGCTCATGTTCCTTTGGCGTGACCAGGACGGGTGAGGTGGAGAGCAGCCATTTGAGGTCCTCGAATGTGTCGTATGCTTCGGGTGTCCACTCGAACTTGTCCGCCTTGTGCAGCATCTTGTAAAAATGTAGGGTTTTCTCGCCCATGCGGCTGATGAATCTGCTCAGCGCTGCGATCCGCCCAGCTAACTGCTGGACACTTTTGAGGTTCTTCGGCCTCTCCATGGCCAGTATGGCCCTGATTTTCTTCGGATTCACCTCGATCCCCCGTTGAGAGATGAAGTAGCTGAGTAGTTGGCCAGATGGGACACTGAAGGCGCACTTTTCTGGGTTCAACTTGATCTTGTAGTGATCAAGGTTATCAAACGTCTCGCGGAGATCATCGATCAACGTCTTGGCATCCCTGGTCTTGATTACTATGTCGTTGACATAGACTTGAATGTTGTGACCAATTTGGTTTTTCAGGCACGCCTGCATGCACCTCTGGTACGTGGCACGTTTGTTCTTCAGCCCTAAGGGCATGGTGTTGTAGCAGAATACTCCGAACGGCAAGATGAACGCCGGTTTTTCCTAGTCTTCGACCTTCAGCCGAATCTGGTTGTAGCCTGAGTAGGCATCGAGGAAGGAGAGTTTCTTGCATCCTGCAGTCGAATCGATGATCTGATCAATCCGTGGTAGAGGGAAGTGGTCCTTAGGACAGTACTTGTTGAGTGATGTGAAGTCCACGCACATCCGCAGGATGTCCGTGTCCTTTTTGGGGACCAGCATGGTGTTTCCCAGCCACTCGCTCTCCTTGATTTTCCGGATGAAGTTGGCATCGAGCAGTCTATTGACTTTGATTCCAACGGCATCAGCTCTTGGTTCGGACAGTCCGAGACTGCTTGACTGGCTTCGCGTCAGGGAACACATTGAGTACATGCTCGGCGAATTCCCTAGGAACTCCTGGCATGTCCACAGGACACCAGGCGAAGATTTCCCAGCGCTCACAAAGGAATTGACGAGCGTGCTTTCCTATGCGGGACTGAGGTCGTTCGCGATCGGCACCGTCTTGGAGGCATCCGTCGGGTGAACCTGCACCTTCTTCGTGTTGACCGTGGAGTCGAACGACATATCAGGTGCGTTTTGTCTAGCGACTAGGGGTGCTCCGTTGTCTGTCACCTCTCTGAGCCTCGTGAGTTCCTCCTGCATGCCGAACGACTGAGAGATTCTATTGAAGTCCCTATCGCAGTGGTCTGATCGGGTGAAGATTCCCTGGACGGTGATAACGCCCCTAGGTCTTGGCATCTTCAGTAGCAGGTACGCATAGTGCGGTACTTCCAGGAATCGTGTGAATGCCATGCGCCCGAGGATGGCGTGGTACTGTGATGGTCAGTCCACCACTTCGAATTCGAGCCTCTCGCGCCTGAAGTTTTCGGGATGACCAAAGATGACGTCGAGCCATATCTTCCCCATAGGATATATATTCTTCCTTGGGAATATGTCGTGGAATGTCGTGTATGATTGTTCCAGGCTACACAGGGGAATCCGCATCGCGGAGAGTGTGCTGGCGAACATCAGATTGATGTCGCTGCTGTCGTCCATGAAGACGCGGCTCATCTTGAATCCTCCGATCTGCGCCTCGAGCACCAAGGCAGCATGACCTGGGCGAGGGATCTGCCATGGGTGATCCGAACGGTCGAACGTGATGCAGGACTCCAAGCCACTGAGGTACTCAGGGATGGCTGGTGGGGAGGCTATCGCCAGGCTAACTTGGTGGGTGATCTTCTTTTGCACCCTGTTGGTTGGGCACCCCTTCTGGATCATCAGGGCTCCCTTTGGTGGCGGGTACCCTCCTGTGCCGTTATTTAGCGCCGGTGCGATTGCTAGATTCGACAGTCCAGCAGGTGGTGGTGCAGGAACTCCGTGGGAGATGTCACCTGGTACAGGTGCGGGCCTAAATCCAGGGTTCACGATATGGCGCCATATTTGGGTGAGACCCTCGCTAAGCTTCTAGAATTCGCAGCAGTCCTTGAGCATATGGTTGGCCTTCTTCTTGACATCCTGCTTGTTGATGTATAAGTAGATGGTACAAGGACCAGACAATTTTTCGTATGCTGAAGGCTCGTCGTCGCGGCTGCGACGTTGCCACGTCTGCGTGGGTCGCCCTTCGTCGTGAAAGTTGCCTCCGCGGTATCCGCTGTTGCGGTTGCCGTTGTTGTGTCGGTCGGCATATCCAGCCGCGACCATGTCGACTCCTTCGCTGTCGTCGTAGACACATGATCTTCGTTTGTTGCGGCATTCTCACCTGCGGCCGTAGTCGTCCTCATCATCCGAATGCATTCGGTGGAAGGAATCCTCGCCATCTGCCCATCGGTTGGCGATGTCCATGAGGTGGTCGAGCGTCTTGGGCTTGACGCGCTCAAGTTCTTCCTTGAAGTCTAGGCGCTTGACACCATCCTTGAAGGCGTCGATTGTCCTTATTTCTTCAGAGATATGTGCAGCTGAATTCTTGATATGGGACCAGCGTAGTATGTACGAGCGAATGAATTTGCCGGTACGTTGGGTGCAGGCTCGCAGTTCCTCGATCGAGGCTGGCCTCTTGCTGGTGCCCTTGAAGTTTCGGATGAAGCTGTATGCCAGCTAATCCCAGCTTCGGATGGAGACGGAGGACAGGCTGCTGAGCCAGATCCTAGCTGCACCTATCAGCTGCAGCTAAAGGCATTGTAGGGCGGTGTTCCTGTTTCCGCCGTGTAGCTTGACAGATGAGAGGTGGTCGCTGAGCCAGGCCTTTGGGTCCTGCGTACCATCGAACTTCAGAGTGTCCGAGGGGAGCTTGAAATTTTTTGGCATACGCGTTCGCCGAACAGATCTGCTGAAGCATCTGGCTCCGCACAGCTCTCCGTCATCTTCCTTGTCAGATTCGGTTGAACACACGCGTTTAGCGCGTGCCTTGTCGATCTTGCGCTGGGTGAGATCGTTGCGAGCGTCGTAGTCGCTGCTGTGGCGCCGTGGGCTCTGGCAACGTCGGGTCAGGTCATGCTCGTCTTCCTCGGATGAGTGTGTAGGGCTGCGGGTGAACTTGACCGTAGCTTTTTTCTTCGGCTCCGCATGAGCCTCGTCGTGGAGAGCGGCTCCGACAAGTCCGAGACCAGCTAGCGCGGACTTGTGCATGGCGCTCTTGGGTCACCCACCGGAGGTAAATGGGACGCGAGGTATGTAGTGGCCGCCATGATCGCTGCCTGCGGTGTCTTTGTCATGACGTTGCCATTTACGTCCATCGTCATGAAGGATGTGTTGAGGACCCTGGTGACTTCGCGCGCGTGTCGGGGTCCATGTGCTCCGTGCGGGAGCGATGCTTGTTGGCATTGTTGCCGTGCGAGCTGGAGCTGCCAGTGGCGGAGATCGCAGCTCGCCACGCGCTAGACTCGAAAGCCGACTGCTTACGCTTGTCGAGCTCCTCCATCAGCTTCACCTGTCGGTTATGCTCGTTGATGATGAGGAGGTGGTAGGCCATCAGTAGATCTTAGGAAGCATTCACGGGTAGGATGATGTTGCCTACCACGGCTTCGCGTGCTTGACGCCAGCCTTCCTCGTCGAGGTTGATCTTCTGGTAGGCGTTAGCATCACCTTCGTTGGGCCTGAGCGGCAGATCTCCCCCGTTTCCTCCGTTCCTAGCTTGCGGGTTGGGAGGCGGGTTGGGTGCACTCGAACCTGGTGGCAGTTCCCATTCGTTTGGAATGACCATGGTGCATAGGTAACATCCGCGGACTGGATCGGTGCTGCCGCAGCTTTCGGATCCGGAACTGTAGGTTCCTTCATCTGAGGGAGGGCCGCACAGGTCTGAGTTGCAGCTGCTGCTGTCATCTGACTCGTCTGTCAGCGTCGACGCGTGCAACACGCTGATGGGTGGGACCCACGAAGCGGGCCAGTTGGATGGTGGTGGCAGCCACTCTGGGAAGCGGAGGGTGCTGGTCTGCGCCACCTGGAAGCAGAAGCTCCCGAATAGGATCTCGAGCCCGTCGCCAACGGACTTGAAATCCCTCAGGGTGGCCGGTGAGTGGGCGCTGAAGTCGAAGGTGCTGAAGAGGAGGTGACTCTCCATTGTTGATGAGTTGTAGATCGCTCCGGAGGGGACCGTCATGATCGCACAATCAACATCCCCAGTTCCCACAGACGACGCCAATTGATGAGGTTCGATCTCGTCAATGCCCATTGTTATGAACTTGGGTTTTGGAGAAGATGGGGATGCTAGAGATCGCGGAACGGTTAACATAAAAGCAACACGAGCCACGAGATTTACCCAGGTTCAGGCCCCCGGAGGGAAAACCCTAATCCTGCTTGTCTGATGTTGATTACGGCGGAACCAAAGGTTACATGGTTGCGCAGATGTAATATTGCTTGATGCGCGTATGCGATGGTGAGAGAGATCCTTCTCGTCGTGCCCTCCTAGCCTTTATATAGATAGGCAGGTATCGGGCTTAGGTCGAGTCGGTTATAGATTAGGGTTGGTACCCTTTGAAATTCTATCTACTCTAGACTTGTTCTCCAAGGATCCGAAGACATCATGGGCTTGGGCCACCCGAAATCTCCACAGGTCGCGTGTCTTGACGTGGGCCTTCCTTGGGCTGGACCAGGTATACCAATGTTGTGTACCCGTGGGGTATAACCATGTCAACGCGTACCTGCTACTGAAGATGCCAGGACCTAGGGGCGTCATCACCATCCACGGACGTTTCACCCGATCCAACCACTGTGACAGATACTTCAAAAGAATCTCCTAGTCGTTCGGCATGCAGGAGAAACTCACAAGGCTCAGAGAGGTGACAGACAATGGGGCACCCCCAGTCGCCAGACAAAACGCACCTGATATGTCGTTCGACTCCACGGTCAACACGAAAAAGGTACAGGACCATCCGAAAGAAACCTCCAAGACGGCGTTGATCGCCAATGACCTCAGTCCCGCATAGGAAAGTGCGCTCATCGAATTCCTCCGTGAGCACTGGGAAATTTTCGCATGGTGTCCTGCGAACATGCCAGGATTTCCAGGGAATTCACCGAGCACGCACTCAATGTGTTTCCGGATGCGAATCCCGTTAAACAGTCAATCCAACGACTGTCCGAGCCAAGAGCTGAAGCCGTTGGAGTCGAATTCAATAGACTACTCGATGCCAACTTCATTAGAGAAATCAAGGAGAGCGAGTGGCTGGCCAACATCATGCTGGTCCCCAAAAAGGACACGGACATCCTGCGGATGTGCGTGGACTTCACATCGCTCAACAAGTACTATCCCAAGGACCACTTCCATCTACCATAGATTGATAAAATCATCGATTTGACTATCGGATGCGAGAAACTCTCCTTCCTCGATGCCTACTCAGGCTACAACCAGATTCGGCTGAAGGTCGAAGATCAGGATAAAAAGGCGTTCATTACGCTGTTTGGGGTGTTCTGTTACAACACCATGCCCTTCAGGTTGAAGAACGCAGGTGCCACGTACCAGAGGTGCATGCAGGCGTGCCTAAAAAAGCCAGATCGTCTGTAACATCCAAGTCTATGTTGACAACATAGTGATCAAAACTATGGAGGCCAAGACGCTGATCGACGATCTCCGTGAGACGTTTGATAACCTTGATCACTACAAGATCAAGCTAAACCCAGAAAAGTGCGCCTTTGGCGTCCCATCTGGCCAGTTACTCGGCCACTTCATCTCCCAGCGGGGGATTGAGGTGAGTCTAAAGAAAATCAGATCCATACTAGCCATGGAGAAGCCGAAGAACCTCAAAGGTGTCCAACAGCTAGCTGGGAGGATCGCAGCGTTGAGCAGATTCATCAGCCGCATGGGCGAGAAGGCCCTACCTTTTTACCAGCTGCTGCGCAAGGCGGACAAGTTCGAGTGGACGCCTGAAGCAGACGACGCATTCGAGGACCTCAAGCGGCTGCTCTCCACCTCACCTGTCTTGGTCACGCCAAAGGAACGGGAACCCCTGCTGCTATACATTGCAGCAACACATCAGGTGGTAAGCACCGTACTCGTGGTCGAACGACCCGAAGATGGCAATACCCATGGGGTGCAATGCCTAATCTACTACGTCAGCGAGGTACTGACTCCAACAAAGCAGAGGTACCCTCACTATCAGAAGCTCGCCTATGGTGTATTCATGACGGATCGTTGGCTGAGTCACTACTTCCAGGAGCATCAGATCATGGTCGTCAATGACGCCCCTCTATCCAACATCCTGAACAACCCCGAAGCTACAGGACGCGTAGCCTTGTGGGCATCAAACTATCCCCTCTGGATATAATCTACGATCGACGAACCGCCATCAAGTCTCAGGTCCTCCCTGACTTTCTCGTCCATGGATGGAACTCTAGCTTCCGGATACTCCGTACATGTCGCAGTCGTGGAAGATCCACTTTGACGGCTCCAAGCGTGAGGCTGGAGCAGGAGCTGGCATCATACTAACGTCTCCTCAGGGCGACAAGATGAAATACGTCCTTCAGATGAAATTTCGCTCCTCCAACAACGAGGCCGAATACGAGGTCCTCATCCATGGCATGAGGATGGCCAAGATCTGTAGTGCAACACGATCACGACTCGAACCTTGTCGTCCAGCAGAATATGAATGAGTGCGACGCTCACAATGCCAACATGATCACGTACCGCGCGCTCTACAACTCACTCGAAGGAGACTTCGACGGCTGCGATTTGGCACGTTGGAAGGGAAAGCAATGAAGAAGCTGACAGGCTCGCCAACATCGGCTCCACCTGCGCACGGGTTCCACCAGGTGTGTTCCTCGAACAAATCTATGTACCCTCTATCAAGAGAAAATTCCCAAAAGGCTCAGCCAAAGAAAAAAAAGCACTCAAGGGCTGCGCTACCTAAAGGACAGGAAGGACCCGAAAATCTTGACACTGAGGCCAAGTTGGTCAGCCTCAAGCAGGTCATGGCAATCGAAGAAACATGGAAGCAGTCGTACCTGATAAACAATGAACTGCCCGATGACCCGACAGATGCCCGGCGCATATCTCCCTGGTCAAAAGCTTTCACCATCCTCAATGGCGAGTTGTATAAGCGCAGCATTTCGGGTGTGCTCCAAAGTTGCGGCAAAACCATCCTCCAAGAAATCCACGAGGGCATCTGCGGTCATCATGAAGGTAGTCACGCCCTAGTCGCCAAAGCTCTACGAGCTGGGTTCTACTGGCCAATAGCCATGAACAACGCCAAAGACATCGTCCAAAGGTGCAACGCATGTCAAAGGTACGCAGACAAGCCGCACGCACCAGGATCCGAGCTGAGGCCCATACCGCTGGCCTGGCCCTTCGCCCAATGGTGCCTTGACATGATCGGCAAGCTACCAAAGTCCTCGAAAGGATCCCACGTCTTCCTCCTGGTCGCAGTCGACAAATTCACCAAGTGGATCGAGGCCATGCCCGTCACAAACCAAAGCGGCAACACCGCCGTCAAGTTTTTCGAGTCCATTTTCTACAGGTTCGGCGTGCCGTACAACATCATCACGGACAACGGCTCGAACTTCATCTCGAATGAATTACAAGACTTCTGCGAGAACCTCGGCATCAACATATCATACGCCTCTGTGGCGCACCCGCAGACCAACGGATAGGTCGAAAAGTCCAACGGCCTCATAGGTAATGGCATCAAGAAGCGTCTGCTATGCCCACTCGAAAGGCCTGTGGGAGCCTGGGCCGAGGAACTACCCTCTATTATTTGGAGCCTGCGTACGATGCCAAATAGCTCAACAGGATACATGCCCTTCTTCATGGTGCACGGGTCCCCACGGGTCCCCACGGATGCCAAATAGCGTCTGCTATGCCCACTCGAAAGGCTCTGTTACCTGCGGAGGTATGCCACAAGTCCCCACGGGTCGTCGCCTACATCGAAGCCGAATCATCGGCAACACTCAAAGACGTTGTCGACACACTCGACGAGGCACGCGACATCACTACGGATCGCTCAGCGGTCTATCAACAGAGCCTCCCCAACTACCACAGTCATCGGTTGTGCCCAAGGTCCTTCGTCGAAGGAGACCTCGTCCTACGACTCAAGCAAGAGCGGCCCAAGAAGCTCGAGTCACCCTGGGAAGGACCCTACATCGTCATAGAAGTCATCCTAGGTGCCTCCTATTGCCTCATGGACATCGCATCAGGAGTCGAATACTTCAACCCCTGGAACGTCGCACACCTGCAACGCTTCTGCCCCTAGTCACCCTTTACTTTCAATAAGGTTGCTCAGCCAAGGCTACTCAGCCGAAAAATGTACCTCCTCATTATGCTATGAATAAAAGATAAGTTCCTTGGCCCAAATATCTTTTCACCTTGCATTATTTATCGCTAAATACGCTCGGGGGCTACGCCTCACCCAGTGACTACGTCAACTGAAAACAAACGTATATAACCCGAGTAGCTGACTACGTCAGGCTAACGAAAGGGACATGCAAACTATAGAGCACCACGTTCCAAAATACACATAACACTTTACAAAGGACACTACGAGCCCACTCGAATATATACAAATTTTACATTAAGTTTTTTATTTACAGGACCTACCTATTATGGAGCATTACATTCGCCCGCTGCTCGAACAGATCTACGATCTTCTCAGCATGTTGGGCCACAGCCGCATAATGTGGGCGCATGTCCCATAGACTGCCATCTGGTTGAAGGGGCGGCCCAGTCGCCACCTCCGCAAGATTGACATCACGACGATGCAACCAAATGAGCGACAAGGCATCCTTCACCCCAGCAATCAGCTGATGCCGCACCAACTCTTTGACGTGGCCTACATCCCAAAATTTCGCAAGAAGGCCCCAAAAGGTGGAAGGAGCAGCATCTAAAGGGAACATGACGCCCAAATGGCCGCCATAGAAGGCCTCGCCTGCCTAAGCACCCGAAGAACCTGGTGCACACGATCTTGCACCGTCGCAAGGACGATGGCCCGATCGCGGTCCATCCAGAAGAAACCACCAGCTTCCAGGTCCTGTTGTGTCAGGCAGTTCATCCGAATCGCAACATGCTCTTTCTCTTCCCTCGGAACAAGATTGACATTTGCACCAAACACGGAATAAGATGGCATACAAATAGGATGCACCCTAAAGAACGTCAGATGTCAAAGACTTACATTTAAGTTGCTCCCCCATTTGCTGCAACTCCCCAAGCAAGAACTCCTCCCTGGCCATGGCTCGCTCAGCTTTGGACTTCCACACATCCGCGTGGCCTCGAATGCTAAGGATGTCCTTCTCCAAGCCGCAGACACAATCGCGAAGAAAAGCCAACTGTGACGCATCATCCAAAGATGGTTGCAGCTCAGGAGCTGTCGGAGTGACAACAGGAACCTCACCCGAAGGATCCTAAAGGCAAATAAATCGAGCATGAACTTCACAAGCATTTATGACAGCATCTCGAAAGATAAACTTATATATATCAGTAAAGCCACACCGTGGCATAGTTGGGTTGTTCATCAGCAAGCTATTACAAAAGGAAACAAAAGAAGAAACTACACTATCTACATTAAAAAGGACTAAGCACCCGCATCTGGAGTGGCCTCGGAGCCAGACTGCTTTCTCTTGACCTCCTGCTGCTGCTTCGCTGCGTAGTCAGCCAGGAGATTGATGAGCTTCGGCCCATAGTGCTTACAGCGAGAAGCAAGGAGGGCGAAAGCTACCTTAGAGCCATCTGCAGTCGTCGGCATCCGGGACATGATGTGAGGGAGGTCCAGCTCCGCTCCGGACGTCATCGCCATGGACAGCCCCATGGAAGCGCCAAGGACCTTCTGCTTGCGCTTGTACTCCACCGAGGCCTCCTCTAACGGTGCACCCGCAAGGGCATCGACATCGTCATGGACAACGCCCTTGGGGGAAACCTCCTTGTAGAAGCACACGAGCACCTTCATGGCCTTCTCCAAGGAGCTCGCGGTGGTGGCGCAACGATCTTCGACCGCAGAGGCAGCATCACCCAAAGAATCTCCATGCTCCAGCACATCATGATCAAACGTGATGCCTGAAGCATCTGAAATAGATAAGGAGAAAAACTCGAATGAGAAAGGACAAGCCGCAGTCGAAAGAACACAAGACCCAAACAAGGCAAGGGAAAATCACCAGAAATAGCTTTGGCTACATCCATAAGCTTATAAGCCATATCCTTATCACGGGTGGTTGCGGCGGTCACGAGCTGCTACTCGCGATCTGCCGCCTCCTACAGACGCTCCTTGGCTTCAGCAACATCGGCTGCCCTTTTCTCCGCCTGGCCGAGGCTCCTTTCGAGAGCGTTCAACCTTCGGAGTGCATCATTATTTTCATCTGCAACATGAAGCAAAACAGGATCAATACAAGAAAAGTCATGGAGCAGACGAACAAAAACCATGGTGAAAAAGTCACGTACCTTGAAGCTGCTGCAGGTTAGCCTCCAGCGTGAGGTGCTGCTGAATAAGGAGATTGGCGCCGTGCACAAAGGGCTATAGAAGAAACAGAAACACAAGTCAGTAAATAAAGGGCTCGGGGTTCCCCCTCAAAATGAAAAGATCAACAAGACAAAAATAAAAGGGCCCAAGGGCTCCCCCCATGGAGTATGCAAGATAACACTTACATGTTCAGGTGTGGACTCCGAAGATTTGCGAGCTGTCTTCTGAGTCACGACTGCCCGAGCTTCCCGCTTTGAGGAGTTCGGGCCATCATCCTTAGAGTCAGCCACCACCTGGGGAATAGAAGTCGTCGGCTTCGATTCCGCCATAACTTATTGAGTGTCCCCGCCAAGGGACTCCTCCGAAGAGTTGCTACAAGCAAAAATTAGATTATCAACACATCGCGACCGCAAAAACAAACAATAAGGAAAAAGCGCAGACGAAACAACTTACGACTCGATGTACGATAAGTTGAAGACGGGAGCCCATTTTGCTTCTTCTTCTTGGCCGGCGGCTGCGGAGCCACCGCCCGAAGAGGCACGGCAGGAAAAGGTGCAGACGATGCACCATCATCCTCACCATGCTGCTCGAGGAATGGCGGACCTCTTGGAGTTGGAGGGGTATACGCATCCGAAGACTTGCTCTGGGTGTGCTTTAGGGTCCGCCCTTCACTCGCCCTGGGAGCATTCGCAGTAGGCGACTGAGCCAGAGGAAGTTCGGACTCGGAGTCCACAACTTCGTTGTCTGGCACAAATGGAAACTTCTCAGGCAGAGGGGGCATCATCCCAGCCACCTTGAGATCCTGCAAAATAGAGACATAAAAGAACATGATTAGTGACACTAGTCATAAGCAAATAGCACTCGAAAAAAAGCGCAACGCGCAGGACACAAATCTCCACCTGAGGAACTGCATTTGCAGCACTGAAGGGGGCGGTCAAGGATTTCCCCGGGAGGTACTCATCGGCCTTGTTCTTCATCAGAGGACGAAGGGCCCTATCAATATCACCCTTGGACAGCTCCTCGGATGAGACCCTTGTCGGGTCGTTGCGGACAGCATAGAGAAACATCGAATGCGCCCTCGCTTGGAGAGGCTGCACCCGACGCTTGAGGAAGGTGCGGATGATGTCCACACCATTGACCTCTTTCCTAGCCACCATCTAGAGCGCCTCCACGCGACGTTAGAGCTCCTCCACCTCTGTTGTTTCACCCTCCAAGACGTGGTTCTTCCACAATCTCTTTGGGACGATCTTCTGAGAGGATTCGAAAGGGGCGAGGCCAAAATCTTGTCCGTCCACCTTGGCGTCGTGGATGTAAAACCACTTCTTCCGCCAGTACTGGATGGACTCGCACATAGAAAAGGAGAAGAAAAGAATAGAGGATCGAATAGGGATGATGCAGTCGTCAAGCGGATAGACTCCGCGTTTTGGACTGCCTCTTCACAGAATAGAGCTTCCGGAAGAGGTCAAAGTGCGGCTTGATACCGAGCCAACACTCTCAAAGTGTGATGAAGCAGGCGATATGGAGGAGAGAATGTGGAGACAGATGATGCAACTGAATCCCGTAAAAGAAGAGGAGTCCACGAAGAAAATCATGAACAGGAAGAGAGAGAGAGACCACGGATGACAAAGGCGTAAAACATGAGCCGAAACCCTTCAGGTGGGCGCGGGATTACCTCGTCGTCGGGGAGGATGGCGTCCTCATTGCTTTGGGGAATAAACCCAAAACCGCGCAGCTTGCGCAAGTCCCCATAGCGCGCATCTCTGTGCGCTTCCACCCACCGTCAGTGGCGCGGGCCGTTGTGGCGATCTTCTTGCGGCCGCCGTCGGCGATTGTCCCAGCTCCGGCAGCAGTCTTCTTGGTCTTTCCCATCTCTCAGCGGCAACGGTGGCGGTGTGCACGCAAGAAGGAAGAGGGAAAACAGCGAAGAATATCTAGAGTACAGTGAAGGGCAGCGAAGCTCGCGAAAATGGAGGCAATGGAGATGGACAAATGACACATGGTAAAAGAAAAATTATTGTTTACCCACGGTATAAAAGGATGAAGATGATGCACAGGAACCGTTGATCCAGAAGCCCTAGCACGCACCTCAAATCTAACCCTACACGTGTCAATACTACACCAAACCGTCACCAGCACGCCGTCCACTATGCATGGAAATCGAGGAGACGCCATAATTTTCTCCACTTCTGCGCGTGACTACTCAACTTCAATTCAGGTGGTGGGACCCATGATCGTCTCGTCGCATCATCTCTGCTGCCGCAGATGGTTGAGATCACCAATCGTCAGCAGTGACCTCATCAAGGCCAAGCTAGCAACGGCTGAAAGTTTTCGGCTGATCAATCAAGTACTTACTTGAATCTACGATTCGAGAAACTACTCGGGGGCTACTCCTATCAGGAGCGTTGGCCGCGCACCTGAGAAACGACTAAGGTAACTACACCTCGCAATTATCTTCGAGTCCTACGTCGAGTCTGCGACTCCACTACGGACTCGGGGGCTACTCTCATAGGGAGCATCGGTTGAAGCATCTGAAAAAATTGTGTCCTTCGGACCCATGTCGAAAACGACTGAACTAAAGTATCTGCTCGAGTCTACGACTCGAACAGACACTCGGGGGCTACTCCCATAGGGAGCGCTGGCCGCGCTCCCTATGAATTCTTCGACTACGATCCTACGTATCAAATGCGACAAAATATTTTTGGCAACTTTTTCCAAACCAACGCTAAGTGAGAAGCAATCTCCTTGGCCACCCGAAACACCTCTGCGGTGATAAAACTTTGGATGTTGTGTCTACGACGCAAAGATAATCCCTACAAATATCATCTGATGGCATGGTAACGCACCTGACTGCACTCTACCAGTAAACTCCCGTGTCAACAGGCACGATGAAAATCCTGACGAACGCGTTGAGTCCATCACTTAAAAATCACTGGGATTCGGCTCCTGTAAGTCCGCAACGTCCTGAGTCGAATCACACCAGCAATCGTTCCCAATTCGATATCGGGGACTCGAGTTTGATGAAGATCATGTTATTTTGTCCTATGATAGTTAACTGGACCTGATCCGTCGGGTGAGCCGGGCACACGCATGAACAATCCCTATGAACTAAAACTTTCTCCTTGCAAAACAAGTTCAATCACATAGCACCCGAAAGATTGAAGAGTCTCCATCCGAATCTACGATTCGACTTAACACTCGAGGGATACTGACATGGACATACCCCCGGGTACATGATATTGACATATCTGGTCCAGCCCAAGGAAGGCCCACGTCAAGACACGCGTCCCGTGAAGACTTCGGGTGGCCCAAGCCCATGACGTTTTCGACTTCTTAGAGGACAAGTCTAGATTAGATAGAATTTCAAAGGGTACCAAACCTAATCTGTAACCGACTCGACCTAAGCCCGGGACCTGCCTATCTATATAAAGACCAGGAGGGTACGGTGAGGAGGATCTCAACTCACCGCATACACACCTCCACGCCAGATTGCATCTATGGACCCTATAACTTCCGGTTCAGCCGTAATCAAGAGCAGACAAGCAGGTGTAGGGTTTTCTCTCTGGGTGCCTGATCCTGGGTAAATCCTGTGTCCCGCGTTGCTTGTCTGTTAACCGTTTCGCGACTTCCAGCATCCCCATCTTCTCCAAAACCCAAGTCCATAACAATGGGCATTGACGAAATCAACCCTCGTCATATGTAGCTCTATGTTAGGCTAGTCACAGTTCTAAAGGACTTAGACTAGTAACATGCACATGTTACTAGTTCAAGTTATCACCTTCATAGTAGGTAATAACGTGTATGATGTCATGCAAGGCCTAATTAATTAGGTCGCAGACTCATATGGTTTTGGTATGTGTGATGTTAAGATAACTAGCTAACTTACTAACTCCCTCTCTTTCTTCGGTAATTATTACGACATGTCATCAATTTTCTTACTTGGTATTGCATGGATATGCATGTTAATAGCTAAGTTGCTCTCATCATGACTAGCCTGGTGGAAGTAACTTAGCTAGTAACATCCAGTTGGGAGCAACTTAGCTAGTAACATGCAGCTACATACAGTGCCAAGTAGTTTGATGACATGACATAGTATTAAATATAAAGAGATGGATGTGGTACTAGCTATGTTACCATAACATCACACTTTTTAAGAAGAAATGTGTCTACAAGCTAATTAATATAGTCACATATGACACTATCTAATTGTTACTATGTATTATAAAGGTGGAAACTTAGACTAGTGTCATGTGCATAATACTAGCCTAAGTTAATTTGCACTGTGACTAGCCTATCTAAGTTACTTTCACTATGACTAGTCTAAAAAGAACGAGAAAATGATTTTATTTTCTCAAAAATTTAATATTAAACTCTGAGTCATCCTTGTGGCGAAAATCTCGCTTGCTACATCACACTCCGAGTCATCACGCTTGCTATACACATAGTTTGTTGGTCATCAAGGCCCGCATGTTAGATCCGATATGTCACCGTGCGCCCCGTGGGACGCTGGTCCCTATAGGTCGAGGCCTGCTTGGGAGTGGATGGATGATTTAGTGGGCCATTGAGTTGTCCGCCAAAGT
This sequence comes from Avena sativa, assembly GCA_916181665.1. NCBI lineage: Eukaryota > Viridiplantae > Streptophyta > Magnoliopsida > Poales > Poaceae > Avena > Avena sativa. The sequence continues at coordinate 10,060,758 of OV702279.1, forward strand.
ATTGGGAGGGCCGTTAGGAGCTGTTTTAGTGGCCAATGAAAGGGCTATTTGTAAGCGCGGGTGTCGGGTGACATGTTTATGGAGGTATCTAGCTAGACGGTTAAAATACATGACAAGAAATATTTTTGTCGAACATAGATTTATTTTTGCTGGATTTGTTACGGCTGTGTGCATCGTAGCTATACAGAGACCAAGTGTAATGTTTATTTTTTAAAAATAACAAAGCACTCTTTATAAAAAATTATGTGGACAATAAAGAAGTTGAAAACTCGTCCGTTCATTCATCTTGAAAATTTATCAACGGAATGAAATTTCAACTTAGGAGGAGAGTACTTGTGTAAATTTATCAATGGAATAAAATTTCAAAGTATGTCGGAGGAATCCTCTTGAAATTACAATACCATACCATACTGTACTTGGCAGAGCATTTCGTTGTCAAAGGCAAACATACCAACAACACACATGAACGGAGACGTAAATACAGTTTTTATTCGAGCAAGCAGCACTGCTGGTTTACCGAGGCGAAATCTACAGGACGGCGATGAATGTCGAGCTGGCCAAGGCCAACACACATCTCCATGATGGTCTCTTCCAGCTAAATTAGCCACAGCAGCAGAGGGACTCCATGCAGCACTCGCAGGTCTCGTAGCAGCAGAAGCAGCAGCACAGTGTAAACAGGCTGCAAACAACAAGCTTGCGATGTAAAATATATCCAGACTTCTTAACCAAAAACCGATGCAAAATGAGGTAGCACATCAGAACCACTTCGCAGATTTAACTAGTACTCCAGTAACATTTACTTCATAAACTCCTAGAGAAATGGCTGAAAAGTACTTTCATGTTGGACTGATCTCAAACTGATTTGATGATGTGATTAGAATCTGCGTGCTGCAATGTGGTGTTTTCGGCTTGTCGATATCTGTCCAACTGCAACGATGCAGAAGAAGCAGAGATCAGCGTTGCGGTGGAAGGATTGGCATTGGCTCATCAATGGTCAAACTGTCCTATCATAATTTGTTCAAATGTTATATCGGCTTTGCAAGTTAACAGACGAAACACCTCTATCTATGGGCATCTGTATGAGGAAGTGAAATGACTGATCAGTCTCCGTGAAGTCAAGCTTGTCAAGATTGCTTGAGACCAAATAGGGGAGCACATAGTTTAGCTAATTTGGGTAGAACTCGAGGGTGTACCAAATGTCGGTTACGTCATACTCCAGGTGCTGTATTACAGCTGGTCCTAGCTGATTGTAATCCTATGAGTCTGAAATAAAGCTATCAAGTATTCCCCTGCCAAAAAAAAAAAAGAATCTACGTGCTGCAGTGTTGAAGACAAAGTCCAGTCAGTTATATGAAGATGATCCATAGCTAGCAACTACTCCCTCTGTTTTAAAATATAAGATGTTTTAGCTTTATGAAGCAAATGAATCTAGACTATTTTTAGTATGTAGGTTCACTTAGATTTAAAGTGAATCTACATACTAAAAACAGTTTAGATACATTTTTTTAAACATCTTATAGTTTGAAACGGAGGAAATACCACTTGCCCACAGGATGTCATTTTCCATATGATCAAGTAGCCAATGGCAGCACAGTAGCACACTCACTTGTTTGGTGGACCTTGCCCACAGGATGTCATTTTCCATATGATCAAGTAGCCAATGGCAGCACAGTAGCACACTCACTTGTTTGGTGGATATCGCTTTCAGGAAATAAAGGCAAAGCATCACTCGCTACCTCCCGGAATTGCAATCTCTCACCGAACAGAGGCCTTTCCCATGATATAGGTGCTGGAAACTTTTTGTTGCTCATGTTCACTAATACTAGTAGGAATTAACTTTATGGAAAAAAGCTGTGTTGAAGGGGAAGCGAATGAAGAAGGCAGTTGAGCAAGTGGGCTAATTAATTTCCTGCGGAAACAAAGCTTTGTAAGGACTATTGTTAAGGAAACCATATCCTCCCTCACACCCAATTTTTCACAGAATTCTACATAACCATTTCACCGTCTTCTGAATCCTAAAAGACTAAAATAATACAATAATGAAAATTTCAAGTGAGAACTTAAAAAAGTTTTCAAAAAATTCTCAAGGGATCAGGTGTTTGACATGGTTGTCATTGATACACAAAGAAGATCCATGAGGTCGGACTCAATGGGGTTTTCTCTTTGAAATTGCATGCAAGTAGTCCATAGGAAAAAAATCATATGTTTTCGATCCTACAAATTAAACAAGCTCTGTAGGAAAAATTCCTAAGGAATATAGTCCTCCAAGATTCCTTTTAGCAGAAGAGGCACCTAAACCATAATGGTTGATTTGTCCCACAGGGTTAGGTACTGCTAACTATTATATTTAATAATAACAAGATGCGAGACTAAAAAATTATGAGAAGTTACACGATGTAAATTGCCTACCTATTTGTCATCTGGCAAATGCTAGAATGACTATTTGACACATAAATCTTGTCTATGTTACTTCAAACAGGTTAGTGGCAAGTCGTTATCCATATACTTCTTTTGTAAAGAACTTTGTTCATATCACGTTTGTATCAAAACGAGCAATATCATGAAAATTTACTCCATTTCAGTTACAGTAAATGATGAAAACTCACTCAGGTAGCCATATAGTACAGCTCAAGGCAAGTTTCAAACAAGAGTGATTGCTCAATTATACTTCACAAAATATGTTAACCAAAACTTCACCGGTAAGGATATTTAAGAGAGTAACAAGAGCTATCCATAACTAAATCATAATAGAAAGATTACCATGCATATAAGCAACCTTTCTCCTCATGACGCTTCTGAACATGGTCATAGTAGGACATGTCCTGCGTACTCGGAGGGTTGTCCATGCTGATCTATCCGACTATCTCCTTGCACAAGTATCTCACTACACGAAGATATGAGGACTATAAACAGAGCAAAGCAGGAAGATATATGGAGTGGATAGTAGTTATCTGTCTGGGTGTGAGCCTGTTAGTCCTTTTATAGAGTCCCAACTAGAGCTTGCAATGCCTCAGGTCCACTTTCAAGCACCAGTGGAAACAAGACTTGATCAAGGTAAACATAATTGTGGTGGTTGATGTGTTATTTGTCAGTGCAATAATCATAGTCTCTTATATAATACAGTTTTGTTCAATAAGTAATGTGCGGAAAATAGCAGCATAAAAATACCTGCATTTTACCAGTAGAAACAGTACTCAAGTCAATGAAATTAGTATTAAGTATGGTACTGACTATCAAGCTTATCACACTAAACCCTGAAAGAGTTTTTTTTTCGGTGGCGAACTAGTCAGGTTCCATCAGAATTGGATGGGACCAAATCCATAGTCATGCCACGAGTCAGATCTCTTTCTTATGAGTATCCATCTGACAGAAATGTGCACTGAACTTGTAGCTGGATGGAAATGATTTAACATTGAATATTTAGGTGTAAATAGGCCCCCCTTGAATTCATTAGTAGGTGGTTGCTACTTGCATCAGGGGCCATACTTGATTTCATCAACTAAGTGCATATGTCATTATTCATGAATGCCAACATCATCCATGCTCAGAATTAGGCATGAAATTAGTGCTGCCAATGAATTGGAAGGTATAGAAAAGAGGACCATGGCATATACTTCGTGATTTGTGTATATTGTGGAATAACTTTGATAGATATAATTTATCAGTGATTGATAATATTAACCCCACAGGTTAAAATAAAGGAGTTTTTTACTTGTACAGAAACAATCACAAGCACACATAGCAGTCCAAACGAGTCCAAGACTTTCATATGTACCATGCACAAAGGCCGATCCTCCTTAATTATGCAGTGATGGCCTTGTCATGAATTGGCAAGATTCAAAAGTATCTAGCAATGCCTATGCTGTGAAGTTTCAACTTTGCTATTCTGAGCAGGCAAAGACACCATACAGTTGAGCTATCAAATCATGGAAAGTACTGTGGACTGACATGTTCATGCATCAAGTCGGGAGAATAGATTCATCAGAATGGAAAAGGCAAAACATCCTGGCATCTACATGACACCAGCTGTAGTTGGAATTTTTCACAATCTCCCATATCCGCAGCTGTTTCATGGAACAATCAACTTGACTTGAATTGGGCATTATCTTTTCAAATAAAGAAACGTCCATCACTCAAAGAGTACACCATGAAAGAATCAAGGTTTGTCCTCAAACAAGAAAATATTAATTACAGACTTTGGAACAAGTGGCACAAAGTTAACAAAAGGCCCTGGACAGCATCCATAGCGCTATGGATGGAGTGGAATGGAGCACATCTGAACACATCACATATTAAGTCATCGTGGGAGCTACCAGAGGAGCAGATTTAGGGAGAACATCAAAGCTGATGTCTCTGGTTACTGGATGGACCGCGGCATTCCTCTCGAGGTGCTCCCATATAAGCCTTCTCCGCTCCTCAGATGCGGCTTGCTTCTCTTCCTCCTCTTGAAATTTTTTCTGACAAGCCAACAGCAATTTCTGATCCATGTCAAAGAACATTTTCCTGACATTCATTGTAACATTCAGAACTGATTGGTTCCAGTGCAAACGAGCATTCCTTTCCAGTGCTGGATATATGATTGGCAAGATAACTTGGTGGTTTCGAGAGATCAAATCAAACAAGTGTTCGTTGTTCCACAGGTATAAGGCCCTTTCAGCAACCTGTTAGCAACAGCAATATTCTTGAGTTTCCAGGATAACCAGGGGTGTACAGACAGCAATATTCTGATCCATGACAAATAATACCAGAATTTTTTTAATTCATCAAATGCTACACTGTTGAATGGCACATACAAGTGTTTAGCTTCTCTAAGGTTTATATAGGCATATGAAGAAAAACAATCTTCAATGAACAACACAGGGAACAGGCAAATAAGGTATTTTCATTGGTGTGATTAATTAGCATTTGCCTTTGTGGCCAATTAACTTGCAGCTACAATTTTTTTAGAGAGCAAATGGCTATGTGAAGAATCTCTGCAAGAATTCTTTGATCAAACCATAATTTCAAAATCATCTTGGCTGTAAATGAGCTACTCCCTCTGTTTAGAAATATAAGATGTTTTAGGTTTGTGAAGTAAATGTATCTAGACACCTTTTAGTGTGTAGGTTCAACACACTAAAAGGTGTCTAGATTCATTTGAACCTACACACTAAAAGGTGTCTAGATACATTAGCTTCACTAACCTTAAACATCTTATATTTCCAAACGGAGGGAGTACTTGTTTCGAAATACAGGTGCCACACAAAAAATTAAATGGATCAAGAGATTCTCAATTGGAGTAACTTCCTTAACAAAATGAGTGTGTTGACAAGCAGCAATGAGAGAGCTAATAAACTATTAAAGGAACTTACAGAAAAAGCATGCATTGGCCAAAATAGATTATTGCTCATTGATATCCCAGGACGAAATTTTACCTGAAAATGAGAACTATTCAGGCAGTGTGCAACCTTGCGAAACAATGGAACCATGCACTTCTGGAACTCAGGCATTTCTGTCAATTCCAGCACCTCCTCCAACTCCCCCAAGAACATCATCTCCTTCTGACTGTTCGTCACTGGCCAGTACTTCAACAAGCCTCTGATCACAGTACCTGAGAGTTTCGGTTCCTTGTCAATAAACTGTGTAATGCAGTATGTCAACTGCGGCAGATACATGCCGACCGTCTTTGGTTTATGCAGAGGAATCAATGCCTTCCACAGAAATAACTTATGCTCCTCCTTCAGTGGCTTTGCAAACCCACTAATCACGCTTCCAAACACCTCCAATAGTTCAGCAATCCCATTGTGATGATCATCTTCGGATACAAACCTATAGAAGATATTGCTCACAGCCTTGCGGATGAACGGGCGGTTGCTCATGAATTTTCCATATATCCTATGCAAGACTGTCTTCAAGCAATCCCTTTCTCTAGGATCATCAGAATCTAACAAATCAAGCAGCCTAGAGATGAACGAATTGTCCATGAACTTCCGAGCCACCTTCACATCGACAACTGGAGACGTGACGAACCTGAGGAGCAGCTCGTACACGACCTGTAGGTGGTACCATGAGGGGTCAAAGAATGGATCGTCCTCGTCGGCCTCCGCGGCTCCCCCCACGCCTGGCCGGACCTTGGGCGGGAAGACCCTGAACAGGTTGATGGCGAACATGCCCACACATGCCGAGACCATCGCCTCCGTGAGGGGCTCCTCCGCCGCGCCGAGGCAGTCAACGAGCGACATCAGCACCTGCCGCTTCCTCTCCCTCTCCGGAGAGTCCCGGCCTCGGTCGTTGGAGAAGTCGAACAGCACGCAGCAGACGGTCACCTTCCGGAGGAACACGTCCTCCCTGGTATCCCCCTCTGCCCCGGCGACAACTGGGAGCGGAGGCGACGATCTCATGGGGTCCCACTGCCCCCCGTTCGCGCCGTACGACGTCGGGGGCTTGGAAGGCAGAGAGGCCCAGCCTCCGTCCCCGCCTCCGCCGGATTTGGGCGACTTCCCCGAGAGCTTGCCGATAAACCCCTTCCACATGGCGGCAGCAAACACCCGGTAGCGACGAACCCCTCGCGTCAGGCACCCATTTCAAGGAACCGAGAATAGGGCAGGGGGAAGTAACCCACTACCCACCACACACACAGGACAAGCGCAAAGCGAATCTTGCAAGGCAACGAACGGGGTTGGTCGCCGCAACCCGTGCGGCGGCGGGAGCGCCAGGTACAGATCGCGCAATGTCTGTGGGGGAGGGGTTCAGATCCGTGGGCGAGGCGTCGAGGCCGCCGCCATGGATGGGAGATCTCGGGGCAGGGGGCAGAAAGCGTGGGCGGAATCGCAGTAGGAGCGGAGGGGGAGGAAAGATGGAGTTTACAGCTGTTTGCGGGGAACGATGGCCACCGGAAGAGGAAGGGGGGGCAGGAGGCATCAGGGCCGTCGGTTGCGGCGAACCTGGCCAACGGGCCGGTCACGGCACGCCCTAAACAGGCCTTGCCTGTTCGGCAAGGCCTGCCGTGGTCCGTCTCGCTCACGTGTCGGGTTGTAGATCCTGAACATGTGTAAAAAGTAATTCCTTACTTAGAAAATAATTTAGGAAGTGAATAAATCTTATAAATTCAATAACTATTGTTTCATAATTCAAAAAATATGCTTAATATATGAATTTTTTTAGAAAAATAAAATCTAGAACTTAAAACTGTTACCATACACTATTATGTTAACTATTTAAATAATTATTATTTGATAAAAATTTTATAAGTATTAATACTTTGAAAATTCATATTTGAATATTCATAAATGAGAAAAAATATAAATAATATACCGAAATTCTTAGAAAAATAAGAACCATAATTTAATACTATATTCATGTATTATGATTTCACTTAATTAAATATCTATTATTTATTAATTGTTTATAAAGTAACAAATTTTATAAAAATCATATCTTAATATTTAAAATTCATAAAAATACTTATAATATACCAAAATGATCACACAAATAATATCTACATGTTAAAAATATTGAATTCCACTTTTGAAGTAAGTAAAAATTTATTACCTAATAAATTGAATTCAAAGGTATTTCTTTAATTAGTAATTCATAAAAGTAGGTATAAAATTACCAATACCTCTAATATTATTCATTTGAGGTTTATAAAATAGTATTAGTTTTAAGTATTGATTAAATGGTAGTGATCTCTTATAGTTGAGCCACCCTTGGAGATGTGCTTAGTCGTGCTATGATAGACAAGGGCTGGGTTACATCACTTGAAATTTGTTCTAAAGTATTCTGTATGTAAATATTGATTTAGTTGTAAATATTGTAAATATTGATTTTAGTGGATTTATTTGATTTTATTTGTAAATATTCATTTTATTATGAATAAATATCAATTGATGAGCATTTTTATTATTGTGTATGTATATATTAGGGTTTCTCTGAATTAGGGTTTATATCTCTTAGCACCCGGCCCTAGCCCCTCAAATCTCGCCTACCTAACGTCCTCCCTTAGACGCTTTGACTTTTCCGCTTTTCCACCTATGCAGAAAATATGGAACCACACGGAAGAGACAAAGAAAAGGAAGAGTTTGTCCATGGTGTGATCCGCGAGGAAGAAATATGGAGTATCGACGTTTTTGAACAACTCCGGTGAGGGTGATCCTATTTTCGCCGAAAGAGACGACTTCATTGAGGGAGAAGGTGACGACTTTCTTGATGGGGAAGGCGATGCCTTCCGTGAGGGAGAAGGTGACCGCTCCGATGGAAATATTACAAACTCCGACGAGGTGCATATAATATTAATTAATTAATCCTCTACTGTCTATATACATATATTAACGCTCTTTCTTCTTTTAGCCCTCCGGATCGATCAAATCTACTGCAAAGAGCAAACGAGGCCCAACCAAAAAGTTGGAAGACCATGAAAGGTACAAGATCGAAGAAGTCGCTGACGACGGCAAACCGACGGTCCCCTTCAGGCCGCAAACAAATTTGTGGATCAATGCGGAGTAATTGTTAGGGACTTCGTCCCGATCAACATTCGAAATTGGAATAGGCCTGCCAAGGAGGAAGAAGTTACACCTTTATATGTCCCAGACAAAGCCAAAGATTTACTTTGGAGGAGGCTCATGCTTAATTTCACCCTACCGACGGTAGATCTAGATCCAAATGCGGAGAATCCAGATGAGGAGGCCAAGCAACATGCCGCTACCATGCATCATAAGGTCAAGGAGTGGTCTCTTAAGAAGATGGCCCAGCAATTCACTAACTGGAAGAAAAGATTGCACCTTAACTTTATCGTGAAAAGGAAGACTCCGGATTTCAAGGGTCAGTATGAGAAGATAAAACCAATTTGGGATGAGTTTGTGTACTACAAGAGATCAGTGGTAGCTCAGAAAAGGTATGAAACGAATAAGATAAATGTTGCTAACAAGAAGTATCATCATACTATGGGGCAAGGTGGCTACAGGGCTTCTATTCCTAAGTGGAAGAAACTTGAGGATGGTCTGCGTGCTAAAGGGGTCTTCCCAGAGACAACCGATTGGATTGAATGCGCAAAGAATTGGTTTTACGGGCATGGGGGAACGTTGGACTCAGAAGGGAAGTGTATATATAACATAAAACAAAAAGAAAAACCCTTGCCCATCAAGGACATAAGAAATGCAGTAAAGGATGTTGAAGAGGGGAAGTTCATTCCCGATAGAGAGAATGACGAGCCAATCGGTTGTATATCAAATACCCAGGTGCTACTGCGAGTACTAGTCAAGTACACATCAATAACATGTATATCATATATACCTTTATTTGCCTTTGTCGGCCTTCTTGTCTGCCAAATACATGGGGCAGTTGCGCTTCCAGTGGCCAGTCCCCTTACAATAATAGCACTTGGTATCAGACTTAGGGCCTACTCGGGGTTTCTTTTCAGGCACGGCAACCGTATTGCCGCCCTTATTTCCCTTCTGTTTACCCTTCTTGTCTTTCTTGAAACCAGTGGTCTTATTGATCATCAACACTTGATGTTCCTTCTTGATCTCCAGTTCTGTAGTTTTAAGTATTGACAGAAGCTCGGGGAGAGACTCCTTCATGCCTTGCATATTATAGTTCATCACGAAGCTCTTATAGCTAGGTGGCAGAGAGTGGAGAACATGATGGATGCCTAAGTCAATGGGAATTGTTATTCCCAAGGACACAAGCTTATCAGCGTAACCCGACATCTTGAGTACATGCTCACTTACGAAGCTATTCTCTTCCATCATGCAGCTAAAGAACTTTTCTGAAGCATTATAACTCTCTGCAGCAGCATGCGTGTCGAAAATCATTTTCAACTCACCCATTGTATCAAAGGCATTGCCGTTTTTGAAACGCTTTCGAAGTTCTGGCTCTAGCCCATACAATATGCTCTAATGAACTAAGTTGTGGTCCTCCTGACGAGTCCGATAGACATTCTTTTCCTTGTCAGGGGCATCATCGAATGGTGGGGGGCCTAGCGGCGCTTCTAGCACATATTGCTTTTGTGCAGCAGAGATGAGAATCCTCAAATTCATGGCCCATTCAGTAAAGTTGCTACCGTTCGTTGCAAGTTTCTCTTTCTCCTTGAACACATTGAAATTAAAAGCAGGTGGTGCCATCTACAACAGAATTTTTAAAGTTTAGACTAAGTTTATGATAGATTGAGTTCAACTAATCCAAATTAAGAATGAACTCCCAATAAAAAACAACATCCCTCATGCTTTTTTGGTGATTACATGAACCAAATCCACTACACCAAGTCCGATCATCACGTGAGTCGGTGTAGCTTCAAAGGCGAGCATCAAATGGGAATCATATCTTCCATATGACTCATGCTTAACCTTTCGGTCCGTGTTCCCAGGCCATGTATGTACATGCTAGGCTCTCCAAGTAAGAACCTTAGTATTCGCGTGTGTAACTGTCTTACACCCGAAATATGATCGTGGATCCAAGAACACCCGATCATCACGTGATGTCTTGGAGCGACGAAACATAATCGGTGCATACTTAAGGAAAAACACATTTTTATCTTGATATCTAAATGAGGGATCATCTTATTATGCTAATAAAATGCCAAACAAGCAATATAAGATGCAATCAAACATCACGTTTTAATAAGTGAAATAATATGGTTCTTGCACCTGATATCCATCATGTGCATCATGGTATGATCACTATCATACCTCTGTGTGTAAGGCCAAGTTCTATGGAACTTACACGTTATGTGTCTTGTAAGAGTATCGACTTATACTTCTACTTACAACATCACCATTCATGACACTTGCCCAGCAACAATCTAAACTAGACGCCTCTAATTTATCCATTGCAAGTTCTACGTGGCTTAGGGCTTTCGAAGATAGAACCTTTCTTACCTATGAACATGAACCACAACGAGGATAACCAAATTGTTGACAACTCGTTGTAAATTAGATATTGACTATAGTAGGAGAGACAGACACCCGCTAGCCATTTATGCAAAACTAGTTGCATGTCAAGCGTGGAACAGGTCTCATGTGCAAGGACATGTAAAGTTTGTCCGGGCCGCTTCATCCCACTATGACACCAATATCCAAACTACAACTAAGAAGAAATAACATGATCATCATCACTTACATATACATATGTGTACTACCCGTGCAAAGTATCTACGCATAGATCAGGCTCTGATACAACTATAGGGTTCGCAACATAGAAAACAAAAAATTTACTATGATGGGAACAACTATGTACCAAGATATATCTACTAGATACAAGCAACAGGCGGATGTACATCTGTAGAGAACATACCCTTGAAGACCGACAAAGCTTAACGAGGTTGAACTCCTAGTTGATGTAGACAATCTCTTGCCCATCTCAAGATCGAGAGGAAGTCCTAGCGCCGCTAATAAGAGGCACATCCGTGCTCGCACACACGTCCAAGGCATCGAGAAACCTCCGCCTCCTCGCTCCAGCGATGCAGAGGAAGCACAACTCTTTCTTGCCGAGTACCACCGGGAACATGTATCTCGCTAGTCCGAGACCATGGGGGATAAATACTAGAGGGGGAGAGAGATCCTTCACGAGGAGGTGTGAGTGAGAAGTGAGGAGGGGGCACCCAAGGGGGTGTCCGTCGGCCATGGGGCTGCCTCCTCCCCTCCTTCATTCATGTGGGTGGACACTCCACTCACAAAATGCCCCTTCAATTTTCTCCACTCAAATTCCCATTAAATTTCCACCAAATTTAATGCAAACTCTCATTAAATAAAACTCCTTTTATTTATTCAGAATATTGTAAATTACTTTAATGACAAACATTCACATATAACCCATTGCTAGTATTTCATTTCACATGCAGAAACACTTTTTGCAATTTCACCCGAAACCAGTTTCAGTATCTAGTGAAATAAATTCCTGCACTCTGTTATTCTTTTCAGCATGAAAATTTTGCTCCAAATGGTTTCGGTGTCTCTTAAGTGTGTCACCCTACGGTTCGCGAATAATGCGGAAATGATCGAGACCCCTCTCAGATCAATAATCAGAAGCGGTACCTGGAGATCCATATTGACTCCCACAAATTCAATGATGACTTTCTTGTGATCGTGAGAACCTTTTACGCTAGTATCTTAATCCCTTTGTTTCGTGATATATTACATGTCCGATATTCGATCATCGATATCTCCATACCTAGTTTGATCTTGTTACTGACATGTACTCTTTTCTCGTTCCCGTGATATAACATTCTAGTGATCAAATCACTTGCTTGCAAGCTAATCAATGTTATATCACCGAGAGGGCCCAGAGCATATCTATTTGTCATCGGAATGAACAAATTCCACTCTCGATCCATGGGCCTCAACATAACACTTTAGTAGTACTGAATCCATCTTTATAATCACCCTATACGGTGTGACATTTGATGTTATCAAGGTACTCTTCTAGTGTTAGTGATTGGCATGATCTCATGGTCTAAGGATAAGGTCACTTCGTATTATGTTATAGCAATATAAACTCAATGACTTTGATCGTAATGCTATACTTCGGATGAATGTTCATCACACCATTCCAATAATGTTGTGACCTTGTTATTAATAACATCCAATGTCCATGATCAGGAAACCTTGATCATCTTGTTAATCAACGAGCTAGTTTATGAGAGAGGCATAACTAGGAACTTTCTGTTTGTTTATTAAACACACATGTATTAATTTTTCCGTATTAATAAAATTATAGCATGCAAAATAAACACCTATCATATACTTGGAATATACATAATAACCATTTTATTATTGCCTCTCAGGGCATATTCCCTTCAGGACAAAGGATTGTTGTTTTCTCTCTAGTAGCAACAACACATCTACAACCTTAGAGATTTCTGTCACTTCCCCAGATTACTAGAGGCATGAACCTACTATCGAGCATAAATACTCCCTCTTGGAGTCACAAGCATCTACTTCGCCAAGATAGATATTAGCAACGGAGAGCATGCAAGATCACAAATAACATAGACATGATAGAATCAATAATCAATCTGACATAGTATCTCAATATCCATCGGATCCCTGCAAACACAACATGTTTGATTACAAATAGATGATCTTGATCATGACGGAGCTCACAAGATCTAAACATGATAGCACAAAGGAAGAGACACAACCATATAGCTACTGTATGGACCCATAGTCCAAGGGTGAACTACTCACGCATCAGTCCGGAGGTTGGCATGGTGATGAAGAAGGCCTCCAGGATGATATCCCCTCTGGCAGGGTGTCGGGAAGAGCTTCAGATCCCCCTGATCTAGGGATGGAGATGGCAGCGGCTATGGACTATTTCGTGGAGATTTGATCGGGTTGGTAAGGTTTTTGCATCAGGGTGCTTTTATAGGCGAAGGGGCAAGATCGATGGGCGCCCGAGGGGCCCACGCCTAGGGCCAGCGCGCCCCTGGCCACGCCGCCACAGGGTGTGGCCGCCCCGTGGCCCCACTTCGGCTTCCCTCCGGACTCCGTGTTCCTTCTGGTAAAATATTGACTTTGGCTTTTGCCCCATCCAATTCCGAGAATATTTCATTACTAGCTTTTCTGAAACCAAAAACAGCAGAAAACATGCAACTGTCACCGCAGCATCTTGTTAATAGGTTATTTCCAGAAAATGTATAAAAATACCTCAAAGTGTAGACAAAACATATGAAAGTTGATATAAAACAAGCATGGAGCATAAAAAATTATAGATACGTTTATGACGTATCATACGTCAAGGTGCTGAAGAACTCAAGTATCAAGCGGCGATACATGGTGACATCTTGGTGGACTTGATTTCCCAAAGCTTCAGACGGTCGAAACGGTTTGAGTAGAACTCCTCGGTGAACTCGATACCAAGTGACTTAGGGTTCAACGTTCAACGGATGGTGTGGAAGACGTCGCAGCCACCGCACGTGTACGTCTCCTCGTATTCATCTAAAATATTAAGATTGAATAAATAAGAAGTAATAAAAATTACTAAAAAAAAATCTTGATCCAATAGAAACATAGCATATGTGATCCTCCATACTAGTTATAAGAGAATTCTCCTCTAAAACAATGCTAAGCATGCTCAACATTAAGATTGAATCAAAAACAAGAACTAAGTCTAGATTGACAATGGTGAATGGTTGAGTGAAGATTTTGCAAAAATAACTTGGGGATTGGAGGAGAATCATACCTTAAATCGATTGAGTGCGAGGAATCGAAGAAACATTGAGTAAATTTGAAGATCCAATGGAGGTAGTGTGGATTTTGGAGGAAGAAGAAAGAGAGCTTGATTTACCTTCCTCGGGGTTGTTATGCTGGTCGAGCTGGTGGTACGGGCGGGTGGTACGATCGGACGCCGCCCATACCGGGTGAATTACCTTGGGGGCGACGGCTGCTCCCAGGCGGTGCCCTCGGTATAGGCGTGCGGTACGGTCACACGCGCCCGTACTGCTGGTCGTTATCGAAACAATATGTTTCTTGAAATCTGATGCTTTGCTCGAGGATACGGTACGGGCACACTGTACGGGCGCGTCCGACCGTACCACATGTCGTTATCGACACTGTTCACTATGGCAAAAATTAAAATTTCTATTTTTCTTTGAATTAATGTGGTACGGGCGCATGGTACGGTCCCTTCCGACCATACCAGAGGTCGTTACGGTTACATTGAGCTGCAAAAACTTTAACAATTTGTTTAGTAGCTCTCTGCGTATTTGCACATCTCGTCAAAAGTCAAATAATATAAATCATACTTAATAAAAATTCAGCAATACTTTAAGCCATATGTTAGTGAAAATAGAGATCGAGGATTACCTTATTTGTTCTCCTCTCTCCAAAGCTCTTCTTGAACACTCTTTATTTAAAATAAAACAAACAAACAAAACTAACAAGACATAATTAAAAAAAATTATTTCACATGGGTTGCCTCCCATGAAGCGCTTCTAGTTAAGGTCAATTACCTTGACCCAGATGACAATCATTTAGGTTTGAGGAGTGGAATATCCACTCCAAAATAGTTGGCTTTCAAAGTAAGTATACCATCATCATCATTAGGCTTGGCCTTATTTTTCCTAGGTAAATGGACTATAAAAGGATCTCTAGATGACAGCTCAATTCTTACATTCTCTTCATGTAAATTAATCAAAGCTTTAATAGTTCTTAGAAATGGCCTACCTAAAATTATAGGTAATATGGGATCTTCAGGCATGTCCACAATAACAAGATCAACAAGTGTGAGACTACCTTTAATTTCAACAACTATATTTTCTTTGATCTCAATAGCTTGTTTATAAGTTGAATCCACTAGGTGGAGTCTTAATTCAGTGGTAATAAATGGCCCCAAGTTTAACTTATCAAATAAACTTTTGGAAACTGTTCAGAAACTCGCACCAAGATCACAAAGTGCGGATATCTCATTAACTCCCAACTTAACTTTAATAGTAGGCTCAAATATATCATCTAGCTTAGCAGGAAGCTTATCAGCTAGTCTTTTGCACTCCATCTCTAGCTCACGAACTTTAGATGCTACTTGTTGTATAAATTGTTGGTACATAGCATCGTTACCTTGTTCTATACCGGGATTCTTTACGGTGATCATATTTAATAGATCTTCCGCGGTATATTCTGGTGTTGGCGCATTGCTATAGTCTAGCTCTTCAGGTTTCTCTTCATTGTTTACAACCCTCATCATCTTGAGGTCTTCCAACGGATTTGGATCGGGTTTCCTAGAAAACTTTGCTAGTATGAGAGCTTGGCTCTCAGCAACTTTACCCAACTGATCCTCCACGGTCTTTGTCCTTTCCTGTAGAGCATGCACATCATTTATAATTGCAACGGAATAGTTAGATAATTTTCTTATACTACTCTCATGGTTCTCCATGATTTTGATAAGCATATTGTTTTGCTTGGTTTGATCTTGAATAAATGTTCTAACAGTTTGTTCCAACGATATATTTCCATGGTTTTCTCCATTATTATTATCATAACTATTATAGGGAGCTCGTGCAAGATTTGGATAATATTTTTGAGCACTAGAAGCATAATGATTTTTCCATGCAGGATTAAAAGGAGTACGAGCTATAAAATTAACATCATTAACATTGGTAGAAATAGCATTAACTTGGGTATCATCTTTACCTTTTACTATGCTTAGTATCTCGTCTACCTTAGATGTAAGTTCTTCATTATTTACCTCGGTAATTGTTGGAGATATGCTAAATGGGTTTCAACATTGCATGTCTCTAATACAGATAACCCGGGTGACCCACGGTTAGTAGCAAGGCCCATGGCCTGCTGGGCGGCCCAGTTAGAAGGATCTAGAAGGGAGGCACATGTCGGATAAAGGAAGGCTATGATGGAGTCACTGGCATACCCGGAGCCTTAGAGTGCAAGACACGTTAGACTAGTCAGTACTCGTGTAGGACTCTGTGACCTGTCCGGCTAGGACTCTTCCCTATAACCCTAGATCTAGCGACTATATAAGAAGGACCTAGATGAGACTTTAGGGCATGACACAACTCATATCGCGCATAGTGAACCGATCCCTGTAACTCGGCATATTGCCATTATAGTGATTCATAGCAGGAGTAGGATTCCGCCACCGTTGTGGGATCTGAACCTGGGTAAGCTATGTTACCTCATACCCGCCAACTTTCCGCCTTCCCCCACGTCTCTAAACACGCTCTGTGAGGACCCCTCCATGGCTTACTCATCGGCAATACCACGACAGTTGGCGCCCACCATGGGGCAAGAGGCGCTTCAAGATCTACAACGGGCGAGGTCCAAGATCCTCACGGGAATCGGCGAACCGTAGCCTTTGGTCGCGTTCTCTTGTTCGGCAACGTTCCGATCGTCCCTCCCGATGATTTTTGGATCCCGACAAAGATGAACCCCACCCGCTGCTTGATCGTTCCAATCGGGGACATCTACCTCTTCATCGGCGAAACCGACTCGGGCACTAGTTCCATGGAAGTCAGAGGATCGTCAAGGCCCGCACGGACCGCCTACGAGAAGGATATGTTCGCGGAAGGATCGAAGTCAGATCTCTCTTTGGAGTTTGCCGGCTTAGATCAGAAAAATTCAAGGCCCACCCAAACCGCCCCTGTGGAGGAAATAATGGTGGAAGATCACTACAAATCCTGAGCCACATGGCTCTGGATAAGAGCCGATCTAGAGAATTACCCTGATCATGATGCTATTTATCACTTCATCGAAAGGATGGATGGCGGCACACTTCTCCGGCATACGCTAAGGCGGCAATAGGCCACGGGTATCCTCACCTTTGAGGGAATTTTCGGCACCATCAACAGTTTCGCTGCTGCTGACGGAGTCGTCATGGCACCACCCATTGTTGTACGCGGCCTACTGCTGCCGCCTCCAGCCAACAACCCCACTGCCTCAGCATCATCCTCTGTCATCGAGGAAGCCCCCACACCCTCCAACTCCGTTCTAGATGTGCTCTATGTCGACATCAGCGTGGACTTGGAGGAGACGGATATCAACCCGGAGGAACTCCACTCAGCCATGAAAGAGATGGAGGAGGAGATCAATCGTGAGGAGCAGGCCGACAAGGCCGTCACATCCCGATAGGTGTTTGTCGCCATTGGAGTGTGATGGAAGAAGACCAAACCGGACAAGCTCCGCCTAAGCCGCGGGATAACGGGAAGGGACCAACCGATGACGCAGACAATGATCTAGTGAAGGTCATGCCCCTCCAGCCAACCTAGTGCAACAGCCACAGGAACTTCCTACTGGTCCAAGTAACGCCAACACCGCAAATCCATCGCCACCAACATCTACGTCTGTGGCCACCCAAATCACTCCAGCTGATAGAGTGATGTACGAAAACTTGCTCATCGAGCCTATGACTGTGGCCCACATATGGAATGTAGTCCAGCTTGATGAGAAGAACCAGCAGCTACTGGAGGAAGCGCATGTCATCACGGAGCAAAGCACAAAGTTAGATCGAGATCTGGCCAAGGAATATCAATCGATTGAGACGGCTAGATCACTGGAGGCTAAGTACAAGACTCTGCTCAAGCAGCAGAAGGCTAAGAAAGCTCTGACTCGCGTTGTTAACAACCCTGGTGTACGGCGCAACTTGGGGTGGGCTCCTTTGAAGCCAGCACAAGCTAAGACATACATTGACAGTGAAGGAAGGCAAGTCATGCCCACACCCATCCTAAGTTTGGCCGTCGCCAAGACTCTAGTGGAGTAGGATAGATCACCCGCAACTTTGTAATAGGTATATGACCTTGTTTCCAAGGTTGTCAAACAGTAGGAAAATGCCACCTCTTAGAGGCCTTAATTTGATCCAGCATATTTCCAGTCTAGCAATCCCAAAATGCCAAGGGCAATATCTCCTCGTGATCCGCAACATCACGAATACCCAAAAACTCACCACCGTACGATCATGCCTCCGCCTAGATGACCCTAGGACGGCATCGTCATCCGCGACAACACGGAGCAAACTCGTCATGGCGGGGAGCGCAGTGGCAATCACGAACACAAGAGTAGGTCGCAGCATGACCCTCCACGTCCGACAAGAAACCGCGACATATATGAGGAGTCACAGGAAGGGAACAGAAAGAAGGCTAACCCACTGCCACCTTTGCCTCTGTCGCCCCCTAGCAGCCACCGTGGCGGAGGAGGACCGCGTCGCTCACGCAGCCCTTCCCCTGATGGCAAGAAGAAAAAAGCAAACCCGGATCCATATGATGCGCGTTCATGCTTGGACAAAATCCAGAGGCCCGGGAAGAACAATACCTGGGACCACGTTGCTTCGGACCTGTGATACGGACCGCAACTTACCCCAAGGTTTTCTGGATTGACAAGACGATCAAGCCCTATGACGGCACCGCCAAGCCATCTACGTGGTTGCAGGATTACGACAACATGGTCGAGATCGCCGGTGGAAACCCCAACGTTGTCGTCAAGTACCTCCCGCTAATGTTGACGGGCACGGCCTGCCAATGGATCAACGACTTGCTAGAGAAGTCCATATGCAATTGGTTGTACATGCAAGAAGTGTTCACCAAGAATTTTGAGGGTACATACAGATGATCCTGCACTGTTGGCAATCTATAGCGATGCATCCAGGAGAAGGACGAAACATCTCGAGCCTACCTCTCCCGCTGGCTGGATATGAAAAATTCCTGCGCAGGAGTGCATGATTTGACCGCTATGGCCACCTACATTGATGGTTTGGGAAGGGGCACCTTGTTGCGACATAAGTTGAAGTGCCTGCAGGACAATCATAGGCTTGATCTCAATCAGATGATCTCCCTGGCCAGTGAGTTTGTGGTTGTCAATGACGATGCTCATGGCTCTTTGCCGACAATTGCCATTCCAACCCAAGCTAAGAGGAACAATAGCACTAAGCGAAAGAGTCCGCCAGAAGAAAAGCCAACCTCCGACATGGTCGCAATGATGTTTGCAGGAAGAAGTGATGGCAGACAACGTGGCTGAGGTCGGGGGGTGGTCGTGGGTAGCAACGTGGTAGTGAAACTATCCCGGCAGCGCCCTGTGTTCCCCAAACATACGAGGAATACCGTGATATGTCGTGCCTTGTACACCTCGACACCAATGACAAAGCTACCCACATCAATCACCATGGCAAGTTCATCAATGATCTCAAAGAAGACCCGGAGTCCGGCTACAAACGAAGCTGGAAGAACCGACCGCGAGGCAAGGGCAAAGGGAAGAAGGAAGAGGAGTCCAAGGATTCAAGTGACATGGACAAGGACGTTGACCCCAAGCATGCCGACAAGGGCATTGTCAAAGGCAAGAACCCCTTCGAGAAGAAGGCCCCCTTCTACCACACTTTCCTTGGCACCCCAACTGTCCGAGCTTAGAAGACCTCTCTGAGGATTCTGATGGCCACCCTACCCCCACTTCCCAGTACCCGCGCTGGTCGGAAGTTCCAATCACATGGGACAGGATGGATCACCCCAACCTTGTTCCAACATAGAACCAATACACCATGGTCATCAACCCCTTGAATGACGACAGTGAGTTCACCAAGTGCATGGTTAATAGCGTAAGCAACATCAACATTATGTACCTGTATACACCGCACAAGATGAACTTGATAGAGACCAACCTAAGACGGACCAGCACCATGTTCCATGGCGTAGTTCCTGGTCGGGAGGCTCGGTCCCGTGGGTGCATCACGCTTCCGGTCTCTTTTGGCAATGTTAACAACTACCGCCAAGAACGCATGACATTTGAAGTGGTCCCCTTGAAGAGCGTGTACCACATCATATTCAAACACGACATATTCCACTTCTTCCTGGCCAAGCCATACTTCGTATACAATAAGCCAAAGATACCCGGACCAAACGGTGTCATCACCATATCCGGAAGCTTTT
Organism: Avena sativa; assembly: GCA_916181665.1. Lineage (NCBI taxonomy): Eukaryota > Viridiplantae > Streptophyta > Magnoliopsida > Poales > Poaceae > Avena > Avena sativa. The sequence continues at coordinate 10,081,090 of OV702279.1, forward strand.
CAAAGGAAAGGGATTGCGAGATTGGAGAAGCAGCCTTTGTAGAAGCTATCCTCTACAACGAAGAATTCAAGGAGATCCATAGCAAGGTCGATGACTCGGAGATACCGGCATCGAAGGAGCAGATTTTGGACTCTGGTCCCGCCTTCAAGGCCGCCATCGAGACCAAGCTGGAGGAACTTGTGGTAGGCAATGCCTCCTAGGTCACCGCCATTGTGACGAACCTGGATCCAAAATAGGAAATCACGCTCGTCGAGTTCCTTCGTGAGAATAGGGACATCTTTGCCTGGCAACTCGCCGACATGAAAGGTGTACCTAGGGAACTTCCCGAGCACATCTTGAATTTTGATCCAAAATTAAAACCGGTGAAACAACCTCTACAACGCTTCGGGAACGAGAAAGAGACACGCCATAGGCAAAGAGATAGCTAGGTTTCTTAAGGCTAGTTTTATTCGAGAAGTCCTTCACACCCAATGGGTGCCAATCATGTACTTGTCCCCAAAGGGAACTAAAGAATTAAGAATGTTATTGATTGGCTCGGAACAAAGCATGTTCCGAGCCAGTTGGATCCATTTTATTTGCCTCGCATTGACCAAGTCATTGACTCGACGGCTGGCTCGGAACTTCTGTTTTTTTAGATGCATACTCAGGATACCACCAAATCAATATGAGGAAGTTGGACCAATTGGCTACTTCGTTCAACACACCTTATGGCATGTTTTGCTATGTCATGATGCCCTTTGGGCTGAAAAACGCAAGTGCTATGTACCAGCGAACTATGCAACACTGCCTACATGACCAAATTGGTCGGAACGTTCACTCCTATATGGACGATATCGCGGTGATTTCTAAAAAATCAAATGACTTAATCTCCGACTTAAAGGAAACCTTTGATAATCTCCGGAAATACAACATGATTGTGGCATCCCGCAAAACCACTACTAGAAAATCGCGTTGTTTTTGTGCATTGCATCATCATGACCGCATGCTCATGTCATCATGCCACATTGCATTTGAGCATCGTCATCATTTTGCAATTGCTTGCATAAAACTATTTGCAGAAAAACCTAGTTTGTTTTCTAAACACCCCGTCTTGTTTTCAAAATGCAAACCCCGGGTCCCCGGATTATTTTGTTTTGTCCGCTATCGGGTTGTAAAAGCCCCGTGTTAAACAAATAAAATGTTAAATTATTTTAGTGGGGGCAGTCGAACGGGCCGATTCGACCCGAACGACCACCCCCAGGAATTTTAACGGTCCGCCCCAAACCCTTTTCTACCAACCTATCTACCCACACCCTCCGGCCACCTCACCCGGACCAGTCCCACGCCGCCACGTCGCCCTGTCCCCAACCCCCACCCAATCAGACCCTGCCACCTCACCTACCCCTCTCCCCTCCCCACTCTCTCTCCACCTCTCTCACCCAGCCGGCCACACACACCCACCCACACCACACAAACGCACACACAGCACACAACCACACCCCACGCTCCTCTGGCCCCACCCCAGGCCCACTCCGCCTGTCACCTCCCTTCCCTGTCCCGTTCCCCACCTGCCCGCTCCCACCAACCCCCACCGGCGCCTGCTCCCCGACCCCGCTGCCTCCCCCTGGCTCTCTTCTCTCCCCCGCATCCTCCCTGCTCTCCTCCGGCCGGCCACCGCGAGCGCCACCCGTCGCGGCCCCCTCCAGCGCCTCCTCCGCCTCTCTCCCTTCCTCCTCCGGCCGAGCCCGGCCTCCCTCGCCGGCCACCGCCTCTCCCTCACCTCTCCTCTCCCCGCGCGCCCCTCGAGCCTCGTCGGCCGGTGCCGGCGCAAGCCCTCCCCGTCACCAGTCCGCCTCGCCGGTCCTCCTCCCCCTCCCGCAAGCGCTCCCCGCCATCCTCTGTTCCCGCGAGCTCCGCCGCCAGCGGGCGCCCTCACCGCCGCCGCGTGCTCCCGCGCCGGGCCCCGCGCCGCCAGACCCCTCCTCCCTCAGCCGCCGCTCGCCGCCGACCCGGCCTCTGCCTCCTCGCCTGCGACGAGCCTGGCCCCGACCTCCACCGCCCACGCCCCGTCGACCGGCCGCCCGCGCTGCCGCCTCGCCGGAGCATGGCCCGGCCCAGCCCGACCGCGTCGCCCCTGGAACCCCGAGCCCGGCCGTGCTCCTGCTCGCCCGCCGTCGCGTCGCGGAGCCCTCCCCGTCGCCTCGTCCCCGCCACCGTCAGGCCCGCCACCGCGTCGTCTGTCCGCCGCCGTCCCCTAGTCGGCCACCGCAGGGCCGCCACCATCGGGCTCCTTCGGCCGTCATCTGCAACCGTCGCTGGCAGGCGAGCCTCTGCAGGCCCCTTTGATGGTTTCCTTCGGCCACGTCACCACCTTGGCGCCCTTGCCACTGCACGCGGCGTGTGCGTCCTCGGTCGTTCTCTGTGTCAACCTTCGGATCAAGTCCAGCGTATGCCAAGGGGGCTCTGCCTGTTGCTGCACCTTTCCAGAGTCAAAGACCGCAGACCCCAAGTTAATCTTGACAAGACCGGCCGAGACGCTAAGATGTACAGGGACCACCGACAATGGACCCGCCGGTACCCCAAGATCTTCTGAAGGACGAAACCTAGGGCGCGCCGACTCGGATGCGAAGTCGAGAACCCGAACGCCAAGATCGTCTTCCGAGAACGCCTAATCGACAAGATCTACCTCACGGAGCGGCGAACCCCGGACCCCGATGACCCCATGATCTCCGCTGCAGAACGACAAGGTCTTCGGAGTGGAGTCAACAAGATCTACCCAGGACGCGTGTAGTTCGATACGCCATGGCCGTCGACATGACCCGAAGACCACGGATGCGACAAGATCGACACCGACCAGGGCGAGTCCGATGTGCCCCCGACACCGAACCAAGTCCTCCTTCACGGAACGCCAAGATCTGCCCCGTTATCCGAGAACGATCCCGGAGTCCGAGGACGCCCCCGTCGAACCCTGAACCCTGAGACCGACCTTGAACCCCGGAACCCCAAGTTCGTCGAGACCCCCTATGTGTGAACCCCTTCCCGAAAACCCTATTTTATAATACAATACAACTTGTTGCATATTAATTGTTCATGCATGCATATTGCCTGTGGTTTGGGGGTCTTATGCCGATTCACCTAATAATTAAATATGGGGCCCATATGCGGACAAATCTAGCCTTATATTGGCCTCATTTAAACTTGTGTAGCGAACCGGTGCGATCTTTTGCCATGTTATAACAACAGTTAAATTGCGGGGTAGATAAATAACATGAACCACCTAATTAATTGTCGGGACCCCGGTTCCACTTAATATTGACCTAATTGCATCGCATCTTTACCATGCCATACATCATACATGCATCATGCCGATCTTTTGCCGTAGTATTAAATAGCGCATCCGGTGTTTCTTCTAGTGTTTTGCTTCTTCGTGGATAAGGCCGTTGAGTTGATGCGAGAGTCGACCCGATCTTCGGTTGAACCTTCGACAATGTTTTCAGGCGAGCATCTCCCCCTTTCTTCCTATCTTACTTTACTAGTATTTATTCCCTCCTGTTGATCTTTGCTATCTGTGTTGCGATGCTCTAGTTTTCGTACCCGTGATACCCCTTGCAGCCATATATAGCCTTGGACACATCCTATTACCTGTTGTTTGGTAGATAGTTGGACCCGCGTGTCGTAGTCGCTTGCTCAAGTGTTTTTGCGTGTCGTTAAGTACCACAATTGTTGGAGAATTGCCGCATGTTGATGTTGGAGATGATCATGGTTTTACTTTTCGTTCACTTTAATTACTGTTTAACAACTAAAATTGAAGTAAGTAAGCAGAGACATCGGTGGGTGATAGATAATGTTGGTTTCCAACCGCCCACTTGTGTCCCGTAGGACCCCGAGTTCTTGACACCTGTTCCGAGATCGAGCGCGCTAACCACAGGTGGGGAGATATGGGCCCCCCATTGATTATTACCTGATTTCAAAGTATTGTACTGGGGGCCACAAACTAGTTTGAGGTTTTATTTACTATCCTGTACTTATGCCATGCTTTACTGCTTTATTTACGTTTGTGAGAGGAGCACACTGTACTGTTTAGGATCGGGACACGTTTTCGCGGTGTCGACAGTCCCAGTTTTGGGATTTGCTGTCGTTCACAGCCGTCTACCCAAACCCTAAGTCCGTCTCGGAGACCGGCCGACTTCGTTGCGGGTTCGACTTGGTGGGGTGGCCCCCATGTACTTGCTTTGGGTCTGGGAACGTCGTGACTTAGGCCCCGCCGACATACCGATGGGTGTATGTTAACTGATCTGGCAAAAAGGGTCGAAGTGCCTGTGGATACTTTGGTGCACCCCTGCAGGGTTAAATCTTTTCGAGAAGCCGTGTCCGCGGTTATGGACGACTTGGAGCACAGTGCTTGATCATAGACAACTATAACTAAAGTTTACTGTTATAAATTGACTTGTATCTGATTTGACTAGTAATCAGCTTCACTACAACGGAATGGCTAAATAAAAGTACCAACAACTGTTGGGTTTTGGGGTTATCTCATGCTAATTGTATCTGACTAGTAAGTGTTGCCACTATGACGGAATGGTTAACTAAAAGTGCCCACTGCTTACTTTATCAGGACGATTATCTAAACCTGACTAGTAAAGTGCCGCAACTATAACTGAATAAGTAAAACTGCCAACTGTGTGAGTTCCTCGGTTGACTTCCTCGTTGGTCTCGAGGGGGAAACGCCAGGATGGGTTTGTTTGATGATAGTATCAGGTTGGATCCGAATAGGTCTTCCTTACCCCTCTCTGATAGCCACCAGTTGTATCGAGTCTCTATAGGTGGTTTAGTGCATGCTGCCGCTGCCGCTTCAGTCCACCATACCTATGTAGGCGAGGACCGCCGAATTCTAGTCTCGCCGTGTACTGGCCTCAGTACTGACGCTCCTCTTTTTCCTTTGCCCTTTGTCGGCACCCCTTTTGTTTGAGCAGGTTTTTGAGATCGGCGTCGTTAGCAGGGTTACCCTTCCGGCTTGGCCTGGGCAGGGTTATGGACGCCATTGGTTATTCTTCAGGGCTCTTAGCCCCATTTGCATCTTGTCCGTAGCTGGACGCTCTATCGTTTTCAAGGTGATTTGGATCTTTGTATATTATATCTGTATTCTTGACTCCTGGAGTCGTGTTGTATATATATCTGTTCTGTGGGTCCCATCGAGGACTGTTGTGTAATGTTATTACTTCGTTTTCCACCCGCACGAAAGTGCCTGGTGGGCACCTTCGAATCGTTTCTATGCGGGTTTGGCGGGAATCGCTGAAACTTGCATAGGGCCGATTCTGAGGGTGTTACAATGATGCTTAACCCCAAGAATTGTGTCTTTGGGGTTCCAGCCGGAAAATTGTTGGGCTTCATCGTTTTCCAACGTGGAATCGAGGTCAACCCGGAGAAGATCAAGGCCATCCTCAACATCAACCATCTGACATAACTGAAGGATATCCAACGGCTCATAGGCTGCGTTGCAGCAGTAAGCTAGTTCGTCAGCCGACTTGGAGAGAAGGCCTTGCTGCTATACAAGTTGCTACAGAAGGCGGACAAATTCGTATGTACAGACGAGGCGGACGCTGCGCTTAAGGAGTTAAATAGGATACTTCCGTTAGCCCCTGTTCTTGCAACACCTGTGCGAATGGAGCCTATGTTGATCTACATGGCGGACACCAACCGTGTTATCAACATCGTCGTCATGGTGGAGCGGAACGAACCAACGCATGAGTATGGGGTACAACGACCAATTTACTATGTAAGCGAGGTCTTGACGGAGTCCAAGCAGCGTTACCCGCACTACCAAAAGCTAGCTTATGGAGTGTTCCTTGCTTCTCGGAATCTAAGGCACTACTTCCAGGATCACCCTATCACAGTAGTGATCAAGGCTCCACTGTCCGACATCATTAACAATAGCGATGCTACGGGACGGGTCGCGAAGTGGGGGCATTGAGCTTGCCACCTTTGAGATCACCTAAAAGAGACGTGATGCTATCAAGTCACAAATCTTGGCGGATTTTATTGCAAACTGGATGGAGATGCCAGATGTACTCCTGTACCAGAGCCAGAATATTGGGTGATGCATTTTGACGGATCAAAGTTACTCAATGGCTCGGGGGCTGGTATGCTACTATAGTCACAAACAGGAGAAAAAATTCACTATGTCTTGCAAATCCACTTTGAGGCTACACACAACATGGCGGAATATGAAGCACACATTCACAGACTTCACGTAGCCAAAGATATTGTCATCAAGCGCATAGTTTTCTATGGAGATTCCGACTTGGTTGCCCAGTAGGTGGCTGGCACCTGGAACGCGTGGAACCCTATGATGGCGGTATATCGAGACGAAGTAGACAAGATAGCCAAGTGCTTCGAAGGCTACGAAGTCAAGTATGTCAAGAGGGAGGAAAATTAGGCAGTTGATCTGCTATCAAAGCTTGGATCAGGTGCAAACCAATTCTGCCTGGCATTTTTCTGGAGCATCTACGGACCCCATCCGTGAAGGGAGCGGACCCCGAGAACCCGGATAGAGTTGGCTCATTTGTTAATACAGTAACAATAGTGTAACATCCCAGCATTTAGGAACTAACGAAGGGTAGATTTAGGAATATGGAATGTTGCATGCATTCATTTATGAAAATGTGGGTAGAATTTTCGCCAAATAAAAACCTTAAGTGATCAATGTTTCTTTCATACTTTGATATTAGGTTTAGTCTTAAAGGGTGATTGCTATAGACTTTGATATGATCTTTAAGGAATTATGTGTTTTAAAAATGAATTTGAATTTTAAACTTGAGTGTTTGAATTATAATTCAAATAAATTAGGGATAAGTTTTGAATCTTAATTTAATTAATAAATAAACATTACAACTTAAATTCTATCCAAAGAAAAACAATAATAAATATGAAACTTATTTCATATCATCAATATATAATCAAGTTACAAAATTATAACTTATTGAAATCATCCACACAATTAACAAAAGTAAATATATAAGAATAAGAATATTCTTTATTAATAATAATGTGATCTTTATTACAGAAGAATAAAATGAAGATTACAAAATAATAAAAAGAAAATTACAAAAATATGAAGAAGATTACATTGAACTATTTACTAACTACTCTATAAAAGAAAACCTAATCTAAAATCTTCATCTTTATATCTGTACCTGCAAAACAAATAGAATATATATAGAGAAATAAAGGTTAGAGTTAGTATTATTTTCTCTCAGATATGTCAGTGAAGTGCACTAGACAAATTCATCATTGAGAAATTTATAAAAAGGGGCAAGTTTCACCAATATGAAAGAATCCATCTTTCATAAATTTAAAGCCAGAAGTCAAGTGATAGCCAAGAGGGGCAAATCCACCAACCAGGTGAAAGTAACCAGATAATAGTAAGTTTCAAAATTCTGAACATATCCACAACTGCACAGCAAGCACACAGGCAGGACACACACCAACATGCATGTGGTGTGTTGTCAACCTCACAGCACAACCCCAGACTCACAAAACCACAAGCATAGCCGTGGAGAGGCACTAGTGCATCTCTACACTGTTTGCACACAAGAACATCCATCTTAGACAGCAGCTTACCAAGCACATCAGCCAAACCAAACCACCAAAGATCAACCAAACATCACCAGGATGGTGACATAACGAGGGGGAAGGATCAGGTGGACAGCAAGGCCAAGTCCAGGAGCTAGGAGGAGCAGGCTAGCTCAAGGTCAAGCACAGGAGTCCATCAAAACCAGATCAAGATCATCACCAACTTACTCCACAGTCATCAGATTTTGTGGTGAGCATCATAAAATCCTCACATGATCTAATCATCTTATCTAGACAGAAGCATGTGTTGTTTTATGAACAAACCCTCAGAAACCACCCAAGTGGGGTGAATCTATCATAGGGATTTTTAAACTCTAAAAGCAAACAACAAAGTACCTAGATCCAGCCAGAGCTCAGAGCAACATCATTGCTCTGGATTAGGCTATATATTACAATTCAAGCATAAATATATCTATGATCTATTTCTAGGCACATCCCTAAAGAAAGGGTAGCACCTTAGAAACTAATCCTTTGGATCCAGATCATGATCAAGCTCACTATCATTTTTCCAAGATTTGATTCAAAAACAATAGCTGGTACCACTACCAGGACTATCTATATGAACCAATTAGATAAGGTCTGAATCCCTAAGCCTTAGACCAACATCATTACCTTAGGGAATTCAGAAAAGAACATTCCCATTTATCTTTCAAAGCCAAGTTTGTCTTAAGACTAAAACAACCCAATCAATGGGTTAGAATCAGACTTGTGTGCCATACCATGATGGTGTCACAAGAACAATCTATTATGAATCAGGATAGACATTAAATCATCATAAATTCAGACAATCAACTTACTAATCATTTTCCTGTTAACACAGGAATCATAACTAGGATATTCCTGTGTTAAACTTCACTGTTTGAGATCATGATGATCTCAAACCACATGTTAATTCCCAAGCCAACAACACTAAGACAGTGGTTTCATCCTATCATAATCATGACCATAAATCAAATAACAGTGGAAAGTTATCAAGTCATTGGCTTTACCAAGCATGTTTCACAAGCAACTATATCATCTGAATCAGATGCAATCCAAGCATAAAATCATATAATAAGCCACCAGAAACATTATATATCATCTTAAGCAACAAGCCTCAGGCCAATAACCACTTAGCATGTTTACAATTCATCCAAACATGATCCAATTCATCCAGTATATGATCAACCCCATGATAAGTGTAACATCCCAAAAAAACTTAGATCAACAAACACTAATCATCAAGATTAGGGTTAACAAAAACTTTTCTAAATAAATTCATGAATGCATGTATATGTGTATGCATGGATTTTGAATTTCTTTAAAAACCACCTTGTTTGTGTGATCCATTGCTTGTAAAATGTTTCTTAGGTGAAATAAACATCATCTAAAACATTTCCCACACTTTTCCTAAAGACAAGTAAATCAAAACAAATATATTAAGTGAATGGTCATTTTGACCAATTTAACTCCCATGCCTACTTTGGTTGTCTCAAACTTTCAAAACCTAACAGAAACTTTTCTGGGTCTTTGCACCCCTTGAATGTACTCATAACAAAGTATCAAGGCCCACTTTGTGATCATCCAGAAACTTTCAAATGCATAGTTTAAATGACAATTCAAAATTGAATCTTCTTCATATGGGAATATCCCACTTTTTCAAAACCCACTCAAACAAGCTCAACTTTCAAAACCCAAGCATCTGTAGACTCACCAGAACCAATCTAGCAAACCCACCAAAAATCATTTCAAAATTAAAAACTTGATTTCATGCGGCCATTTCATCAAACAGGTTGCAGACACAAATCAAACAAAACATCAAACACTATAGTGTGCAGTGATTCTTGCCTAACTTGTTCCCTAGTTAGCTCACACACACCTCAGTAGATCATCTAGAAAGATTAGCCCAACACTAGCACCCCTGTGAGCTTGCCATTGCCATTAATGGTGAACAGCCGAGCACCTCAATGCCACCCCATAGTCGACAGCAGGCTAGAGGAAGAACTAGCCGTGCCAACCTTGTCTGGGAGGCAGCCCACCGTCCACTGCCACTGTCTGTCCCAGCCGCGAGCGTTGCCAAGCCCTGGACCACGCGCACAAGACACGCCCAGACCATGCCGAGCGTGCGCCAGAGCGCCACCCTCGACCATCACCCACAGACCGCGCGCCGCCCTCACCGCGTGCACACACGATCACCACTGACCCAGGAGACCGCCAGACACCCTCGTTTGCCGCCCCGTGCCATACAGCCACCGCCCGCCTTCGAAGACGCCGCCTCTGCCGCGCAGAGCACCGCCCGTTCCAGACCAAACCACACCGCCCCATGCCTCGCGACCATGTCGTTGAGCATCGCCAGGAGACACAGCACCGTCCCCTACCCTTGCCCATGCCAGCAGCCGCCTGTAACGTCGCCCCCGACGAGCTCACCGTGCGCCCTGCCGGTCCCCTCGCTCGACTATAAATAGAGGCCACTCCCGCACGATTTCTTCACACCATCTCACTCCCCTCTCCCCACTGACCGTGCGACACCATTCTTAGAGCAAGCCGAGCACCACCCCGCCGGAATTTCACCGGAGCCCGCCGCCTTTGGAGAAGAAGGGAGCCAACGATTGGAGCCGCCCCAGGAGAAGCCACCGGTACCAGGAGGTTCGCCGTCGTCGACTTCGTCGTTCGCCTGCCTCGCCGACCCTCGCCCGTACCCCGGTGAGCCCCCAGCACCCCTCACTGGCCGCTCTAGGTTTCATTCTCGCCGGAGTTGTCTCGCGTCGACGATGACCCCCAGCCGTTGGATTAGAACTAGATCAAACGATCCACGTTGCCCCATACCGCTTCGCCCAGCCCCGTGTCACTGACGAGTGGGGACACCCACTTAAGCAGCCCGCGGGAGCACTGCGCTTAGCAGGCCGGCCCGTTAGAATTTCTCGCGCAGCCCAACAATTCAAATTAAATCTTTTCTATTTCATTTCAAAAACACTTCAGCACCCAACTTCAAAAATCAACCCAGATCAATTCAGTGCACCAAATTGGATGAAACCAATTTTGTTGGAAAGGTCTGTGAATGCTTAATCCAATCCCGTTGGATTCAAGTCATTTGGATCTGTAGATCACCCATAGTAAAAATAACAAGGCAGAAGCTTTTCTGCATTCAAACATTTTTCAAATTTAAACCATAAAAGCTTTTGAGTTGATTCCAACTCTCAAAAATCACATTTAACCATACCTTTCAGAATATATAAAAATATATAGGTTTACTTGCAGAAATAAAGTTCAAGTAATAAAAGAATGCTTCATAAGCATTTCTAGCCACTTTAATTTATTAAAAATAAAAGGGTAAAACCTTATTAAATTGTGACACCACTTTAAATCACATTCCCATGGACTACAATATGTGGTGATGACATGTGTCAACATGATCCCATGTTTAGTTTGGAGAATATTAAATCTTAAGTAGTTTTTCAATGAGTAGAAATTACTTTTCTAAAAATAAAAAGGATTTAAACCAAGCCTTAACCTTGTAATGTTAGAGATGATGCTAGATCATCTATAGGACCCTTGTGTGTGATGATTGCAAGTAGTTAAGTATTGTTTGGTGATTGTGTACCTTGTATTTATTCATAGACGCTAGTACCGACCAAGGATACAAGGAGGAAGGAGGATACTACGAAGAGGAAGCCGAGGAGAACTTCAACCACTGCTCTGCACAAGGCAAGCTAGTAACTATGCAAGCTGATACTATACCAATGTAAGCCTTACTAATCAAGTTGACCTATGCAAGCTAACACTTGCAAGATACCTTACTGATGCCACAAACCCATACTTGTGAGATGACTACTTTATGCATTAAGCATATGTGATCATACCCACTTGCTAAACCAATCCTAGTTTTATGGCAAGCTTCTTACTTTATTTCTTTATCAAAGCTTACTTAGAGTCTACCTAAGAGTTTGGTAGATACTAGACAGTTGTGCTGAAGGTTGCTTAAAGAGCATACAATTTGGCCTAAGCTAGAAAACCTTGATATCATCCTAAGATATAAGGTTGTACTTAGTTGAAACTCCACTAGTTACCACCCCTCATTAGTGCCTACCCCAAATTATAGATGCTAGTGCTAAGCATAAAACTTGATCAACTTTAGATGGGAATACTTGGTGGAAAAATGGTTATGAAAACCTTAGAATGATGGATCATTCTGCTGAGATGTTTTGACATGTGTTTCTGAACACCAGATGATTTTGGTGATGAAAATGTTGAGGCATGAGCCTTAGCCCTTTATAAAACTGATGGTTGTCTGGATGCGATACTATTCCAATTTTAGCGTACAACCACAATACCCGAATATTGGGTAGGGCTTGACTGGAAACTTATATACCTTAGTATTAGTTCCCTCCCGGCCAAGGTCTGAGCTGAGGCTACCTTGTGAAGATTGTCCACCTGTGCAGTACCCAAGATGATAGTGGTCATGGTTGGGAGGCCAAACTCACAGGAGAGGTGCTGATACTAGGGAGTGTAATTGAAAGGTTAGGATTGATTATCCGCATACTGAGTATGGTGAATTCAGGATTTGTTCCTGGCGGATGTATCGAATGTTGTGGTGAAAGTGTACAATCTCTGCAGAGTGTCAAACTATTCGAATAGCCGCGTCCGCGGTTATGGACAGTTGGAGTGGCCATACTGTTCCCCCGTCAGACTTTTCAAAATGACTTGTGAAATGAATTGAGACTTTGTCTTGACCACAACAGAGTTGTGACCTGAATTACAAGATCCCACTTAGGAGTTATAAAATTTTGACCAGCTTTGGACTTAGTAGAGATAAACCTGGCTTTTTGCAAAACAACCTAGAGCCTAGTGTCGTATTATCCAAAAACCTCTTATCTGTTAGTATTAGTTTGCGAGTACTTAAAGAGTACTCATGGCTTTGTCCCTGGCTATTCCCATGGCCAGACTATGAAGAGGAGTACCTGGAAGATGGACCCCAGGAAGGTTACGACAACTAGGATCATCTCCCATCGTCAGCATTGCCTGTGACCCCGAAGATGGAGCTTCGCCTACGCTACCGTTATTATTACGTATTCCGCTGCTTGATGTTGTATTAAGAACTGGATCATGAGATCCCTATTTGTGTAAGAACTGATGTATCGTTTGTAATGGATGAAGTACTATGGTATCCAATTCTGTTATGTCTCGCAAAAATGGTAATCCTGGGATTGCGATGTATGGCATAACAGGCATCTAGGATTGAAAAATCCGGGTGTTGACAAGTTGGTATCAGAGCCATCCTGACCATAGGAGACCCTAGTTAGACCGGACGTTGAACCAAAAACTTAGTTTCAAAATCAAAGAACAAAAATATTTACGAAAACTTATTCTCATTCTTACCTCTTTAATTCTTTCATAAAACTTCATGTTCCTCAAAAACTCTTGCAAAATAGATAAAATTTTGACACACTTGATCACTCTGCTAATCTACTCATCCTCTATTTTTATAGATGGACGTGAAGTACAACAAGTTTTATCAACTCGGAAATGGAGGAGACCTTATCTTTGAGAGGGATCTGGATCAGCTTTCGGAACTTCTAGAGCGTCCGCACCCCGAGTTCTTCGGAGCTCAGCTTAGTGATCAAGGAGGAGAAGATCTGCAGTGGCTAATTGTTGCAAGTCTCCGAGGAAAGATTGAACCTCCCACTGCGGAGGGAATTCAGTTTACCTTGAGGGAAAACAACTGGCTCGATGGACTTGCCAGAGTAATGCAGGAAGCTCTTTCCCGTTTGTGTGGGCAGAGCATCAATCAGATCAAGGGTACTCGCTTTGAGTTTTGCCCAAGACGTGATGCAAATGGCCAACCACTGGAAGCCCCATACCACCCCGAGCTGAAGACTCAATTGGACCACCTTAGCTTCATGATGTATGATCGTCAGCAGGAATTGGACAACTGCCGTGACTATTGCAACCACAAGTCTGCCATCATCAAGACGAAGGACCAGACCATCGCCATGCTAGCAAAGGATCGCAAGTCTCGCCGTCGTCAGCTCAACAAGAAGGAGCGCATTATTGCCCGTCTTCGCCATCGCATCTCATCTCTGGAAGAGACCATCCACGAGAGAGACATGCAGTTGGAGGAAAGGGAGAATGCCGGAGAAGATCTTCGTGGAGACCCTTACTCCTATCTCAGCGATGACGATGATTTTTTGGAGGATCAGGCCATGGACTTCTTCACCGATGAGGATGATTTCACCTTCATCGATGATGCGGAAGATGATGAAGCCACAGACTCCGAGCAGTAGTAGCACTGAGCACTAGCGTAGTGAGTAGTAGTCGGTCCCACTGTATCGTAGTTTCCAGAATGGTTCTTAAAACCATCTATCTGTTTTTCTTTGTTGTGGTGTGTGTTGTACTGTGTGCTATGAGTGAATGAATGAAAAAGCAAGTTGCTAGAAAAACCTGAGTCAAACTCTAAAAACTTTTCAAAGACCCAAAACCTTAGAAATTTCCCTCTTTTCTCATGATCTATATCAATCTTCAGATGCCACGTGGAGGAAGTGGTTCAGCCCCGGACCCGATGTTGCAGATCCTGCAAATGTTGACTTCTGACCGCGAAGCTGAAAGAGCGGAACGTCAAGCCAACCTAGCCACTCTGCAACAGATAGCCCAGCTAGCCCACAACAACCAAGCCCATGGAAATCAGGACAACCATGGATCTAAGCTCAAGAATTTCCAGAATACCAACCCACCCGTTTTCACCAAGTCAGAAGAACCCCTAGACGCCGATGATTGGCTGCAAACCATGGAAAATAACTTAGAAGTAGCCGGAGTGGAAGCCAACGAGAAAGTCTTGTTCGCCACCCATTATCTAGCCGGAGATGCCAGGGCATGGTGGAACAGTGTTCGTGCAATGACCGGAGGCCAAATGATGACCTCGGAGGAATTCAAGGTCAAGTTTAGCAGAACCCATGTGCCACCAGGTTTGATCAAGAGAATGAGAGATGAGTTCAGGGAGTTGAAGCAAGGAAGGATGACTGTAGTGGAATACCTTGACAAATTTTTGTCATTAGCTAGGTATGCCCCGGACGAGATAGACACCGAAGCCAAGAAGAAAGAAAGATTCCTGAATGGTCTGCATGACGAGATGCAGACAATGTTAGTCAATATCCCCTTTGCGGATATTGAAGCCCTTGTCGACTCTGCTATCCAAATGGAAGGAAAGATCAACCAAGCCAATGAGAACCGCAAGCGTCGCATGATGCATCAACCAGGAACCCATCAGACCCCAAAGTATCGCCCCAACCCATCTCCAGGATTTGCACCAAGAACCAACAGACCCCCTATGACCCGTCCAACCTATCCCAACCGTGGAAACCCTAGACCCGGAGGAAATCACAACAACCCCGGCAACTCTAGCAATTTCACCCGCGCCCCACCCAAGTTCAACACCAACAATGCTACCACCAACCCCAACACTGCCCCGGGGACTGGAAGCAATGCTGTGCCTATGGCAGCCAAGGACAAGTCACAAGTGACCTGTTATGACTGTGGAAATAAAGGCCACTATTCCAACGAGTGCCCCAACAAGAAGAATGCTACATCCCCTAATACCAATGTCCCAGCTCAGCAGCAGCGTCGTGTCCAGCCAGGGAGAAGATTTGCCCCAGGGAATTCACTCAACCGCAATGGCCGTCTTTTTCTCATGCATGCTGAAGAAGCTCAGGAAGCGCCAGACGTCGTGCTGGGTATGTTTTCTGTTAATTCAGTACTTGCACGAGTGTTGTTTGATTCAGGTGCATCGCATTCATTTGTCACCGAAGAATTTGCTTGCACTAGTAAAATTCAACCAACCAAATTGAAGCATGTGATGATTGTACAAATTCCCGGATCAACCACCAAGGCTAGGCAAATTTGCAAGGCCGTCCCTATCCGAATCCATGGCATAGATTTTTATGCTAATCTAATAGTACTTGGAACTAAAGGTTTGGAAGTAGTACTAGGAATGGATTGGATGTCCAAACATAAAGGATTGATTGACTGTGCCAAGAAAGCCATTACCATGACCAGTACCACCGGAATATCAGTCGAGCATATATCTGAAACCTTACCTCGCCAATTCAAGTGTAACAAGAGTATAGCCCAACCTACCATTGACCAAGTTCGGATAGTCTGTGAATACCCCGATGTATTTCCAGATGTTTTGCCCGGTATGCCCCCAGATCAGGATATCGAGTTTATCATCGAACTAATCCCCGGAACAGGACCCATAGCCCAGAGACCCTATAGTATGAACCCATCAGAACTAGAAGAACTGAAGAAGCAACTGGATTCCATGTTAGAAATCGGATTGATTCAACCAAGTGCGTCCCCATAGAGATCACCTGTCTTGTTTGTGGACAAGAAGGATGGAGGTAACCGTTTGTGTACGGATTATCGGAAGTTGAACGATGTCACCATCAAGAACAAGTACCCCTTGCCCAAGATAGAAGATTTGTTTGATCAGTTGACCGGTGCCGAGGTGTTTTCTAAGATTGATCTTAGAACTGGCTATCATCAACTCAAAATTCATGCAGAGGATATTCCAAAGACCGCCTTTACCACCAGATATGGATTGTATGAGTATACAGTCATGTCTTTTGGATTAACCAATGCCCCCGCTTACTTCATGAACCTCATGAATAAGATTTTTATGGACTTCCTGGATAAGTTTGTCGTTGTTTTCATCGATGACATTCTGATTTACTCCAAATCAGAAGAAGAACATGAGCTACACCTAAGGACCATTCTTGGAACCCTTAGAGAGCATCAGTTGTAAGCCAAATTTAGCAAATGTGAATTCTGGTTACAGGAGGTAGGATTCCTCGGTCACATTGTATCAGCCGGAGGAATTGCCGTTGACCCTGCCAAAGTGAAAGATGTAGAAGATTGGCAAGCCCCAACCACTCAAACCCAAGTTCGTGCTTTTCTCGGATTGGCGGGATATTACCGCAAATTCGTAGAAGGATTCTCGAGTATTACCCAACCCATGACCTCGAACTCGCAGCCGTAGTTCTAGCCCTGAAAACATGGAGACATTACCTTATGGGAAACCGTTGTGAGATTTATTCTGATCACAAGAGCCTAAAGTATATATTCACTCAGAAAGAGCTGAATATGAGGCAGAGAAGATGGATTGAGCTAATCAAGGATTACGACCTGGACATTCACTATCACCCTGGAAAAGCCAACGTGGTAGCCGATGCCCTTAGCAGATTGCCGTGCCGCTTGAACTCCATGATTTTGAAGGAGCAACCAAGTTTGCACAAAGAGATGGAAGATTTTCGAATGGAATTAGTAAGTGAAGGATTTTTGTCTAGCATTGAACTTCAGCCCACTTTGATCAGTCAGATTAAGGAGGCGCAGAAAGGAAATGCTGGTATCAACGGAATCAAGCGTCGTATCGGTACAGGCAAAGTACCCGGATTCACCGAGGACGAAGAAGGAGTTCTGTGGTACAAAGGACGCCTTTGTGTACCATCAGATTCTGAGTTAAAAGAAGTTATCTTGAAGGAGGCTCACGATACTCTTTATTCTATCCATCCCGGAGGAACTAAGATGTATCAAGATTTGAAGGAGCAATTTTGGTGGCATAAGATGAAGAGAGAAATCGGAAGCTATATCACCAAGTGTGATATATGTCAGCGAGTCAAGGCAGGACATCAAAGACCTGCTGGATTGTTGCAACCTTTGCAGATTCCAGAATGGAAATGGGATTCTGTAGGAATGGACTTTATCACTGGACTACCTACTTCTAATAGGGGAAATGACTCTATTTGGGTCATAATGGACAGATTGTCCAAAGTCGCCCATTTCTTGCCCGTTAAAACTACCTATCAGAGTTCGAAGCTAGCAGAGTTGTACATCACTAGAATCGTTAGTTTGCACGGAGTCCCCAAGAATATCGTATCGGATCGAGGAACTCAGTTTACCTCGAGATTTTGGAAGAAAGTCCAAGAAGGTTTAGGAACCCGCCTAGATTTCAGTACCGCGTATCACCCTCAGACCGATGGACAAACGGAGCGAGTAAACCAAATACTCGAAGATATGCTTAGAGCATGTGTGCTAGAATATGGATCCAAGTGGGAAGACTGTCTGCCGTTTGCAAAATTTTCCTACAACAATAGTTACCAAGCCAGTTTGCAAATGGCCCCATTTGAATTCATGTATGGAAGAAAGTGCCGCACCCCTTTGAACTGGTCGGAAGTAGGAGAGAGTCAGATTTTCGGACCCCACATCCTACGAGAAGCAGAAGAGAAGGTTCACAAGATTCGTGAGCACCTCAAGACAGCCCAATCCCGACAAAAGAGTTACGCCGACAAGAGACGTCGAGGCCTCGCCTTCAACATCGGAGATTTTGTTTATCTGAAAGTGTCGCCATTGAAGGGAATGCAGCGTTTCCAACTCAAAGGAAAGTTAGCCCCCAGATATATCGGACCTTTCAAAATTTTGAACCGTCGAGGAGAAGTATCTTATCAACTGGAACTACCTGAAGAGATGTCAGCTGTGCACAATGTGTTCCATATCTCATTACTTCGCAAGTGTCTCGAAGTCCCCGAGAAGACTGAAGTGTTCAAGAATATCGATCACCGGACCATAGAGATTAACGATGACCTGACCTATCCCAAAGTACCCATCCGTATTTTGGAAGAAGCCTTTCGAACTACCAGAACCCGAAGCATCAAGTTTTTCAAGATTTAGTGGAGCAATCACACAGAAGAGGAAGCTACCTGGGAACGTGAAGATCACATCCGAACGGAGTTTCCAGATCTCTTCAAATCCTAGGTAATCTTTTCGTCCTTTTTCAAATCTCGGGACGAGATTTTGTTTAAGGGGGGAAGGTTTGTAACATCCCAAAAATACCAAACTTAGATCAACAAACACTAATCATCAAGATTAGGGTTAACAAAAACTTTTCTAAATAAATTCATGAATGCATGTATATGTGTATGCATGGATTTTGAATTTCTTTAAAAACCACCTTGTTTGTGTGATCTATTGCTTGTAAAATGTTTCTTAGGTGAAATAAACATCATCTAAAACATTTCCCACACTTTTCCTAAAGACAAGTAAATCAAAACAAATATATTAAGTGAATGGTCATTTTGACCAATTTAACTCCCATGCCTACTTTGGCTGTCTCAAACTTTCAAAACCTAACAGAAACTTTTCTGGATCTTTGCACCCCTTGAATGTACTCATAACAAAGTATCAAGGCCCACTTTGTGATCATCCAAAAACTTTCAAATGCATAGTTTAAATGACAATTCAAAATTGAATCTTCTTCATATGGGAAGATACCACTTTTTCAAAACCCACTCAAGCAAGCTCAACTTTCAAAACCCAAGCATCTGCAAACTCACCAGAACCAATCTAGCAAACCCACCAAAAATCATTTCAAAATTCAAAACTTGATTTCATGCGGCCATTTCATCAAACAGGTTGCAGACACAAATCAAACAAAACATCAAACACTATAGTGTGCAGTGATTCTTGCCTAACTTGTTCCCTAGTTAGCTCACACACACCTCAGTAGATCATCTAGAAAGATTAACCCAACACTAGCACCCCTGTGAGCTTGCCATTGCCATTAATGGTGAACAACCGAGCACCTCAATGCCACCCCATAGTCGACAGCAGGCTAGAGGAAGAACTAGCCGTGCCAACCTTGTCTGGGAGGCAGCCCACCGTCCACCGCCACTGCCTGTCCCAGCCGCGATTGTTGCCAAGCCCTGGACCACGCGCACAAGACACGCCCAGACCATGCCGAGCGTGCGCCAGAGCGCCACCCTCGACCATCACCCACAGACCGCGCGCCGCCCTCACCGCGTGCACACACGATCACCACCGACCCAGGAGACCGCCAGACACCCCCGTTTGCCGCCCCGTGCCATACAACCACCGCCCGCCGTCGAAGACGCCGCCTCTGCCGCGCAGAGCACCGCCCGTTCCAGACCAAACCACACCGCCCCATGCCTCGCGACCATGTCGTTGAGCATCGCCAGGAGACACAGCACCGTCCCCTACCCTTGCCCATGCCAGCAGCCGCCTGTAACGTCGCCCCCGACGAGCTCACCGTGCGCCCTGCCGGTCCCCTCGCTCGACTATAAATAGAGGCCACTCCCGCACGATTTCTTCACACCATCTCACTCCCCTCTCCCCACTGACCGTGCGACACCATTCTTAGAGCAAGCCGAGCACCACCCCGCCGGAATTTCACCGGAGCCCGCCGCCTTTGGAGAAGAAGGGAGCCAACGATTGGAGCCGCCCCAGGAGAAGCCACCGGTACCAGGAGGTTCGCCGTCGTCGACTTCGTCGTTCGCCTGCCTCGCCGACCCTCGCCCGTACCCCGGTGAGCCCCCAGCACCCCTCACTGGCCGCTCTAGGTTTCATTCTCGCCGGAGTTGTCTCGCGTCGACGATGACCCCCAGCCGTTGGATTAGAACTAGATCAAACGATCCACGTTGCCCCATACCGCTTCGCCCAGCCCCGTGTCACTGACGAGTGGGGACACCCACTTAAGCAGCCCGCGGGAGCACTGCGCTTAGCAGGCCGGCCCGTTAGAATTTCTCGCGCAGCCCAACAATTCAAATTAAATCTTTTCTATTTCATTTCAAAAACACTTCAGCACCCAACTTCAAAAATCAACCCAGATCAATTCAGTGCACCAAATTGGATGAAACCAATTTTGTTGGAAAGGTCTGTGAATGCTTAATCCAATCCCGTTGGATTCAAGTCATTTGGATCTGTAGATCACCCATAGTAAAAATAACAAGGCAGAAGCTTTTCTGCATTCAAACATTTTTCAAATTTAAACCATAAAAGCTTTTGAGTTGATTCCAACTCTCAAAAATAACATTTAACCATACCTTTCAGAATATATAAATGTATATAGGTTTACTTGCAGAAATAAAGTTCAAGTAATAAAAGAATGCTTCATAAGCATTTCTAGCCACTTTAATTAATTAAAAATAAAAGGGTAAAACCTTATTAAATCGTGACACCACTTTAAATCACATTCCCATGGACTACAATATGTGGTGATGACATGTGTCAACATGATCCCATGTTTAGTTTGGAGAATATTAAATCTTAAGTAGTTTTTCAATGAGTAGAAATTACTTTTCTAAAAATAAAAAGGATTTAAACCAAGCCTTAACCTTGTAATGTTAGAGATGATGCTAGATCATCTATAGGACACTTGTGTGTGATGATTGCAAGTAGTTAAGTATTGTTTGGTGATTGTGTACCTCGTATTTATTCATAGACGCTAGTACCGACCAAGGATACAAGGAGGAAGGAGGATACTACGAAGAGGAAGCCGAGGAGAACTTCAACCACTGCTCTGCACAAGGCAAGCTAGTAACTATGCAAGCTGATACTATACCAATGCAAGCCTTACTAATAAAGTTGACCTATGCAAGCTAACACTTGCAAGATACCTTACTGATGCCACAAACCCATACTTGTGAGATGACTACTTTATGCATTAAGCATATGTGATCATACCCACTTGCTAAACCAATCCTAGTTTTATGGCAAGCTTCTTACTTTATTTCTTTATCAAAGCTTACTTAGAGTCTACCTAAGAGTTTGGTAGATACTAGACAGTTGTGCTGAAGGTTGCTTAAAGAGCATAAAATTTGGCCTAAGCTAGAAAACCTTGATATCATCCTAAGATATAAGGTTGTACTTAGTTGAAACTCCACTAGTTACCACCCCTCATTAGTGCCTACCCCAACTTATAGATGCTAGTGCTAAGCATAAAACTTGATCAACTTTAGATGGGAATACTTGGTGGAAAAATGGTTATGAAAACCTTAGAATGATGGATCATTCTGCTGAGATGTTTTGACATGTGTTTTTGAACACCAGATGATTTTGGTGATGAAAATGTTGAGGCATGAGCCTTAGCCCTTTATAAAACTGATGGTTGTCTGGATGCGATACCATTCCAATTTTAGCGTACAACCACAATACCCGAATATTGGGTAGGGCTTGACTGGAAACTTATATACCTTAGTATTAGTTCCCTCCCGGCCAAGGTCTGAGCTGAGGCTACCTTGTGAAGATTCTCCACCTGTGCAGTACCCAAGATGACATTGGTCATGGTTGGGAGGCCAAACTCACATGAGAGGTGCTGATACTAGGGAGTGTAATTGAAAGGTTAGGATTGATTATCCGCATACTGAGTATGGTGAATTCAGGATTTGTTCCTGACGGATGTATCGAATGTTGTGGTGAAAGTGTACAATCTCTGCAGAGTGTCAAACTATTCGAATAGCCGCGTCCGCGGTTATGGACAGTTGGAGTGGCCATACTGTTCCCCCGTCAGACTTTTCAAAATGACTTGTGAAATGAATTGAGACTTTGTCTTGACCACAACAGAGTTGTGACCTGAATTACAAGATCCCACTTAGGAGTTATAAAATTGTGACCAGCTTTAGACTTAGTAGAGATAAACCTGGCTTTTTGCAAAACAACCCTAGAGCCTAGTGTCCTATTATCCAAAAACCTCTTATCTATTAGTATTAGTTTGCGAGTACTTAAAGAGTACTCATGGCTTTGTCCCTGGCTATTCCCATGGCCAGACTATGAAGAGGAGTACCTGGAAGATGGACCCCAGGAAGGTTACGACAACTAGGATCATCTCCCATCGTCAGCATTGCCTGTGACCCCGAAGATGGAGCTTCGCCTACGCTACCGTTATTATTACGTATTCCGCTGCTTGATGTTGTATTAAGAACTGGATCATGAGATCCCTATTTGTGTAAGAACTGATGTATCATTTGTAATGGATGACGTACTATGGTATCCAATTCTGTTATGTCTCGCAAAAATGGTAATCCTGGGATTGCGATGTATGGCATAACAGGCATCTAGGATTGAAAAATCCGGGTGTTGACAATAAGAACCCTAAATGGATATGTCATCCTAATCAGAAGCAGACAGTAGCCAGAGAGGACACTGCTAGCATCTAGCATCGGATCAGCAAGAACAGAGAGCACTACGGGAGAGGAATCGAACTCACCGTAGGTCCTCACTGAAGACTAGAAGAGGAAGCAGAGGGGCCGACGACCATGGCGGCACGGGGAGCACCCCAGAGGGGGCGCTGCAACCTGCACGACGCCACGGCAGCGACCCTGATCATGCCTGGAGGTGCAGAGCATCACCTCGACACACAACGACCACGGCATCACCTGGATCCATGCCAACCCCCAAACCCTAGGGTTCGGGACGACATCGATCCATTGCAGGAGAGCCCCAGCCTCGAATCCAATTGGATAGAATGAATGAGAATCATCGATAACCCCCTGTTGCACCACGACGGCGACCAGAACGGCCTACGGCAGCGGGAATCGCCGGTGGCGGCATCGCCGGCCACAGGGTCGGGGCCAGAGGAGGAGAGGATGAACTCGAGGGAGAGAGAGGCAGTAAGGAGTGGGCCGAGTTGGGCCACACCCTTCGGGGTGGTTCTTTTGTCCATGACTAATGGGCTACTAGGGCCCAATAAGTATAACTAGCCCAAAAATCTTTTCAGGCCTGTTTTAATAAAAAGGAAAAGACCAAATTACCCCTAGACTTAATTAAATCTTAGAAAATAAAATAAAAGTCCAAAAATTATAAGTAAAATATTTTTGGATTCACAATAATCCACTCTATCCAAATAAAATAAGATATAAAATTTTGGACTTTTAAATTTTTATAAGAATTTTGTAATTTATATATTCCTTATGGAATTTTACAAAATTATTGAAAGATGATAAAAATAAATAAAAATCACTTCCATTATATATTAATATTATAGTATTTTTGAAAAATACTAAATAAATATTTAATAACAATTTTTAATGTATAATTGATAATTCCTAAAAGAATTATTAAATCAATAAAAGTCAAATAAAATAAAATAATTCAATATATGCTATAAATATTAAAAATTAATATTTATAAATGCTTTATTATTATTATTAAAAGGCACCTTATATAGGGAAAATGCATATAGAATTAAATAATGCATTACATTACTTGCATAATCATTTTGCTTCTTTAAATATTGTCCTTACCGGGCAATAATGATGTTTTTGTAGACATAGAAGCTCAAGGTCCAGTGCAAGCATCAGACTTCACTACCTTGCCATCACAAGGCAAGTTCATCACTTGCTCATGTCCTTTGAAGAGTCTTTATCAAAGTATTTGCAAATTGTGTGTTATCATATATGCTATAAAAGAAAGAAAATATTATTTTCACAAATAAAGAAATTATAGATATCATCCTAAGTGGTGATATAATGGAGCAATAGAACTTAGAGTTCTAATTGCAACAATGATGATCAAGTAGGGAATTAATAACCCCTAACATCAGTGATTCTAGCGCCGTATATTACGCGTTAGCCATGAGATTTGGAATGGGACAGAGAAGTCAGATGTATCTTCTTCCTCTCGCATGAAGCCGGATGTGCAGGTCGTGGCTGTTATCCTCGAAGCATGCATATTAATTGGTAATTAGTAGAGGATATGCAACATATGGGTGGGAACCCTCATCGTCCCACGATAGTTCTGGCATCTAACGGTTTGTACAAACCATTGTCGTAATTCATTATGTGGGCATGGTGTACACCAAGGAGGCATGCGGGGTCGCGAAGGGGGCAGTGATTGGCTTGGACCAACTACTGGGCCCCACATCATGGAATTGTGGACGGGAAAGTATGCCCAGTTGTGCAACAAGGAGTTGATCTCTCATGGATAAAGTAACGCACCTCTGTAGAGTGTAAGAATTGTAACTTGTTACTCCCTGTTCCGGGAAGGAGCTACGAACGCGGCAGGAAAGGAACTCCATGAAAGTTCTGGTCAACCTGTGAAGGCTGATTGTCATATTTTTTTTAGAATAAAATCAATCTTTGAAGAAAGATTTACAAAAACTGCATAGTGCCAAGGATTTATAATCCAAGGTGGTAGTTAGAGCATCAAACTTCCCACCTTGCATATAATGAACTTCTTGGGTAACGCTGTTACTCATTCTTTCCTTTGATCCCAAAGACGTGCCAATGTATGCAGCCGAATGCCAAGAAGATGTGTTCTACGAGGAACCTGATCTATCCGGAGGTGTTGAAGGAGTGGATTACAAAATCCGCTATGGGGTCTATGATAACGAGTCCAACTAAGTATTTCTAGTTAATAGTAACCAACGGAGCCGACCAACGTGAACTCTATAGAATAAGCTGTTGAGCTCAACTCCTAGACGGAGTTGTTATTTTTAAATTCCGCTGAAACACTTTATATTTTGGTTTGTAAGTTGAATCTTTTGGAAGTCTTGAACTTCTGGTATTGTAATAATAATAATGTGTGTACTTTTGTAATATGGACCCGCAATGTTTCTGTTGTACCACTCTGAGGGATGTGATATTTACGGAACGGTGTTCTGTGGATGTCATGTCAACGACTATAGTGTACTACACATGCAGTGGTATGCTGGGTCACCGCAGTTGGTATCATAGCAAATTGCAGTCTGGGGGATTGACATGGTTGGACCATTACAGACAATACCTTGTGGGTTTACACATTTGCTAGTAGTAGTTGATAAATTCACAAAATGGATAGAAGCTAAACCCATTAGAAAGATTTATGGGGCAACTGCCCTTAGGTTTGTCCGGGATCTAGTGGTGAGATTTGGTCTCCCATATAGCATCATCACCGACAACGGCAACAACTTATCACTTAGAGAGGTAGAGGCTTATTGTTGGGAGAAGGGCATCCTACTTGACCTAGCATCTATGGCGCATCCACAATACAATGGTCAAGTTGAGCGGGCCAATGGATTAGTTCTGTAGGGAATAAAGCCACATCTAGAAGCACCGCTACATAGAGCAGGTGGAGCCTGGGCGGAGGAGTTACCATCTATTTTATGGAGTTTACGAACTGCTCCCAATAGATCCACCGGCTTGTAAGATCCCACCTTTATAAAGGTAAAGATCCATGTGATTGCAATGCTAGTCCCTGGATCAATTGCTAGCATCCACAGTTTAAGATGAAGTACACAGAAACAAAGGTCATTATTACATTGTCATTCCATAGATAACATAGTCTTTTACAACTCCATAGCCATAGGCTAGTACAAGAGTTTAACTTAACAATATAAATAAAAGTCTTCATCTTCATGTGCCATAGGCAAGCATGTTGAGCGTAGACTCATAACTCCTAATCATCATCAGAGTAACCTGCAACATCACAAGAAACAGCCACAGTGGGTCAATACATTGGAATAGTATTGGCAAGTGATACCTTAGTAGAAAATTAGCATCTAGTTACTACATGAATTTGGCTAAGTGTAGCTTAGGCTTGCTTTGCTCAAAATAGGTTTTACCTATCAGTTGAAAACACTAAGTTTTTGTTTGGCAAAACTCCCAAGGAACCACCAATAGAAATTGGTGAACCTTCACCCTTGTTCAACCACAAGTTTTAACTTAGAAAATTGGAATGAGGAGATTCTTGATAGCTTCCATGTCTTGATGCTCAAATTGTCCATTACCGGGGACACGTCTAAGTACTAAGTTTCTTCCATCTGCAGAGGTGGTGCACTTTCCCCATAAGACTTGATTTTCACCAAGACAGGACCTTTCAGAAGCCTTCCCTTAGACCAAATGGACGCGTTCCAACCTATCATCCCACTACCACCAACTATCCAAATGGCTAAGTTATTGCAACCTATATGATCCAGGCAGAGCCCATAATGCCATGTGGCTACACTAGAAGCTTCTTAACATTTGGCATCTCAAATGCCTTTGTTCTAGGGTGGCATTCCACAAGTGAGATACACAAGGTAAACCATAGAAATGTGCCTTGTGTAACCACTCAACACAAACCATTCTTTCCATTCCACCCAGGTGTTTCATTCACTTAAGCAAAACATAAGTCAAAGACAAAGAAATATTTTTCATAGCTTGTATATATAATCCACCCTTGGTTACTACTATCTAGGCTAAGCATGACAATAGCAAGTATCTTAGAGAAAATTCTAACAATTCTACAAGTACTAGGATTTCCCAAGCATAGCATATAGATACTTAGCAAAAATATTCATGCAAGCCCTATACAAAATATTTCTAATGCATAGTCAAAATATTGGGATGAAAATATGAAGCACCACTTGCCTTGGTAGTTGGGGGAGTAGAAACAATCCTCACAATCACAATCACCACTAGCACCAAATTCTACACATAAAATGATAGCACCAAAGTCACATATCAAAATAAACAAGCAAAAATATATGAATGCATGCAAGTGCCATGTGATGATTTTTCTAAATCAAACAAGACAAGTGGAACAGTATTGAATCATAAATAAAACAATTATACCCTAAAGAAAATAAATTTGGCCTTTAGAACATTTTCCATATAATCTTTATATACAAAATAAGCTTATAAATTTCTCTGCAAAAACAACCCATTTTACAGATGCAATTTATTAAACAAAGTGTATGGTTGGATAGAATTCTTTCTCCTGATTCCAATGATATAAAATTTTCAAAATTTGAACGTGTGGATCAAAAGTTATGAATTTTGCAACTTTGAACTTTTAATAGATCTAATTCCAGATTTTAAATTAAACTACAGGCCACGCGGCGCTATATGATTGGTCGATACCGATTCGTGTGGATCAGGCGTTCTGGATCGTTGGATTAAAAGTGCATCGCACGGCTCAGATCTAAGCTTACCTCTTTGCTTAAGTGATCTATTCCTACACGCCCGATCTAGATCTAACGGCCCACATCAAACGAACCAAAAACCAGCGGCGCTGCGACGGTGGCTGGCGGCGGCGCGGTCAGACGATGATGTTGCCGGCGATATAGGAAGCGAGAAGGACACTGGGGTAGCTCACCGAGTTCACGTGACGATGCTGATGCTCAAGGTGGACTTCGTTGGCGGAGGGGCGCTCGGAGGCATCAGGGATTGCTTGCCGGAGTTCGTGAAGGCGTCGGGCACGGCTGTTCGTCGTCGTTAGTGAGGGTACAGATCACGCCAGGGAAAAATAAGCAGTACGTCATATGCGTAAGGCGATGCAGGCCATGCGAGTGTCAAAGAGAGGGCAAGGCGCGGTCAGTACTCACCAGGAAAGCTTGCCGGAGTTGGTGGTTTCGTCAGACACGCGCAGTCGTCGATGTTGACGAGGCTCTGGATGGTCCTAGCATGCACCAGAGGTGTTAGAAGACGCGCAAGGTTGCAGTGACCATGCTGGCAAGATTAGAAGGAAAGGGGCGAGGAGGGCTCACCGGAATTCGCTGCCGGAGGTCGTCGGTACTGTGGTGGTTCAAGCTCAAATACAAGTAGCCTGGTGGCGGAGCGAGCGAGTGGAGTGAGGGGAAAGGTGCGAGGTGGGGAGGGAGTTTGTAGCCGGAGCAGGGCGGCATTCATGCGACCAATCAATGGGATTTACGCCGGGTTTATTCGCGGCGTCACTGCAGAGAGGTAACGGCACAGCGGCGTCAGCGCACGAGGATTCAGGAGAGACGACGATGACATGGAGAGGGCCCAACATCAGTGGTTGCGGGGTAAGTTTCGCGCGGGTGAGAGAGGGGTAGAGGGGAACTGGCCCGGGTGGGCTTACTAAGCCGGTTCTGGTGCTGGGCTCAAATGGTAGCGCCTTCTTTTATTTTTTTCTTTCCCCTTTTCTTTTTCTAATTTGATTTTTAGGAATGTTTTTCAAATGTTTTTCACATGGGTTTGAATTCAAATTTGTTTTGAATTTTTGTAAAGTAAAGCTTGCACCTTTTTGGCTACAGAACAATGTTACTCACTCAAATTACTTTGGTCCATTGGGATTTAAAATAAACAATGCCTTTACCACTTAATTAATAAAGACATATGAATGGTTTTAAATTCATATTTTGTTTTGAAAACTTTGTCCAAGCTTTAGAAAATATCAATCAATCTTAGGATCAATTCTCTACTGATCAAAACAAGTATTTCCTTCTTATAGGGTAGCAATAAGGCTAATGCCTTGCTTTACATAAAATGATAGATCACAAAGTGTCACATCCCAAGATTTTCCAAATATTGTTATGTGAAAAATAAATAAATAAAATAAATAATTGTTGAAATTTAGGTTGAAAAGAAACTTTTGTTTCTAAATAGAAACTTAAAATCCCATCTGGAACAAACTTGGTTAATGTTTGAATCCAACTAAATTCAAATCAAGTGGAATGCATTCTTCATAAATTCATTTGGAAATTTAAACACTTGAGAAATAAACCAAAACCCTAAAAACCCTAAAGGAAGAAAACCATTTCCAAGTTATCTCCAAACCTATGGATTTGATCCATATAAAAACTGGTCAAACAAACTTTTCAAATTGATAAAGAATGACTATTAGAAATATTAAAAAAACCATATGAATTGGATTCACTTAATTTGGAGCCACAGATAAGATCTTATGAATTTAATAAGATAAGGAAATTGAATTTCCAAAGCTAATAAAGCACTTATCTAAAATCCATACAAAATGGTGAGCAAATAATCCTAAAGGGATTTAAAAGGATAAACAAATATCAAATAAGATTTTACAAATTGGAATCACCAAGTTTGGATCTATAAATAAAAAGATATGGATTTTATAAGATAAGGAAAGAAATTATTCAATAAGGAATATTTAAAGATTAAATCTTGGCCTAATCCATAAGCAAATGGAATGAATATAATCCCAATCCAAATAAAATAAAGGGATAAAGAATATTCCAAATAAAATAAAATAAAATGACTTTGACCAAATCCTATTCTATTGGAATAAAGATAAAAATCCCTATTAGAAATAATTGATTTAATCATGGGAAAATAGTATTTTGGAATTTACCCAAGTGGAATAAAAGTTGTTTAATTAATTTAAATAAAATAAATCTTCCAAATAAAATTTAGGGAATTAAAACTATATTTAATTCCATTGGAAATAAAACAAATACCCAATTCAAATGATTTATGAATCATATTAAATACTTTCCAAATAATTCAAGATGAATTATTTGACACCCTATTAAACAAATAAAAACCTACTGAAAAGATTTGGAAGGTTTAAGAATTTAAATGGTGTTTGAAAATATTATTAAATCTTATTTGATTTAAAACAAGGGCCTTTTTTGAATAATTAAAAAGACCCCAAAAGAATACAATTTTATTCCAAAATTGACTTCAGATTATATTACTAATCAGTATTTAAACCTACACAAATTTTGGTTGAGGTTTGAATTCAAATTGATGTTTGAATTAATTAAGCAAAATCAAAACAGAAATTAGAAATGGAAAAAGAGAAAATCATTCAGAGTAAAAAAAAGTGAACAAGGTCGACCCAGCCCAGCAAGACCCATCTGGCCCAACAGCCCACCACACACCCCCTCCCCTGAAACATTTTTCTCACCGCGGATTGAACCCACTCGGTCGCTGAACGCCCGGACCCACTCCCCCTCTCTCCCTCACGCTGACAACGGACCCCACTGCCACCTCACCATCTTCTCCACCCACGCGAAGACCGCGCCCTCCCGGCCGTTTCCTGCCGTTAACTCCTCGGAGTAAATTCGCTGCAATGGCTCGACGATTAATCCTTGCGATCACGCCTGATAAATCCCCTCCCTCTCTTCTTCCTTTCCCCTCAAACCCCGCTGCCAGAGAGCCACCAAGCTGCCCCTAATTTACTTTGCATTGCCGCAGTCTCCGGCGAGCTCCACCTCCGATTCCGGCCAAAACCTGCCGCCCCTCGCCTCCTCGACCACACTCACTTGCTCCCCACCTCCTGGCGAACCTTCCCGTAGCTCCAGCTCGCCCGCGCATGCTCTGCAACGTCGACAGCGTCTCCAACAGAACATCGCTGTCATCTGTCCTTGCTCCGGCGACCCTTCCCCGGTAACTCCGACCGCCCCGATCCCTCTAGTTGATTCTCCCATAATCCCTGATGCCATAAGCGTCTAACCATGTTGTTGTTTTGCCTCGGCACGACCTGCAGCTCCGTCCCCGACAACCTCCAGAGCCGCTCGATGCCGCTGCACACTCCGGCGAGCAATCGTCGCCTCTCCGGTGCGCCCCTCGCCAAACCAACAGCGTCTCGAGCTTCACCAGGACCCTGTGAACCCTGTGAGCATCTCCTCTCCTGCCCTTGCTTCCTGTAACCGCCACGACACCACCGCCCGAGCCCGCGCCGCCAGTCGCCGCCGCCAGCACCGCTGGTTATTGGTGAGAGCGTTGAGAGTCGTTAGATGCAAATCCTATGGTTGTGTTAGATGAACTTAGCGAACCATTTTTGATCGATCTGCCGCACGATCACCTTTAGATCCAACGCCTCTCGTTGCACGATTCGCACGAAGCGGTATAGGCGAATAGGAACTGAACACGTGGCCCTGTCCGTTTGAAATAAAAACAGAAATGTCTATTAGATGTTCCAATTTGAAAAATTCATAACTTTCAAACCACACGTCCACATTTTGCAAATTTTATATCAATGGATTCAGAAAAACAAGTACTTTCTGACCATGCACTTTGTTTAGTAAAATGTTTCTGTTAAATTGATTGTTTTTGCAGAAACTTGTGTAGGCATGTTTAGAATATAAAAATTGTTCTAAAATGATTTTTGAGATAAAACCTTTGGCAAATCGTTTGTTTTGAACCTACTGACCATAGAAATCAATTTGTGGTTTCAAAAGCATATTTGGTGAAGCAAAAGAATAAACTTTTTATTTAAACCATTTCTAGTCAAATAAAAATAATGTTTATTTATTTAAAATGCTTTTGGGAGAAAATCTTTGGGAAATGTTTTGGAATAAACTCTCTGACCCCAAGCACCAAGTTTTATGATTTAAAAATGTATTTGGTGAACCATATAAAAATTGTTACTTTTGCTAAAGGCATTTTCAACCACATAAAATATTGATTTTGTTCAAAAATGGTTTATAGGTAAAATCTTTTGCAAATGGTTTTGCCACTTTATGAAATGACCAATAAGTGT
Organism: Avena sativa; assembly: GCA_916181665.1. Taxonomy (NCBI): domain Eukaryota; kingdom Viridiplantae; phylum Streptophyta; class Magnoliopsida; order Poales; family Poaceae; genus Avena; species Avena sativa. The sequence goes on from OV702279.1 coordinate 10,112,677, forward strand.
TTTAGAATGCTTATAACCTATTAGAAACCACTTTTGTAAATAAACAATGTTTGGCATGCTTGCATGCATTGCTTTGTTTCTATTATTTTATGTGATGTTTGCTTGAATGGTAGATTGAAATTGTGCCTTGCTTGATTGAATTGTAGTGATTGGAAGAGTGTGATCATTCCAAAGACAAGGAGTGAACTTATATTCTCTACCAAAAAGGCAAGTGATGCTTCATACTTTTGTCCCATTATTTTCACTATGCATTAGTGATATTTCTAAGTAGGACTTGCATGGAATTTTGCTAAGTGTAATCTATGCCATGGGAAATCCTAGTAGATGAAACCTTAGTAGAACTAGGTGATACCCCGCGCGTTGCTGCGGAAAATAATGTTAATACATTCGAATGATATGGTATGAAAAATCAGTTCGGCGTAACATAAAAAATGAAGCAAGAAAAGGAATGCGCCGATATGTGAACTCAAAAAGGAAATAGTTAGTATTGATTATATTTTCTAATTACATAATTATAAAATATATTTATTGGATATAAGTAGCATGATACATGGTAAAGCTTATTTAGAGTTATTGCGGTGGGTGCCTTCTTCGTTGAGGACAATCTGGACATACGGGGTTCCTTTCTTCATGTACTCAATGATGTATTTGGAATCATTGAATGATGGATCGTCCGAAAGATTAGTAGTGTTGTGTTTGCCTGAAACACTTCTTTTAAAAGTGATACACGTAAGTGGTTTTGCAGTATTCTTCATCTCTGAAATAGCTTTCATGTATTTTTTGTGAGTTTCTCTGGATGAATGAGTTGACGAGGGCGGCAGAGTTCTTTTTGGTGCATCATCTTGAATCCTGGAGAAAAGGGTCGTGTGGTGTTAAATAAGGTAAGCAAGTGAAGATAAAAAAACAAATAAAACTCGATGGAGTAGCCATACCTGTTGCCTTTCTATTGATTGTCCATGTATAACCATTAACCAATAGACAGTAGTCAGGTGCTGAAAAAGATGATGAATTTGTAGGGAGTACAATGTTTTGGGTGGTGTTATATAGGTGTTAGCGGTCTTGACGAATGTCTAACCGTAAGAATTTTTTAATTATAATTAATTGTGTAATGAATGTAGAGAAAATCAAAACAGTAGTAATTGTGTAGATTTATTATCTCCATTTAAGTAGTTAATATATGTACTAACATGGTATATAGTAACTGTGTAGAATAAGTATCTCCATTTAAGTAGTTACCATAGGTACTAACATGGTATATGCCTGCACGATTTCAAGGAATATTTTTCAGAACAATGATCTGGAAGAATTGGAGAACAGTTGAGAGTTGCAACGATATGGTTGTATATTGTATTTGTTTTATTGTGATCAAAGAAGTGTTCTGAGAACACGACATTCCATGAAGCCAAAAAATCCAAGAGGGGATGAGGAGGAGGATCGTATGGCAGAAGGAAAAAATCCTCCTTTACAACATACTACAAACTATATTGGATTTAGAGTTTGTGTAGTCGTTCTTCGTACCAAATAGAGCACCACAGTGTTATTGTTGGGGCCCTCCAAGGTTTAGGAGTTCAAAAATGCTACCTGGAAGATTAGCCGGAAAAGGAAATTTTAAGCGTGAACGACTTGTAAAATTCCCTAAGGCACGAACATGAATATAAATGGTAGGTTACAGTTATGGGTAAAGATCATATTTTATGTACGCGACGTTGATCTAGATGATTTTTCATTTTATGGCCGGCATGCTGTAAGTCCTATAGTAGAGGTTGTTGTTTGATCGATAAGAAGAGCACCATAGTGTTTGCAAGAAAAAGAAGAAGATGAAATGAATTCCAAAACAAATTGTATCAGAAGGTAACATATTTCAATGATTATAATTTCCTAACAAACCATGTTCCACTTCTTAGCCATGAGATGCATATGCCTATGATGGTTCAATCCGGAACATATGAGTTTGGCCGGGGAGCGGGATTAGATGTTGATGGACATTGTGGGGGTCCAAGGCCATGTTAGACTCCTCGTGGATGTCCATAGCCAAGCGGAATCAAATTCATATCCACATTATGCTAAGAATTTTCTGCTCTATACATGTTGATAAATCTAACAAAGGCCATGGTATTGAAATGGGTGAAGCACGCTACTTACAAATACACTATTATGAAATTATGTATCGGCACCTATCTAACAAACATGGATTTGGATGAAAAGATGGATGAAGAAACCATGTTATTTAGGTATGAATCTAACACTTGAGGGTTTTGATAAAGTAACCAAAATGCAAAAGTAGGACATATGGAAAGAATATGTACCAACATGAGTCCGTGAATATGGGCATGCATCAAGGATGGACTGGCTCTTTCCTTATCCAGGTTGTTCAGCAGCTGAGGAGTTAAAAATGCACTATTATGAAATCATGTATATGTAGGAATTCAGGTCAAGCAAATGAAAATAAAAAATTAGAAATAAAACTGGCTAAGAAAGGTTAGAAACAGATATAAATTGATTTAGAAAGCATGTCCTACATGTACTTATCTAATGACGTGAATTGGATGAACCAAGTGATTATGAAAATAGAAAGTAGCATCATATCCCTATTTCTGTAGCTCTAATGTCATTCTAGGCCCCGATGGTACTAAATCCCAAATGCTACGGCTGCACTATTTCCGATAAAGCCATGGAAATTCCAAATCTTAAACGGAAAAGGATCTAATGAAACATAAAAGCTTAAGTACATAGATAAAAACATCACCAATAGGAGCTGTCAGGATGGTAGACAGTGACTAAGGAGCAAAAACAACAGCTTCGCTGTTGCTAAATCATGTAATAAAGACATGGAATCCTAGCGTAAAACTGAGTTCCTAGAGTCAGACTGTGGCAACCGATAGTATCAATTTCAAACAACAGAAAAGTTGAACCCGGGTTTACACGAAGCATACAAAAGTTGAAATTAGAAACACATTGGAAGGTACATACCAGCAGTAATCGTAAACTGAGAAGTGTGGTCAGCAGTGAGAAAGCCAACAAATAAGACCAACCGTAGAGTAAAGAACAGGATGATGCCAGATCTCCCGTCGAAGTGTCTAGAACATTAGGAATTTTCCCGTCGAATTGTGCAGAACCTGAGGAAATGAAATATTGTGACTAAAGGAAAATAGATGACAGGGAACCGGAAGAAGACATGAAGGCTGGACACACCGTGGCGACAGTACTCGTTCTGTGGCCGATGCCCACAGGCAAACGGCGATGCGAATAATATAGGCAGAGGCGTACGCCGGTCCACTTCTCGTATTCCTTCATCATCAGTTACCTGAGAAATTATGTGTCGCGGGAATCACAGGGGAGAGCAAGAGAGAGCTGGATTGATTGGGAGAGGAAGAGATCGTGGAGTCAGATGTGTTCGCTAAAGTCGAGAAGAAGAACAGTCCTGGGCTAGGCTAGAGAATGGGCTTTCCTATGAATTTAGAAACAGGGAAGCTAGACGTGGTAGAAACGGGGTCCTTTCACCTGGCTACGTGACAACCAGAACGTCCAGAACCAGACCGGAAAGATGACATGGCTGAGAACAGGGTCAAGTGGAATGATTTTGGCTGACATGGCAATATGGTGAGGTGGATAGGCTGCATGTCAAGAGAAATAGGATAGTGGGGGTGATCTTCTTAGTTATATAGGATTTTCCTAAGTTAAGATTCCTACTACTATCATGCTTAGCTTAGCTAGTAGAAAACAAGGGTGGAATATATATTCATACTATGGAATGTTTCCAAGTCAAGGACTTGTGTTTTGTTTAATAAAACAACTAAGTGAATGAATCACCTGGGTGGAATGGAAGGAATGGTTTGTGTTGAGTGGTTCACAAGGCCCATTTCTATGGTTTACCTTGTGTATCTCACTTGTGGATGGCCACCCAGGAACAAAGAGATTTGAGATGTCAAATGTTGAGAAGCTTCAAGTGCAGCCACTTGGCATTATGGGCTCTGTCTGGATCATATAGGTTGCAATAACTTAGCCAAATGAACAGTTGGTGGTAGGGGTTTGATAGGTTGGAACGCGTCCATTCTGGTCTAAGGGAAGGCTTCTGAAAGATCTTGTCTTGGTGAAACCAAGTCTTGTGGGAAAAGTGCACCACCTCTGCAGAGTAAAATCTAAGTACTTAGCCATGTCCCTGGCAAAGGACAATTTGAGCATCAAGACATGGAAGCTATCAAGAATCTCCTCATCCCAATTTCTAAGTTAAAAACTTGTGGTTGAATAAGGGTTGAAGGATCACCAATTTCTATTGGGAGATGCCTTGGGTGATTTTTGTCAAGCAAAAACTTAGTGTTTTCAAATGATAAGGAAAATCTATTTTGAGCAAAGCAAGCCTAAGCTCCACTTAGCCAAATGCATATAGATGATAGACTCCACTATATCTTCTATATCTAAATAGGAACCCCCACTACCTGATTTCTCTCAACATGCAAGCCATCCACCTCATCAAGCATCACTGATCAATCCCAGACTGCCAACTCATCATGCTTTTCCACCATTCCACATCATCATTTGATGCTATTTTTTTCCGTGATGCCTGTCTGATGTTAATGGTCGTATCTCATTTTCTCCTCAACGCGTCCTACCTTCCGATGGAAGAGTTGTCCAGTAACTCCAAAATTAATATCCATCCTATTGATTTCCTTTTACTTTTCAGCTTCTCCATCAATGCAAATAAACTGATGGAATTTCTTACCCCTTCTCATCTTCTCTCTATCAAATAAATGCTGGTATAACTGATGCATTTGATCTCCCTTTAAATCAGTACAGCTGCTCCGTTATCATAGTCGTCTCCACAACTGCGTCCCGATGCCCCTGCTCCAGAGTCGCCAAGACGGAATGGAATTTAAGTTCGCACAGTCAGCATCAATCTTCTAATGTTACTGTGCGTGCTGGCCTGGACGTATTGGCACCACTCTTCATTGGATGTGACCTGTTTTAATTCCATCTCGATTGGTCCCAGGTTCTTCCTAATTTCTTCATCCCTAAACATCCTACTATATTGATTTGTTACTATCATAGTATCATTCTGCAATTGCCTGTTTATTATTGTTGTCATCAACAATTGTTTTGTCTTTTCGGATCTCGGATAGATTCCTTGGTCTAAGATGAATTCTCTCTTTCCTTTTATCTTACTTTGGATGGGACAGACTTTTTTAATGTTGTGGACATTATTTTTTTTGGCAAATCAGTGATTCATTCATTAGACAACATCACAACATTCATACTGAATACAGGGAGATAAAAACACCTGGCACCTATGGACTTGAGTTCTGAAAATGTCATTGTTGGTCAGTCAGACTAGGTATGCCCTATTCACTTGCTTTCTGCATAGTTTTTTGTCTTCCCTTACAATTTTGAAAGATAAAGATCAAATTAGAAAAGAAATAGATATTGCTTTTGTAGTACAGCTGAGTGTATGCGGTGGAATTCTGGAGCTTTAATTCTCTCCTGCCATGGTATCCACAATAGTACTCAAAAGCAGTACTCCCTCCGATCCATATTACTTGTCGTAGAAATGGATGTATCTAGACATGTTTTAGTGTTAGATACATCCATTTCAACGATAAGTAATATGGATCGGAGGGAGTATTTATTTACGAGTGGATTCATGAATGATGTACATGTCAACATACGTGTACTACGTAGTATGATGTTGTATAAAAATACCATCTGGAATCTAAATCCTTTTGGACAAAATAACTGCTATATATATTTTGCAGGAATGCTCATCACAACTAATGCCCTTGGTCTATATTTGTTGTATGAAAGTAGAGCCAGTTTTTGCTGACGAGTACTCTTCTGAAAATTCCATTTAACTGTTGTACAAGTGTTGCATCGTGTACTCATATCCTACAAATACTAAAGCCTCACTACGCTATCCTTTCTCTAGATTTTCTTTTTTAACAAGCTTTCTGTAAAACTTCAAAATATCACAAGCAGAGGATGGGAACAAGTACTTCCGCCACGCCATCAGGAATATATGCCATATCAAACCATGCTACCTACATCTCAGTCAAACTGTGAGACTGAAGTAGTAGAGAGGATTCATGCTTACTCAGATTGTATTCCATTTCATGAGTTGCTTTGATACCATCGTGTTCGCCACATCACGCAGGCTACTATTGCAAAAAAATAGCAAAAGATGTGGCGCTGGGATAGGGGTTTTATTTTGCTACATGTGGAGCACATCGAAGACAGGGATATACCATGCACAAACATGAACCATCTCTAAAGATGAAGACCATGGCGCTAACATTCCGTTTGTAAAAACGTTTCTGTTCTACAAGATTGCGAGTGGAAGGCACAAACATGGAGCATTTGTGTTGCAGGATTCGATTGAAAATCTTACTTTTTTGTATATATCCTTTTTAGATTTTATCTTGATGCATTTACCAACAAAGTACATCCACAGTATTTCTTCTCAATATGCCACGTAAATTTGCAAACAATGTTTTGCCGCATTCTTCTACCCTTTTGGTAAGAGAAGCTTAGAAGAAATACACATATGCAATTTAAGAAATGAAGAGCATCGTGAAAGAAGGGAGCATTTTTGTTAGTTCGCGCTTACAGACAAAGCTAACCCATTTGTCCAACGGCCATTCATTCTCATCCATTCGACCAATTGTAGAGGACAAAAAAAGGAAACCATATACCCAGGTCACAAGAACATAAGGAAACTATACTGCCCAGAACATCAGATAGATAATACTTGAAACATAGTTCATTCTACAAATTACTATAGTTTTTTTAGCATACAACATACGTATATACAAGGAATAAATATACAAGTAATGCAAATTCATTGCCTATATAGGAAATTTATCATATATTGATCTAAATTTGTGATTTTAGTTGGTACGATGGTGTTACTCAAAAAACATCAACAAATTCCCGCAGCAACGCGCGGGGTGTTATCTAGTTACCATAGTATCACTTGCCAATAAAATTCAAATGTATTGACCCTTGTGGCTGTAACTTATTATGTTGCAGGTTTGTTTGATGTTAGTGAAGTTTATTGATTAGGATTACAAGTCTACAACCAACATGTCTGCCTGTGGCACTTTGAAGATGAAGGACCCCATGCTATTGTTGTATTCTGCTGCATTGTAATGAGATAGCCAAATAAGCTATGTAATATGTAATAAATTATGTTATTCCTGGTTATAAAGTTGTATTATGACCTTTGTTTCTTGATATTACATCTTATCTGTGGATGCTAGCTATTGATCCAGGGACTAGCATTGTAAACACAGGGATCTCTACCTTATTAAAGGTTGGGAACCTTACAGATGGTATCAGAGCATTGTGTTGCCTGTAGGATTGTAACCCTAGGATTGGGCAAAAACCCCTTAGAAAAATAGGAGTTGTATTTGTTCCAAAACTTATTTAAAAACAATCTTGTAAACTCTTTTTTCAACCATTTTGGTTTTGATTCTACATCTCTTCTATTTCAAACTTGATGGACAAAGCCTACCCCATGGCCAAAGACTTCACCATGAGCAAAGGACTTCATCAACTCTAATGACTTCAACATCTTCAAGTGATTTCAACCTTATTCTCAACAAGGACTTTAACCTTGGATATCACTAAGGACTACAAGTGAGACAAGAAATGATGCTCAAGACTTGAAGACTAAGGAAACACAACTTGGAACTCATCATCACCTTTGAAGTTTTTGTGACCAAGAATTTTCCCAAGGAAACCATGATCTCATTCAAGAAGAATCCACTAAGAAGGACGGAAAGATCTCAAGTTAACCATATAGTTGGACCACCATGTTTAGTTCAAATTAAACTCACCAACTTATGTGGTGTAACAAAATATTTTTGTTGCCTATAAATGTGCTTGAAACTTGTTGTTTGAATGGAGTGTTTGTTTGTGATTGCTTGCACATTGCTTGAGTGAATTGTGATGTGTGTGATTAGAATTGATTCCTTAGAAATCTTTTGCCTATTCTAATCCCAAACCAACCCAAACAGATGACTTCTCCAAGAGACTCCAACATCAAGAAGGGTGACACCAACAACCAAGAGATGCACATGAGAGAACAACTACTAGCAAACCAAACCCAGTTGAACCAAGTGACAACTCAGTTTTTAGCCAACAACAATGGATTAGACCCAACCATACAAAAGTTTTTGGAAATTCAATCCCAATTGTTGCAAGGGATGGCCACTCAAATGATCAACATGGGAGACAACCTTTCCCAAGGAGTTTGTGACAACAAGGATGTCAAGGATGATATTTTAGAAGGAACCCAAGCTTGCAATATTTGTGGAGACAAGGATCACACTTCCAAGGAACATGAAGATCAATGTCCCAATTGGGAAGGGAAAAATTCAACAAATAAATGCCCCACATCTCAAGCTACTTGTTTCCTATGTGAAGGAAATAATCATGTCCCTATCCAATGCCCCATCTATTCCATAGTTCAACAAAGGAAACAAGGTGGAGTGCAACAACAATTTGTAAACCCTCATGAAGGAACAACTTCTACCAAGAAGGATGAAGGCAAAGTCAAAACTATGCACCATAAGGCCAAATCCAAAGTGATCACAAAGTGTTGCTACTCTTGTGAAGAAGAAGGTCATATCTCTAGTAAATGCCCCAAGAAGAGAGAAAGATTTCCCACCTTTGTGGTGAAATATGAAGAGCATGAACTAGAAGAACTCCTAGCTTTGGAGAGACCCAAGAAGAAGAAGAAGAAATGCCCCAACCCAAGCAAGAAGGATATTACCCAAGAGCAATGTTACACTTGCAAAGAGATGGGACACTATGCCAATGAATGCCCAGAAAAGAAGAAGAACCAAGGAAGCAAACAAGAGGCAATGATACCAAAGGAAAAGAAAGATATCAGCCATGTGATGTGTTTCAATTGCAAAGAACCAGGACATTATGCAAGCAATTGTCCAGAAAAGATGAAGCATAAGATAAACAAGCCTATGAAGGATCTCAGCCTTGTCACATGTTTCAAGAGTGGAAACAAAGGACACAATGCAGATGTTTGCCCAGAGAAGTTTCAACAAGAGTCCAAGCAAGCCAAGAAGTAATCTAGTTGGAAAATTTTAAGGGTGGTAGTACCCTAGTTGCTTTGAGCCAACTTGTAACCCCTACCTTCCCCAAATATCGGGAAGAAATTTATTTTAAGGGTGGTAGCCTGTCACATCCCAAGATTTTCCAAATCTTGTTATGTGAAAAATAAATAAATAAAATAAATAATTGTTGAAATTTAGGGTGAAAAGAACTTTTTGTTTCTAAATGGAAACTGAAAATCCCATCTGGAACAAACTTGGTTAATGTTTGAATCCAACTAAATTCAAATCAAGTGGAATGCATCCTTCATAAATGCATCTGGTAATTTAAACACTTGAGAAATAAACCAAAACCCTAAAAACCCTAAAGGAAGAAAATCATTTCCAAGTTATCTCCAAACCTATGGATTTTATCCATATAAAAACTGGTCAAACAAACTTTTCAAATTGATCAAGAATGACTATTAGAAATATTAAAAAAACCATATGAATTGGATTCACTTAATTTGGAGCCACAGATAAAATCTTATGAATTTAATAAGATAAGGAAATTGAATTTCCAAAGCTAATAAAGCACTTATCTAAAATCCATACAAAATGGTGAGCAAATAATCCTAAAGGGATTTAAAAGGATAAACAAATATCAAATAAGATTTTACAAATTGGAATCACCAAGTTTGGATCTATAAATAAAAATATATGAATTTTATAAGATAAGGAAAGAAATTATTCAATAAGGAATATTTAAAGATCAAATTAAATCTTGGCCTAATCCATAAGCAAATGTAATGAATATAATCCCAATCCAAATAAAATAAAGGGATAAAGAATATTCCAAATAAAATAAAATGACTTTGACCAAATCCTATTCTATTGGAATAAAGATAAAAATCCCTATTAGAAATAATTGATTTAATCATGGGAAAATAGTATTTTGGAATTTACCCAAGTGGAATAAAAGTTGTTTAATTAATTTAAATAAAATAAATTTTCCAAATAAAATTTAGGGAATTAAAACTATATTTAATTCCATTGGAATTAAAACAAATACCCAATTCAAATGATTTATGAATCATATAAAATACTTTCCAAATAATTCAAGATGAATTATTTGACACCCTATTAAAAAAAATAAAAACCTACTGAAATGATTTGGAAGGTTTAAGAATTTAAATGGTGTTTGAAAATATTATTAAATATTATTTGATTTAAAACAAGGGCCTTTTTTGAATAATTAAAAAGACCCCAAAAAGAATAAAATTTTATTCCAAAATTGACTTCAGATTATATTACTAATCAGTATTTAAACCTACACAAATTTTGGTTGAGGTTTGAATTCAAATTGATGTTTGAATTAATTAAGCAAAATCAAAACAGAAATTAGAAATGGAAAAAGTGAAAATCATTCAGAATAAAAAAAAGTGAACAAGGTCGACCCAGCCCAGCAAGACCCATCTGGCCCAACAGCCCACCACACACCCCCTCCCCTGAAACGTTTTTCTCACCGCGGATTGAACCCACTCGGTCGCTGAACACCCGGACCCACTCCCCCTCTCTCCCTCACGCTGACAATGGACCCCACTGCCACCTCACCATCTTCACCACCCACGCGAAGACCGCGCCCTCCCGGCCGTTTCCTGCCGTTAACTCCTCGGAGTAAATTTGCTGCAATGGCTCGACGATTAATCCTCGCGATCACGCCTGATAAATCCCCTCCCTCTCTTCTTCCTTTCCCCTCAAACCCCGCTGCCAGAGAGCCACCAAGCTGCCCCTAATTTACTTTGCATTGCCGTAGTCTCCGGCGAGCTCCACCTCCGATTCCGGCCAAACCCTGCCGCCCCTCGCCTCCTCGACCACACTCACTTGCTCCCCACCTCCTGGTGAACCTCCCCGTAGCGCCAGCTTGCCTGCGCATGCTCTGCAACGTCGACAGCGTCTCCAACAGAACATCGTCGTCATCTGTCCTTGCTCCGGCGACCCTTCCCCGGTAACTCCGACCGCCCCGATCCCTCTAGTTGATGCTCCCATAATCCCTGATGCCATAAGCGTCTAACCATGTCGTTGTTTTGCCTCGGCACGACCTGCAGCTCCGTCCCCGACAACCTCCAGAGCCGCCCGACGCCGCTGCACACTCCGGCGAGCAATCGTCGCCTCTCCGGTGCGCCCCTCGCCAAACCAACAGCGTCTCGAGCTTCACTAGGACCCTGCGAACCCTTGAGCATCTCCTCTCCTGCCCTTGCTTCCTGTAACCGCCGTGACGCCACCGCCCGAGCCCGCGCTGCCAGTCGCCGCCGCCAGCACCGCTGGTTATTGGTGAGACCGTTGAGAGTCGTTAGATGCGAATCCTGTGGTTGTGTTAGATGAACTTAGCGAACCGTTTTTGATCAATCTGCGCCACACGATCACCTTTAGATCCAACGCCTCTCGTTGCACGATCCGCACGAAGCAGTACAGGCAAATAGGAACTGAACACGTGGCCCTGTCCGTTTGAAATAAAAACAGAAATGTCTATTAGATGTTCCAATTTGAAAAATTCATAACTTTCAAACCACACGTCCACATTTTGCAAATTTTATATCAATGGATTCAGAAAAACAAGTACTTTCTGACCATGTACTTTGTTTAGTAAAATGCTTCTATTAAATTGATTGTTTTTGCAGAAACTTGTGTAGGCATGTTTAGAATATAAAAATTGTTCTAAAATGATTTTTAAGGTAAAACCTTTGGCAAATCGTTTGTTTTGAGCCTGCTGACCATAGAAATCAATTTGTGGTTTCAAAAGCATATTTGGTGAAGCAAAAGAATAAACCTTTGATTTAAACCATTTCTAGTCAAATAAAAATAATTTTTATTTATTTAAAATGCTTTTGGGAGAAAATATTTGGGAAATGTTTTGGAATAAACTCTCTGACCCCAAGCACCAAGTTTTATGATTTAAAAATGTATTTGGTGAACCATATAAAAATTGTTACTTTTGCTAAAGGCATTTTCAACCACATAAAATATTGATTTTGTTCAAAAATGGTTTATAGGTAAAATCTTTTGCAAATGGATTTGCCACTTTATGAAATGACCAATAAGTGTTTTAGAATGCTTATAACCTATTAGAAACCACTTTTGTAAATAAATAATGTTTGGCATGCTTGCATGCATTGCTTTGTTTCTATTATTTTATGTGATGTTTGCTTGAATGGTAGATTGAAATGGTGCCTTGCTTGATTGAATTGTAGTGATTGGAAGAGTGTGATCATTGCAAAGACAAGGAGTGAACTTATATTCTCTACCAAAAAGGCAAGTGATGCTTCATACTTTTGTCCCATTATTTTCACTATGCATTAGTGATATTTCTAAGTAGGACTTGCATGGAATTTTGCTAAGTGTAATCTATGCCATGGGAAATCCTAGTAGATGAAACCTTAGTAGAATTTTCCTAAGTTAAGATTCATACTACTATCATGCTTAGCTTAGCTAGTAGAAAATAAGGGTGGAATATATATTCATACTATGGAATGTTTCCAAGTCAAGGACTTGAGTTTTGTTTAATAAAACAACTAAGTGAATGAATCACCTGGGTGGAATGGAAGGAATGGTTTGTGTTGAGTGGTTCACAAGGCCCATTTCTATGGTTTACCTTGTGTATCTCACTTGTTGATGGCCACCCAGGAACAAAGAGATTTGAGATGTCAAATGTTGAGAAGCTTCAAGTGCAGCCACTTGACATTATGGGCTTTGCCTGGATCATATAGGTTGCAATAACTTAGCCAAATGGACAGTTGGTGGTAGGGGTTTGATAGGTTGGAACGCGTCCATTCCGGTCTAAGGGAAGGCTTCTGAAAGATCTTGTCTTGGTGAAACCAAGTCTTGTGGGGAAAGTGCACCACCTCTGCAGAGTGTAAAATCTAAGTACTTAGCCATGTCCCTGGCAAAGGACAATTTGAGCATCAAGACATGGAAGCTATCAAGAATCTCCTCATCCCAATTTCTAAGTTAAAAACTTGTGGTTGAACAAGGGTTGAAGGATCACTAATTTCTATTGGGAGATGCCTTGGGTGATTTTTGTCAAGCAAAAACTTAGTGTTTTCAAATGATAAGGAAAATCTATTTTGAGCAAAGCAAGCCTAAGCTCCACTTAGCCAAATTCATATAGATGATAGAATCCACTATATTACCATAGTATCTTTTGCCAATACAATTCAAATGTATTGACCCTTGTGGCTATAACTTATTATGTTGCAGGTTTGTTTGATGTTAGTGAAGTTTATTGATTAGGATTACAAGTCTACAACCAACATGTCTGCCTGTGGCACTTTGAAGATGAAGGACCCCATGCTATTGTTGTATTCTGCTGCATTGTAATGAGATAGCCAAATGAGCTATGTAAGATGTAATAAATTATGTTATTCCTGGTTATAAAGTTGTATTATGACCTTTGTTTCTTGATATTACATCTTATCTGTGGATGCTAGATATTGATCCAGGGACTAGCATTGTAAACACAAGGATCTCTACCTTATTAAAGGTTGGGAACCTTACACAAAGTTTCTGTTTTTGAAGAAATTATCCTAAAATGAGTATGAATGCATGAATGATGTGCAAACTTTGAAAACATGATTTTAGGGATGTTACAAATCTAACCCTCTTAAGGTGAATCTCGCCCTCGAGATTCGGATTGGCTAGCAAATAGGTGAGGGTGGTCTTTCCGAAGGTCGTCTTCTCTTTCCCATGTTGCTTCTTCTTCGGAATGATGGTTCCACTGAACTTTGGAGAATTTGATAGTCTTTGTCCGAGTAACTCTTTCTGCAGTCTCAAGAATATTGATAGTTTTTTCCTCATAAGTGAGGTCACTTTCCAATTGGACCTCCTCCAAAGGTATAGTATCCTTCAAAGAAGTCTCTTCCATCTTCGAATGGCATTTCATTAGCTGACTCACATGAAACACATTATGAACGGCAGACAATGATTCCAGCAATTCAATCTCATAAGCTACTTCTCCTTTATGACTCAGAATCTTGAATGGTCCAACATATCTTGGGGCCAATTTTCCTTTGACTCCAAATCTATTCACTCCACGAAGTGGTGACACTCTAAGATAAGCTCTATCACCCACCTCATAGGTGACTTCTCTACGCTTAGGATCTGCGTAGCTCTTCTGTCGGGACTGTGCTATCTTCAATCTGTCCTTTACTAACTTGACTTTATCTTCAGCCTCTTTTATTAGCTCTGGCCCGAACAAGTTTCTTTCTCCCACACCATTCCATAACAATGGGGTAGTACACTTTCTCCCATAGAGAAACTCAAATGGTGCCATCTCAATACTGGCTTGATAGCTGTTGTTATAAGAGAATTCTGCGTAAGGCAGACTTTCATCACAACTAGCTCCATAGTCTAGGGCACATGCCCTCAACATATCCTCTAGAATTTGGTTGGTCCTTTCTGTCTGTCCATCAGTCTAGGGATGAAAAGCAGTACTGAATTCCAATCTCGTTCCCAAAGACTCATGCAGTTGCCTCCAAAAATGAGAAGTGAATTGAGTTCCCCTATCAGACACAATACTCTTGGGTACTCCATGCAGACACACAATCCTATTCATATAGATCTTAGCACTTGTATAGGTTGTCTTTACGGGTATGAAATGAGCCACTTTAGTTAGGCGATCCACTACAACCGAAATGGAATCATATCCTGACCTGGTCCTGGGCAATCCGGTGATGAAATCCATGCCAATCTTGTCCCACTTCCAATCAGGAATAGGTAGTGGTTGTAACAATCCTGCAGGCTTCTGATGTTCCGCTTTCACTCTACTACATACATCACACAAAGCAATATGTTCGGCGATGTCCTTCTTGAGATTATTCCACCAGAATCTTTCCTTCACATCCATGTACATTTTGGTGTTACCTGGATGAATGGAATACGGTGAGTTGTGTGCTTCCTGTAAAATCAGTTTCCGAAGCTCCAGATCTTGCGGAATGCATATACGTTTTCCATACCATAAGGTACCCTGTTCGTCTTCATGGAATCATTTGGATTTTCCCTTGCCAATCATTTCCTTAATCTCTTCAATTTCCTTGCCCGTCTTTTGGGCTTCCTTGATTTTGTCCAACAAGGTGGGTTGAACATCCAATAACATGAGATGTCCCTCAGGCACAATCTCCAATCTGAGGTCTCTAAATTGGGCACACAGATCATCTGGCAACTCTCCCTTAATAAGGCCATTCACAAATACCTTATGACTTAGTGCATCCGCTACAACATTTGCTTTACCGGGGTGGTATTGCAAACTCAAGTCATAGTCCTTGATGAGTTCTAGCCATCTTCTTTGTCTCATGTTGATTTCTTTCCGAGTGAAGATATACTTCAAACTTTTGTAATCCGTGAACACTTCACATCGCTTTCCCAACAGATAATGTCTCCATGTTTTGAGTGCATGGACAACAGAGGCTATGTCACATCCCAAGATTTTCCAAATCTTGTAATGTGAAAAAAAAATAAACAAAATAAATTATTGTTGAATTTTAGGGTGAAAAGAAACTTTTGTTTTTAAATGGAAATTTGAATTCAACAAAATCCAAATCAAGAGAAATGCATTTCCTCATTAAATGCATCTGGAAATTTAAACACTTGGAAAATAAGTCCAAACCCTAAACCCTAATGGAATAAAAATCATTTCCAATTTATCTCCAAGTCTATGGATTTGATCCATATAAAAATTTATCATCAAACATTTAAAAATGATCAAGAAAAACAAATAGAAATATTATAAAGCCATAGAAATTGGTTTCACTTAATTTGGAGCCATAGATAAATTCTTATGAATTTAAATAAGATAAGGAAAAGTAATTTCCAAAGCTAATAAAGAACCTATCTACAAATCCATACCAAATGATGAGCAAATGATCCTAAAGATATTTAAAAGGATAAATAAATCTCAAATAATATTTTACAAATTGGAATCACCAAGTTTGGATATCTAAATAAAAAGATATGGATTTTATAAGATGAAGAAGGAAATATTAAATAAAGAATATTTAAAGACCAAATTAAATCTTGGCCAAATCCATAAGCAAATGGAATAAGATATAATCCAAATCCAAATGAAATAAAAGGACAAAGAATTTCCAAAAATAAAATAAAAGGGCATTAACCATTCTATCCCTATTTTAATAAAGACAAATCTCTAGTAAGAATAAATATATTATTCATGAGAAAATAGTATTTTGGAATTTACCCAAGTGAAATAAAAGTGGTTTAATCCAACTTAAATAAGATTAAAGAAATATTCCAAATAAAATTTAGGGAATTAAACTATATTTAATTCCATTGGAATTAAAACAAATACCCAATTCAAATGATTTATAAATCATATTAAATACTTTCCAAATAATTCAAGATAAATTATTTGACACCCTATTAAGTAAATAAAAACTTACTGAAAAGGTTTTGAGGAAGAATGAAATTTAAATGAGGATTAAAAATATTTTAAGTCTTACATGAAGTAATGCAAAGGCCAAATTTAAATAATTAAAGGACCCTAAAAAGAATAAATTATTTTTTCTAAATTTGACTTCAGGATGTGTTATTAATCAATGTTTGAATCCTCACAAAGTTGGAGAGAAATTTGAATTCAAATTGATGTCTGAATTAATTAAACAAAACCAAAACAGAATTAAAAGAAATGGAAAAAGAAAAACAAAGCAGTGCAAAAAAATGAACTAAGCGGCCAGCCCAACAAGGCCCAGCAAGCCCATCTTTCCACCCCACCCGCAGCGAAATGTTTCACTCAAGTTTTGACCCGCGCAGTCGCTGACTAATGGACCCCACCTCCTCTGTATCCTTCGCTGACGAGACGACCCCACCGCCAGCTCTCTTCTTCCTCACCCGCGCGCAAACCTCGCTGGCGGTTTTCTGCCGTTAAACGCTCGCGTGAATACGCGTTATTGCCTGCGTTACTCAACCCCGCGACCACGCCTTCTTCATTGCCAACATCTCCTCTCCATTTCCCCCAGTCGCCTCACCCTAGCACGCCCCCAAGCTGTTTAATTTCCTCCAAGAGCACCACTGTCTCCGGCGAACTTTTTCTTCGATTCTGGCTAGCCTCCTCTGCCCCTTGCCCCCTCGACCACTCTCACCTGCTCCCCACTCCCTGGAAAACCTCCCCGTAGCTCTAGCTCGCCCCCACGCGCCCCAGAACCTCGACAACGACGACCTCAAACTCCACCGCCGTCTGCCATTTTCTTCGGCAAGGTCCTCTGGTAAGCTCGGACCGCCCCGGTGCTCATCGTTGATGCTCGCATGTTCCCTGGTACCGTGCGCGTCTAACGCACCCTTTATTTTGCATTGGCATGCCTTGTAGCCCCGCCCCCGTCGACGACCGTACGAACCCGAGGCACAGCGCAGCTCCGGCGAGCGATTGCCTTCACCACCGTGCGCCCCTCGACGAGATATCAGCATGTTGAGCATCGCCGTGATCTCCTGAACCTGGTGAGCATCTCCTTACTCTTCCTTGCTTCCTCTATCGCCAGCTCCGCCGCTGTCAGACCGCGCCGCCGCCAGCCACCGTTGTTCGCGCCGCCAGTTCCTGGCAAGCGCCTTGTAGCCGTAGGATCTTGATCGAAGCGTTGCGATAGAACGTGAGCGAAAGGGTAAGTAGTGCTTATGCGCCGTGCGATCCCACTTAGATCCAACGGTGCTCAACGCGTGATCCGAACGAACCGGTATCAGCGAGTAAGAACACGCCACGTGGCTCTGTTCGTTTGAATAAAAACAGAATTTGATCTATTGAATTAGTAAACTTGCAAAATTCATAACTTTTGATCTACACGTCCAATTTTGCAAATTTTATATCAATGGATTCATCAAGACAAGCCCTAGCCAACCATGCACTTTGTTTAGTAAAAATCGTCTGTTAAATTGTTTGTTTTTATAGAAACTTGTGTATGCATGTTTAGGATATAAAATTTATTCCAAAATGATTTTGAGGATAAAATCTTTGGAAAATGGTGTGTTTTGAACCTACTGACCATAGGAAACAAATTGTGGTTTCAAAAATGTATTTGGTGAAACAAAAGAATAAACTTTGGATTTAAACCAGTTCTAGTCAAACAAAAGTAATGTTTATTTATTTAAAAATGCTTTTAGTAGAAAATCTTTGGGAAATGTTTTGGAATAAACGCTCTGACCCTAAGCACAAGGTTTTATGTTTGAAAACATATTTTGTGAACCCTATAAAAATTATTGCTTTGCTAAAGACATTTTCAACCACATGAAACAATTACTTGGTTTAAAAAAATAGTTTATGAAGTGAAATATTTTGCAAATGATTTTGCCACTTTATAAAATGACCATTAGGTGTTTTCACATGTTTATAACCTATTATAAACCACTTATACAAATAAAACAATATATTGCATGCTTGCATGCATTGTTTTGTTTCTATCATTTTATGTGATGTTTTGCTTGAATGGTAGATTGAAATATTGCTTGCTTGATTGGATTGTAGTGATTTGAAGAGTGTAAATATTGCAAGATCAAGGAGTGAACTCATATTCTCTACCAAAAAGGCAAGTGATGCTTCATACTTTTGTCCCATTATTTTCACTATGCATTAGTGATGTTTCTAAGTAGGACTTGCATGGAATTTTTGCTAAGTATAAACTATGCCATGGGAAATCCTAGTAGATGTAACCTTAGTAGAAATTTCCTAAGTTAAGATTCCTACTACTATCATGCTTAGCTTAGCTAGTAGAAAACAAGGGTGGAATATATATTCATGCTATGGAAAATTTCTAAGTCTGAGGACTTGTGTTTTGTTTAATAAAACAACTAAGTGAATGAATCACCTGGGTGGAATGGAAGGATTGGTTTGTGTTGAGTGGTTACTCAGGGCCCATTTCAATGGTTTACCCTGGTGTATCACACTTGTGGATGGCCACCCAGGAACAAAGAGATTTGAGATGTCAAATGTTGAGAAGCTTCAAGTGCAGCCACTTGGCATTATGGGATCTGCCTGGATCATATAGGTTGCAATAACTTATCCAAATGGACAGTTGGTGGTAGGGGATGATAGGTTGGAACGCGTCCATTCTGGTCTAAGGGAAGGCTTCTGAAAGATCTTGTCTTGGTGAAACCAAGTCTTGTGGGGAAAGTGCACAACCTCTACAGAGTGTAAAAATCTAAGTACTTAGCCATGTCCCTGGAAAAGGACAAATTGAGCATCAAGACATGGAAGCTATCAAGAATCTCATCATCCCAATTTCTAAGTTAAAAACTTGTGGTTGAACAAGGGTTGAAGGATCACCAATTTCTATTGGGAGATGCCTTGGGTGATTTTGTCAAACAAAAACTTAGTGTTTTCAAAGGATAAGGAAAATCTATTTTGAGCAAAGCAAGCCTAAGCTCCACTTAGCCAAATGCATATAGATGATAGACTCCACTATACTACCATAGTATC
Organism: Avena sativa; assembly: GCA_916181665.1. Lineage (NCBI taxonomy): Eukaryota > Viridiplantae > Streptophyta > Magnoliopsida > Poales > Poaceae > Avena > Avena sativa. The sequence continues at coordinate 10,132,186 of OV702279.1, forward strand.
ACTTGCCAATACAATTCAAATGTATTGACCCTTGTGGCTGTAACTTGTTATGTTGCAGGTTTGTTTGATATTAGTGAAGTTTAATAATTAGGATTACAAGTCTACAACCAACATGTCTGCCTGTGGCACTTTGAAGATGAAGGACCCCATGCTATTGTTATATTCTGCTGCATTGTAATGAGATAGACAAATGAGCTATGTAAGATGTAATAAATTATTTTATTCCTGGTTATAAAGTTGTATTATGACCTTTGTTTCTTGATATTACATCTTAACTGTGGATGCTAGCTATTGATCCAGGGACTAGCATTGTAAACACAGGGATCTCTACCTTATTAAAGGTTGGGAACCTTACAGATGGTATCAGAGCATTGTGTTGCCTGTAGGATTTGTAAACCTAGGATTGGACAAAACCCCTTAGAACAATAGGAGTTGTATTTGTTCCAAAACTTATTTACAAACAATCTTGTAAACTCTTTCCTCCACCTTTTTGGTTTTGATTCTGCATCTCTTCCTTTTCAACTTGATGGATAAAAGCCTTTTTCCATGGCCAAAGACTTCACCATGAGCTAAAGGACTTCATCAACTCTAATGACTTCAACATCTTCAAGTGATTTCAACCTTAATCTCAACAAGGACTTCAACCTTGGATATCACTAAGGACTACAAGTGAGAGAAGAAATGTTACTCAAGGCTTGAAGACTAAGGAAACACAACTTAGAAGGAACCATCATCACCTTGAAGTTTTGGGACCAAGATGCAAGAAATTCTCTAAGGATACAAACATCTTGTTCAAGAAGAATCCACCAAGAAGGATATAATGATCTCAAGTGAACCCTATAGATGGACCACCATATTTAGTTCAAGTCAAACCCACCAACTTATGTGGTGTAACAAAAATATTTTTAGTTGCCTAAAAATGTGCTTGAAACTTGTTGTTTGAGTGAAATGTTTGTTTGTGATTGGTTGCACATTTCTTGTGTGAATGGTGATGTGTGTGATTATAAATATTCCTTAGAAATATTTTGACTATTCTAATCTCAATCCAACCCAAATAGATGACTACTCCAAGAAACTCCAACATCAAGGATGGTGACAACAACAACAACCAAGAGGACAACATGAGAGAACTCATAGTAACCCAAACCCAGTTGAACCAAGTGACATCTCAATTTATAGCCAACACTAGTGAGGTAGATCCAACCATGCAAAGGTTTTTGGAAACCCAAACCCAATTGTTGCATAAGGTGACAAATCAAATGATCAACATGGGAAACAACTCTTCCAAAGGAGTTTGTGACAACAAGGATGACAATGATGATATTCTAGAAGGAACCCAAGCTTGCAATATTTGTGGAGACAAGGATCACACTTCCAAAGAGCATGAAGATCAATGCCCCAATTGTGAAGAGAAACATCCAGCTAATCAATGCCCCACATCTCAAGCTACTTGTTACTTATGTGAAGGAAATAATCATGTCCCTATCCAATGCCCCATCTATTCCATAGTTCAACAAAGGAAACAAGGTGGAGTGCAACAACTGATTGCAGACTACCATGAGAGAGCCAAGTCTACCAAGAAGGATGAATACAAAGGAAAATCTCAGCTTGCACCCCCATGCAATATGACTCAATTTAAAGGACCAAAGAGGAGACATATGTATTATCCAAGGAACAATAGAAGGTCAAGGAGATCAGGAACTTTTCTTACCTTTGAGATAACATATGAAGAACATGAATTAGAAGCACTCTTAGCTTTGGAGAAACCCAAGAAAAAGAAGGACAAAAGCCATGTGCAATGTGGTCATTGTAAAGAAATGGGACACTATGCCAATGAATGTCTAGAGCAGAAAAAGTATAAGGAGATTAGCCAAGTGTGGTGCAACAACTGCAAAGAGCTAGGTCATTATGTAGCAACTTGTCCACAGAAGATACGTGAAGAACTCAATCTTATCACATGTTACAATTGTGGTAACCAAGGACATTATGCAAGCAACTGTCTGGAAAAGATGAAGCACAAGATAAAGCCTATGAAGGATCTCAGCCTTGTCACATGTTTCAAGTGTGCAGACAAAGGACACTATGCAGATGTTTGCCCAGAGAGATTTCAACAAGATCCCAAGAAAGCCAAGATGTAATCTAGTTGGAAAATTTTTAAGGGTGGTAGTACCCTAGGTGCTTTGAGCCAACTTGTAACCCCTAGCCTCCCCAAATCTCGGGACGAGATTTATTTTAAGGGTGGTAGCCTGTCACATCCCAAGATTTTCCAAATCTTGTAATGTGAAAAAAATAAATAAACAAAATAAATTATTGTTGAATTTTAGGGTGAAAAGAAACTTTTGTTTTTAAATGGAAATTTGAATTCAACAAAATCCAAATCAAGAGAAATGCATTTCCTCATTAAATGCATCTGGAAATTTAAACACTTGGAAAATAAGTCCAAACCCTAAACCCTAATGGAATAAAAATCATTTCCAATTTATCTCCAAGTCTATGGATTTGATCCATATAAAAATTTATCATCAAACATTTACAAATGATCAAGAAAAACAAATAGAAATATTATAAAGCCATAGAAATTGGTTTCACTTAATTTGGAGCCATAGATAAATTCTTATGAATTTAAATAAGATAAGGAAAAGTAATTTCCAAAGCTAATAAAGAACCTATCTACAAATCCATACCAAATGATGATCAAATGATCCTAAAGATATTTAAAAGGATAAATAAATCTCAAATAAGATTTTACAAATTGGAATCACCAAGTTTGGATATCTAAATAAAAAGATATGGATTTTATAAGATGAAGAAGGAAATATTAAATAAAGAATATTTAAAGACCAAATTAAATCTTGGCCAAATCCATAAGCAAATGGAATAAGATATAATCCAAATCCAAATGAAATAAAAGGACAAAGAATTTCCAAAAATAAAATAAAATGGCATTAACCATTCTATCCCTATTTTAATAAAGACAAATCTCTAGTAAGAATAAATATATTATTCATGAGAAAATAGTATTTTGGAATTTACCCAAGTGAAATAAAAGTGGTTTAATCCAACTTAAATAAGATTAAAGAAATATTCCAAATAAAATTTAGGGAATTAAACTATATTTAATTCCATTGGAATTAAAACAAATACCCAATTCAAATGATTTATAAATCATATTAAATACTTTCCAAATAATTCAAGATAAATTATTTGACACCCTATTAAGTAAATAAAAACTTACTGAAAAGGTTTTGAGGAAGAATGAAATTTAAATGAGGATTAAAAATATTTTAAGTCTTACATGAAGTAATGCAAAGGCCAAATTTAAATAATTAAAGGACCCTAAAAAGAATAAATTATTTATTCTAAATTTGACTTCAGGATGTGTTATTAATCAATGTTTGAATCCTCACAAAGTTGGAGAGAAATTTGAATTCAAATTGATGTTTGAATTAATTAAACAAAACCAAAACAGGATTAAAAGAAATGGAAAAAGAAAAACAAAGCAGTGCAAAAAAAATGAACTAAGCGGCCAGCCCAACAAGGCCCAGCAAGCCCATCTTTCCACCCCACCCGCAGCGAAATATTTCACTCAAGTTTTGACCTGCGCAGTCGCTGACTAATGGACCCCACCTCCTCTGTATCCTTCGCTGACGAGACGACCCCACCGCCAGCTCTCTTCTTCCTCACCCGCGCGCAAACCTCGCCGGCGGTTTTCTGCCGTTAAACGCTCGCGTGAATACGCGTTATTGCCTGCGTTACTCAACCCCGCGACCACGCCTTCTTAATTGCCAGCATCTCCTCTCCATTTCCCCCAGTCGCCTCACCCTAGCACGCCCCCAAGCTGCTTAATTTCCTCCAAGAGCACCACTGTCTCCGACGAACTTTTTCTTCGATTCCGGCTAGCCTCCTCTTCCCCTTGCCCCCTCGACCACTCTCACCTGCTCCCCACTCCCTGGCGAACCTCCCCGTAGCTCTAGCTCGCCCCCACGCACCCAGAACCTCGACAACGACGACCTCAAACTCCACCGCCGTCTGCCATTTTCTCCGGCAAGGTCCTCTGGTAAGCTCGGACCGCCACGGTGCTCATCGTTGATGCTCGCATGTTCCCTGGTACCGTGCGCGTCTAACGCACCCTTTATTTTGCATTGGCATGCCTTGTAGCCCCGCCCTCGTCGACGACCGTACGAACCCGAGGCATAGCGCTGCTCCGGCGAGCGATTGCCTTCACCACCGTGCGCCCCTCGACGAGATATCAGCATGTTGAGCATCGCCGTGATCTCCTGAACCTGGTGAGCATCTCCTTACTCTTCCTTGCTTCCTCTATCGCCAGCTCCGCCGCTGTCAGACCGCGCCGCCGCCAGCCACCGTCGTTCGCGCCGCCAGTTCCTGGCAAGCGCCTTGTAGCCGTAGGATCTTGATCGAAGCGTTGCGATAGAACGTGAGTGAAAGGGTAAGTAGTGCTTATGCGCCGTGCGATCCCACTTAGATCCAACGGTGCTCAACGCGTGATCCGAACGAACCGGTATCAGCGATTAAGAACACGCCACGTGGCTCTGTTCGTTTGAATAAAAACAGAATTTGATCTATTGAATTAGTAAACTTGCAAAATTCATAACTTTTGATCTACACGTCCAAATTTTGCAAATTTTATATCAATGGATTCATCAAGACAAGCCCTAGCCAACCATGCACTTTGTTTAGTAAAAATCGTCTGTTAAATTGTTTGTTTTTATAGAAACTTGTGTATGCATGTTTAGGATATAAAATTTATTCCAAAATGATTTTGAGGATAAAATCTTTGGAAAATGGTGTGTTTTGAACCTACTGACCATAGGAAACAAATTGTGGTTTCAAAAATGTATTTGGTGAAACAAAAGAATAAACTTTGGATTTAAACCAGTTCTAGTCAAACAAAAGTAATGTTTATTTATTTAAAAATGATTTTAGTAGAAAATCTTTGGGAAATGTTTTGGAATAAACGCTCTGACCCTAAGCACAAGGTTTTATGTTTGAAAACATATTTTGTGAACCCTATAAAAATTATTGCTTTGCTAAAGACATTTTCAACCACATGAAACAATTACTTGGTTTAAAAAAATAGTTTATGAAGTGAAATATTTTGCAAATGATTTTGCCACTTTATAAAATGACCATTAGGTGTTTTCACATGTTTATAACCTATTATAAACCACTTATACAAATAAAACAATATATTGCATGCTTGCATGCATTGTTTTGTTTCTATCATTTTATGTGATGTTTTGCTTGAATGGTAGATTGAAATATTGCTTGCTTGATTGGATTGTAGTGATTTGAAGAGTGTAAATATTGCAAGATCAAGGAGTGAACTCATATTCTCTACCAAAAAGGCAAGTGATGCTTCATACTTTTGTCCCATTATTTTCACTATGCATTAGTGATGTTTCTAAGTAGGACTTGCATGGAATTTTTGCTAAGTATAAACTATGCCATGGGAAATCCTAGTAGATGTAACCTTAGTAGAAATTTCCTAAGTTAAGATTCCTACTACTATCATGCTTAGCTTAGCTAGTAGAAAACAAGGGTGGAATATATATTCATGCTATGGAAAATTTCTAAGTCTGAGGACTTGTGTTTTGTTTAATAAAACAACTAAGTGAATGAATCACCTGGGTGGAATGGAAGGATTGGTTTGTGTTGAGTGGTTACTCAGGGCCCATTTCAATGGTTTACCCTGGTGTATCACACTTGTGGATGGCCACCCAGGAACAAAGAGATTTGAGATGTCAAATGTTGAGAAGCTTCAAGTGCAGCCACTTGGCATTATGGGCTCTGCCTGGATCATATAGGTTGCAATAACTTAGCCAAATGGACAGTTGGTGGTAGGGGATGATAGGTTGGAACGCGTCCATTCTGGTCTAAGGGAAGGCTTCTGAAAGATCTTGTCTTGGTGAAACCAAGTCTTGTGGGGAAAGTGCACAACCTCTGCAGAGTGTAAAAATCTAAGTACTTAGCCATGTCCCTGGAAAAGGACAAATTGAGCATCAAGACATGGAAGCTATCAAGAATCTCATCATCCCAATTTCTAAGTTAAAAACTTGTGGTTGAACAAGGGTTGAAGGATCACCAATTTCTATTGGGAGATGCCTTGGGTGATTTTGTCAAACAAAAACTTAGTGTTTTCAAAGGATAAGGAAAATCTATTTTGAGCAAAGCAAGCCTAAGCTCCACTTAGCCAAATGCATATAGATGATAGACTCCACTATACTACCGTAGTATCACTTGCCAATACAATTCAAATGTATTGACCCTTGTGGCTGTAACTTGTTATGTTGCAGGTTTGTTTGATATTAGTGAAGTTTAATAATTAGGATAACAAGTCTACAACCAACATGTCTGCCTGTGGCACTTTGAAGATGAAGGACCCCATGCTATTGTTATATTCTGCTGCATTGTAATGAGATAGACAAATGAGCTATGTAAGATGTAATAAATTATTTTATTCCTGGTTATAAAGTTGTATTATGACCTTTGTTTCTTGATATTACATCTTAACTGTGGATGCTAGCTATTGATCCAGGGACTAGCATTGTAAACACAGGGATCTCTACCTTATTAAAGGTTGGGAACCTTACAGATGGTATCAGAGCATTGTGTTGCCTGTAGGATTTGTAAACCTAGGATTGGACAAAACCCCTTAGAACAATAGGAGTTGTATTTGTTCCAAAACTTATTTACAAACAATCTTGTAAACTCTTTCCTCCACCTTTTTGGTTTTGATTCTGCATCTCTTCCTTTTCAACTTGATGGATAAAAGCCTTTTTCCATGGCCAAAGACTTCACCATGAGCTAAAGGACTTCATCAACTCTAATGACTTCAACATCTTCAAGTGATTTCAACCTTAATCTCAACAAGGACTTCAACCTTGGATATCACTAAGGACTACAAGTGAGAGAAGAAATGTTACTCAAGGCTTGAAGACTAAGGAAACACAACTTAGAAGGAACCATCATCACCTTGAAGTTTTGGGACCAAGATGCAAGAAATTCTCTAAGGATACAAACATCTTGTTCAAGAAGAATCCACCAAGAAGGATATAATGATCTCAAGTGAACCCTATAGATGGACCACCATATTTAGTTCAAGTCAAACCCACCAACTTATGTGGTGTAACAAAAATATTTTTAGTTGCCTAAAAATGTGCTTGAAACTTGTTGTTTGAGTGAAATGTTTGTTTGTGATTGGTTGCACATTTCTTGTGTGAATGGTGATGTGTGTGATTATAAATATTCCTTAGAAATATTTTGACTATTCTAATCTCAATCCAACCCAAATAGATGACTACTCCAAGAAACTCCAACATCAAGGATGGTGACAACAACAACAACCAAGAGGACAACATGAGAGAACTCATAGTAACCCAAACCCAGTTGAACCAAGTGACATCTCAATTTATAGCCAACACTAGTGAGGTAGATCCAACCATGCAAAGGTTTTTGGAAACCCAAACCCAATTGTTGCATAAGGTGACAAATCAAATGATCAACATGGGAAACAACTCTTCCAAAGGAGTTTGTGACAACAAGGATGACAATGATGATATTCTAGAAGGAACCCAAGCTTGCAATATTTGTGGAGACAAGGATCACACTTCCAAAGAGCATGAAGATCAATGCCCCAATTGTGAAGAGAAACATCCAGCTAATCAATGCCCCACATCTCAAGCTACTTGTTACTTATGTGAAGGAAATAATCATGTCCCTATCCAATGCCCCATCTATTCCATAGTTCAACAAAGGAAACAAGGTGGAGTGCAACAACTGATTGCAGACTACCATGAGAGAGCCAAGTCTACCAAGAAGGATGAATACAAAGGAAAATCTTAGCTTGCACCCCCATGCAATATGACTCAATTTAAAGGACCAAAGAGGAGACATATGTATTATCCAAGGAACAATAGAAGGTCAAGGAGATCAGGAACTTTTCTTACCTTTGAGATAACATATGAAGAACATGAATTAGAAGCACTCTTAGCTTTGGAGAAACCCAAGAAAAAGAAGGACAAAAGCCATGTGCAATGTGGTCATTGTAAAGAAATGGGACACTATGCCAATGAATGTCTAGAGCAGAAAAAGTATAAGGAGATTAGCCAAGTGTGGTGCAACAACTGCAAAGAGCTAGGTCATTATGTAGCAACTTGTCCACAGAAGATACGTGAAGAACTCAATCTTATCACATGTTACAATTGTGGTAACCAAGGACATTATGCAAGCAACTGTCTGGAAAAGATGAAGCACAAGATAAAGCCTATGAAGGATCTCAGCCTTGTCACATGTTTCAAGTGTGCAGACAAAGGACACTATGCAGATGTTTGCCCAGAGAGATTTCAACAAGATCCCAAGAAAGCCAAGATGTAATCTAGTTGGAAAATTTTTAAGGGTGGTAGTACCCTAGGTGCTTTGAGCCAACTTGTAACCCCTAGCCTCCCCAAATCTCGGGACGAGATTTATTTTAAGGGTGGTAGCCTGTCACATCCCAAGATTTTCCAAATCTTGTAATGTGAAAAAAATAAATAAACAAAATAAATTATTGTTGAATTTTAGGGTGAAAAGAAACTTTTGTTTTTAAATGGAAATTTGAATTCAACAAAATCCAAATCAAGAGAAATGCATTTCCTCATTAAATGCATCTGGAAATTTAAACACTTGGAAAATAAGTCCAAACCCTAAACCCTAATGGAATAAAAATCATTTCCAATTTATCTCCAAGTCTATGGATTTGATCCATATAAAAATTTATCATCAAACATTTACAAATGATCAAGAAAAACAAATAGAAATATTATAAAGCCATAGAAATTGGTTTCACTTAATTTGGAGCCATAGATAAATTCTTATGAATTTAAATAAGATAAGGAAAAGTAATTTCCAAAGCTAATAAAGAACCTATCTACAAATCCATACCAAATGATGATAAAATGATCCTAAAGATATTTAAAAGGATAAATAAATCTCAAATAAGATTTTACAAATTGGAATCACCAAGTTTGGATATCTAAATAAAAAGATATGGATTTTATAAGATGAAGAAGGAAATATTAAATAAAGAATATTTAAAGACCAAATTAAATCTTGGCCAAATCCATAAGCAAATGGAATAAGATATAATCCAAATCCAAATGAAATAAAAGGACAAAGAATTTCCAAAAATAAAATAAAATGGCATTAACCATTCTATCCCTATTTTAATAAAGACAAATCTCTAGTAAGAATAAATATATTATTCATGAGAAAATAGTATTTTGGAATTTACCCAAGTGAAATAAAAGTGGTTTAATCCAACTTAAATAAGATTAAAGAAATATTCCAAATAAAATTTAGGGAATTAAACTATATTTAATTCCATTGGAATTAAAACAAATACCCAATTCAAATGATTTATAAATCATATTAAATACTTTCCAAATAATTCAAGATAAATTATTTGACACCCTATTAAGTAAATAAAAACTTACTGAAAAGGTTTTGAGGAAGAATGAAATTTAAATGAGGATTAAAAATATTTTAAGTCTTACATGAAGTAATGCAAAGGCCAAATTTAAATAATTAAAGGACCCTAAAAAGAATAAATTATTTATTCTAAATTTGACTTCAGGATGTGTTATTAATCAATGTTTGAATCCTCACAAAGTTGGAGAGAAATTTGAATTCAAATTGATGTTTGAATTAATTAAACAAAACCAAAACAGGATTAAAAGAAATGGAAAAAGAAAAACAAAGCAGTGCAAAAAAAATGAACTAAGCGGCCAGCCCAACAAGGCCCAGCAAGCCCATCTTTCCACCCCACCCGCAGCGAAATGTTTCACTCAAGTTTTGACCCGCGCAGTCGCTGACTAATGGACCCCACCTCCTCTGTATCCTTCGCTGACGAGACGACCCCACCGCCAGCTCTCTTCTTCCTCACCCGCGCGCAAACCTCGCCGGCGGTTTTCTGCCGTTAAACGCTCGCGTGAATACGCGTTATTGCCTGCGTTACTCAACCCCGCGACCACGCCTTCTTAATTGCCAGCATCTCCTCTCCATTTCCCCCAGTCGCCTCACCCTAGCACGCCCCCAAGCTGCTTAATTTCCTCCAAGAGCACCACTGTCTCCGACGAACTTTTTCTTCGATTCCGGCTAGCCTCCTCTTCCCCTTGCCCCCTCGACCACTCTCACCTGCTCCCCACTCCCTGGCGAACCTCCCCGTAGCTCTAGCTCGCCCCCACGCGCCCCAGAACCTCGACAACGACGACCTCAAACTCCACCGCCGTCTGCCATTTTCTCCGGCAAGGTCCTCTGGTAAGCTCGGACCGCCACGGTGCTCATCGTTGATGCTCGCATGTTCCCTGGTACCGTGCGCGTCTAACGCACCCTTTATTTTGCATTGGCATGCCTTGTAGCCCCGCCCTCGTCGACGACCGTACGAACCCGAGGCACAGCGCTGCTCCGGCGAGCGATTGCCTTCACCACCGTGCGCCCCTCGACGAGATATCAGCATGTTGAGCATCGCCGTGATCTCCTGAACCTGGTGAGCATCTCCTTACTCTTCCTTGCTTCCTCTATCGCCAGCTCCGCCGCTGTCAGACCGCGCCGCCGCCAGCCACCGTCGTTCGCGCCGCCAGTTCCTGGCAAGCGCCTTGTAGCCGTAGGATCTTGATCGAAGCGTTGCGATAGAACGTGAGCGAAAGGGTAAGTAGTGCTTATGCGCCGTGCGATCCCACTTAGATCCAACGGTGCTCAACGCGTGATCCGAACGAACCGGTATCAGCGAGTAAGAACACGCCACGTGGCTCTGTTCGTTTGAATAAAAACAGAATTTGATCTATTGAATTAGTAAACTTGCAAAATTCATAACTTTTGATCTACACGTACAAATTTTGCAAATTTTATATCAATGGATTCATCAAGACAAGCCCTAGCCAACCATGCACTTTGTTTAGTAAAAATCGTCTGTTAAATTGTTTGTTTTTATAGAAACTTGTGTATGCATGTTTAGGATATAAAATTTATTCCAAAATGATTTTGAGGATAAAATCTTTGGAAAATGGTGTGTTTTGAACCTACTGACCATAGGAAACAAATTGTGGTTTCAAAAATGTATTTGGTGAAACAAAAGAATAAACTTTGGATTTAAACCAGTTCTAGTCAAACAAAAGTAATGTTTATTTATTTAAAAATGATTTTAGTAGAAAATCTTTGGGAAATGTTTTGGAATAAACGCTCTGACCCTAAGCACAAGGTTTTATGTTTGAAAACATATTTTGTGAACCCTATAAAAATTATTGCTTTGCTAAAGACATTTTCAACCACATGAAACAATTACTTGGTTTAAAAAAATAGTTTATGAAGTGAAATATTTTGCAAATGATTTTGCCACTTTATAAAATGACCATTAGGTGTTTTCACATGTTTATAACCTATTATAAACCACTTATACAAATAAAACAATATATTGCATGCTTGCATGCATTGTTTTGTTTCTATCATTTTATGTGATGTTTTGCTTGAATGGTAGATTGAAATATTGCTTGCTTGATTGGATTGTAGTGATTTGAAGAGTGTAAATATTGCAAGATCAAGGAGTGAACTCATATTATCTACCAAAAAGGCAAGTGATGCTTCATACTTTTGTCCCATTATTTTCACTATGCATTAGTGATGTTTCTAAGTAGGACTTGCATGGAATTTTTGCTAAGTATAAACTATGCCATGGGAAATCCTAGTAGATGTAACCTTAGTAGAAATTTCCTAAGTTAAGATTCCTACTACTATCATGCTTAGCTTAGCTAGTAGAAAACAAGGGTGGAATATATATTCATGCTATGGAAAATTTCTAAGTCTGAGGACTTGTGTTTTGTTTAATAAAACAACTAAGTGAATGAATCACCTGGGTGGAATGGAAGGATTGGTTTGTGTTGAGTGGTTACTCAGGGCCCATTTCAATGGTTTACCCTGGTGTATCACACTTGTGGATGGCCACCCAGGAACAAAGAGATTTGAGATGTCAAATGTTGAGAAGCTTCAAGTGCAGCCACTTGGCATTATGGGCTCTGCCTGGATCATATAGGTTGCAATAACTTAGCCAAATGGACAGTTGGTGGTAGGGGATGATAGGTTGGAACGCGTCCATTCTGGTCTAAGGGAAGGCTTCTGAAAGATCTTGTCTTGGTGAAACCAAGTCTTGTGGGGAAAGTGCACAACCTCTGCAGAGTGTAAAAATCTAAGTACTTAGCCATGTCCCTGGAAAAGGACAAATTGAGCATCAAGACATGGAAGCTATCAAGAATCTCATCATCCCAATTTCTAAGTTAAAAACTTGTGGTTGAACAAGGGTTGAAGGATCACCAATTTCTATTGGGAGATGCCTTGGGTGATTTTGTCAAACAAAAACTTAGTGTTTTCAAAGGATAAGGAAAATCTATTTTGAGCAAAGCAAGCCTAAGCTCCACTTAGCCAAATGCATATAGATGATAGACTCCACTATACTACCATAGTATCACTTGCCAATACAATTCAAATGTATTGACCCTTGTGGCTGTAACTTGTTATGTTGCAGGTTTGTTTGATATTAGTGAAGTTTAATAATTAGGATTACAAGTCTACAACCAACATGTCTGCCTGTGGCACTTTGAAGATGAAGGACCCCATGCTATTGTTATATTCTGCTGCATTGTAATGAGATAGACAAATGAGCTATGTAAGATGTAATAAATTATTTTATTCCTGGTTATAAAGTTGTATTATGACCTTTGTTTCTTGATATTACATCTTAACTGTGGATGCTAGCTATTGATCCAGGGACTAGCATTGTAAACACAGGGATCTCTACCTTATTAAAGGTTGGGAACCTTACAGATGGTATCAGAGCATTGTGTTGCCTGTAGGATTTGTAAACCTAGGATTGGACAAAACCCCTTAGAACAATAGGAGTTGTATTTGTTCCAAAACTTATTTACAAACAATCTTGTAAACTCTTTCCTCCACCTTTTTGGTTTTGATTCTGCATCTCTTCCTTTTCAACTTGATGGATAAAAGCCTTTTTCCATGGCCAAAGACTTCACCATGAGCTAAAGGACTTCATCAACTCTAATGACTTCAACATCTTCAAGTGATTTCAACCTTAATCTCAACAAGGACTTCAACCTTGGATATCACTAAGGACTACAAGTGAGAGAAGAAATGTTACTCAAGGCTTGAAGACTAAGGAAACACAACTTAGAAGGAACCATCATCACCTTGAAGTTTTGGGACCAAGATGCAAGAAATTCTCTAAGGATACAAACATCTTGTTCAAGAAGAATCCACCAAGAAGGATATAATGATCTCAAGTGAACCCTATAGATGGACCACCATATTTAGTTCAAGTCAAACCCACCAACTTATGTGGTGTAACAAAAATATTTTTAGTTGCCTAAAAATGTGCTTGAAACTTGTTGTTTGAGTGAAATGTTTGTTTGTGATTGGTTGCACATTTCTTGTGTGAATGGTGATGTGTGTGATTATAAATATTCCTTAGAAATATTTTGACTATTCTAATCTCAATCCAACCCAAATAGATGACTACTCCAAGAAACTCCAACATCAAGGATGGTGACAACAACAACAACCAAGAGGACAACATGAGAGAACTCATAGTAACCCAAACCCAGTTGAACCAAGTGACATCTCAATTTATAGCCAACACTAGTGAGGTAGATCCAACCATGCAAAGATTTTTGGAAACCCAAACCCAATTGTTGCATAAGGTGACAAATCAAATGATCAACATGGGAAACAACTCTTCCAAAGGAGTTTGTGACAACAAGGATGACAATGATGATATTCTAGAAGGAACCCAAGCTTGCAATATTTGTGGAGACAAGGATCACACTTCCAAAGAGCATGAAGATCAATGCCCCAATTGTGAAGAGAAACATCCAGCTAATCAATGCCCCACATCTCAAGCTACTTGTTACTTATGTGAAGGAAATAATCATGTCCCTATCCAATGCCCCATCTATTCCATAGTTCAACAAAGGAAACAAGGTGGAGTGCAACAACTGATTGCAGACTACCATGAGAGAGCCAAGTCTACCAAGAAGGATGAATACAAAGGAAAATCTTAGCTTGCACCCCCATGCAATATGACTCAATTTAAAGGACCAAAGAGGAGACATATGTATTATCCAAGGAACAATAGAAGGTCAAGGAGATCAGGAACTTTTCTTACCTTTGAGATAACATATGAAGAACATGAATTAGAAGCACTCTTAGCTTTGGAGAAACCCAAGAAAAAGAAGGACAAAAGCCATGTGCAATGTGGTCATTGTAAAGAAATGGGACACTATGCCAATGAATGTCTAGAGCAGAAAAAGTATAAGGAGATTAGCCAAGTGTGGTGCAACAACTGCAAAGAGCTAGGTCATTATGTAGCAACTTGTCCACAGAAGATACGTGAAGAACTCAATCTTATCACATGTTACAATTGTGGTAACCAAGGACATTATGCAAGCAACTGTCTGGAAAAGATGAAGCACAAGATAAAGCCTATGAAGGATCTCAGCCTTGTCACATGTTTCAAGTGTGCAGACAAAGGACACTATGCAGATGTTTGCCCAGAGAGATTTCAACAAGATCCCAAGAAAGCCAAGATGTAATCTAGTTGGAAAATTTTTAAGGGTGGTAGTACCCTAGGTTCTTTGAGCCAACTTGTAACCCCTAGCCTCCCCAAATCTCGGGACGAGATTTATTTTAAGGGTGGTAGCCTGTCACATCCCAAGATTTTCCAAATCTTGTAATGTGAAAAAAATAAATAAACAAAATAAATTATTGTTGAATTTTAGGGTGAAAAGAAACTTTTGTTTTTAAATGGAAATTTGAATTCAACAAAATCCAAATCAAGAGAAATGCATTTCCTCATTAAATGCATCTGGAAATTTAAACACTTGGAAAATAAGTCCAAACCCTAAACCCTAATGGAATAAAAATCATTTCCAATTTATCTCCAAGTCTATGGATTTGATCCATATAAAAATTTATCATCAAACATTTACAAATGATCAAGAAAAACAAATAGAAATATTATAAAGCCATAGAAATTGGTTTCACTTAATTTGGAGCCATAGATAAATTCTTATGAATTTAAATAAGATAAGGAAAAGTAATTTCCAAAGCTAATAAAGAACCTATCTACAAATCCATACCAAATGATGAGCAAATGATCCTAAAGATATTTAAAAGGATAAATAAATCTCAAATAAGATTTTACAAATTGGAATCACCAAGTTTGGATATCTAAATAAAAAGATATGGATTTTATAAGATGAAGAAGGAAATATTAAATAAAGAATATTTAAAGACCAAATTAAATCTTGGCCAAATCCATAAGCAAATGGAATAAGATATAATCCAAATCCAAATGAAATAAAAGGACAAAGAATTTCCAAAAATAAAATAAAATGGCATTAACCATTCTATCCCTATTTTAATAAAGACAAATCTCTAGTAAGAATAAATATATTATTCATGAGAAAATAGTATTTTGGAATTTACCCAAGTGAAATAAAAGTGGTTTAATCCAACTTAAATAAGATTAAAGAAATATTCCAAATAAAATTTAGGGAATTAAACTATATTTAATTCCATTGGAATTAAAACAAATACCCAATTCAAATGATTTATAAATCATATTAAATACTTTCCAAATAATTCAAGATAAATTATTTGACACCCTATTAAGTAAATAAAAACTTACTGAAAAGGTTTTGAGGAAGAATGAAATTTAAATGAGGATTAAAAATATTTTAAGTCTTACATGAAGTAATGCAAAGGCCAAATTTAAATAATTAAAGGACCCTAAAAAGAATAAATTATTTATTCTAAATTTGACTTCAGGATGTGTTATTAATCAATGTTTGAATCCTCACAAAGTGGGAGAGAAATTTGAATTCAAATTGATGTTTGAATTAATTAAACAAAACCAAAACAGGATTAAAAGAAATGGAAAAAGAAAAACAAAGCAGTGCAAAAAAAATGAACTAAGCGGCCAGCCCAACAAGGCCCAGCAAGCCCATCTTTCCACCCCACCCGCAGCGAAATGTTTCACTCAAGTTTTGACCCGCGCAGTCGCTGACTAATGGACCCCACCTCCTCTGTATCCTTCGCTGACGAGACGACCCCACCGCCAGCTCTCTTCTTCCTCACCCGCGCGCAAACCTCGCCGGCGGTTTTCTGCCGTTAAACGCTCGCGTGAATACGCGTTATTACCTGCGTTACTCAACCCCGCGACCACGCCTTCTTAATTGCCAGCATCTCCTCTCCATTTCCCCCAGTCGCCTCACCCTAGCACGCCCCCAAGCTGCTTAATTTCCTCCAAGAGCACCACTGTCTCCGACGAACTTTTTCTTCGATTCCGGCTAGCCTCCTCTGCCCCTTGCCCCCTCGACCACTCTCACCTGCTCCCCACTCCCTGGCGAACCTCCCCGTAGCTCTAGCTCGCCCCCACGCGCCCCAGAACCTCGACAACGACGACCTCAAACTCCACCGCCGTCTGCCATTTTCTCCGGCAAGGTCCTCTGGTAAGCTCGGACCGCCCCGGTGCTCATCGTTGATGCTCGCATGTTCCCTGGTACCGTGCGCATCTAACACACCCTTTATTTTGCATTGGCATGCCTTGTAGCCCCGCCCCCGTCGACGACCGTACGAATCCGAGGCACAACGCAGCTCCGGCGAGCGATTGCCTTCACCACCGTGCGCCCCTCGACGAGATATCAGCATGTTGAGCATCGCCGTGATCTCCTGAACCTGGTGAGCATCTCCTTACTCTTCCTTGCTTCCTCTATCGCCAGCTCCACCACTGTCAGACCGCGCAGCCGCCAGCCACCGTCGTTCGCGCCGCCAGTTCCTGGCAAGCGCCTTGTAGCCGTAGGATCTTGATCGAAGCGTTGCGATAGAACGTGAGCGAAAGGGTAAGTAGTGCTTATGCACCGTGCGATCCCACTTAGATCCAACGGTGCTCAACGCGTGATCCGAACGAACCGGTATCAGCGAGTAAGAACACGCCACGTGGCTCTGTTCGTTTGAATAAAAACAGAATTTGATCTATTGAATTAGTAAACTTGCAAAATTCATAACTTTTGATCTACACGTCCAAATTTTGCAAATTTTATATCAATGGATTCATCAAGACAAGCCCTAGCCAACCATGCACTTTGTTTAGTAAAAATCGTCTGTTAAATTGTTTGTTTTTATAGAAACTTGTGTATGCATGTTTAGGATATAAAATTTATTCCAAAATGATTTTGAGGATAAAATCTTTGGAAAATGGTGTGTTTTGAACCTACTGACCATAGGAAACAAATTGTGGTTTCAAAAATGTATTTGGTGAAACAAAAGAATAAACTTTGGATTTAAACCAGTTCTAGTCAAACAAAAGTAATGTTTATTTATTTAAAAATGCTTTTAGTAGAAAATCTTTGGGTAATGTTTTGGAATAAACGCTCTGACCCTAAGCACAAGGTTTTATGTTTGAAAACATATTTTGTGAACCCTATAAAAATTATTGCTTTGCTAAAGACATTTTCAACCACATGAAACAATTACTTGGTTTAAAAAAATAGTTTATGAAGTGAAATATTTTGCAAATGATTTTGCCACTTTATAAAATGACCATTAGGTGTTTTCACATGTTTATAACCTATTATAAACCACTTATACAAATAAAACAATATATTGCATGCTTGCATGCATTGTTTTGTTTCTATCATTTTATGTGATGTTTTGCTTGAATGGTAGATTGAAATATTGCTTGCTTGATTGGATTGTAGTGATTTAAAGAGTGTAAATATTGCAAGATCAAGGAGTGAGCTCATATTCTCTACCAAAAAGGCAAGTGATGCTTCATACTTTTGTCCCATTATTTTCACTATGCATTAGTGATGTTTCTAAGTAGGACTTGCATGGAATTTTTGCTAAGTATAAACTATGCCATGGGAAATCCTAGTAGATATAACCTTAGTATAAATTTCCTAAGTTAAGATTCCTACTACTATCATGCTTAGCTTAGCTAGTAGAAAACAAGGGTGGAATATATATTCATGCTATGGAAAATTTCTAAGTCTGAGGACTTGTGTTTTGTTTAATAAAACAACTAAGTGAATGAATCACCTGGGTGGAATGGAAGGATTGGTTTGTGTTGAGTGGTTACTCAGGGCCCATTTCAATGGTTTACCCTGGTGTATCACACTTGTGGATGGCCACCCAGGAACAAAGAGATTTGAGATGTCAAATGTTGAGAAGCTTCAAGTGCAGCCACTTGGCATTATGGGCTCTGCCTGGATCATATAGGTTGCAATAACTTAGCCAAATGGACAGTTGGTGGTAGGGGATGATAGGTTGGAACGCGTCCATTCTGGTCTAAGGGAAGGCTTCTGAAAGATCTTGTCTTGGTGAAACCAAGTCTTGTGGGGAAAGTGCACAACCTCTGCAGAGTGTAAAAATCTAAGTACTTAGCCATGTCCCTGGAAAAGGACAAATTGAGCATCAAGACATGGAAGCTATCAAGAATCTCATCATCCCAATTTCTAAGTTAAAAACTTGTGGTTGAACAAGGGTTGAAGGATCACCAATTTCTATTGGGAGATGCCTTGGGTGATTTTGTCAAACAAAAACTTAGTGTTTTCAAAGGATAAGGAAAATCTATTTTGAGCAAAGCAAGCCTAAGCTCCACTGAGCCAAATGCATATAGATGATAGATTCCACTATACTACCGTAGTATCACTTGCCAATACAATTCAAATGTATTGACCCTTGTGGCTGTAACTTGTTATGTTGCAGGTTTGTTTGATATTAGTGAAGTTTAATAATTAGGATAACAAGTCTACAACCAACATGTCTGCCTGTGGCACTTTGAAGATGAAGGACCCCATGCTATTGTTATATTCTGCTGCATTGTAATGAGATAGCCAAATGAGCTATGTAAGATGTAATAAATTATTTTATTCCTGGTTATAAAGTTGTATTATGACCTTTGTTTCTTGATATTACATCTTATCTATGGATGCTAGCTATTGATCCAGGGACTAGCATTGTAAACACAGGGATATCTACCTTATTAAAGGTTGGGAACCTTACAGGCTAACTCTAAATCATGAGTAGGATAATTCACCTCATGAGTTTTGAGTTGTCTCGAGGCATAAGCCACAACTTTCCCTTCTTGCATCAGAACTGCACCCAATCCATGATGAGATGCATCACAATAAACTTGGAAATCCTTCTCGAAATCTGGCAGACATAGGACTGGTGCTGTCACTAGTCTCTTCTTCAATTCTTGGAAACTGAGTTCACATCCTTCAGTCCAAACAAATTTCTTGTCTTTCTTTAGTAACTCCTTATTGGCTTAGCTACCTTGGAGAAATTCTCAATGAATCTTCTATAGTATCCTGCCAAGCCAAGGAAACTACAAACTTCCTTCGCTGACTTAGGAGATTCCCATTCAGTTACAGCTGACACTTTTGCAGGATCAACTACTACACCATCTCCTGACACGATGTGCCCAAGAAATCCAAATTCATTCAACCAGAATTCACACTTGCTGAATTTGGCATACAACTTATGCTCTCTAAGCTTCTCAAGTATCAAGCGCAAATGTCCTTCATGCTCTTCTTTGCTCTTGGAGTATATCAAAATGTCATCAATGAAAACGACAACAAACTTGTCAAGAAACTCCATGAAGACCTTGTTCATCATATTCATGAAGTAAGCTGGTGCATTGGTTAAACCAAATGGCATCACGGTGTACTCATACAATCCATACCTGGTGGCGAAAGCTGTCTTAGGTATGTCTTGTTCCCTTATCTTAAGCTGAAAATAACCTGACCGGAGATCAATCTCAGGCTCCTTCTAATTGATCAAACAAGTCATTGATTCTGGGCAAAGGATATTTAATCTTGATAGTCACCTCATTGAGTGAACGATAATCGATGCATAACTTTTGACTTCTATCTTTATTTTCCACAAACAAGACTGGTGCTCCCCAAGATGAAGAACTTGGTTGAATAAATCCTTTCTGCAACTGTTCTCCAAGTTTTTTCTTGAGTTCTTTCAACTCATCAACTGACATCTTGTAGGGTCTCTTTGTTATTGGCCTAGATCCTGGCAGCAAGTCAATCCGAAACTCCACATCTCTATCTGGTGGCATTCCCGGTAATTCCTCCGGAAACACATCTGGATATTCTCTCACAATTAGCACGCTATCTATGCTAACCCCCTTAAGAGAATTTAGCTTACTCCCTTTTGATTCAAAGTTAGTCTTGAATCTAATTCTTTTATTATCCGGGGTTGTGAGTGTGACAGTATGATTGGCACAATCTAGCACTCCCTTATACTTAGTAATCCAGTCCATTCCCAAAATGACATCCAATCCTTGGGAATTTAGGATTATCAGATTAACGGGAAACTTATACTTCCCAAACTCTATGACTAGGTCATGACATCCCGAGTTCACTATCATTTCTCCACCAGGAGAACTTACTTTTATAGGACACCCAATAGTTTCAACTGGAAGCTCATTTCTATCAACAAATGCTCTTGATATGAATGAATGTGATGCTCCAGTATCAAAAACAACAAGTGCTGGAACAGAATTGAGTTTGAACTTACCAGCCACAGCATCAGGTTCCTCATTAACCTCTTCCACATTGATGTGGTTTACTTGTCCCTTCTGGAAAGGGTTGGGCTTGATGGCACCTTCAACTTTATTTTCTAGGCACTCATTAGCATAGTGCCCCATCTTCTTACACTTGAAGCGATCAACCTGACTGAGATCTTTCTTGACAGGCTGACTTCCACTACCACTTCCACTTCCATTGTGGTGGCTCTTGTATCCACTCTTGTGGTTCTTATACTTGTCATTATCATGACTATGGTGATGCTTGTTATCATGATGGCGGTTGTGGCCGTGGTGGTTGTCGTACTTTCCATGTTTGTGGGATCCAGAACTCCCACTATCATCGTGATGGGAACGCTTGTGAGACGATCCCGAGCTGTGCTTGTCAAAGCCATGCTTCCTCTTTCTGCTTTCAACCTGTTTCATTTTGTTCTCCAAGATGGTAGACTTTTCACAAAGTGATTGGTAGGTTGGGACATAGGCCACAGATAGCTGCAGATTCAGTTCATCATTCAGTCCTTTGAGGAATTTCTCCTTCCTCTTGGCATTAGTATCAACTTCATCCGGTGCATAACGCACAATATTGTTGAACTCCTCAATATATTCAGCCACGCTGCGGTGACGCTGTTTCAGGTTGTGGAACTCCTTCTTCAAATTCATCACTCCAGATGAGATGTGAGCTGTACGGAATCCATCCTCAAAGATAGCCCAGGTCACATACTCAATGGGAGTGGTGATCTGGAAGTTATCCCACCAAGTTGCTACAGGTCCCTCCAACATATGTGCTGCAAACCTGACAATTTCCTCGTCGGTGCAGCCGACAGTTACCAAATCCTTGTTCACCAAACGTAGCTAATCATTGGCCACCATTGGATCAGTGGTTCCTGAGAATTTTGCAGGCCTCAGTCTTAGGAATCTGGTGAGCATGTCAAATCCTGGTGGATTGTTGTTGTTGTTGTTGTTGTTGTTGTTGTTGTTGTTGTTGTTGTTGTTGTTGTTGTTGTTGTTGTTGTTGTTGTTGTTGTTGTTGTTGTTGTTGTTGTTGTTGTTGTTGTTGTTGTTGTTGTTGTTGTTGTTGTTGTTGTTATTATGGTTCTGCATAAAAGTGGTCATCATCTGCATCAGTTGTGCTTGTGCTGTCATCAACTGCTGCATCTCGGGGGTGACATTGTTGTTGTTTGGGTTGGGGTTGGCACGTCGAGGAGGCATCTGTGGTTTTCATAAGGATAAAAATGAGATACCCATAGATGCTTATTATGCACAATACATCACATAGACAATCACAATAACCAGACATCAAAATAACATAGAGTTTAACAACATAAACAACAAGTTTGGAAATGCAAAACACACCATAGCAACCCACCCACATGTTGGATGGTCATTGCGACTCAATAATCAAAAGTATGGTAGATGAAAGATAAATGAGTAGCCAACACTACTCCTATGCATCAATCTCCACATGAACAAGGGTAAGACCTGCATTATCCATAGCGGTCTTGTACTCCTTGACATTAGTAGTCAAGGCCTCTATCTTGGCCCTAAGAGCCCTCTTCTGTGAGCGAAGCCTCTCAATCACTCCCTGCCGATGCTCGAGCTCAAAGTACTTGGCCTCTAGCTCTTCCTTCATCTCCCAGATCTTCTTGTTCCTGTCTTGGACTCTCTTCTCCTGGATCTTGAATTTCTTGTCCTGGCTTTCGAACTTGGCCTCCATTTCCTTGACTATCTCTTCTTGATCCGCGAAGAGCTTGTCCTTCTCTCGGAGCTAAACCTGGAGCTCGTCATTGCTAAGCATGACGTTGGTCCTATCAGTATCTAGGTGCCTAATAAGTCCATCTAGGTCCTGAAGGTACAGACGAATCGGCTCCATCGTCTCTCTAGCAGCATCCTCGTACTCTATGGCCTCACCCTCCTCATTGCGTCTCCCGAAGGGGTGAAAGTAAAGACCTCTAAGCTCAGTGGAGTGTCTCCCTACTAGGCGCCCAAGTAACTCCTGCATGACTACATCTAGGCCTTTCTCCTTGTCGTCATGTATCAGCTTGAAAGTGATGGTCTCCGTGGTTGGCTCTGTCTGGCGTCCAGGCTGGGTGACTCTGAAGCCCCAAAGGTCCTTCCTCTCAAACTTGGTGAGTGGAAGCGTCATGATGCTAGGAAGTGGAAGGTTGAGCACACTAGTGAGCTCAATGAGACGAGTACCAAAACAAGTTCCCTTGAACTCCTCGGCTGTGTTGATAGTAACATTAGGCATCTATTTTTATAAGATAGAGAAAAGTTAGAATCAACATCAATAAAGAAAAATCACAAGACAAATTATCACAAGCATAATATTTTTGCAACAATCACACAAGTCATGACATACACAAATCCATTACAAACATCAAAGGTTCAACATAACTTAGACAAAAATTTTTTTGGAAATAAAACGATAAGTGTGGTGGTCCAACTAACGAAGTATGTTCCAGCTCTCACTCACTAGACAAAATAGCTATCAGGGCATCCTTAGTAGCCATATGTCTATCTTGCTCACAAGACTCCCAAATTACACTATGATGTCTCCCCTTAGTTGTTGGTTGATAGTCTCTAACTCTTGGGTATGCTTCTTTTCTTCTCTAAGGTCATTTTGAGTGTTGAGCATTCTGCACTTGAGTCTATCACCAAGCTCCTTGATAGCATTCCATGCTGCATTTCTTTTACAGTCAAAGAATGTTGTGTGCATTTCTGAGTTGGTGACCATGCAGAATCCTGACTCCTTGTGGTTGTCTTCCTTGTTTTTGTACAAGTGAAGTTGCACCCACCAATACTCTTCTCCTTCATCCATCACGGGGAATCCTTTGTACACAGCTGCACCATGTATCCCCATGGTGACCATAAGGTTCTTGAGGGACTTGGGAAATTCAGTCTCACACTCCAAAGTCATGGTCATGAGTGGTCCCTTCCTTACGGCTTCGTTGATGGAGTTCATCTACAAATAGAGAAGAGAAGGAAGATTAGAAAAGTTTACGAGAAGAATAAGACAAGTGCGGAAATTGTTGAAAAAATTTCCTTAGTGGTTTCTAATCCAATCCTAGGGTTATAATCCTACAGGCAACACAGTGCTCTGATATCATCTGTAAGATCCCACCTTTATAAAGGTAAAGATACCTGCGATTGCAATGCTAGTTCCTGGATCAATTGCTAGAATCCACAGTTTAAGATGAAGTACACAGAAACAAAGGTCATTATTACATCGTCATTCCAGAGATAACATAGTCTTTTACAACTCCATAGCCATAGGCTAGTACAAGAGTTTAACTTAACAATATAAATAAAAGTCTTCATCTTCATGTGCCATAGGCAAGCATGTTGAGTGTAGACTCATAACCCCTAATCATCATCAGAGTAACCTGCAACATCACAAGTTACAGCCACAGTGGGTCAATACATTGGAATAGTATTGGCAAGTGATACCTTAGTAGAATATTAGCATCTAGTTACTACATGAATTTGGCTAAGTGTAGCTTAGGATTGCTTTGCTCAAAATAGGTTTTACCTATTAGTTGAAAACACTAAGTTTTTGTTTGGCAAAACTCCCAGGGAACCACCAATAGAAATTGGTGAACCTCCACCCTTGTTCAACCACAAGTTTTAAATTAGAAAATTGGAATGAGGAGATTCTTGATAGCTTCCATGTCTTGATGCTCAAATTGTCCATTACCGGGGACACGGCTAAGTACTTAGTTTCTTCCATCTGCAGAGGTGGTGCACTTTCCCCATGAGACTTGATTTTCACCAAGACAGGACCTTTCAGAAGCCTTCCCTTAGACCAAATGGACGTGTTCCAACCTATCATCCCACTACCACCAACTGTCCAAATGGCTAAGTTATTGCAACCTATATGATCCAGGCAGAGCCCATAATGCCATGTGGCAGCACTAGAAGCTTCTTAACATTTGGCATCTCAAATCCCTTTGTTCCTGGGTGGCATTCCACAAGTGAGATACACAAGCTAAACCATAGAAATGGGCCTTGTGTAACCACTCAACACAAACCATTCTTTCCATTCCGCCCAGGTGTTTCATTCACTTAGTTGTTTTATTAAGCAAAACATAAGTCAAAGACTTAGAAATATTTTTCATAGCTTGTATATATAATCCACCCTTGGTTACCACTAGCTAGGCTAAGCATGGCAATAGCAAGTATCTTAGAGAAAAATTCTAACAATTCTACAACTACTAGGATTTCCCAAGCATAGCATATAGATACTTAGCAAAAATATTCATGCAAGCCCTATACAAAATATTTCTAATGCATAGTCAAAATATTGGGATGAAAATATGAAGCACCACTTGCCTTGGTAGTTGGGGGAGTAGCAACAATCCTCACAATCACAATCACCACTAGCACCAAATTCTACACATAAAATGATAACACCAAATTCACATATCAAAATAAACAAGCAAAAATATATGAATGCATGAAAGTGCCATGTGATGATTTTTATAAATCAAACAAGACAAGTGGAACAGTACTAAATCATAAACAAAACAATTATACCCTAAAGAAAATAAATTTGGCCTTTAGAACATTTTCCATATAATCTTTATATACAAAATAAGCTTATAAATGTCTATACAAAAATTACCCATTTTACAGATGCAATTTATTAAACAAAGTGTATGGTTGGATATAATTCTTTCTCCTAATTCCAATGATATAAAATTTGCAAAATTTGAATGTGTGTATCAAAAGTTATGAATTTTGCAAGTTTGAACTTTTAATAGATCTAATTCCAGATTTTAAATTAAACTACAGGCCACGCGGCGCTATCTGATTGGTCGATACCGATTCGCGCGGATCAGGCATTCTGGATCATTGTATTAAAAGTGCATCGCACGGCTCAGATATAAACTTACCTCTTCGCTTAAGTGATCTATTCCTACACGCCCGATCTAGATCTAACGGCCCACATCAAACGAACCAAAAACCAGCGGCGTTGCGACGATGGCTGGCGGCGGCACGGTCAGACGGTGATGTTTTCGGATATATAGGAAGCGAGAAGGACAGTGGGGTAGCTCACCGAGTTTGCATGATGATGTTGATGCTCAAGGTGGACTTCGTTGGCGGAGGGGCGCTCGGAGTCGTCAGGGATTGCTCGCCGGAGTTCGTGAAGGCGTTGGGAATGACTATTCATCGTCGTTGGCGAGGGTACATATCACGCCAGGGGAAAATAAGCAGCGCGTCATATGCGTAAGGCGATGCAGGTCACGCGAGTGTCAAAGAGAGGGCAAGGTGCGGTCAGTACTCACCAGGAAAGCTCGCCAGAGTTGGTGGTTCTGTCGGACACGCGCAGTCGTCGACGTTGACGAGGCTCTGGATGGTCCTAGCATGCACCAGAGGTGTTAGAAGACGCGCAAGGTTGCAGTGACCATGCTGGCGAGATTAGAAGGCAATGGGCAAGGAGGGCTCACCAGAATTCGCCGCCTGAGGTCGTCGGAACTGCGGTGGTTCAAGCTCAAATACAAGCATCCTGGTGGCGGAGCGAGCGAGTGGAGTGAGGGGAAAGGTGCGGGGGTGGGGAGGGGGTTTTGTAGCCAGAGCAGGGGCGACATTCACGCGGCCAATCAATGGGATTTACGCCGGGTTTATTCGCGGCGTCACTGCAGAGAGGTAACGGCGGAGCGGCGTCAGCGCGCGATGATTCGGGGGAGACGACGATGACGTGGAGAGGGCCCAGCGTCAGTGGCTGCGGGATAAGTTTAGCGTAGGTGAGAGAGGGGTAGAGGGAAACTGGCCCGGGTGGGCTTACTGGGCTGGTTCTGGTGCTAGGCTCAAATGGTAGCGCCTGCTTTTATTTTTTCTTTTCCCCTTTTCTTTTTCTAATTTGATTTTTAGGAATTTTTTTCACATGGGTTTGAATTCAAATTTGTTCTGAATTTTTGTAAAGTAAAGCTTGCACCTTTTTGGCTATAGAACAATGTTACTCACTCAAATTACTTTGGCCCATTGGGATTTAAAATAAACAATGCCTTTACCACTTAATTAATAAAGACATATGAATGGTTTTAAATTCATATTTTGTTTTGAAAACTTTGTCCAAGTTTTATAAAATATCAATCAATCTTAGGATCAATTCTCTACTTATCAAAACAAGTATTTCCTTCTTATAGGGTAGCAATAAGGCTAATGCCTTGCTTTGCATAAAATGATAGATCACAAAGTTTCTGTTTTTGAAGAAATGATCCTAAAATGAGTATGAATGCATGAATAATATGCAAACTTTGAAAACATGATTTTAGGGATGTTACACGGATACACCCCTTTCTTCATGGTATATGGAGCAAAAGGAGTTCTACCCTCCGACATTCTCCACGATTCGCCAAGGGTTGTCGCCTACGATGAAGATGATGCTGAAGAATCCAGACACCTAGATGTAGACCTTCTCGAGGAGGAGCGCGTGTTGGCATGCCAAAGATCCGCCATCTATCAGCATAAGCTACATAGCTACCATAGTCACTGCGTCTGGCATCACTCGTTTAAAGAGGGGGATCTGGTGCTCCGACTTAAGCAGAAGAAGTCACACAAATTATCCCTGCCATGGGAAGGACCATTCATCATAAGCAAGGCGATACTCAATGGTTCTTATTACCTCATTGACAATCGTGAATTAAAGGATATGTCAAATGAGGATCATAAGCCTAAGTGATGTGACCTGGGTGATGACTACTCGTAGCTTGATCGGCCATGGAACATAGCACAGCTACGCCCTTTCTATACTTAGCATATTTTATTATCTATTATGTACTTCTTATATGATCAATGAAATAAAGCTCTTGTGTTCACTCATATGCTTGAGTATTTTACCTCCTTTAGTGTTCATTTTTGGATCATATAAAAGCTTTATGCGCAAGCTTTACATTTGCACTTGTGAAAATTCCGCCTATGGGCGTTAGCTTAAGTTTTCTGGTCTACACGTTCTTTGTTGTTTTTATGTGGATTATGGAGTAGTGACTTTTGACACTCGAAGTCGGTGATTTTGTGCTTAGGTTTTTGACGGTGCCATTGGGTATCATTGCCTGAGCGCATAGTTCTGACTAAAAGTCTTCTGACTCATGAAAATTCAAGCATAAAAACCAAAGTAATGGATAAGCCAGCACTTGCTTAAAAATATATACATGCTGGAATTAGTTCTTAAGTAGTTGGAAACTTATAGCAATATTTTCTGCCTTAAGATAACAACTTTGTTTTTCCGCATACGTAAACCAACCAGAGGTGACAAATACTACAAAGTGTTTTCACTTCTGTGGTGCAGGAGACATCGAGGCTGCATCATCGGTCGTAGGAGAGCCATCTTGTTCATCAATGAAGTTGGCGGTCTTCACAGACTCGGAGATAACCTGATCGGCATATACTACCAATTGACTTAGCAAGCATATACTTGCAATTATGCAAGCTAACACTTGCAACTATGAAAGTTATATAACCTATGCAATGCAAGCATGCTTGGTTAGATACATTTGATAATACTGAATCCCAGTTTTACTTGCAAGCTTAGTATTTTATTTCTTTATCAAAGCTTTATTTTAAAGTTTACCAAGTGATTTGTAGAGTTTATAGAGATTGTTAAAGGTAGCATAAAGAGCATAAAACTTGATCTAAGTTAGATAATCTTGATGTCATCCCGAGGCATGATATTGAATCTAGATTATTCACACTTGATTACCACCCCTCATTAGTGTTTACCCCCACTTGTAGTTGCTAGTGCTAAGCATAAAACTTGATCACTTTAGATGGGAATACTTGGTGAAAATGATTATGAAAACCTTAGAATGATGAGTCATTCTAATGATGTTTTGATATGTGTTCTTGAACACCAGATGATTTCAATGATGAAAATGTTAAGGCATGAGCCTTAGCCTCTTTATAAAACTGATGGTTGTCTAGATGCGATACCATTCCAATTCTACCATACAACCACAATACCCGAAATTTGGGTAGGGCTTGACTGGAAATTTATATACCTTAGTATGGGTTCCTTGCGGCCAAGGTTTGAGTTGAGGCTACCTTGTGAAGATTGTACACCTGTGTAGTACCAAAGATGACAGTTGGTCATGGTTGGGAGGCCAAACTCACAGGAGAGGTGCCTATACTAGGGCGTGTCATTGAAAGGTTAGGATTGATTATCCGCATATTGAGTATGGTGAATTCAGGATTTGTTTCTGACGGATGTATCGAATGTTGTGGTGAAAGTGTACAATCTCTGTAGAGTATCAAACTATTCGAATAGTCGTGTCCGCGGTTATGAACAGTTGGAGTGGCCATACTGTTCCATCGTCAGATGTTTTCAAAATGACTTGTGAAATGATTTGTGAGTTTGACTTGATCACAATGGGGTTATGACCTGAAAATTCAAGTTCCCACTTAGGTGTTGTAAAACTTTCAACTAGCTTTCTTTGCTTCTGAACTCAGTAGAGATAAATCTGGCTTTTTGCAAAACAACCTAGAGCCTAGTACTCCCCACTCAAAAACCAATTCACTTGTTAGTATTAGTTTGCGAGTAATTAAACAGTACTCATGGCTTTATCCCTGGCTATTCCTGTGGCCAGACTATGAAGAAGAGTATCAAGAGGACGGACAACAGGAAAGTTACGACAACTAGGATCATCTCCCATCGTCAGCATTGCCAGTGACCATGAAGATGGAGTCTCGCCTACGCTATCGTTATTATTACGTTATTCCGCTGCTTGAAGTGTATTAAGACTAGATCATGAGATCCATATTTGTGTAAGACCTTATGGATGGTTTGTAATGGATGATGTGCTGTGATATCCAATTTGTTATGTCTCGCAAAAATGGTAATCCTGGGATTGTGATGTATGGCATAACAGGCATCTGGGATTAAAAATCCGGGTGTTGACAAAATTTTAGTGTTTATGGTTAGAGGGTTCAAAACAAAACCATTTGAAAAAGGTTTCACTCAAAAATAATTTTTAGAACAATTTTTATAACCAAAATAGTCCTATTATGTTTCTGCATATAAACCAAATTTTCCAGAAGCAAATGACCAAACCAGGGCGATATTTGCAAAGTACACATTTTTTTTGAAACCATTGATATAAAATTTGCAATTTTTGGACATACAGATCAAAAGTTATTGATTTTACAAAATCAAACAACTAATAGATCAAATTCTGGGTTTTAAAACAGAGCCTGACCACGTGTCTTAATTCTACTGGTGCATACCGCTTTGGGTGGATCGAGCTATGCAGGCCATTAGATCTAAATAGCATCGCACGGATTAGAATACACGATACCGCTTCGTTATAAGATCTAATCCTAGCCTCTAGATTTACATCCAACGGTTCAAGGCGCTTTGACCACAGATGGGCGGCACTAGCGACGGTGCACGGCGTTGACTCGTTGGATGGTGGCATTCCGGCGAAACTATGATGCAAGGAAGGGGGTACAAGGGCTCACCGGGTTCACAGGAACATGACGATGCTCAACATGGCCGTGGCTGGCAAAGGGGCACACAGGGTCGACGGGGATTCCTCACCGGAGTCGGGTTCATCGTCGGGCACGCATGGGTGTCGTCGGAGGCGAGCCTATAGATCATGCGTGAGTGAATATCGATTACCATAAGAGCCACAAGACAAAGGTGAACAAGATAGCCAGGGTTAGAGGTCGAGGCGCGCACGGGGCTCACCGGGAAACTTTGCCGGAGCTGCGGGGTCGTTGGTGGTGTGCAAGTGAGGTCGTTGCCGAGCGTCAGGAGAACGCGTGAGCAAACAGAGACAACTGGAAGATGCGCACGACGATGGCGAGTGAGATAGTGTGAGCCAGGAGGAAGGGGTGGTCGGAGCCCACCGGAATTGGCGTCGGAGCTCGTCGGAGACAGTGGCGGCGTAAGGGGAAATTCTAGTAGCCTAGGGGCTCATTGGTGTGGGTAATTGGGGGGGGGGGAATGGAGAGGAGGGGGAGTCGTTTAATCGAGCGTGGTTGCGGGGGGATTTAATTCGCGGAATTACTCGTATTGATTCAAATAATCCTTTATTTAAATTAGGCATTTTGTCTTTATTCAAATAAAATTGAGCATGGTTCAAACCCATATAATTTTATTCAAATAATCATTTATTCCTTTATTTTTATTTCAATTAATTTTCTTCCATTTGATTATGGATTTGGCCAAGGTTTAAATTGTCTTTGCAAAAATTTCTTATATATTTAATCCTTTCTTTATCTTATAAAATTCATCTCTTTTTATTTATAGTTCCAAAATTGGTGATTCTAATTTGTATAATTTTATTTAATATTTATTTATCTTTACAAATTCTTTTAGGATTACTTTTCTCACAATTTAGTGTTTATTTTAGTTAGGAGATTTATAGCCTTGGGAATTATTTTCTTTTATTTCATTAAAAACATAGGTTTTTATCCATGGATCCAAATTGAATGAAATCAATTCCCATGGTTTTATAATATTTTTGTTTATCATTTTTGGTCATTTAGAAATGTTGTTGCTAAATTTTTATATGGGACTAATCCATAGTCTTGGATTGATCTTGGAGCTGATTTCTTTAATTAGGGTTTAGGGTTTTGGTTTACCTTTTCCAAGTGTTCAATTAAAGATACAATCCATGCATGGATGCATTTGATTTGGTTTGAAAATTTGTTTGTTGCTTTCTTATTCAAATTTTGTTCAAGTAGGGTTTTGTTGTTTCTATTTAGAAGCAAAAAAATTCTTTTCACCCTAAATTTCAACATTTGTTTCTTTTGTTTGATTATTTTTCACATTTCAAAATTTGGGAAAAGTTTTGGGATGTGACAATACGATTCTAAAGTCTTTTATCGATAGATAGATAGATAGAAGATAGAGTAATCTTATCTGATGCATGTTTCATTTGTAGCCTATATTCCCTGATCCACTGCTCCTAGCATAACTAGGGTTTGAGCTTGTGAAGCATTGCTAGAGCTATTATATTTGTTGATGAATCAGAGCTGCGAATGAACCTAGTTTGACAGGATGACATGGTATGATCAGAGGTGAAAGTTAAACATGCTAAGGCTTATATGGGAGGCCACGGTGGATTGTGGTTTTTGCAGTCCCATACTTGCCACCACTAGGACCTAAGTTCTTGCCTCTTGAACCAAGACGAGCGTATAGCCACACGGGGGCCTGGAAAACCCTTCGACCAAATAACTTGCTGAGTAGATTCCATGAGTCACATAGTTTGGGCGTTCCATTCGACATACGCATTCTGGTTCGTCTCGAAGCAGGTGAAGGAGGTGCATTCATAACAGGTAGGTAAGCGTGGCTGGGAACAAGAGATGCCCGGCATCCGTCATCTTGAACCCTGCACACATCATTAGGGACCGGCTTCGGGACTCGATCCGTTACGGCGGCATATCCCTAGTGCATGACTCATGGTCTTGGTGAAAGCAAGGTAAAGGTCGTGGTCAACCACTCTCTGTTGGCCTTCCAAGGAAGAGGGTTTATAGCTTGGCATTAAGAATCGGTTGGTACATGTGGGTAAAGTTGTACACCCCTGCAAAGTAATATTCTTTTCGAAAATCCATGTTCGCGGTGATGGATGACTTGGTAACAGACATGATGATCATAGAGAACTTGAACCTAATCGTAAAACTTGGCAAGTTAAGGAACATGTGCATAAGGATGGTTCCTCATGGGTACGAGGGGGTGATCCTAGGTTGTAGGTTCAGCCGATGATGATTCAGTGGATATCAAAAGATAATCAAATCTAGTGATATCGCTCTCTTATCCCCTTTTAAAATATTCTGATTAGTCGAGATTCTTCTCCCTCTTGTCTTACAAACAAAGTTGGCTTTATGCAAAACAACTCCACCAGCCATAAGCCTTGAGTAGTACACCCTGTACTCACCCTTGATTTGTTGACTCTTTTGTAGTAGAGTAAGTGTTATCATAGAAGATGAGTTCTTTTTGGCATCGACATCGACGATTAGCTTGGGGTTCCCATTCAGCAGTCTGGGATCTATGGATTGGACGTCATCGTTATGCTTCAGGCCTCTTAGGCCATTTTTTAAGTTTGCTATACTTAATATCATAATTTGCCTTGTGTTGTTTGATGTTTGTGGTCAGTAACCTCTGCTTGTAATATTTTGGTTCTTCTCTCAGTTATGAGCTTGCTGTAATAATTTTTGTGTCGTAGGGTCACTATTGTGTTATCAATTCTCTCTCTGTACGCTTTCGAGATTTAGGTTAGGCTTATATCAGACAAAGGTCAGGGATTTGTCTAGTCCTAATCCCGGGGGTGTCACGGCTTCCGCAGTCGGTAACACGTACGGTAGTCGATGAAGACCTTCCTCTCCCTTGTTCCAGTAGAGCAGCGAAGATTGCAGATATCCTTGGAATCCTGACAACATGACAGTGTGGTGGTAGTGGTGGAGAAGGAGAGATTTCTGCAGGGCTTGGCCTAAGCCGGATCAGGGCAGTGGACGAGAGAGAATACAGGGGGTGGCTAGGGTTAGGCGCCAAGGGACAAGGGTCCAAGGGGTGGCGCCCTACCCCTCCTTATATGTGAGAGGGGCTAGCAGCCAAGGGCCTTCCTTCCCTAGCCGAGTTGCCCCCAACTTGGCTAGCAAGGGGAGAGTCCTTCCCCAACTCGGCTAGGAAGGGGAGAGTTGTAAACTTGCCTTTCAAGTTTTCCCTTTCCTTCCCAAACTAGGATTTGACTTTTGAAACTAGGATTTGACTTTTCAAACTATGGTTTGACACTTTCCTCCTAGTCCTTGGCCGAGTTGCCCTTGGGCATGGTCCGGCCAGCCCCTTAGGGTATGCCGCATCCCAAGTGCCCCTCCCGGGGTGGTGGACCTTCTAGAACATTCTAGAAGCTTCTGGTCAAAACACCAAAAACATTTCTGAACCCTGGATATTGACTTTCCTTATATGAATATTATTCTCCGGACCATTCCGAATCTCCTCGTGATGTCCTGGATCCAATCCAAGACTCCGAACAACATTGGGTCTCCAACTCATATTCCATATTTACTTAAACAACGTCAAATCCTTAAGTGTCTCTCCCTATAGTTCGTGAACTATGCAGACATGATCAAGACACCTCTCTGATCAATAACCAATAAAGGGATATGGAAATCCATATGGCTCCCACATATTTTTATGATAACTTCGTGATCGAATGAACCATTTACATATGATACCGATTCCCTTTGTCACGTGATACTTTACTTATCCAAGGTTTGATTGTCGGTATCTCTATACCTAGTTCAACCTCATTACTGATAAGTACTCTTTACTCGTTCCATGATATGACATCCCTTATGACCTAGTCACATGCTTGCAAGCCAATTGGATGACATTCCACCGAGAGGGACCAGAGTATATTTATCCGTCATATGGATGGACACATCCCACTCTTAATCCATGCGCTTCAACACATACTTTTAGAATACCTAATGCAACCTTTATAACCACTCAGTAATGGAAGTGGAATTTGATGTCATAAAAGTACTCATCTGGTGATGGTCATTAACATGATCTCATGGTCGAAGGATTAGGTTACTATGCATCTGAAAGCTTATAGCAAAACAAACTTAATGACTTGATCTAATGCTATGCTTACTATGGGTGTGTGTACATCACATCATTCTCCTAATGATATGACCTTGTTATTAATAACATCCAATGTTCATGACCATGAAACCATGATCATCTATTAATCAACAAGCTAGCTTCAACAAGAAGCTTACCAAGGACTCTTTTATGTTTACAAAACAAACAAGTATTAATGTTTCCGGTTAATACAATTATAGCATGGGATGTAAACGTTTATCATAAACACAAAGATATAATAATAACCACTTTATTATTGCCTCTTGGGCATATCTCCAACACCCATATGTCTACACGATCCTTCGGGGCTGACTACATCTTCGTTAAGTCTCCTTTCGGGTAAGCTATCACCCTGATGAGTTCCCGAAGACTCAATGAGCCGGTTATACCCCTGGCAAACTCCATAAAGGTCTGACTGTACCTCCAACAACCGCTCACAGATAATTTAGACACCAAAATCATGGGGCCTAAGGGTTCCCACCATATGCTAGATCCTCACAAGGAATCACAGCGTCACGTTAAGGTCGTCTTGCCTACATATGAAAGGAAGAAGATTCAACCGACTTCTCCGTCCCATTCCAAATCTCATGGTTAATGCGTGATATACAACACAAGAATCACTGGAAATATTGGTTTTTAATTCCTAGATAATATGTTCCTTTACCATCGGAACTTCAATAGTAGGTTATTACCTTTTGGTAAATAACCTATAATCATATTATTATGAAAATAGTGTTTTCTGACCTTTTTGAAATGCAGGTGATGACAACACTATATTTGCAAAATATTTGATAGAAAATAACCAAAGGACATGAGCAAGTGTGAACTTGCCTTTTGTGATTGCAAGATTATGCACTCACGGTCTTCGGGACAACAGAAGGTCCAATATCTGAAAATAACATCATTGGTTCGATAAGGACTAATGTTTAAAAAAGCAATATGTTGTTATGCACAAGTAATGTAATGCATTTTGTAAAACTCTTAAAACGTATTACCGGTAGTCTAAGTGAGTTAAACTTAAGTGAGTTTCTTAAGAGTGGGTTTATTTTCAATTCTTAATTTACAAATGGATGTGTTTATAATGAACTTGAGTTTTGACATTAATGATACTAGATAATACCCCACGCGTTCCTGCGGGATTTTTTTGTGGTTTCAAAGAACTACACATGTAGAAACGAATAGGAAAATTTGAACCAATAATTAGTGGAGTACATATTTAGAAAAGCGTAGGAAACTTGAATCAATATTTTGATAAGAAATTATTCCAAGCACGAATAGGAAAACAATTACAGGAAAAAAGATCTACACAGTGCAAGCATATGGGCTCGAATGGTCATCATTTCCTAGATTTGGTACTGTTGTATAATATATTTGTAGACATACATGTAATCACACATGAGGTTTGAGGACATATATTCAGTTTTGTACCATTGAATACACCTAAAAGTATATAAAATTTTCTTAGTTGTAGTAGATGTTCGATATAGACGATAGACATGTCCTCATAAATAATTATTGATACCACCAACATCATATAGGTAACTAACAGTGCGGAAGAAACTGAAGCATAAAATCTTTGTAGCATAGCAGTATGAGCTCTGCATGTACCGTAAATTGCAGCGTCATTAGGAAGGCACCGACTGGTAGCTAGTGTGCCAAGTATGCTAATTCACATGTGTTGTTTCATGTCTATCTGATAAATAGTACCTCTGATAGTATATTGTGGCAATAATTACTCTACTTGTTCTGAGTTGTTGCATGTGGTCTTGTTCTTTGTAGTGTTGCACGAATATGTTGCTAAGTGAAAACTGCATTGTGGAGCCTTGTTGGAAAGGTGATCTGAGTAGTATACGCACTCTTGCTTGCGTTTTTTCCATTAGCAAGATCAAGTTCATTTCCCTGACAAAAAGATGGAACTGAAGTGGATGTCATATGAGAATATCTATTTAAATTAAATTGCTACAAATATATGGAAAATTTTTGTTAAATCCTTGTCGGGGGTACTAACTTGGCTCATTTCATCATTTTCACAAACTAATCAGCATCAAGACAATTATTAGGAAAATATATTGTAAAGTGCAGCAGATGAAGTGTTTGCTGATATCTAAAACTAATCCTTCTTTTTGTTCCCGAACTTGTGTGGATGCAAATTTTGAAATGAAACAAAAAGGGAATTGAATGAGAATATAGAGCTATAAGTACTAGTACATAGTTTGAGTCTTTTATGAAAAATAGTGGTTGTTGGATCCAGTCAATTTACTCATGCTAAATTAGCAGTCTGGGAAATTGTTATACCCAGGGGTAACCCAAGGATGTAAAATAGATCGAGGAAGTGTCATAGCAAATCCTCTATAACTCAATTGACATATTCACCATAAACAGGATGGCAATAAAGCATCAAGATAGTATAGGAAGATTTGGATAGGGGGAATATGGACGAACCTTATATGATGAGGGAATTGAAGAAGCGATGGAAAGGGCTCCAGATTCGGCCTGTGCTAGATGCATGATGAACAAAGATAACCCATACCTGTAGCTCTGTCATGTGAAAGTGAATATGGGAAGAGAAAGATGATGGCATACCAGGGGGCATCTGATATTGAAGACGGGGCGCTTCCTCCCAGCTTTGCTTGAGAGCTACGATGAAGACAACAGAAACGGAGCAGCTCCACAGGTTCTATGCGAGAGCAGATAATATAATGATTCTATCAGTTACTTGTGCGGAGGAAATAAAAATAAGGAAGATAATTTTATTAATTTGCATGCAACCACTATAGTGATTAAAATTTCGTGCCTACAGTTACAACTTAGAAGAAGAATGGCCAAACGGGAAGAAGTGCATCCAACGTTGTCTATTTATTGTGGGAAAAATTCCAGATGGGATGACATGGAAAAATAGGTGACATGGAGTGCTTGCATGTGCAGGAAAATAAGGTAGTGTGGGACTCCTATTTAGATATAGAAGATAACAATAAAGTATAAAGCAATGTTGGATTGGGGTTGATTGCTATCTGGTGATTATGATAGAAATCCTAATGTTGGTTTAAGGATTTGGAAGAAATTATTATAAGGTTATTGTTTGAAGTGGCAAAAAGAATAACCTTTGAAGAAAAGGTTTCTTTAATAAGGTTTAAATAATCTTTATGGTTTATAGAATGTGATCGATTTCATTTGTGTTTGCTCAAATAGTTTGGACTTAAGATACCTGATGTCTTAATTGAAACAGACCAAAGTTACCTATAACAATATAAATAGTTTTTAGACATGATGATCATAATTTCTGGAACTAAAGTTAACCTTAAAATCATAGATAAACTTAAGATGTAATATGTTTTAATTATTTCGAAGTTTTTAGGTTACGATAGGTATGATTAAGGTCATGAGATCATTCACTTATATTTGAGTGGATGATTAGTTTATAATTAAATTTTTATTATGAATTATAGTTTTGGAGTTGGACTAGTAATTAAACTTAAAGGATTTGATATTTTAAGATTTTAAAAGAGTATTATAAAGTTAGTGGTTATATTTAAGTTTGATTATGATTCCAGATTATGGTTTTGGAATTATTATTTAGATATAAAAGATTAAAGGTTTAATATAAATTTGTGATTATTTCTTACTTAAGAAATGTATTTTAAGGAATTTATAAAATTTGTATTTGATAAAATGAGTTAAGTATTTATTATTTTGAAATCTTGAAAACTTTACTAATAACATATTTAATATTTTTGTGAGACAATATATTATTATAAGAGCTTGAAAATTTATTTATTTTATTTAATTTTAGCTCCTATCCTTATTTTCTAAAAATTCTATTTAAGAGTAAATATTTTAATTTATGAGATTTTATTTTTACTAATCTAAATACCAATTTAGTATTTTTCTTAAATACAATACTCATTTAGAATTGTTAAACTGAATTTTATTTATTTTTAGGTCTTCTATATATATTTATAAAATTATATTATAAAAATATTTAACCTAAGTTTATTCTTTTTAAAAAATAGAATTCTTAATTTTAGTGGGTAAATTATATTTTTAGGAACTCATGTATATATTATATATTTTTTTAGGATTTTTATTCCACTTCTTAGGAATTATTTAGGTCTAGGGTTATTTTAGTCTTTTTGTTAAAATTATTTATTTAAAGATCTGGACCTAGCCCATTGGGCTGGCCCAGCCTTGACCCGGCCCATCTGGGCTGGTCAAACCCACTGGTTCGAGTGGTATTGGCCCGTACCGGCGCAGTACACTCTCCTTCTCTCTTGCGCTCTCGTGTCCTCTCCTCTCTCGCGCCCTGTCGTGGCGCTGTGTTGCTGCCATCGTCGTCGTACGATTCCGGCCTTCTCGGGCTTCTCCGGCCGCCGCCGTGGTGCGAGACGAGGCAGCCAATGATGCTCCGCTGACTCGTCTCGTTCAATTTGTTGCTAGGCCTCTCTCCTGACCATGCCGCTTCTACCCCGAACCCTAGGGTTTGGTGGTCACCGGCGATTCGGTGCTCCGTCGACCCTATGTTTCTGCTCCGCGGCTCTGGTGGCCCTGTGGTGCCGCCATTTCTTCCCGTGTTGTTGTGGATGTCGTGCTCGTTGCTTGGAGCGGGTTGCAGCGCCTTTGGGTGCTCCTCGTGCCGCTGTGGGTGCGTTCGTCGGTCGTTTCGCTTCCTCTTCTAACTACAGCGAGGACCTCGAGTAAGTTCTACCCTTCTTCCTCTTGTTCTCTATCCTACCATGTCGTCCTTTGTGTTCTTGCAACACACGAACCCTAAGTGTCGTTTGCTTGTTGTTCTAGGGTTCATCCCTCTGTGTTAAGTTTCATCCCTTGATATCATGTTGCTTTGAGGTGGTTACCTATTAATTCTAGTGGTATAGATTTTACTTTTGGACTGTGAGCTTGATGTTGATAGTGGTTCTGTCAGAAACTATTAACTGAATTTTTTATGTACTGGTTTGTGTTGATATGTTATTATGTGAGGGAATTGGAGTTGGTTACATACTCCAATGGTTCTATGATAAATTTAGATGATAAAATGTATAGATGACAATATGATTCCTGTTTTTTTTTATCTCAGGAAAATGATTAAGTATAAGAGAATTAAGCTATCTAGCATGTATACTTGGATTGCTTATTAAACAGGTTATGGTGAGACCATAATTTGATTGGTACACACTTTCTGTCTTTGGCTAAACATTTCATGAGCTCTACTTTGGATTGGTTTAGCTTGTAAGCTTGGAAAGATTTCTATTATTTTTAAAGCTATACTTGATATATCCTTATGTTGGAGATATGCCCAAGAGGAAATAATAAAATATTTATTATTATATCTTTGTGTTTATGATAACTGTTTACATCCCATGCTATAATTGTATTAACCAGAAATAATAATACTTGTGTGTTTTGTAAACATAAAAGAAGTCCCTAGTAAAGCCTCTTGTTAAACTAACTTCTTGATTAATAGATGATCATCGTTTCCTGATCATGAACATTAGATGTTATTAATAACAAGATCATGTCATTAGGAGAATGATATGATGGACATAATCCTATAGTATGTGTAGCGTAAGATCAAGTCATTTAGAAGTTCGTTTGCTATAAGATTTCAAGTACATAGTAACCTAATCCCTCGACCATGAGATCATGTTAATCATCATCAATGGATGAATGCTTTGATGACATCAAACACCACTTCCGTAACTGGGTGGTTATAAATGTGGCATTAGGTATTCTGAAAGTATGTGTTGAGGCACATGGATCAAGAGTGGGATTTGTCCATCCATATGACGGATAGATATACTCTTCGCCCTATCGGTGTAATGTCATCCAATTGGCTTGCAAGCATGTGGCTAGGTCATAATGGATCACATATCACGGAACGAATAAAGAGTACTTATCTGTAACGATGTTGAACTAGGTATAAGAGATACCAACGATCAAACCTCGGATGAGTAAAGTATCACAATAATAAGGGAAATTGGTATCATATGTAAATGGTTCATTCGATCATGAAATAATCGTAGAAATATGTGGGAGCCATATGAATTTACAGATTCCTCTATTGGTTATTGATTGGAGAAGTGTCTCGATCATGTCTGCATAATTCACGAACCGTAGGGAGACACACTTAAGGATTCAATGTTGTTTAGTAGATATGGTAATGAGTTGGAGACCGAATGTTGTTTGAGTCTAGGATTGGATCCAGGACATCACGAGGAGATCCAGAATGGTCAGGAGAATAAGATTCATATAAGGAAAGTTCAATTCCGGGGTTGATAAATGTTTTCGGTGTTTTCACCAGAAGCTTCTAGAAGGGTCTAGAAGGTCCACTACTCTGGAGAGGGAAGGGTACATGAATGTGTCATACCAATGTGGAATGGTTGCATCATGTCCTAGGTCACTTGGCTAGGAAATGGGAAGTGAAATAATCAAATTATAGTTTGAATAGTCAAACTCCAATTTGAAAAGTCAAATTCCAACATTGATAGTCAAACCCAGTGGAGGGAGAGGAGGAAACCTAGAGGAGGAAGGTTGCCCCTCCCTCCCTTTCCGCCGTCCATACACGGGGAGTTGGTGGAGTTCTCCTCCTCCCCTATCCGCGCCTCCCACCTATAAAAGGAGGGGGTGGGGCGCCCCCTTGCCCTACACCACAAACCCTAGGCCGGCTGCCCCTCCCAAGTCGCCTCTGCCCTAGAGCCTCCTCAAGTCGCCGCCGCCTAGCCCCCTAGCCGCCGGCCACCTCCACCCCTCGGCCTCTAAACCCTAGTTCTCGACGCCTCTCGATTCCACCAAACTTGCTCTGGCTTAGGCGAGGCCCTGTAGTATCTACTCCTCTGCTTCACCACCACACTGTCGTGGTGATGGAATCGCGAGGAGATCTACAACCTCCGCTGCCTGCTGGAACAAGGGAGAGGAAGGTCTTCATCGAGTACCGAACGTGTGACCGACTACGGAAGCGCTGCCGGAACGCGGCGCCGGAAGGATCGTCTTCACAATCTTGAGATCGGCAAGTGAACGACTACATCAACCACGATAATCCGATCTCGTTAAACGCTTTGGATTTTTTAGGGTTAGTACTCTATCAACTCGTTGTATTGATCTCGTAGATTAGATCTTTACTTGTGTGTGTTCATGCAATAGAATTTTTTTGTTTTCCATGCTACGAACCCCTGCAGTGGTATCAAAGCCGTGTCTATGCATAGATCTGTTGCACGAGTAGAACACAAAGTTTTTGTGGTCGTTGATGCTTTTGTTTTTGCCTGTTTTTTGTGTACTTTGCATCTTGTGGGATGGTGGGACGAAGCGGCCCGGGCTAACCTTGCATGACATCGTTCATGAGACTTGCTCCACGCTCGACATGCAACTTGTATTGCATAAGTGTCTTTGCGGGTGTCTGTCTCTCCCACCATAGTGAAGATTCAATTTACAACGGGAACTCAACAATACTTGTATCAACATTGTGGTTCTTGTTCGTAAGTTAGAACGGTTCTTATTCGAAATCCCCAAACCACGTAAAACATGCAAAGAAAATTAGAGGCGTCTAACTTTGTTTTGCAAGGGTGTGTTGTGATGTGATATGGCCATTATTGTGATTATATATGATGTATGCAATGATCCTTATTGTATGTTGGCAACCGACAGGAGCCTTATGGTTGTCTTTAAATTTCGTTTTAAGATCTGCATGTCCATTATTCAAAGTAGTTGTAATAATTGATGTTTGTTAACGACAACCATAGAGCGGTGCCATTTACCTTGACACCACGCCGGTTGTCAACACCCAGATTTTTAATCCCAGATGCCTGTTATGCCATACATCGCAATACCAGGATTACCATTTTTACGAGACATAACAGATTGGATATCACAGTACATCATCCATTACAAACCATAATATAGGTCTTACAAATAAAGGATCTCATGATCCAGTATTAATACAATCAATGCAGCGGAATATAATAACGGTAGCGTGGGCAAAGCTCCATCTTCAGGGTCACAGGCAATGCTGACGATGGGAGATGAT
This sequence comes from Avena sativa, assembly GCA_916181665.1. Taxonomy (NCBI): domain Eukaryota; kingdom Viridiplantae; phylum Streptophyta; class Magnoliopsida; order Poales; family Poaceae; genus Avena; species Avena sativa. The sequence goes on from OV702279.1 coordinate 10,174,444, forward strand.
ACTAGTTGTCGTAGACCTCTTGTTGTCCATCATCCTGGTAGTCCTCCTCATAGTCTGGCCACGGGAATAGCCAGGGACAAATCCATGAGTACTCTTTAAGTACTCGCAAACTATCACTATAAGTAAAGAGGTTTCAAGTAGGGATCCTAAGCTCTAGGTTGTTTTGCAAAAAGCCAGGTTTATCTCTAACTGAGTTTAGAAGTAAATAAAACTAGCTTAAGGTTTTATTACACCTAAGTGGAAACTTGAGTTTCATATCACAACCCTGTTGTGGTCAAGTCAAGTCATGATTCATTTCACAAGTCATTTTGAAAACATCTGACGACGGATCAGTATGGCCACTCCAACTTTCCATAACCACGAACGCGGCTATTCGAATAGTTTGACACTCTGTAGAGGTGGTACACTTTCACCAAAACATCCGTCAGGAACAATCCTGATTCACCATACTTAGTATGCGGATAATCAATCCTAACCTTTCAATTACACACCCTAGTATAGGCACATCTCATATGAGTCTGGCTTCCCAACCATGACCATCTGTCATCTTGGGAACTGCACAGGTGGTCAATCATCTCGGGGTAGCCTCAACTCAAACCTCGACCGCAAGGGAACCCATACTAAGATATATAAACTTCTAAACAAGACCTACCCAAATTCGGGTATTGCGGTTGTACGGTAAACATTGGAATGGTATCGCATCCGAACACAACCATCAGTTTTATAAAGGGCTAAGGCTCATTCCTCAACATTTTCATCATCAAAATCATCTGGTGTTCAACAACACATTTCAAAACATTTCATTAGAATGACTCATCATTCAAAGGTTTTCATAACCATTTTCACCAAGTATTCCCATCTAGAGTGATCAAGTTTTATGCTTAGCACTAGCCACTAAAGTTGGGGGTAATCACTAATGAGGGGTGATAATCAAGTGTGAATTATCTAAATCGAATCTCGTGCCTCAGGATGACATCTAGTCTATATAACTTGGGCGAAGTTTTATGCTCTTTATGCTACCTATAATATATTTCCAAAACTTCACAAGTCACTAAGTAAACATAAATAAAGAGCTTTAATAAAGAAATAAAATAAGGCTTGTAAGTAAAACTGGGATTTGGTATAATCAAGGCTGCAAGTGTTAGCTTCCTAGGATGGCTTGCTAATGGTAGCTTGCATAGTTCACTTGTAGTATTAAGCTTGCTAGGTAAGATAACTTGCAAGTTTAAGCTTGCTAAGTCAAATTGTAGTGTTAAGCTTGATAGGTAAGATTACTTGCAAGTTTTAGCTTACTAAGTCAACTTGTAGTGTTAGGCTTGCCTTGAGTAGTTTAATAGTTGAAGTTCTCCTCTGCTTCTTCCTCGTCGTAGTCTCCTTCCTCTTCGCATCCTTGGTTGGTACTAGCGTCTATAAATAAATATGTAGTACACAATCACCAAAAAATACTTAACTACTTCTATTTGGCACAGAAGGGTTCACACTAGATGATCTAGCATCATCACTATCATCACAAGAAATAAAGGCTTAGTCTTATTTATTTCATTTTAGAAAAGTAATTTCTACTCATTGAAAAACTACTTAAGATTTAATATTCTCCAATTAAAACAAGGGATCATGTTGACACATGTCATCACCACATATTTTAATACTTGGGAATGTGATTTAAAGTGGTGTCACAATTTAATAATGTTTAACCTTATTATTTAAATTATCTAAAGTGACTCGAAATTCCCATGGGGCATTCTTTTATTACTTGTCCATTATTACTGCAAGTAAACCTAGATATTTTTATATATTCAGAAAGTTCTGATCAAATGTGATTTTTGAGAGTTAGAATCAACTCAAAAGCATCTATGGTTTAATTTTGAAAAATGTTTGAATGCAGAAAAGTCTGTGCCTTGTTATTTTTACTATAGGTGATCTATAATTCCAAATGGTTTGAATCCAATGGGCTTGGATTAAGAATTTCCATATATTTCTAACAAAATTGGTTTCATGCAATTTGGTTCAGTAAATATTTCTGAATTGAATTTTGAATCAATAGACATAACTAGGGTTTTAAACTAATTGGAAAATCTAAATTTAAACTAACTGGGTCGCGCGGGAAATCTAACTGGGCCGGCCCACTGCGCACAGCATGCGTGCGGACTGGTTAAGTTGTGTCCCCACACGTCAGTGAGACAGAGGGTTGCGAAGGGGTACGGGGTGATTACGACCGTAGGATTAGACTAAGGATAAATGGCTCACGGCCGTCGTCCTTGTCAGAACAAAAAACGACGGGGGATAACCCTAGCACGGCCAGTGGAGGTCTAGGACGGCTCACGGGGGCTCAGGCGATGGTCGGTGATGGGGGCGAATGACGATGTCGACGACGGCGGTCCTCCTGGTACTGGCGGCTTCTCCTAGGGGGTCGCAATCGACGGTGCCCTTCTCCTCCAGCAGCGGCAGGATCCGGCGAAATTCTAGCGACGGAGAGCTTGCCTTGCTCCGGGAAGAAGTGGGAAGGATCATTGAGAGGTGGGGAGTGAACTGGTGTGAATAAAACAAGCTAGGGAGGCCTCCTTTTATAGGCGAGCGAGAGAGGCCGAGCGGCATGGGCAGTGCTTGTCGGGGTCGTCGTTATAGCTAGCTATGGGCATGGATGATGGTAGGGGACGGTGGGAAGTCTCCTGGCGGTGCTCAATGGCTTGATCGCGCGGCAAGGGGCAGTGCGGTTTGGTCGGAAAGCGCTGGTGCTCTGAGCGGCACCGACGATGTTTTTGACGATGCACATGCGCTCCTGGTCGCACGGCGGCGAACGGGCATGTCTGGTGGTCTCCTGGGACGGTGGTGATCACAGGCATGAGCGGCGAAGGCGAGGCACGGTCTGTGCAAGGCGGTCGGCTTCACCGAGCTGGCATGCTCTGGACATGGCAGGGACGAACTAGTTACGGTATGTTCTTGGTGGTCCACTGCTTGGCAATGCTCGAGGGCTGGACAGAGGGTGGCGGTGGAAGGTGGCGTGCCTCCTAGACATGGTGGCTAGGCGCGGCGATGGCTCTGGCTAGCTTGCCATGGTCGGCTAGCAAGGGGTGGCTCGGGCATGCACGACATGGTGCAATGGTAGGGGTCTAGGATGGTTTAATACACTGGTTGGCTCTAGGGGAGACAACGATGATCAATGGGGGACAATGTTTAGGGTGATCACTGCTCAAAACAGTGAAGTTTGGCCAAGTTTGATTTATGTCTCCAGGTGTTTGATGAAATGGCCACAAGAAATTCATATTTGAATTTTTGGATGAATTTTGGTGCGTGCATTGGTCACATACTAGGTAGTCTCTGGTTGTTTGGATTTTCAAGTTGAACTGGTTTGGTTGGGTTTTGAGAAATGATGATCTTACCATATGAACTAGATTCAATTTTGAATTGTCCTTGGCATAGATTTGCAAAATGTTTCCGTGGGTTTGCAAGGTGGTCTTGGGTTCACTTTTACTTGTTCTATCAAGGGGTGAAAATAATTGGATTTTTTTCTGTTAGAAATCTTGGACTAGAAACACTCAAAGTGGTCTAGTGAACAAGATTGGCAAAAATGACCATTAGCTTATATGGTTTGTTTTGGAATTTCTCTTGATTTGATTCTTCTTGGAAATGATTTAGATGATGTTGTTTTCATCTGTAAACCATTCCTTGCTATCCATAACAATAACACAAGTCCATACAAGCATTCATGCATTCATCACATACACACATGCATTCATATGGATTTAATTAATAAAAGTTTTTGTTAACCCTAACTTTGGGTGATTGGAACTTGATAACCTAGATTAATATTTTTGGGATGTTACAAACCTTCCCTCCTTAAACAAAATCTCGTCTCGAGATTTGAGAAAAAGACAAAACTAGGATTTAAATAGATCTGGAAACTCCGTCATAATATAGTCTTCTTGCTCCAAGGTAGATTCTTCTTCAGTGTGGTTACTCCATTGTATCTTGAGAAACTTGATACTCTGGGTCCTGGTGGTTCTGAAGGATTCCTCCAAAATACAAATGGGTACTTCGGGGTATGTCAGGTCATCGTTGATCTCTATGGTTTTGTGATTAATATTCTTGAAAACTTCGGTCTTCTCTGGAACTTCTAGACATTTGCGAAGTAACGAGATATGAAACACATTATGCACGGCTGACATCTCCTTCGGCAGTTCTAGTTGATATGAGACTTCTCGTCGGTGATTCAAAATCTTGAAGGGTCCGATATGTCTGGGGGGATAACTTTCCTTTGAGTTGGAAATGTTGCATTCCTTTCAGAGGTGATACTTTGAGATACACAAAATCTCCGATATTGAAGGCTAGATCTCGACGCCTCTTGTCGGCATAACTCTTCTGTCTGGATTGGGCGGTCTTGAGGTGCTCACGAATCTTGTGAACTTTATCTTATGCTTCTCAAAGGATATCGGGTCCGAAAATCTGACTCTCTCCTACTTCCGATCAATTCAATGGGGTATGACACTTCCTTCCATACATGAATTCAAATGGGGCCATTTGCAAACTAGCTTGATAACTGTTGTTGTATGAAAATTCTGTTAAAGACAGACAGTCTTCCCATTTAGATCCATATTCTAACACACAGGCTCTCAACATATCTTCGAGTATTTGATTTACTCGCTCTGTTTGTCCATCAGTCTGGGTGATAAGCTGTGCTGAAATCTAGTATGGTTCCTAATCCTTCTTGGACTTTCTTCCAAAACCTCGAGGTAAACCGAGTTCCTCGATCCGACACAATGTTCTTGGGGACTCCATGCAAACTGACTATTCTAGTGATGTACAAATCTGCTAGCTTCGAACTCTGGTAAGTGGTCTTGACTGGCAAGAAATGGGCGACTTTGGAAAGTCTATCCACTATGACCCAAATAGAGTCATTTCCCCTACTAGATGTAGGCAACCCGGTGATAAAATCCATTCCCACTGAACCCCATTTCCATTATGGAATCTGCAATGGTTGCAACAGTCCTGCGGGTCTCTAATGTCCCACCTTGAATCTCTGACAGATACCACACTTGGCTATGTAGCTTCCGATTTCTCTCTTCATCTTATGCCACAAAAATTGCTCCTTCAAATCCTGATACATCTTCGTTCCTCCGGGGTGGATAGAATAAAGAGTATCATGGACTTCTTTCAAAATAGCTTGCTTCAATTCTGAATCTGTTGGCACACAGATACGTCCTTTGTACCACAAAACTCCTTATTCATCTTCGGTGAATCTGGGTACTTTTCCTGTACCAATACGACGTTTGATTCCGTCGATACTAGCATTTCCTTTCTGCGCCTCCTTGATCTGACTGATCAAAGTGGGTTGAAGTTCTATGCTAGCCAAAAATCTTTCACTAACTATTTCCATTTGGAAATCTTCCAACTCCTTGTGCAAACTTGGTTGCTCCTTCAGAGTCATGGTGTTTAAGCGACACGGCTACTGCTACGAGCATCTGCTACGACATTGGCTTTATAGAGGTGATATTGAATGTCAAGATCATAGTCCTTTATTAACTCTATCCATCTCCTTTGCCTCATATTCAGCTCCTTCTGGGTGAAAATATACTTTAGGCTCTTGTGATCCGAATAAATCTCACAATGGTTTCCCATGAGGTAATGCCGCCATGACTTCAAGGCTAAAACTACGGCTGCTAGTTCGAGTTCATGGGTAGGATAATTCTGTTCATGTTGTTTCAGTTTTCAGGATAGATATGATATGACTTTTCCTTCTTGCATCAACACACATCCGAGACCGATCTTGGATGCGTCACAAAACACATCAAAATGCTTCGTGATATCTGGCATGATCAAGATTGGGGATGAGATCAATCTCTTCTTGAGTTCTTGAAAACTTGCTTCACATTTGTCTGTCCATTCAAACTTCTTATCTTTCTTCAACAATTGGGTCATGGGTCTTGCGATGCTCGAGAATCCTTCTACGAACTTGCGGTAATATCCCGCTAATCCGAGAAATGCACGAACTTGGGTTTGAGTGCTTGGGGCTTGCCATTCTTCAACATCCTTAACCTTGGTAGGGTCAACAGCAATTCCTCCTGCCGACACGATATGTCCGAGGAATCCTACTTCCTGTAACCAGAATTCACATTTGCTAAACTTGGCATACAACTAATGCTCCCTAAGGGTTCCAAGGATGGTCCTTAGGTGTAGCTCATGTTCTTCTTATGATTTGGAATAGATCATAATTTCATCGATGAAAACAACGAAAAACTTATCTAAGAAGTCCATAAAAATCTTATTCATGAGGTTCATGAAATAAGCAGGGGCATTGGTTAATCCAAAAGATGACAGTGTACTCATACAGTCCATATCTGGTGGTAAAGGCAGTCTTTGGAATATCTTCGGCACGAATCTTGAGTTAATGATAACGAGTTCTAAGATCAATCTTAGAAAACACTTTGGCACCGGTCAACTGATCAAACAGATCTTATATCTTTGGCAGTGGATACTTGTTCTTAATGGTGACATCATTCAGCTTCATTTTTTCCGTACACAAACGGTTACCTCCATCTTTCTTATCCACGAACAAAACAGGTGATCTCCATGGTGACGCACTTGGTTGAATCAGTCCTATCTCCAGCATAGCATCCAATTACTTCTTTAGCTCCACTAGTTCAGACGGGTTCATACTATAAGGTTTCTAAGCTATGGGTCCGGTTCTAGGGATTAGTTCAATGATAAACTCGATATCTCGATCTAGGGGCATATCGGGAAAAACATCTGGGAATACGTCAGGGTATTCACAAACTACTCTGACTTGGTCAATGGTTGGTTGGGCTAGACACTTGTTGTACTTGAATTGACGGGGCAAGATTTTAGATACATGCTCTACTGATATACCGGTTGTACTGGTCATGGTTATGGCTTTCTTGGCACAGTCGATTAATCCTTTATGTTTCGACATCCAATCCATTCATAGTACTACTTCCAAAACTTTTGTTCCGAGTACTATTAGATTAGCATAAAAATCTATGCCATGGATTCTGATAGGTACGACCTTGCAAATTTGTCTAGCTTCGGTGGTTGAACCAGGTATTTGAACTATCATAACATGCTTCAATTTTGTTGGTTGAATCTTACTAGTGCATGCAAATTCTTCTGTAACAAATGAGTGCGATGCTCCAAAATCAAACAACACTCTTGCAAGTACTAAGTTAACAGAAAACATACCTAGCACGACATCTGGCGCTTCTTGGGCTTCTTGGGCATTCATGTGAAACAGACGGCCGTTGCGGTTGAGCGAGTTTCCTGGGGCGAATCTCCTTCTAGGATGAACACGGCGATGCTGCTGAGCTGGGGCATTCACATTGGGGGCTACTGCAAGCTTCTTGGAGCACTCATTAGAATAGTGACCCTTGACTCCACATTCATAACAAGTGACCTGAGACTTGTCCTTTCCTACAACAGGCACATCATTGCTTCCAGTCCTTGGGGAAGTATTGGTGTTGGTGGGGTTGTTGTTGTTGTTGTTGAACATGGGCGGTGCACGGTTAAAGTGGTTGGAGTTTCTTGGGTTGTTGTTGTGGTTTCCTCCGGGCCTTGGGGTTCCTCCTCCACGGCTGGGATATTTCGGACGGGTCATCAGGGATCTATTGTTTCTTGGGGCAAATCCTGCAAACGGGTTGGGGCGATACTTTGGGGTATGGTGGGTTCCTAGTTGATGCATCATTCGACGCTTGCGGTTCTCATTGGCTTGGTTGATCTTGCCTTCCATCTGAATTGCAGAATCTACTAAGGCTTCAATGTCAGCAAAAGGAATATTGACTAAGATTGTCTGCATCTCATCATGTAGACCATTCAAGAACCTCTCCTTCTTCTTGGCTTCAGTTTCAATCTCATCTGGTGCATACCTAGCTAATGACAGAAATTTGTCACAGTACTCAACTACTGTCATCCTCCCTTGCTTCAATTCTCTGAATTCATCTCTCATCCTCTTGATTAAACCCGGTGGCACATGGGTTCTACTGAACTTGAGTTTGAATTCATCCCAAGTCATCATATGCCCTCCATTCATGGAGCGAACGCTGTTCCACCAAGCGCTTGCATCTCCTGCAAGATAGTGGGTGGAAAACAGTACTTTCTCATTGGCCTCCACTCCTGCAACTTCTAAGTTGTTCTCCATGGTATGGATCCAGTCATCCGCATCTAATGGCTCTTCAGACTTACTAAAGATGGGTAGATTGGTATTCTGAAAGTTTTTGAGCTTGGATCCATGGATTTCATGGTTTCCATGGCCTTGATTGTTCTGGGTCATCTGATCTATGTGTTGAAGGGTGGCTAAGTTGGCTTGACGTTTGGATCTTTCATCTTCGTGGTCCGAAACCAACATTTGCAAGATTTGCAACATTGGGTCCGGGGATGAGTTGCTTCCTTCGCGAGGCATCTGAAGATTGAGATAGATCATGAGAAAATAAAGATGTTTCTAAGGTTTAGGGGTTTGTTTTTGAAAAGTTTTTAAACTTTCAGTTTGACTCAGGTTTTGCTAACTAGCAACTTGATTTTCATTCATTCATAGCACACAATACAAACACACACCACAACAAGGAAACAGATGGTTTTAAGAACCATTCTGTGAAACTATGATATAGTCGGACCGAATACAACTCACTAACGCTAGTGCTCAAGTGCTACTACTCCTCATAATCGGTGGCTTCATCATCATCATCATCATCATCATCATCAATGAAGGCAGAGTCGTCATCATGAGTGTGGAAGTTCATAGCTTGGTCCTCCAGGAAGTCATCATCATCACCGAGGTAGGAGTAAGGGTCTCCACGGATATCTTCCCCTTCATTCTCCCTCTCCTCAAGCTGCATATCCCGCTCATGGATGGTCTCCTCCAAGTCTGTCACTTTGTGACGAAGGCGGGCAATGATGCGCTCCTTCTTGTCAAGCTGACGGCAATGTGACTGGCGATCCTTTACCAGCACGGCGATGGTCTGGTCCTTCTTGACCGCGATGGCATAGTTGTGCTTGGCGTAGGCGCGGGCATTGTCCAACTCCTTCTGCCTAACATACATCATGTAGCTGAGATGGTCCACTTGACGCTTCAACTGCAGGTGACTTGGTACCTCCAATGGTTGTCCAATAGCATCACGCCTTGGGTAATACTCAAAGCGCGTGCCCTTAATAGTTGTTCTCTCTTAAGGTGAATTGGATTCCATCCAAGGTAGGATCTTCAATCATCCCTCTAAGACTTGCAACTATCAGCCATTGCAATTCTCCTCCTTGCTGATCGTTGAGCTGGGCTCCGAAGAACTTGGGGTGCGGGCGCTCCAAAAGTTCCGAGAGTTGGTCCAAATCACGCTCAAAGATAAGCTCTCCTCCATTGCCCAACTGATAGAACTTACTATACTTCACATCCATCTATAAGAATGTAGGATGATCAAGTGTGTCAAATTTTATGTAAGTTTGCAAGAATTTTTGAGGAACATGAATTTTCTTGAAATAATCTTGGTGATAAGAATGAGAATATTTTTTCATAAATACTCACTTCTTTTGTTTTGAAACTAAGTTTTTGGTTCATGCATCCATTCTAACCAGGGTCTCCTATGGTTAGGATGGATCTGATACCAACTTGTCAACACCCGGATTTTTAATCCTAGATGCCTGTTATGCCATACATCGCCAATCCCAGGATTACCATTTTTGTGAGACATAACAGATTGGATATCACAGTACATCATCCATTACAAACCATAATATAGGTCTTATAAATAAAGGATCTCATGATCTATTCTTAATACAATCAACGCAGCAGAATATAATAACGGTAGCATGGGCGAAGCTCCATCTTTAGGGTCACAGGCAATGCTGACGATGGGAGATGATCCTAGTTGTCGTAGACCTCCTGTTGTCCATTATCCTGGTAGTCCTCCTCATAGTCTGGCCACGGTAATAGCCAGGGGCAAAGCCATGAGTACTCTTTAAGTAATGGAAAACTATCACTAACAAGTAAAGAGGTTTCAAGTAGGGATCCTAAGCTCTAGGTTGTTTTGCAAAAAGCCAGGTTTATCTCTAATTGAGTTTAGAAGTAAAGAAAACTAGCTTAAGGTTTTATAACACCTAAGTGGGAACTTGAGTTTCATATCACAACCCTGTTGTGGTCAAGTAAAGTCATGATTCATTTCACAAGTCATTTTGAAAACATCTGAAGACGGAACAGTATGGCCACTCCAACTGTCCATAACCGCGGATGCGACTATTCGAATAGTTTGTCACTCTGCAGAGGTGGTACACTTCCAGCACAACATTCGATACATCCGTCAGGAACAATCCTGATTCTCCATACTCAGTATGCGGATAATCAATCCTAACCTTTCAATTACACACCCTAGTATAGGCACCTCTCTTATCAGTTTGGCCTCCCAACCATGACCATCTGTCATCTTGGGAACTGCATAGGTGGTCAATCATCATGAGGTAGCCTCAGCTCAAACCTCGACCGCAAGGTAGCCTCAGCTCAATCATTCAAAGGTTTTCATAACCATTTTCACCAAGTATTCCCATCTAGAGTGATCAGGTTTTATGCTTAGCACTAGCCACTAAAGTTGGGGGTAATCACTAATGAGGGGTGATAATCAAGTGAGACTTATATAAATCGAATCTCATGCCTCAGGATGGCATCTAGTCTATCTAACTTAGGCCAAGTTTTATGCTCTTTATGCTACCTATAATATCTCTCCAAAACTTCACAAGTCACTAAGTAAACATAAATAAAGAGCTTTGATAAAGAAATAAAATAAGGCTTAAAATTAAAACTAGGATTTGGTATAATCAAGGTTGCAAGTGTTAGCTTGCTAGGATGGCTTGCTAATGGTAGCTTGCATAGTTCACTTGTAGTATTAAGCTTGCTAGGTAAGATAACTTGCAAGTTTAATCTTGCTAAGTCAAATTGTAGTGTTAGGCTTGCAAAGGTAAGATAACTTGCAAGTTTTAGCTTGCTAAGTCAACTTGTAGTGTTTGGCTTGCCTTGAGTAGTGCAGTGGTTGAAGTTCTCCTCTGCTTCTTCCTCGTAGTAGTCTCCTTCCTCTTCGTATCCTTGGTTGGTACGAGCGTCTATAAATAAATACGAAGTACACAATCACCAAACAATACTTAACTACTTCTATTTGGCACACAAGGGTTCTTACTAGATGATCTAGCATCATCACTATCATCACAAGAAATAAAGGCTTAGTCTTATTTATTTCATTTTAGAAAAGTAATTTCTACTCATTGAAAAACTACTTAAGATTTAATATTCTCCAATTAAAACATGGTATCATGTTTACACATGTCATCACCACATATTTTAATACTTGGGAATGTGATTTAAAGTGGTGTCACAATTTAATAATGTTTAACCTTATTATTTTAATTAATTAAAGTGACTACAAATGCCTATGGGGCATTATTTTATTACTTGTCCATTATTACTACAGGTAAACCTAGATATTTTTATATATTCATAAATGTCTAGTCAAATGCGATTTTTGATAGTTGGAATCAACTCAAAAGCATATATGGTTGAATTTTGAAAAATGTTTGAATGTAGAAAAGTCTCTGCCTTGTTATTTTTACTATAGGTGATCTATAATTCCAAAGGATCTGAATCCAAGGGGCTTGGATTAAGAATTTCCATATCTTTCTAACAAAATTGGCTTCATGCAATCTGGTATAGTAAATATTTATGAATTGATTTTTGAATCAACAGACAGAACTAGGGTTTGAAACTAATTGGAAAATCTAAATTTAAACTAACTGGGTTGCGCGGGAAATCTAACTGGGCCAGCCCACTGCGCACAACACAAGCGCGGGCTGGTTAAGTGGTGTCCCCACACGTCAGTGAGATAAAGGGTTGCGAAGGGGTACGGGGTGATTACGACCGTAGGATTAGACTAAGGATCAACGGCTCACGGCCGTCATCCTCATCGGAACAGAACATGACGGGGGCTAACCCTTGCACGGCCAGTGGGGGTCTGGGGTGGCTCACCGGGGCTCAGGAGATGGTTGGCGATGGGGGCGAATGATGATGTCGACAACGGCGGTCTTCCTGGTATTGGCGGCTTCTCCGGGGGGTCACAATCAACGGCACCCTTCTCCTCCAGCAGCGGCAGGCTCCGGCGAAATTCAGGCGAGGAAGAGCTCTCCTTGCTCCGGGAAGAAGCGGGAAGGATCAGTGAGAGGTGGGGAGTGAACTGGTGTGAATAAAACAAGCTAGGGAGGCCTCCTTTTATAGGCTAGCGAGAGAGGCCGAGCGGCATGGGCAGTGCTCGTCGGGGTCATCGTTATAGCGAGATATGGGCATGGCTGAGGCTATGGGATGGTGCGCGGTCTCCTGATGGTGCTCAACAGCTTGATGGCACGGCAAGGGGCGGTGCAGTTTGGTCGGAACATGCTAGTGCTCTGAGCGGCACCAAAGACGTTTTTGACAACGCACAGGCACTCCTGGTTACGCGGCGGTGAACAGGCTTGTCTAGTGGTATCCTGGGACGATGGTGATCGCAGGCACGGGTGGCGAAGCCGAGGCGTGGTCTGTAGGAGGCGGTCGACTTCGGCGAGCTGGCGCGCTCTAGACATGGTAGGGACGAACTGCGCGCGGTCTGTTCTCGGTGGTCTACTGCTTGGCAATGCTCGAGGGCTGGACAGAGGGTGGCGGTGGACGGTGGCGTGCCTCCTGGACATGGTGGCTAGGAGCGGCGATGGCTCTGGCTAGTTTGCAAAATGTTTCTATGGGTTTGCAAGGTGGGCTTGGGTTCACTTTTACTTGGTCTAGCAAGGGGTGAAAAGAATTGGATTTTTTTTCTGTTAGAAATCTTGGACTAGAAACACTCAAAGTGGTCTAGTGAACAAGATTGGCAAAAATGACCATAGGCTTATATGGTTTGTTTTTTAATTTCTCTTGATTTGATTATGCTTGGAAATTATTTAGATGATGTTGTTTTCATCTTTAAAACATTCCTTTCTATCCATAACAATCACACAAGTCCATACAAGCATTCATGCATTCATCACATACACACATGCATTCATATGGATTTAATTAATAAAAGTTTTTGTTAACCCTAACTTTGGGTGATTGGAACTTGATAAACTAGATTAATATTTTTGGGATGTTACACCTGTGATGATGGAGATCATATTTGTGCTAGGAGATAGAGATCGAAGGCACAAGAAGAAAGGCCATATCATATCACATATTATGAATTGCATGTGATGTGAATCCTTTTATGCATCTTGTATTGCTTAGATTGCGATGGTAGCATTATAAGATGATTCCTCTCACTAAATATCAAGTAATAAAGTATCATCCTTAGTAGGCACCATTGCTAAGACTCGTTGATTCGAAGCACCACGTAACGGGTGTGATAGATTCTACGTGTGCATACAACGAGAGCAAGCCAGATTTGCTCACGTGGATACTAAGGTTGATCTTGACGAGCCTAGCATGTACAGACATGGTCTCGGAACACGGAATACCAAAAGGTAAAGCATGATTCATATGATTGATATGATGAACATGTTGATTGTTCGCCTCTGAAACTACATCATCTCTCGTGATGATCGGACTTGGTGTAGTGAATTTGGTTCGTGTGATCACTAAAACAATGTGAGGGATGTTGTTTTGAGTGGGAGTTCACCTAGTTAATTTAAGTATTAAGTATGAACTCAATTTATCATGAACTTAGTCTAAAGTATTTGTAAATATGTTGTAGATCATGGCGGCCCCTACCATCAATTTTATTGCGTTCCTAGAGAAAGAAAAGTTGAAAAACAATGGAAGCAACTTCGTGGATTGGTTCCGCAATTTGAGGATTGTCGTCAATGCTAGTCAGTTGACCTATGTGCTGGATGCACCGCTGGGTGACCCACCTGCAGCTGATGCTACCGATGAGGTGAAGAATGTTTTCCTCACTCGGAAGAATCATTAATCCATAGTTAAGTGTGCCATCTTGTATGGTTTGGAATCAGAGCTTTAGAAGCGGTTTGAGAACCGTGAGCCCAAAATTATATTTGAGACTCATGCGGCAGTTGAAAGCTATGAGGCCTCCGAGAAGTTCTTTAACTGCAAGATGGAAGAGGGCAACTCCGTTAGCGAGCATGTTCTTAAAATGTCTGGGCACGCGAATAAACTCGCAGATCTAGGAATAACGATTCCTAATGTGTTGGGTATCAATCGTGTCCTCCAATCATTACCACCTAGTTACAAGAACTTCGTGATGAACTACAACATGTAGCGCATGGATAAGTCGTTACCAGAACTCTTCTCCATGTTGAAGTCTGCGGAAGTGGAGATCAAGAAAGAGCACCAAGTGTTGATGGTCAATAAGACCACCAATTTCAAGAAGCAAGGCAAGCCTAAGAAGAAGGGTAACTTCAAGAAGGGCAGCTAGAAAGTTGTTGCGCCTGCAAAGAAACCCAAGGCTGGTCCTAAGCCTGATACTGAGTTCTTTTATTGCAAGCGAGAAGCTCACTGGAAGCGGAATTTCCCTAAGTACCTGGCAGATCTGAAGAACGACAACATCAATAATAAAGGTATATTCGATATACATGTTATTGATGTGTATCTTACTACTAGTCATAGTAGTGCCTGGGTATTTGATACTGGTTCGGTTGCTCATATTTATAACTCAAAACAGGTGCTGCAGAATAAATGGAGACTAGCGAGAGACAAGGTGACGATGCACATTGGAAATGGCTCCAAGGTTGATGTGATCTCTATTGGCACGCTCCCTCTTCATCTACCATCGGGATTAGTTTTATACTTAAATAATTGTTATTTGGTGCCTGCGTTAAGCATGAACATTATATCTAGATCTTGTTTATTGCGAGACGGTTAATTGTTTAAGTCCAAGAATAATGGTTGTTCGGTTTATATGAGTAATATCTTTTATGGTCATGCACCTATGATAGATGGTCTATTCTTATTGAATCTTGATAGTAGTGATACACATATTAATAATATAGATGTTAAACGCTTGAAATTGAATGATAATTCTACATACATGTGGCACTGTCGTCTTGGTCACATTGGAGTGAAGCGTATGGAGAAACTCCATTCCGATGGACTTCTTGAATCACTTGAAAGATGCGAAGCATGTCTGGTGGGAAAAATGACTAAGACTCCATTCTCTGGAATAATGGAGCGAGCTACGGACTTATTGGAAATCATACATACCGATGTGTGTGGCCCGATAAGTGTGGCATTGCACGGTGGTTATCATTATGTTCTTACTTTCACGGATGACTTGAGTATATATGGGTATATCTATTTCATGAAACATAAGTCCGAAAACTTCGATAATTTTATGGAATCTCAAAGTGAAGTAGAGAATCAACATAACAAGAAGATTAAATTTCTACGATCTGATCGTGGAGGTGAGTATCTAAGTTACGAGTTTGGCGAGCATTTGAAGAAATGTGGAATACTGTCACAATTGACAACACCGGGAACACCACAACATAATGGTGTGTCCGAATGTCGTAATCGAACTATCTTAGATATGGTTCGTTCTATGATGTCCCTTACAGATTTACCATTATCATTTTGGGGTTATGCATTAGAAACAACCACATTCACTTTAAATAGGGAACCATCTAAATCCGTTGAAACGACACCATATGAGTTATGGTTTGGGAAGAAACCTAAATTGTCGTTCCTTAAAGTTTAGGGACGCGAAGCTTATTAAATAAGTTACATCCCGACAAGCTTGAACCCAAAGTGGAAAAATGCATCTTCACAGGATACCCGAAGGAAACTATTGGGTATACCTTCTATCATTGATCCGAAGGCAAAATCTTTGTTGCCAAGAATGGATCCTTTCCGGAGAAGGAATTTCTCTCAAAAGAAGTGACTCGAAGGAAAGAAGAACTAGACGAGGTTGTCGAACCTTCTCTCGGATTTGAGAGTAGCGTAGCGCCAGAAGATGTTCCTGTGCCTCCTGCACTAATAAGAGAGGAAGCTAATGATAATGATCATGAAACTTTGAGCAAAGTTACTACCGAACCTCGTAGGTCGGCAAGGACTCGTACCACTCTTGATTGGTATGATCCTGTTATGTGTGTCATGTTGGTGCACAACACCGACGACCCTGCGACGTATGAGGAAGCAATGATGAACCCTGATTCCAACAAATGGCATGAAGCCATGAAATCCGAGATTGGATCCATGTACGAAAACCAAGTGTGGACTTTGGATCGGATGGCCGCAAGGTTGTCGAGAACAAATGGATTTTCAAGAAGAAAACAGATGTTGATGGCAATGTAACCGTCTATAAAGCTCGACTTGTCGTGAAAGGGTTCCGACAAATTAAAGGAGTTGACTATGATGAGACTTTCTCACCAGTAGTGAAGCTAAAGTCTATGAGGATTTTGTTAGCAATCGCTCCATATTACGATTATGAGATATGGTAGATGGATGTCAAAATGGCGTTCCTCAATGGTGACATTGAAGAAGAGTTGTATATGGTACAACCCAAAGGTTTTGTCGATCCTAAAGATGCTAACAAGGTATGCAAACTTCAACGGTCCATTTATGAATTGAAGCAAGCATCCCAGAGCTAGAATCAATGTTTTGATAAGGTGATCAAAAGCTTTGGATTTATACAAACTTATGGAGAAACTTGTATTTACAAGAAAGTGAGTGGGAGATCTGTAGCATTCCTAGTACTATATGTGGATGACATATTGTTGATTGGGAATGATATAGAACTTCTTAAAAGTGTGAAAGACTATTTGAATAATAGTTTTTCAATGAAGGATCTTGGCGAAGTTGCATACATATTAGGCATCAAGATTTATAGAGATAGATCAAGATGCTTAATAGCTCTTTCACAAAGTACATATTTGGACAAGGTTCTAAAGAAGTTTGGAATGGAAGATAACAAGAAAGGGTTGTTGCCCATATTGCCAAATACGACCTTGAGTAAAACTCAAAGTCTAGCTACAGCAGAAGATAGAGAGAGGATGAACAAAACCCCCTATGCATCAGCCATAGCATCTATCAGGTATGCCATGCTATGTACAAGACCAGATATTGCATATGTTATTAGTTTGACTAGTAGATATCAAAGTGATCTAGGAGTAGATCACTAGATATCAGTCAAAAATATCCTAAAGTACCTAAGAACGACTAAGGATATGGTTCTTTCTTATGGAGGTGATGAGCAGCTCGTTGTAAATGGTTACACCGATGCTAGTTGGAACACCGATACGGATGACTCCAAGTAGCAATATGGATACGTATTTACTTTGAATGGTGCAGCAGTGAGCTGGAGGAGTGCTAAGCAAAGTGTTGTGGCAAGATCTTCAACTGAATCGAAATACATAACTTCTTCGGAGGCTTCACAAGAGGCAATATGGATGAAGGATTTCATTACGGAGCTTGGTGTGGTTCCCAGTGCGTTGGACCCAATGGCCATCTACTGTGAAAACATGGGCGCCATAGCCAATGCGCAGGAGCCAAGGTCACACAAGAATATGAAGCATATCAAGCTACATTTTCATGCTATTTGCGAGCATCTACAAGATGGTGACATAAATATTTGTAAAGTACAAATAGATCTGAATGTGGCAGATCTGTTGACTAAACCTCTCCCTAGGGAAAAACATGACCAACACCAAACCGCCATGGGTGTTGGGTACATTAGAATTTAATATAGATTATTGACTCTAGTGCAAGTGGGAGACTGTTGGAGATATGCCGAAGAGGCAATAATAAAATAGTTATTATTATATCTTTGTCATTATGATAAATGTTTACATCCCATGCTATAATAGTATTAACCAGAAATAGTAATACTTGTGTGTTTTGTAAACATAAAAGAAGTCCCTAGTAAAGCCTCTTGTTAAACTAGCTTGTTGATTAATAGATGATCATGGTTTCCTAATCATGAACATTATATGTTATTAATAACAAGATCAAGTCATTAGGAGAATGATATGATGGACACACTCCTATAGTAAGCTTAGCGTAAGATCAAGTCATTTAGAAGTTCGTTTGCTACAAGCTTTCAAGTCCATAGAAACCTAATCCCTCAACCATGAGATCATGTTAATCGCCATCACCGGATGAATGCTTCTATGACATCAAACACCACTTCCGTAACTGGGTAGTTATAAAGGTGGCATTAGGTATTCTGAAAGTATGTGTTGAGGCACATGGATCAAGAGTGGGATTTGTCCATCCATATGACGAATAGATATACTCTGGGCCCTCTCGGTGGGATGTCTTCCACTTGGCTTGCAAGCATGTGACTAGGTCACAAGGGATCACATATCACAGAACGAGTAAAGAGTACTTATCTGTAACGAGGTTGAACTAGATATAAGAGATACCGACGATCAAATCTCGGATGAGTAAAGTATCGCGAGACAAAGGGAAATTGGTATCATATGTAAATGGTTCATTCAATAACAAATTAATCGTAGAAAAATGTGGGATCCATATGAATTTCCAGATTCCTCTATTGGTTATTGATTGGAGAAGTGTCTCGATCATGTCTTCATAATTCACGAACCGTAGGGAGACACACTTAAGGATTCGATGTTGTTTAGTAGATATGGTAATGAGTTGGAGACCGAATGTTGTTCAGAGTCTCGTATTGGATCCAGGACATCACGAGGAGATCCAGAATGGTCCGGAGAATAAGATCCATATAAGGAAAGTTCAATTCCGGGGTCCAAAAATGTTTTTGGTGTTTTCATCGGAAGCATCTAGAAGGGTCTAGAAGGTCCACTACTCTGGAGAGGGAAGGGTACATGAATGTTTCATACCAATGTGGAATGATTGCATCATGTCTTAGGTCACTTGGCTGGGCAATGTGAAGTGAAATAATCAAATTCTAGTTTGAATAGTCAAACTCCAATTTAAAAAGTCAAATCCCAACATTGATAGTCAAACCAAGTGGAGGGAGAGGAGGAAACCTAGAGGAGGAAGGTTTCCACTCCCTTCCTTGCTGCCAGCCATACAAGGGGAGTTGGCGGAGGACTCCTCCTCCCCTAGCCGCCCCTCCCACCTATAAAAGGAGGGGGTAGGGCGCCCCCTTTCCCTACACCACAATCCCTAGGTCGGCTGCCCCTCCCAAGTCATCGCTGCCCTAGAGCCTCCTCAAGTCGCTGACGCCTAGCCTCCTAGCCACCGGCGACCTCCACCCCTCGGTCTCTAAACCCTAGTAGATGAGGCCTCTCTATTCCACCAAACTCGCTCCGGCTTAGGAGAAGCCTTGTGGGATCTACTCCTCGGTTTCACCACCACACCGTCATGATGCTGGAATCACGAGGAGATCTACAATCTCCACTGCCTGCTAGAACAAGGTAGTGGAAGGTCTTCATCGAGTACCGAACGTGTGATCGACTACGGAAGCGCTGCCGGAACGCGGCGCCAGAAGGATCATCTTTGTGATCTTGAGATCGGCAAGTAAACGACTACATCAACCACGAGAATCCTATCTCGTTAAACGCTTTGGATCTTCGAGGGTTAGTAATCTATCAACTTGTTGCACCAATATCATAGATTAGATCTTGGCTTGTGTGTGTTCATGCGATATAAAAAATTTCCATGCTATGAACCCCTACACCTTAGTCTATGATGTTGGTCGGAGTCTTTTCTAGGTAGAAACAAAGTTTTTACCTGCTGCCTCCTCTCTTAAATATCCTATGATGGATAATTCCTAGATATGATTCCTTCAGTGTTTAGGAAAATGACTTGATAGACTTTTGTAAGGATAGTATGGTGGATCCTTACTATTTAAGATGAAGTTATGAGATGTAATCATTTCTGAGGTGTTACCATCCTTAAAATGTGCCCAAAAATGATTATTCAAGGATTCCTTTGTATCTAGTTATAAAACTAGAGTTTCTATCCAAGATCAGTGATGCAAAAGTTGAGATCTTGGTTATAGTTTGTAAATATTTATTGTTGGCTTTATTTAACTTTCTTCTAGGATGGATTTACACCTCACTTGGGTGTTTTTCTAAAAAGATTATTTATATAGGACAACACATGTCCTGATGAAATGGATAAGATCAATCATGTAATGGTTTTGTATAAACTCATTCAATTTGCCATGTGGATGGTGAACAACTTACTAAGAATGATTCCTAGAGTTTGACTAGGAATTGATTGGGATCTCATGATGCACTTAAAAGTTGTTTGCTTAATCCATTGGCTATCTCTTGTATACAATATTGGTAGTTTCTGTAGATGATCTTGCTGTTGTGGTACCTCTTTTGAGGATGCACAGTGTCCTAGACTATCTATATGATCTGCTGCCTTATTGTTATCAAGATTTTGACTTGTCTATAGCCAATGATGTAAAGACCAAGTGTTTTTATTTTCCTGATCTAGAACATATACTACATATGCTGTTAGTATAACTCTATGATGAGCTTCCCATAGCATTACTATGGAACCTTGAGAACTTCCTCTCTCTCCCAATCTATTGTTTATATGGAACTGTTAAGAACAAATGTTTTTAGCTGGACAGTAATATTGGTAATATAGCAACCTTATTCTATAGTGGTTGCCTGTGACTATTTGGCTTCTCCTCATCTATTCCTTATGTTCCAGCTTGATGTTCTCCTCCTTGGTGCTATCCTGCATCTCTTGGTACTGTTGTTGTCCTTGATCTTGGCATGCACCTCCTGGTGCTGCTGTTTTTTGCTTTTCACATATTCCTCCCTCTCCATTAGGTGACCATCTTGGATGGTTCTTGGTGGATTGGTTGTTAGGTGGTGGTTTGTTCTACTGCAAATCTAGCAAGTGTTGGTGTTGTTTGTTGTATGTGTTGTTGAGAAAGAATACTAGATATGTGACTGTGGCTGTGAACTAGTGAGCAAGGCAGGCTTTGCTTTGGTACAAGCTGTGACTATATGCCCTCTTCCTCTCATCTGGTGTTGACAACACATAAACTGCATGTGATGTGTGTGCTGCTTGTGTGTCTTGTGTTGGATTCAGATAAGATCAAGTAAAATGAAGATATTTTCTTGAGTTTTGACTGTGCCTCTTTTTTACTGGTCCTTGGTGAAACTTGCCCCATATTATTGTCAATGATGTTGGATTGAGACAAATTTGATAATAACAGATACCATTGATTTTGTGAAACTTGCCCCTCTTTCTAATTAGGCTCTTGATGAACAGTGGCAGTGCATCTCACTATAGTTACTGAGAGCAGTCAAAACTAACCCCTTCACCTCTTATATTTCTTTTTCTTATTTTGTTTTACAGGTAAAGAAGTTCTTTGAACGTTTTGGGAATTAATAGATAGAAGAATTAGATTAGGGAAATAAGTTTAGGTTTCTGTTTATTCTTTTGTAATTCATTTATTCATTTGTAAAAGACAATGTAATATATATTTCCTTGTAATAAAGAATTCTTTTAGTTATTTCATTATGTAATCCTTTTTCTATTTATTGGTTTCCTGGTAATTTACTTTTTATTTTGTGAAGTGTAAAGCATTGTATAATTGTGATAAAGAAATTCTTTCTATTTATTCATTCTTCTTTTGTAAAGAAATATTGTATTGTTTATTTTAAGTATTAAAGTTAATGTTTTCCTTCAATTGCAATTTGTACATTTCTCTTATAAAGGACAAAATGTTATATATACTTCTCTTATATTTAAGACTTTAATCATTTCTTTTATTGATTTGTTTTTATTATTCAATTGTAATCATGATTATATTATCCTGTTATATTATAGAATAATTCAATTCTTTTCTTTTGGATTTTTTAATACTTGAGATTATTTATATCTTAATCATAAAGAGAACGACTAGCGGGAGCGCGCCCTCTAGAAAGTACGTTTCCGGCCACACGACATCACGCGTGAGTTTTCGGCCGCACGACGGTCTGACATATGGCGAGTTTCTGGTCGCACATCACCACGCGCACATTTTTGGTCGCACTACACCGCACGCAAGCAAATCTGCTTAGCTGGCCGGGCGGTGCAAGCTTGCTCGCGTGCTCTTTATGTGATCTTTTTCACGTCAAGCACAAATAGAAAATATAGTGCTAAAAATAGAGAAAATAATGCACCAAAAAAATAAAGTAGTGCAAGAAAGCAGTGCACGGGCGTGCTCTATCAGGACACCGCGCAGTGCACGATCGAAATCAGTGCAACGAGGTATAACAAGGTAGTGCGTGGGCGGTGCACTGTCAGGACACCACGCAGTGCATGATCGAAAGCAGTGCAACGAGGTATAGCAAGACAGTGCATGGGTGGTGTATTGCCAGGACACCGCGCGGTGCACTGCGACCGAAGACGGTGCAACACAATAGAACAAAGCAGTGCACGAGTAGTTCATTGACTGAACACCACATAGTGCATTATGACCAAATACAGTGCAATGCAGTACAATAAGACCGTGCACTGCTAACACACCATGCCGTGCACTGTGACTGAAGGCAGGCAGTACAACAGGACAGCACACCGCGCAGTGCACTGCGTTTGAAGGCAGTGCAACGCAGAACAATAAGGCAGTACACTGGTGATGCACTACTAGAACACCGCACGATGCATTATGACCTAGGGCAGTGCAACGCCGTACAACAGGGCAGTGCACGATCGAGGACACTGGAATGTGCGCTGCGACCGAAGGCACCATGCACTGGACCAAAAGGTAGTGCAACATACGCATCAAAGACAATGCGAGAAAAAAGTTCATCGAAACATATCAACAATGGATCTAGTTTTGAAGATCTGGACGTGACTAGCATGGCTGTGAAAACAGATATCGATTTGGACGCACCGTTTGAAAGATATCACAATTTTCATGTTCAAATCTAAAAAGGAAAAGAAAAAAGGACTCGTGATCCTCTCCGCATCCACCACGTGTCGCACTAGGGAAGACCGGGACAACGCGTGAGGCACTCCTCATCCGCCACGTGGACGCGGCAGCAGCAACGTGGCGCGACCTCCCAGAAGCGCGCCCTTTTTCTAGCCTTTTTGAATCATAAATGATATCTCAATTATGTATTTATAACTGCAACACAATTACTATTTATAATTCTATTTTAAAATCTTTTAGATTTCAATTTTACCTATTGAATAATTAAATTTGAATTGCTTTCCCTCAAACACAAAGATACAGTAGAGGTCATGCCGGAATCTATCGCACTTTCTCGGATGCTTTCATCATAACAAGAGAGATCTTGATCCCCCTACAGCTTCTTTAGTTTTGCACGAAAATTTCTCGGATTTTCGTATGCATGAATGCAATACACAAATGTGTGTCCTATCTATTTTGAGGTGCTAATCCTGGGATGTTACAGTAACCAAGAAACAAACACGGGAGGGAGCGTGGGGCGAGTTTATGCATAGCGGTGGCAACGATGCTAGGGTAGAAGCGACAGAAAAATATGCGAAGATTGTCATAGGAGGGGGAGCACCAAAGAGGAGGTGGTGCGACGTGTATTTCCATTGAGAGCAGTAAGGCCGTATGTTGATGATAAGGGTTGCGGTGGCGAGGGCATCGGGCCAGAACCGCAGAGGCATATGGGAATGAAACAGAAGGGTGCAAACACAATCGTTGATAGTGCGGTGGATGCGTTCAGCATGACCGTTTTGCGTGTGTGCCAGAGGTCGACACTGGCGGAGAGGGCGATGCGACTGGTGGAGGCAGCGGTGGAAGAATACCGGATAGGGTAAAAATTGACAGGGATGTCACATCAGTGGAGGAGCATCCGAGTGTGACCATCCTTAACAGAAAAACTAAAATCGTCAAACTCCACAGTCCCAGAATTATCACAAGTGAAAAACAAATTAAACTAAATTATGAATTAAGTCAGGAGAAGCAAAAACATTAATGAGAGAGAGGGGAGTGGACGTGAATGGAAAAGTGGTGAAACCATTGTGAGTAATGGAAAGAGAATGACCGTTGCCAATGATAATGTGAGAGGAGGTGTTTGTGGGAAAAGAAGCGGAGAGAGTACTGGGGTTGGAGGCCATGTGTGAGGAAGCACTATAGGGGTGCGTAGCATGAAAAACAAAAAAATTCTACCGCATGAACACAAACAAGCCAAAATCTATCTACTAGATTGTAGCAACGAGTCTATTAAAGTACTCACCCTCGAAGATTCCAAAGCGGTTAACGAGAGCAGATTATCGTGGGTGATGTAGTCGCACACTTGCCGATCTCAAGAGCGCGTAGACGATCCTTCCGGCGCTGCGTTCCGGCAGAGCTTCCGCAGTCGGTCACACGTTTGATACTCGATGGAGACCTGCCTCTCCCTTGTTCCAACAAGCAGCGGAGGTTGTAGTTCTCCCCTCGCGATTCCGACAGCACGTCGACATGGTGTCGGAAGTAGAGGGAAGATCTTGCAGGGCTTCGCCTAAGCCGGAGCAGGTTATGGTGGAGAACTAGGGGTTCTGGCGATCTAGGGTTTAGAAGGCCGAAGAGGAGGAGGCATGGCCAGCGGTGGCTAGGGAAGCGACGGCGAGCCGACGTCGGTGCAGCTTGCGGCAACGGCATGGCGGCGACGGGCGGCGGCGCGGCGGCGGCTTGGGTGGAGGGGTGGTGGTGTTGTGTGTTTGGTGCAGCCCCCTCCCCTCTATTTATGAGAGGGAGGGGCAGCTTGGGAGAGGGGAGTTTGAATCCTTCCCTAACTCCTCCTACTTGGCTTGTGGTGGAGGGATAGAAGGATTCTGTCCTTCCTCCACCAGGATACATTGTCCTAGTTTAACTTTTCAAACTTGCCTTTTGACTTTCAATTTGGAGCTTAATTTCTTTCTTACAAATGCCCAACCATGTGACTTAGGACATGATGCAATCATTCCACTTAGGCCCAGTTCTTTTGGCAGCTTAAAAAATAAGCTGCCCCTTCCCCAGCTTCTCTCATAAGCCAAGTGGCTTATTAGTCGAAGCTTCTCAATTAGTTATGAGATAATTATTTTGGAAGCCCTAACTAATAAGCCGAGCAGCTTATGAGAGAAGCTGGGGAAGGGGCAGCTTATTTTTTAAGCTGCCAAAAGAACTGGGCCTTAGTCATGAAAGATTCATGTACCCTTCCTCTTCCGGTCCGGTGAACCTTCTGGACCCTTCTAGATCATTCCGGTGAAAACACCGGAATCATTCCCGAACTTCGGAATTGGACTTACCTTATATGAATCTTATTCTCCGAACCATTCCAGATCTCCTCGTGATATCCCAGATCCCATCCGAGACTCCGAACAACATTCTCTACTTACATTCCATATCTACTAAACAACATTGAATCCTTAAGTGTGTCGCCCTACGGTTCGTGAATTATGCAGACATGACCGAGACTCTTCTCCGATCAATAACCAACAGAGGAATCTAGAAATTCATATGGCTCCCATATATTTCTACGATTACTTTGCGATCGAAAGAACCACTTACATACGATACCAATTTCCCTTTGTCTCGCGATATTTTACTTATCCGAGGTTTGATCGTCGGTATCTCTGCATACCTAGTTCAACCTCGTTACCGATAAGTACTCTTTTCTCATTCCCGTGATATGTGATACCATGTGAGCCAGTCACATGCTTGCAAGCTAATTGGATGACATTCCATCGAGAGGGCCTAGAGTATATCTATCCGTCATATGGATGGAAAAATCCCACTCTTGATCCATGTGCCTCAACACATACTTCCGAACACTCAATGCCACCTTTATAGCCACCCAGTTATGGTGTGGTGTTAGATGACATCAAAACATCCATCTGGTGATGGTGATTAGCATGATCTCATGGTCAAAGGATTTATGTTACTATGTATCTGAAAGCTTATAGCAACTGAACTATATTAAATGACTTGATCTTTATGCTACGCTTAACTATAGGAGTATGTCCATCACATCATTCTTCTAATGATATGACCTTATTGTTAATAACATCTCAATGTTCATGATCAGGAAACCATGATCATATATTAACCAACAAGCTAGTTTAACAAGAGGCTTTACTAGGGACTCTTTTATGTTTATAAATCACACAAGTATTAATGTTTCTGGTTAATACAATTATAGCATGGTACATAAACATTTATCATAAGCATGAAGATATGATAATAACTACTTTATTATTGCCTCTTGGGCATATCTCCAACAGTCTCCCACTTGCACTAGAGACAATAATCTAGTTTCAAATCTTTGTGTATTCAACACCTATGGCTTTCTGGTGTTATATGTACACGTTTTCTAGTGGTCAACTGATCTTTGGATCCGACACTTAGAGGTCCATGTGTAATTGCATGTCTTTGCGTCTCCACGCATCACTCATTCTCTAATGAGATGGCTTTGTATAAATTTTGTACTTTGGTGAGACCTTTAGTTCCTTGGGGTTTAAAATATGTTGATAATATTGTCGTACAATATATCTTCATAGAATTATCCTGCTGTGAACTACACCTAGTTTGATAACAAACTACTTGAAACAAATGCCCTCTTTTGCTGCTATAATAGCATTCATATACTTAGCATTTTGTTTTAGTATCCGTCACAATGTCTTAACTTTGGAACTCATCCAAATCCATTATGGAACTTAATTTCCATCATATTATGACAACCTTAGTTTAGATTGAGATAAACTTAATTTGTACTTTGTGACAAAACTAGTATCAATGTAGTACTTTTACAATGAACTAACCATCTATTTGTCACTTCTATAAAATAATATATTCTTAGTTCTTCCAAAAGATCATAAGAATATTCTTACTATCATCGAATGATCATATTATGAATCATGCTCATAACATTTAGAGCATAGGACTTATATGGATTAGTACATATCACAGTATGATTGAAAAAATACTCAGTGATTCTATTCATCAAGTATCAATCAATAGTTGAATCTTTGTTTCACTTACCAAGTGTCGATACACTTGAATTTCAATTTAATCCTTTCGGTGTGGCAAGAACCTTTCTTGTCATTTACATATTGAACTCATGCAATATCTCATCTATGTACATTTGGCATAACCATATTAGCGTCTCAATCTATCTATATAGATATTGATGCCAAATATTCGGGTTTTGCCTAAGTCTTTCATCGAGATGAAATTCTTAACATGTGTTAATAAAAGATACATCATTTCTAATCAACAATATGTCTTCCACATAATGTATTAGAAATATTTCTTAGCGCTCCCACTTAATTTCTTGAAAATGCAAGCATCTTCATCGTCTCTGATGAATTTAAACTCTTTTAACAGTTTCATCATGGTGAAGATTCCAACTCCTCGAAGCTTACTTCAACCATTGAGGTTTGCATACGCTTCTAGCATCACTTGAATTAACAAAACCCTTTGGAACATGTTATGCACACATCCTAGGTAACAATTCTATTAGAAAAAAACTTGTTTTGTTTATTCAACTACCACATAACAAAATTATATGTAGTGGTTGCTACATTAATCCTTCTAGACTAAATATCGCTATGGAAGATCAAATCTTATCATAGTCAACTGCTTGAACATTGTCGTTAACTCTTTCCCGACATGTCGATTATTTCATAGATGTGAAACATCCATGTCTATTTCTTTATAGATCGAAATACGACTATAAGGTTTTTACACCTTTCCAGAGGGTCTTCCAAGTTTAAAGCTTGATTTCTCGTGTATGGAACTATCATGGATTCTATGACTTAAAGCCATTTGACAGAGTCAGGGCCCATCATCGCATCTTTGCATGTAGTCGGTTCATCATTTTCAAATAATGATCTAACTCTCAAATCTTGGTATTTGATCGTTTACCCGACCTACTTTGTTCAATAGGAACTTAGACCTCTGTTACCACAACCTTTGAGGCACGTGAGCCATGAGCATTGTTGCTACCTCCGGAACACTTTTCGGTGTTGCGCAACTTTGCACATATAGCTAAGGTTCTTTTAACCTTATCAAAGTTCTATTGTCCTCCCACTTAACATTTCGTGAAAATTTCTTTACAAGAAACCTGACATTCTAAGCGACAAACACTTTTGTCTTTATGGAGGAATACTTAACGGTTATTCAAAATATCCTACAAAGACATACTCATACGACTTTGGTTATAAACATCTTACTTATGCATAGCATACCAATGTTTAAGAACGAACAACTTGGGTTTTATCCCAAACCATAACTTTATATGGTGTCATTTTAACGGATGATGATGGAGCTCTTTTCAGCGAAAAGCGGTAGTCTATAAAACTTTAATCTTCAAAATATAATGACACTCTTATAAATGACACCTTTGATCTTACCATGTCAAACAAGGTTTTATTACATATCTCGATCACTCCATACTACTATGGTGTTTTCGGGAAACATAAATCTACGGAACGATTCCTCAAATCTTAGGTGTTATGCTAAACTTGTAACTCAAAATCTTCTTTTATGATCCTATCATAAATTCTTTATTTTCTTGTTACATTGATTTTGCACTTCATCTTCAAAGTCTTTGAACTTTTCAAATGTTTCACACTTCATCCTAATTAAGTAAATATTCATATATTCACTCAAATTTTTGGGGAAAACATATGAAGTTGAAATCCATCGCTCTTGACTACACATAATGGACTTAATACAACAATATGTACAAGTTCCAATAAGCTAATCATCTGTTCCCTTTGGCCTATGAACGGAGTTTTAATTATCTCTAGGAAAGTTTCACAAGCGTCATTTGATCAAAAATCAAAAGACTCCAAAATTCCATCCACATGGAGTTTCTTCATGTTTTCTTTCCAATATAATTTAAACGGCGATGTCACTTCCTAAGTGATCTTTCTTATCAATTGTCTTTCAAATTTTTAGCAATAGTTTTATGGATGTGATTTATCCAACGAGATTTGTAAATCATCCATATTTTATGGATTACGGCAATTATTTGAACAACCCTTTTGTTTTCATAATACCTGATAAAAAAACCTTGAAGGAAAGCTTTGATGTTAACGAGCAACACAACAACCCTTTATTTGTTCTCGATGAACATCATCACATATTCTTTTGCTAGTTACTTAAGCCATTGTAGTTCATGAATTGTGTTGTTTCGTATGATGATTCACACCAACAAATTCAGTATCCAATACTTAAGAACCACATTGTTTAATAAGCAAAGAACCATAATATGTATATCCTCCATATACCTAAGTTAAGAATTCTAGTCTTTTCTTTTCTGTCATATATTTATGAGATTCTCTTTTAGTATTTCCTTTTATGTTTGAAAGAATCTATCAACATAAATAGTGGAGCCATTCATATGACACATAGTCCAAAGCATGTATAGTTAAATACCAATGTATTTGGACTTGCACTTTGAAGTAAATCACCATCATCAAATATTTGGTGTTCTTTCAAATTCCATTGTTTGGTAATCATTTAGTGTAGTAAACATTTTACCTACATCAAATATTCATCCTTATCATGGAATTATTCATGATTAAGCTACTTTAGCTTATAACGGTGAATTGCGATTATAATGTTGCTCTCCAAAACCTTTTGGAGGATTAGGACGACTAGCGTCACCAACCTTTTGAAAATTCTCATCAAATATGAGAACATGAACTTTGCCATATTATACTCTATCATGTTATAATCAAAACATCATTTCAGATGTCGCAATATCTTCCACATATGAGTGCCTAGATAACCTTGATATTAAAAAAATCTTTTGAATATCAAGAATCATGGAGATAAACATGATACTTATATACTAACACTGGAATTGTTACTCTTGATTTAATACCAATTATTAAACTTCACGGAGTAACCGGAACTTACTGAAAGTTTGCAATAGGACTTTTAAACTTTAGATTAACACTTCAAAACAATACGATACCAGTTTGTAAAGTAACTAACCAGAATTCTATAGTTCTATTATCTCAATTATAACTAAGCGCAAGGTGGTAAACGGATGCCAATGACTATAACAACTATGAAAATTCACTTTGATTTAATTTATGATAAATAGTGTTCAAATTTTAATCATATTGCTGTTGAACTCCCACTCAAAACAATATCCCTCACATTTTTTTAGTGATTACATGAACCAAATCCACTATACCAAGTCCGATCATCACGTGACATGATGTAGTTTCAAAGGCGAACAATCATCATGTTCATCATATCATCTATATGACTCATGCTTTACCTTTCGGTATTTCGTGTTCCAAGACCATGTATGTACATGCTAGGCTCGTCAAGATCAAACCTTAGCTTCCGCATGAGCAAATCTGGCTTGCTCCCGTTGTATACACTCGCAGAATCTAACACACCCGATCATCACGTGGTGCTTCGAAATAACGAGTCTTGCCAACGATGTCTACTAAGGATGAACACTTTATAACTTGATATTTTGTGAGAGGGATCATCTTATAATGCTACCGCGCGATCTAAGCAATACAAGATGCATAAAAGGATTAACATCACATGCAATTCATAATATGTGATATGATATGGCCTTTCTTCGTGTGCTTCCGATCTCCATCTTCAAGCACGGACATGATCTCCATCATCACCGGCGTGGCGTCAAGGTCAATGGCGCCGCTCCATGGTTGTCGTCCACCAGCATCAACTATTACAACTACTTTTAATAATAGACACGCATGTCTTTAACAAAATTAAAAAGACAACCATAAGGCTCCTGCAAAACAAAGTTAGACGCCTCTAATTTTCCTTGCATGTTTTACGTATTTTGGGGCTTTCAGTAAGTATCGTTCTAACTTACGAACAAGAACCACAACGTTGATACTAGTATTGTCAATCACCCGTTGTAAATTGAATTTTCACTATGTTGGGAGAAACAGGCACCCGCAAAGCCACTTATGCAATACAAGTTGCATGTCAAGCGTGGAGCAAGTCCCATGAACAATGTCATGTAAGGTTAGCCCGGGCCGCTTCATCCCACCATCCCGAAAGATGCAAAGTACACAAGAAGCAATCGACAACAAAAACATCAATGCCCACAATAACCATTGTGTTCTACTCGTGCAACAGATCTACATATAGACACGGCTATGATACCACTGTAGGGGTTCGTAGCATGGAAAACAAAAAAATCTACCGCATGAACACAAATAAGCCAAGATCTATCTACTAGATTGTAGCAACGAGTCTATTAGAGTACTCACGCTCGAAGATTCCAAAGCGGTTAACGAGAGCAGATTCTCGTGGGTGATGTAGTCATACACTTGTCGATCTCAAGATCGTGTAGACGATCCTTCCGGCGCTGTGTTCCGGCAGAGCTTCCACTGTCGGTCACATGTTGGGTACTCGATGAAGACCTTCCTCTCCCTTGTTCCAGAAGGCATCGGAGGTTGTAGTTCTCCCCTCGCGATTCCGGCAGCACGACGGCGTGGTGTCGGAAGTAGAGGGAAGATCCTGCAGGGCTTCGCCTAAGCCAGAGCATGTTATGGTGGAGAACTAGGGTTTCCAGCAATCTAGGGTTTAGAAGGCCGAAGAGGAGGAGGCGTGGCCGGCGGCGGCTAGGAAGGTAGCGCAAGGCGGTGGCAGCATGAGGCGGCGACTTGGGTGGAGGGGTGGTGGTGTTGTGTGTTTGGGGCAGCCCCCTCCCCTCTATTTATGAGAGGGAGGGGCAGCTTGGGAGAGGGGAGTTTGAATCCTTCTCCAACTCCTTCTCCTACTTGGCTTGTGGTGGAGGGAGAGAAGGATTCTTTCCTTCCTCCACCAGGATACATTGTCCCAGTTTGAATTTTCAAACTTGCCTTTTGACTTTCAATTTGGAGCTTAATTTCTTTCTTACAAACGCCCAACCATGTGACTTAGGACATGACGCAATCATTCCACTTAGTCATGACACATTCATGCACCCTTCCCCTTCCGGTCCGGTGAACCTTCTAGACCCTTCTAGATCATTCTGGTGAAAACACCGGAATCATTCCTGAA
Organism: Avena sativa; assembly: GCA_916181665.1. Classification (NCBI taxonomy): domain Eukaryota; kingdom Viridiplantae; phylum Streptophyta; class Magnoliopsida; order Poales; family Poaceae; genus Avena; species Avena sativa. The sequence continues at coordinate 10,206,291 of OV702279.1, forward strand.
CTCCGGAATTGGACTTAACTTATATGAATCTTATTCTTAGGACCATTCCGGATCTCCTCTTGATATCCTGGATCCCATCCGAGACTCCAAACAACATTCGGTATCCCTACTTACATTCTATATCTACTAAACAACATCGAATCCTTAAGTGTGTCTCCCTATGGTTCGTGAATTATGCAGACATGACCGAGACTCTTCTCCGATCAATAACCAACAGAGGAATCTGGAAATTCATATGGCTCCCACATATTTCTATGATTAATTTGTGATCGAATGAACCACTTACATACGATACTAATTTCCATTTGTCTCGCGATCTTTTACTTATTCGAGTTTTGATCGTCGGTATCTCTACATACCTAGTTCAACCTCGTTACCGATAAGTACTCTTTTCTCGTTCCCGTGATATGTGATCCCTTGTGAGCCAGTCACATGCTTGCAAGCTAATTGGATGACATTCCACCGAGAGGGCCAATATTATATCTATCTGTCATATGGATGGACAAATCCCACTCTTGATCCATGTGCCTTAATACATACTTTCTGAACACTCAATGCCACCTTTATAGCCACCCAGTTATGGTGTGGTGTTTGATGACATCAAAACATCCATCCGTTGATGGTGATTAGAATGATCTCATGGTCGAAGGATTTAGGTTACTATGTATCTGAAAGCTTATATCAACTTAACTATATTAAATGACTTGATCTTTATGCTACGCTTAACTATAGGAGTATGTCCATCACATCATTCTTCTAATGATATGACCTTGTTATTAATAACATCTCAATGTTCATGATTAGGAAACCATGATCATATATTAACCAACAAGCTAGTTTAACAAGAGGCTTTACTAGGGACTCTTTTATGTTTACAAATCATACAAGTATTAATGTTTCCGGTTAATACAATTATAACATGGTATGTAAACATTTATCATAAGCATGAAGATATGATAATAACTACTTTATTATTGCCTCTTGGGCATATCTCCAACAAGAACCAGTGTCCATGAACCAGTCACCTCTGCCACGATAGGAGACAACGGCGAGAGCAGTCACCAACGCGGGGTCCCACCGAGTTTAGGATGGTGGTGGCGCGGGGTAGTAGCCGACTGGCGTGGTGGGGTGGGCTGGAGGCACGGCATAGACCCAACGGACGCCGTGCTAGGGCACAATGAAAAAGGCCTGGTGAACACGGTCCCAAGATGCTTGGATGGGGGCGCACGGCACCGGCATCATGTAGGCGTGAACGACCCTAGTCTAGGGTTGTGTCCCGTCATCTAGGGGGCATCATCACGAGTTGCTGGGCGGGACGCTGCTGGTAGCCGTCATTGCCGTCGTTGCGCTGGCCGTTGCCGCCGCACACGTTTTGTCGTTGGCGGCCACCATTCCCGCCATTAGCGGGGGGAGCCGGATTAGCACGCGGCTAGGGTGCAAAGAACGGGTTCGGAGCCAAGGAATGAGGCGGGGGCGCCGAAGAGGGTGGAGCAGGGCGCCACGCGAGACTCCAGCGGCGAAGGAGGTGTGAGCCGCACGAGCCTGCATGTGTGTCAGCCGCCGTTCCTCGAGGTGGAGATAGGCCACGGCCTGCTCTAAGGTGGGCATAGTCAGCAGAGTGAGGTTGGCAGTGGCATTGCTGAGATCTTCGCCAAGACCGTCCATCGGCATGGAGAGGAGGAACGAGTCGGAGATTGGGAACTACAGATCACGAAGCTCGTCGGAGAGGGTTTTGAGGCGCAGGCAGAAGTCGTCGACGGAGAGATCGTTCTGTTGGGTGCCGAAGAACTGTTGCTGGAGGAAGATGATGCGCTGAGTCTTGTTATCGGTGAAGAGGCCGGTGATCTTGGTCCAGAAGGTCATGGACGACGGTGTGGAAGATCTCGGTGGAGACGGTCTAGAAAAACCAGCGGATGATGGTGGCGTCGATCGTCAGCCAGTCGGGGTCGTGGGGCATGCCAAGGAGGTCGATGGTGCCGTCGACATGATCAAGGAGATCATAATGACGGAAGAGGTGGCCGAAGTAGGTCTTTCAGGCAAAGAAGTTAGCTGCGGTGTGAGAGAGCTTCACCGGCACATGCTCGAGGATGGGGACGTCGCGGATGACGACGACGAAGGGGCTGCCGAAGGGGTTACTGCTCCCGGAGCGGGAGGACTTGAAGGGGTTGCTAGGGTCGGACAGGGAGGAGTCGGTCATGGTGGGCAGAAGCGGAGGAGCCGGCGGTGCCGAGAGGAGAGGGCGGCGCCTAAGGTTAGAATTCGTGAGAAGGCTGATACTATGTAGAAGGATTAGGGGAGATTGTGCAGCTCTCTCTCACACACACACACACACACACACACACAAACACACACACAAACACACACACACACACACACACACACACACACACACACACATATATATATATATATAATCCTTAGGTTACAAGGAGACTAAACAAACTAAAATACTATCTCAACAATATCAACCATATCCATTGCTTTCGCACCGAAATAGCCACTTAAGTACATGGGCAAACAAGTTTTATATGTAATCCCTCCGTTTCAATTTTGCCGGTTGCCGTCAACTCTCTCTCGCGTCCTCCTCCACTTTCCAGTTAATCGGATGTTCTCAGCTTCATCGCTTATCCGGTCTCCACGTACGTATCATTTGCACTCTGCGGGCAGTCTCGTGCGTGTGGCATGTCATCGTGATATCACGTTGCAGCGGTGCGATCCCAGACCGAGGCCTTCACCTGCATGGAGCTCGCCTACCACGCCGTCAAGCTCGCGATGGGTCACCACGTCCCGTGCTGCGCCGAGTTCCTTAGGGATCAGGCAGGTGAGAGGCTTGATTTGGCGGCGGTCGATGGCTTCAGGTTGTCGACGGGTTTCGCCGTCGTTCGAGTCGCCGACTCTGGTCGGCGTACACTAGCCTCAGCGCGATATCCCTAATGCCCTCGATTAGTCCCGTATTTGTATCAGGTCTGATCGGTTGGTACCATGTCCGAGTCAGCTCCATGTTTCCAATTCAAACCCCGTACATACACGTATCAGCTGATCGATCTGTCTTTTAATTCATATCACATATCAGCTGATCGATCTGCATTTTAATTCATGTCCAATACGTACACATATCAGCTGATCGATCTGCCTTTTTTTTCACTAGAGTTCGTGTATAATATATAACTATATAAGTGGACAATACAGAACTCTTCGGCCCGCCTACAACACACCCACAATCCGTCCGCCAACTAACCAACCAAAACTTTCCTTTAGGATGCGGGACCCAAGCAAGCCTCATCAAGTATACTTCCTAAATTAGTTTGCTAAATCGTTCTGCATTATAGAACGGAGGTAGTGCTTTTTTAATCTGCTCTTGATTTGCATGTTTCCGACAGACATAGTACATGATTCAATTCATTTAGTCTTGGTGATAGACATATAGTCGCGAAGGGATCTGGCGGCGGGGCTGGGAGCAACAAATAGTTCGTGCGTGGTCGTCGTGCTGGTTGCATGTGTGTCTTCCGTGGTGCTCCCATGCGCGTGTGTAGCCTGGCTTCCGTCCAGTTGGTCGGCGGATGTATTTTTTAACTTACTTATTTCTTTTACAAAGTTTTATTAAAAAATATAAAATAAAGCTGAAAAGTGGGGTTTAATTTAAAATAAAAGGATGACAAAATTTTAAATGAAAAAATATGGGTTAGCAAAAATATAAGTTTAGGGTTAAACAAACAAACCATTCAATTATGATTTGCCCGGATCCGGTGATGGAGGGGCGAGGATGGCAGTGTGCCTTCAGCTCGTGCCAGCGTTTGTAGTCGTCACTAGGTGGTACATTGATCTATTTATAATTTTTATTACTTTTAGGACTCTTTGTAGTGTTGTTGATGATTATTAATAGATCGGTGGAATTTTGCAAAACAAAATGATAATCCATTGTCTCCTTGTTCAACACGCTAGAAAAATGGTCTCCATTGCACCGGCTCCCTTGCTCCTGTGCGCCGAATATCCCGACCCCCTATGCACCTGCCCGCCACCGAAAATCTTGTGTCAACAAGATGAGAAACGAATACCCGTTGCTAAACAGTGCATGCCTTGCAAGTCTGCTGCGTGACAATGACAGAAACACGAGGTATGCATTCGGTTTGGACGCAGGAGAAAAGGTGGTTCGTAGAGACAAAGATGACACATATAGGAGAAAAACAGTAGATCCATTCGACTGGAACACTAGAGAAAGTGCGATCTGTCGAGGTGGAGGCGACACAGGGAAGAAGAACTAAAGCGACACAGTTCATAAGGAGATCAACTTAATATTCGTGTACATTTTATATTACACTTGCGACATGCACGAAGGTATTTAGGAACCGTAGCAACGCACAGACATTTAGCTAGTATAATTAATACAGGTTTCATCACTTGTTTGTGTTACATGTTTATTAATAGGGTAAGAGCATCTCTAACAGAGCCTGCATCGCGTCGGCACCCGCAAAATTCCGGTGGATTTGCGGTTTGCGGGCCAGGTGTGCGCTCTAGCAGGCCCGACAAACGGCGGCCTGCAAAATATCTTTGCAGGCCCCCGCGAAGGCCCGGCACCGCCCCCTACTTATAGCGGCCGGCGGAGCGAGTGAGGGTATCAAACCGCACTCCTCCGCCGTGACCTAACCCTAGCCGCCGCGCCGAGTCCCCAACTCCGGCGAGCAATTATTAGCTTTCACGCCGCATATCCGCACTCCTCCGCCATGTCTTGCACTTGCGGCGGTCGGGGCCACTTCAGGCTCGGCGGCGGTCGCGTCGGAGGCGGCGGGGGCAGCCGCGACCACGACGAGGAGCGCTATCGCAAGCTCGTCGCAATGGAGGTGGAGAAGAAGCGGAAGCGGTCCGTCGGCGCGAAGAAGCACGCGACGCTCAGGTGGTGCAACCGCGACGAGTCACCGCCGCCGAGCCTCCATGCGTACACGCCGGCGTGGTTCCACCTCGTTCCCGCCCGCGTTCCCCAACAGCGGGCTCATCTACGCCCGCAACGACGCGGAGGAGCACGCCTACCTCGCGGCCGCCATCCGCGCTTTGGAGGACGCGCTCGCAGAGGAGCTCTGACGTGAGCGAGTGGAGGCGGCGATGGCCCTTGAGGCCGTGCGCGTGCGCGAGCGCCAGGAGGCCGCCGTGGCGAAGGCGGACAAGGACGCCATGGACATCGACGTTGTCTTACTCGACGACTAGGCCACCGCGCGACGGCGAGCTCCATTTTGCACAGATCAGGGACGCGCCGCCGCGCCGCGGCCCCGCCGAGCTCGCCCCTACTAATCCACTAGTATTAGGATTTTTATTTTGTGCATCGGTGCGCTTTTGCATTGTACATATTATATTATGTATTGACGAGAACAACGGTGATCCACGATGAACGCGCGCATCTCATTTACCGGGAATTTTCAAAAAAAAATTGCAGTTCGTCCCAGTTCAGGCTCTGATCTGCGTCATGCCCTCGCGAACTGCAAATTCATAGATCAGTGGCCTGCAACTCGCGATTTCAGTTCTCGCAGTTGCACGCTCTATTAGAGATGCTCTAAATACTACCTATCGTGGTTCCATCTGAAACAAATAGCCGGACTAGCATCTGGTCATTCATTCGGAGCGAAGCATCCAACGACACATGATTCAGCTATATAATGAATCGCACCACACCATCTCTTGTCGTCGCCACTCCTGTCGATCCTCCTGGTTTCCGCTCGCCGTCGCCGCCGGCCCTCCCTCGATGTTGCCCGGTTTCTGGCGGCGCTCGTCGATGCTGTATGGGTCCATGGCCAAGACCTCGACCAGGCACTAGTGGAAAAAGGGCTATCCGTTCGCGACCCCTCAGAGCATTTGTCCCGGTTGCGCCACCAACCGAGACTAATGCTGGCACGCGTCCCGGTTGGAGCGGGCACGGGGCCAGGGGGCATGCGTCCCGGTTGGTAAGGGGGAATACGTCCCGGTTGGAGCCACCAACCGGGACTAAAGGTTTGGCCACAGCCACGTGGCGTGGCACGCACCTTTAGTCCCGGTTGTTGGCTCCAACCGGCACTAAAGACCCCCTGCCCTCTATAAATACAACGCCCCAGCCCCCTCTGCCTCCACTCTGTTTTTTCGAATGGTGGAAGGTGTGAGGGGGTGTGCTAGTTTTTTCTCATGCATGCATTGAAGGTGTTTGATGAAATGTTTGAGTGAATAATCCCGTTGAATTTCTCATAGAACAAAAATATAGAAGGTGTCCGAGACGCACTTGAGCTTTCTCCTCTTTATTTCCCTCGATCGAGGTTAGCAATCTTATCTTTTCTAGGTCATTGATACAATTCATGTGTCGGTGTGAATTGGTTATTTCACTATTTATGATGTCCTGTTTTTTGATAAAATTACTTATATGATGCAGATGAACGGTCGGGAATGGATGTACGGTGACCGGCGCGTAGCCGGGTATATCAAAGGCGTGGATAAATTTATCGATGTGGCTACGGCAAACAAAGAGAATGGATTTATACGTTGTCCATGTGTTCAATGTAGGAACAACAAGGAGTACTCTTCCTAAAAAATCATTCGCGGCCACCTGATTATGAAAGGTTTCATGCCCAACTATAATTGCTGGACCAAGCACGGGGAAAGAGGGGTTATGATGGAAGATGGTGAAGAAGAAGATGATGATAACAACTATCATCATATGTTTCCTGAATACAGTGATACTGCAATGGAAGACAATGGAGAGGCAAGAGGTGAAGAACGGGCATCATATGAGCCGGCTGATGAACTTGGTAGGGTCATTTCTGATGCAAAGCGAGACTGTGAAACAGAAAATGAGAAGTTGAGGTTAGAGGGCATGTTAGAAGATCACAAGAAATTGTTGTACCCAAATTGTGAAGATGGCAGCACAAAGCTCGGTACCACACTGGAATTGTTGCGATGGAAGGCAGAGTGTGGTCTAACTGACTCCTCATTTAAAAAGATGCTGAAAATAATGAAGCCGAAGTTTCCAAAACATAACGAACTTCCCGAGAGTACCTACGAAGCAAAGAAGACTCTCTGTCCTCTGGGATTAGATGTGCAAAAGATACATGCATGCATTAATGACTGCATCCTCTACCGCGGTAAGGAGTATGAGAATTTAGATAAATGCCCGGTATGCAATGCGTTGCGGTATAAGATCAGACGAGATGACCCTGGTGATGTTGAGGGAGAGCCCCTCCGGAAGAGGGTTCCTGCTAAGGTTATGTGGTATGCTCCTATAATAGCAAGGTTGAAACGCATGTTCAGAAACAAAGAGCATGCCAGGTTGTTGCGATGGCACAAAGAAGACCGTAAGAAAGACGGGAAGTTGAGACACCCTGCTGATGGGTCACAGTGGAGAAAAATAGAGAGAGACTTCCCAGACTTTGCAGGTGACGCAAGGAACTTATGGTTTGGTCTAAGTACGGATGGCATGAATCCTTTTGGGGAGCAGAGTTGCAGTCACAGCACCTGGCCCGTGACTCTATGTATCTACAACCTGCCTCCTTGGTTGTGCATGAAGCGTAAGTTCATTATGATGCCAGTGCTCATCTAAGGCCCGAAGCAACCGGGCAACGACATTTATGTGTACCTTAGGCCATTAGTTGAAGAACTCTTACAGTTGTGGGGCAAACCAGGTGTACGTGCGTGGGATGAGAACAAACAGGAGCCATTTGATCTACGAGGGTTGTTATTCGTAACCATCAATGATTGGCCTGCTCTTAGTAACCTTTCAGGAGAGACAAACAAGGGATATAAGGCATGCACCCACTGTTTAGATAAGACCAAAGGTACATATTTGCATAAATGCAAGAAGGTTGTGTACCTGGCGAATCGACGATTTCTTCCGACCAATCATCCCGTAAGAAAGAAAGGCAAGCATTTCAAAGGTGAGGCAGATCACCGGAAGAAGCCTGAACTCCCTGCTGGTGATGATGTATTTGGTATGGTCAAGGACATAGAAGTAATCTTTGGAAAGGGTCCCGGCGGTCAATCAGTTCCGAACGACGTCGCTACAGGACACGCACCCATGTGGAAGAAGAAATCTATATTTTGGGAGCTGCCATATTGGAAAGTCCTGCGTGTCCGCTCTTCAATCGACGTGATGCACGTGACGAAGAATCTCTGCGTGAACCTGCTAGGATTCCTAGGCGTGTATGGGAAGACAAAAGATACACCTGAAGCACGGGAGGACCAACAAATTATGAAAGACCCAAAGAACATGCATACACATAACAAGACGGATAAAGGGCGTCACTTAAGTCGTGCCAGCTATGCTCTTACCAAAGCAGAGAAGGAAATCTTTTTTGAAGTCCTTTACAGTATCAAGGTGTCGTCGGGCTTCTCATATAATATAAAGGGGATAATAAATATGGCAGAGAAAAAGTTCCAAAACCTGAAGTCTCATGACTATCACGTGATTATGACGCAATTGCTTCCGATTGCATTGAGGGGGCTTCTACCGAAAAATGTTCGAGTACCCATTGTGAAGTTGTGTTCATTCCTCAATGCAATATCTCAGAAGGTAATCAATCCAGATATTCTGCCAAGGTTACAGAAGGATGTGGTACAATGTCTTGTTAGTTTTGAATTGGTGTTCCCACCATCCTTCTTCAATATTATGATGCATCTCCTGGTTCATCTAGTGGAAGAGATTGCCATTCTCGGTCCGGTATTTCTGCACAATATGTTCCCCTTTGAGAGGTTCATGGGAGTCTTAAAGAAATATGTTCATAACCGTGCTAGACCAGAAGGAAGCATCTCCAAGGGATATGGAACAGAGGAGGTCATTGAGTTTTGTGTTGACTTTATTCCTGACCTTAAGCCGATTGGTGTTTCTGACTCGCGGCATGAGGGAAGACTAAGTGGAAAAGGCACGCTGGGAAAGAAAGCAATGATATGTAGGGACGGGGATTCTTTCACTAAAGCACACTACACAGTTCTACATAATTCCACCTTGGCAGCTCCGTATATCGAGGAACACAAGAATATTGTACGCTCCAAAAACCCGGGGAAGCCTGAATCATGGATTACAGATGAACACGTGAAGTCTTTCGGTGGTTGGATGCGGACACATCTCTTGAATGACACCACTGTTGGAGATCAGCTATACTTGTTGGCCGCATCACCATCTTCTACTGTATTGAATTTCCAAGGGTACGAAATAAATGGGAATACATTCTACACGATCGCCCAAGATAAAAAGAGCACCAACCAAAATAGTGGTGTCCGCTTTGATGCAATAGACGAGAATGGACAAAAGGACACATATTATGGTTACATAGAGGAGATATGGGAACTAGACTATGGAGTCTCTTTTAAGGTCCCTTTGTTTCGCTGCAAATGGGTCAACCTGAATGGGGAAGGGGTAAAGATAGACCAGTTGTACGGAATGACAACAGTGGATCTCAACAATCTTGGTTATAGAGATGAACCATTCGTCCTAGCCAATGATGTGTCTCAGGTTTTCTATGTGAAGGACATGTCCTCCAGACCGAAAAAAAGAAAAAATATGCAAACGAATACATCATATGATGAGCCAAAGCGTCACATAGTTCTTTCAGGGAAAAGAAACATCGTGGGAATCGAGGACAAGACAGACATGTCAGAAGATTATAATAAGTTTGATGAAATTCCGCCCTTCACAGTGAAAACTGACCCAAGCATTCCGTTAAGTAAAGAAGATGCTCCATGGTTACGTCTGAAGCGGTCATAAGGAATGACATATGCCAAGAAGTTCATGCTCATATTATGTAACTCTAGTTCATGTCTTTCGCGGTTTGTGGCTTGACCGAAGGATATCTTTCGCGGTTTGTGGCCTTTAGTCCCGGTTTTGTAGTCTCAGTTTTTAATATTAATAAATGTCTTGAGTGTTAGTCCCGTTTTGTGGCTGGACCGGGAGTGCCTCTATGACCAGTTTCTTGGAGATGCCGGAGGACTGGGATCCAGCGGCATCTCCCTGAAACTGGTCGTAGTGGTGTCCCTGCTCTCGAAAACCATCTTGCAGCTTGTAACTTCTCTAACTAGATCAGTACGCCTCGGAGCTAACTAATTTCACATATTAGGGAGTGCCTCTATGACCAGTTTCTCGGAGATGCCGGAGGACTGGGCTCCGTCGGCATCTCCCTGAAACTGGCCGCAGTGGTGTCCCTTCTCTCGAAAACCATCTTGCAGCTTGTAACTTCACTAACTAGATCAATACGCCTCGGAGCTAACTAATTTCACATATTAAGGAGTGCCTCTATGACCAGTTTCTCGGAGATGCCGGAGGACTGGGCTCCGTCGGCATCTCCCTGAAACTGGCCGTAGTGGTGTCCCTGCTCTCTAAAACCATCTTGGAGATGCCTCAAACTGGCTGGAGGACTGGACTCACAAGGATGCCTATTTATAGTACAAGCAGCTCGGCATAATGTCGACACTCACGACATAATGTCGACACTCACGACATAATGTCGACACTCACCCCTATTATTAGTGCTGACTCATCTTTAGTCCCGGTTGGTGTCTCCAACCGGGACTAAAGGTTCATCTTTAGTCCCGGTTGGTGACACCATCCGGGACAAGGTACAAGCCGCACGACATAATGTCCACACTCACCCCTATTATTAGTGTTGCCTGGCCCACTCTGTCGCAATCCCTTCAGTCGCGGTTGGTTTCTCCAACCGGGACTAAAGATGAACCCTCTCTTTATATAGGCATTTCCCTCTATTTATTAGGTAACACTCAAGACATTTATTAATATTAAAAACCGGGACAAACCGGGACTAGCTAACACTCAGGACTAAAGCAGCCCCCTTTAGTCATAATCATGCCTAGTCCTATAGTACGCAGCTTCAGGGTCTTCATCGTTGTTGTCATCATCATCGTCATTGTCACCTGCCACTCCGGGGATCCTCAGCCCATCCATGGCATATACCAGGGGCCATTCTAGCCTCGGATTCACGGCGGGCGGGAGAGGGGTCTCCTGGAAGACGATGCCGCTACCGCCGGGACAGTGTGGGGCCTGTGGCGGGTGGACTCGTGGGCACCGTAGGCGAGGAGGTCTCCCCGGGCGATGTAGCGCATCACTCCGATGATAGTACGGTTAGCCCACCACAGACGACGGCCGGCTTCGTTGTGGTTCACCGGTGGTGGGCCATCACCCTCGTACCTGGCGAGCTCCCTTTCCCGCCTATTAGCGCAGAAGGCATTCCAGGTGTCGTAGTTGTCGGGATCCCACTGGGGATCCATCCGCTGCTCCGGCGTGAGCTCGTGATAGAAGTGGTTTGTGATGGCCGCCTGGCGTGCGGAACCTTGAGGGAATGGAGGGACAGGAACCCCTCCAGCGCTCAGCATCCAGCCGGCGGGCGGCCGGTAGCCCGGCGGACAAGGGTAGTTGGAGGCGCACAGCGCCTCGGTCTCCTCGAGGGTCAGAATGGCCCAGTAGGCGTTGTCCATTGTTCTAAGAGAGGAAGGTGTGGATGTGTGGATATCCATGGCACGATCACCCTAAATATAGAGGGAAAGGGCGGGAAAACTTGGCGTGAAGCTTTGGGAAATGGCGGGAAATATCTTTAGTCCCGGTTAGTGACTACATCCGGGACTAAAAGCTCTAGTAGAAAGGAAAGGGCGGGGAAACTTGGCGGGAAGAGGTGGGAAATGGTGGAAAATATTTTTAGTCCCCGTTTGTGACTACATCCGGGACTAAATGTCTGCCGAATCGGCAGGAAGTTATGTGCTGAATCACGGCATAGTTTGTGATGTTGTGCTGAATCGCGTGGTGTCATATTTTGTTACATAGTTGAAAGGAAAAATACCAGACTTGGTATATTGATCATGTTTCGAAAAAACCTTCACAAAATGACCTATCATGTTCGAGGTTTCATGGCTTTCGGTCCAAATGACCGATGTTATGTGCTGAATCACGGCATAGTTTGTGATGTTGTGCCAATATTATGCATGTGTGTGTACATTGGTATGGAGAACAATGTTGCAGGAGGAAGATTTCCTTTTTGTCGCACGGAAAAGCCCTTTTCCATTTTCCGAGCGCAAAAAACGGGTCGTTTTGTGAAGTAACCACCAAAATGCCGTTTCAGAATGCTACCGCCCCATTTTCCTAAAATACTAGACCACCTTACATGGACTATCTCCCAACCGGTACATCTCAAACCTTTTCGTCCATCCCGGGTAAAAAGGACAAATGTCTGCCGAATCGGTAGGAAGTGGGTCCGGTTTGTACTACAGGTACATGATCTATCGCCCGTGATTTTTTGAAAAAATCATTTTTAGACTCACAATATGTGGTTTCTTTAGAGATCCAATGCAAGTTCTAACGATGCTCGTCCCCTATCTTCATGCACACCGGTTCGACCATAGTTAGAAATTCAGATAATTCAAAACGGGCATAATAAATTCAAAAAAAATCCGAACAATGAAAATCCTTCGCGTGGTGTCATATTTTGTTACGTAGTTGAAAGGAAAAATACCAGACTTGGTATATTGATCATGTTTCGAAAAAACCTTCACAAAATGACCTATCATGTTCGAGGTTTCTTGGCTTTTGGTCCAAATGACCGATGTTATGTGCTGAATCACGGCATAGTTTGTGATGTCGTGCCCATATTATGCATGTGTGTGGACATTGGTATGGAGAACAATGTTGCAGGAGGAAGTTTTCCTTTTTGTCGCACAGAAAAGTCCTTTTCCATTTTCCGAGCGCAAAAAACGGGTCGTTTTGTGAAGTAACCACCAAAATGCCATTTCAGAATGCTACCGTCCCATTTTCCTAAAATACTAGACCACCTTACATGGACTATATCCCAACCGGTACATCTCAAACCTTTTCGTCCATCCCGGGTAAAAAGGACAAATGTCTGCCGAATCGATAGGAAGTGGGTCCGGTTTGTACTACAAGTACATGATCTATCGCCCGTGATTTTTTGAAAAAATCATTTTTAGACTCGCAATATGTGGTTTCTTCAGAGATCCAATGCAAGTTCTAACGATGCTCGTACCCTATCTTCATGCACACCTGTTCGACCATAGTTAGAAATTCAGATAATTCAAAACGGGCATAATAAATTCAAAAAAAATCCGAACAATGAAAATCCTTCGCGTGGTGTCATATTTTGTTACATAGTTGAAAGGAAAAATACCAGACTTGGTATATTGATCATGTTTCGAAAAAACCTTCACAAAATGACCTATCATGTTCGAGGTTTCATGGCTTTCGGTCCAAATGACCGATGTTATGTGCTGAATCACGGCATAGTTTGTGATGTTGTGCCCATATTATGCATGTGTGGACATTGGTATGGAGAACAATGTTGCAGGAGGAAGTTTTCCTTTTTGTCGCACGGAAAATCCCTTTTCCATTTTCCAACACTCACCCCTATTATTAGTGTTGACTCGTGTTTTGTCCCGGTTGGTGTCTCCAACCGGGACTAAAGGTTCATCTTTAGTCCCGGTTGGTGACACCATCCGGGACAAGGTACACGCCGCACGACATAATGCCGACATAAAAATAGAAAATGGTTTTGGATTATTTATTCAAATCCATACACTTTTTATGTTTAAAGTTTTTCTAAATTCCAAATTGATATTAAAAAATATAAGTTAATTCATTTTTAATTGTAAATGGTTCATATTTTAAATGGTTACATTAATTATTTTTTAAAACAGAAAATGGTTTTGAATTATTTATTTAAATCCAAACACTTTTTATGTTTAAAGTTTTTCTAAATTCCAAATTAATATTCAAAAATATAAGTTAATTTATTTTAAAAGGTTACATTAATTATTTTTTAAAAATAGAAAATGGTTTTGGATTATTTATTCAAATCCATACACTTTTTATGTTTAAAGTTTTTTCTAAATTCCAAATTGATATTAAAAAAAATAAGTTAATTCATTTTTAATTGTAAATGGTTCATATTTTAAATGGTTACATTAATTATTTTTTAAAACAGAAAATGGTTTTGAATTATTTATTTAAATCCAAACACTTTTTATGTTTAAAGTTTTTCTAAATTCCAAATTAATATTCAAAAATATAATTTAATTCATTTTAAAAGGTTACATTAATTATTTTTTAAAAATAGAATATGGTTTTGGATTATTTATTCAAATCCATACACTTCTTATGTTTAAAGTTTTTCTAAATTCCAAATTGATATTAAAAAAATATAAGTTAATTCATTTTTAATTGTAAATGGTTCATATTTTAAATGGTTACATTAATTATTTTTTAAAACAGAAAATGGTTTTGAATTATTTATTCAAATCCAAACACTTTTTATGTTTAAAGTTTTTCTAAATTCCAAATTAATTATCATTTAAAAAACAATACAAATTTAAACCCCAAAATAAAAAATAAGGCGGGAACAGAGAGAAAATACCTGAAATTTTTTGAAAACAGGGGAATATGTCCAGGTTGGAGCCACCAACCGGGACTAAAGACCCCCTGCGCGCCAACCCTTGGTCTGCTGAAAATATTGGAGTATAGGTCCCGGTTGGTGGCTCCAACCGGGACGTATAACCCTTTAGTCTCGGTTGGAGCCACCAACCGGGACTAAAGGTCCTTTGGTTATAACCCTTTAGCCCTTCCTCTTCTTCTTCCCTTCCCCATCACTCCTCTGCTTCACCGACGCGCGCACAACCGCCCCCGACGCCGGCAGGCTGCCCGAGCTCGCCGCCCCCGACGCCGTCAGGCTGCCCGAGCCCACGCGTTCCATCCGCCAGCACCGCCGCCTCCGTCCATGCGCGCACCAGTCGTCGCCCAGGACTCCGTCTTCCTCGACCCCGACCGTGCTCGCCGGCGTCGATTCTCTCAACCTCGACCTCCCGCGCTCTCTTCGACCAACCTCACGCGCTCAGGGTGAGCAAGCGATCCTTCTGGATGCCTCTTTCCTTCCCCTCTCGCTGTAGTTCATGCCTGCGCCGTTAGATCCCGCGTTCGCCGCCGTCGTCCGTCGTTGTACCACCTGCTCCTGCAACCAACAGAGGGCGGCGCCGCCAATTTTGAGTCCGCCTGGATGCGCTGATTCCAGCACGCCAAGTCCCGCAGCCCCGCTTGCTCTCCTCCGCTGCCTACCATCGCCGTCTGACGTGTCTCCGGCGAGCCCGACGTGGCGTCTAGGTGGCATCCGCGTGGCCCTGGTCCCACTAGTCAGCCTCTAGGGCTAGCTCCTTCTCTGGTGACAGATGACCCTGTTTCCCCTTTGCTTGCGTGACAGGTGGCCCTGGTCCCACCAGTCAGCCACTATGGCTAGTTGTTACTATGGTGCAGAAGGTTTAAAGATTTGATTTAATAATTTGAGAATTTGAATAAAACTTGTAAATTCAATAACTTTTAATCTGTAATTCAGAAAAATACAAATAATATACCAAAATGTTCAGAAAAATGAGAACTATCTATCTATGCTATAATCATGCATTGTTCAACAACTTAAATTACAAGTTTAATTAGAACACCCTAGTAACCCTAACAGGTGATTCCGGAGTTCCTTGAGTTAGGGTTTGCGCCCCTCAGAACCCCGATTAACTTGTCGAACATGCTTTAGGGTTACATTCCAATGCACATTAACTTGTCATATCATCATCATTGCTTGAGCATTGCATCGATGCCATGTGTTGATTGTTTCCCTTTCTTTTCGGTGATTTGGTTCTTCTCGGTAGAATACGATATCGAGATCGAGATCGAAGACCGAGATCAAGACCATAGAAGATCGACGAACAATACTTGACCAACTATAATCAAGTCAAGTATTTTGTTAGTATCTAGTGTTACCTATCTGCTGGATAGTTTCCCTTTTGTAGCCTTATACTCATGTTCCACTCTCATATGCATCCGAGGTTTCTCCGAACTAGGTTTTACACCCCTCGGAACTCCGGAATATTGATTTTAGTTGATTTTAGCTAGAGTTACCTATCTACTACACGGTTTCCTTTTTGAAGCTAGGTTTAGGGTTTAGGGTTTCTCTTCATTTTTATTATTGTGTATGTATATATTAGGGTTTCTCTGAATTAGGGTTTATATCTCTCAACACCGTACTTAACCTTCTCCTTTAGCCGCTTTGACTTATTCGTTTTTCCACCTATGCAGAAAATATGGACCCACACGTCAAAGACGAAGAAAAGGAAGAGTTGATACAAGGTGTGATCCGTGGGGAAGATAATTTAGACGTATCAACGTTTCTGAACAACTCCGGTGAGGGTGATCCTATTTTTATCGAAATAGACAACTTGTTTGAGGTTGAAGGTGTTGCCTTCCGCGAGGGAGAAGGCGATGCCTTGTGTAATCGAGAAGACGACCGCTCCGGCGAGGTGCATGTAATATAATTAATTCATTAATTAATCATCTGCTATCTATATAGAAATAGTAACGACGATCTGTCTTCTTTTAGCCCTCTGGATCGAAGGAATCTACTGAAAAGAGCAGACGAGGCCCAACCAAAAAGTTCCAAGACCATGAGAGGTTCAGGATCGAAGATGTCGCTGAAGACGGCAAGCCGACGGCTCCCGAAGTTGTCGCAAACAAATTTGTGGCACAATGCGGAGTAATCGTTAGGGACTTAATCCCGATCACCATTAGAAATTGGAATAGGCCTGCTAATGCGGATGAAGAGGGAACATGTTTATTTGTCCCTAACCACGCCAAATATTTACTGTGGAAGAGGCTCATGGTTAATTTCAAACTACCGAAGATAGAGCTGGATCCAAATGCGGAGGATCCAGTTGAGGACGCCTTAAAACATGGGAGAGCCATGGAGGCTAAGGTCAGGGAGTGGGCTTTGAAGAAGATGGTCCAGTGTTTCACCAACTGGAAGAAAAGATTGCACCTTGACTATGTCATGAAAGACAAGACTCCCGATTTCAAGAATATTCAGTTTGAGAAGATAAAACCATTCTGGGCTGAGTTTGTGGAATACAAGACATCAGAAAAAGCTAAGAAAATGTCTGCAACGAATAAGCTGAATGCTGCTAACAAGAAGTATCACCATACTATGGGGCAAGGTGGCTACAGGGCTGGCATTCCTAAGTGGGAGAAACTTGAGAATGAACTACGTGATAAAAAGATCACCCCAGAGACAGACGATTGGGTAGAACGTGCAAGGAATTGGTTTTACGAGCATGGGGGCATGTTGGACTCAGAAGGAAGGTGTATATATAACATACGACATAAAGAAGACCCCTTGCCAATCGAGAGGATCAGAAAAGCAGTACAGGCTGTTAAAGATGGGTACTTCATTCCCGATAGAGAGAATGATGAGTTCACACTCGCCCTTGGAAATAAGGAACATGATGGACGAACACGAGGCACAAGAGGCTCCCAACCATGGAGGACTGGGTTTCCAGAAGAGAGGAAGAAATATCCTGATAGAAGCCGTCAGAGGAGAAAGGACAGGGTGGAAGTTGAAGCAGATAGTCAGAAAGAGCGAATGCGTTTAATTAAAGAACGATTAAAGCAACAACAAGATGAAATTAACGCACTTAAAGAGCAAAGTACTACCGGCTCATCTCAGCAGCACACTGCATTCGATGCTACCGGCCTATCGAATAATCGAAAAAGCAGTGTGGCTTCCACCGAGGTCCCGGGTGATGACAATGGCGATGACGATGATGCACCAACGATGGCTCCTGTTGGCTACCGAGTGGATGATATCACAGAGATGACACACTGCGAGCTACATGTCAAAGTTGTGAACATATCAATGAAGGTGGCGGTCGGATATGCCTTACCAATTGGACCCACACCAACTTATCATTGTCGTCCGGTTCCAGAGGGCTACGTTGTTGTCAGCGTGGATGAAATCATGCCCACCTTTGAAGTTTTGGATCTTCACTACCCTGCAGGTGAAGGGGATGTGACTGTGCTGGGAGACGCAAAAAACGTCAACATTCTATGGCCGAAGGAATGTATCGTGCTTCGAAATCACACGCCAAGGCCATCTTCGCCGCCGCCTCACCCGTCTCCAGCGAGGTCGTCGCCACCGCGGCAGACGTCTTCGTCGCCTCACCCGGCTCCGTCGCCTCACCAATCTCCGGCGCAGCCATCGCCGCGGGAGCCATCGCCGACGCCTAAGGGTCAAAAGCGTAAGCGTACCGCTACTGTGCCTCGTGGTAAGCGATCGCCGAAACGTAAACAAGAGCCTCTTCCAAAAGTACCAAAGGTTCCTCCCAAGAGAGCTTATGACTGTACTGAAGAGGAGACTGCGGTGATCGTTGATGCGGAAACGACAGCGTTTTTCGCTAAGCTGAGGCGGCCGAAAGAGCCAGTGTTCCCCAGCACCAAAGAAGAAAAAGCCAAAGTGTTGAAAATGCTAAAGAATCTTCATCAACCCGAGACAAAGCTGTCATCAGACTATGAGCGTTCTATTCTCAAGTCACATGCGGCACAAAAAGCCTCGAAGAGCAGTACTGATGCAAGCGAGAAATTTGTTGCCCAGCTCGGAGAACAAGCAAAACAGACTTGTCTCAAGGTGATTTCCCAAACCAATGTGGGGTCGAGCAAATATGGGGCCGAAGAGCAGTATGATCCAGAGGTAGTTGCACAATACGGAGAAGCTGTCGCTGCTCAAGGTATGAGTATTGCCCAGTACTTATCCCAGTTAGAGTTCTTCCCCGTGAGTGAAGTAGCATACAAATACCAGTACGACAAACCTCTCGTCAAACCTGAGGAGGTAAACAATCTTCCAACAAAAATGCGAAGATTGCATAACTGGTACATGCATGCCACAAGGGCCGGGGCTAACTGGATAGTGCCGAGGGTTACAAAAAAGCATCATGGGAAAGATAAGGATGACATGATATCCATTGAATTTGATGAACTATTTCAATTATTCAATCAAGACGCCTTGGACAAATCGATCATCAATGCCTATTGTCTGTAAGTACTAATTCTGTAATTAATTTAGTCTCCAGCTATATTATTTTGTTTATTGCATGTATATAATCATACTGTAATATGCAGAATGAAGATTCTCGAATGCAGCAGAGGACAAATCTATGACATTGGCTTCATTGACCCATATTGGGTTCATGAAGCTAATCTCAAAATAAGCCCCCAGGATACGAAGGATAATATAGTACACGCGTTAAGGTTTCAAGAAACCAAAAGGGAAATACTATTTCCTTACAACTTCGAGTGAGTGTTATTGTCTTGTATACACTTTCTATTTCGCTTACTCGATGTTAAGTATATAATTGATTAGTTATGCATTTGCAGCTTTCACTATATTCTGTTAATCATTCAACTTGACAAAGGGCGTGTACTAGTCATGGACTCGAAACATAACCCCCTTGAGACGTGGAAGGACATGCAGATAATTCTCCAGCGGTAATTCTAATCATTACGACACTATATCGGCAACGTTCGTGAATTTTATGATATCAAGTACTTAATAACTTATTTTATTCGTTTTCTACGCCGGGCAGCGCTTGGAAACGGTTCACCAACAAGGCTAGGGGTGTTTGGAAAGAGGAGCTTACATTTCAACCACTAAATGTAAGCACCACTAGCTATATCCGCGGATCTCTTTGATTCTAGTTTTGATACAGTTATTATCATGCTTGATTATTATTTTGATTGAACTTTGTTCTCGTAAAGTGCCTGACACAAGGACCAGGTAACAATCTATGTGGATACTATGTTTGTGAGTTCATCCGGCAGACGTGCGATGAGAAGGACAGAAATTTAGAGCAACTCCACGTACGTAAACAATTTCTATAGTTTTTAATTACAATCAAATTGTGTTTAGTTTCATTCATATAGGCTGACTCCTTTTTTAAATCAGATCGAATGTCTACGGGACGGTCTTCTGCCAAAGGATCGCGTACGAGCAATTCAGGAGGAATTGGCGGGATTCTTGGATGCAGAAGTCCTAGACCCAAAAGGGGAATACTACTCGCTGTGTATAGACAATAGGAATTGTAAAAATAGCAACTTTGAAGAAATTGGCCGGTAGCATCGAATAGCAACTTTTGTATGTAGTGCATGAACTCGATCCTTGTATTTAATGTAATATTGTCATCATTATGTAATATAAGGTTCCTTTATTGATAAGTGCAAATCACTAAATAAACAATAAAACAACCTAAATAAATTCTCTGCCGCGGCACAAAAAGTGGCGAAAATGCTGCCGCGGCAACAAAATGTGCCAAAACGAATTCTCTGCCGCGGCAGAGAAATGGGCCAAATCTCTGCCGCTGCAGAAGGTTATTAGTCCCGGTTCCTGTCACGAACCGGGACTAATGCTCCACCCCCCTCGCCCTCTGCCGCTGCCACGTGTGCACCCTTTAGTCCCGGTTGGTGGGGCAACCGGGACTAAAGGTTAGGGCTTTAGTCCCGATTGCCCCGTCCCGGTTGGGCAACCGGGACTAAAGCCCCGTACCAACCGGGACCTATAGCCCCGTTTCCACCAGTGAGGGGCCCTCCTGGCCGACGAGGGTCAGGAGCGGAGCACAAAAAAGGGCATCGGCGCACACAACAGATCAGCCCGGCACGTGTCACATGATGTTGAGCGCGATGAGGAAGCACTACACACGATTGCTCTGATTATGGTTCTTCTCTGCAAGATCATTGAGATGTGGAGCATACGGATGTGCTTCGCTGCCCACAACCCCCGCCTCTACCAGCACCATGCTTCCTTAACTCATATCTTAGTTGCATCATCCTTAACAAGACGTCGCAACATAAATAATACTTTCTGAAGTATAACATGTATGCTTCTTATATCACAGAGAGTGTTTCCGAAAATCTTTCAGCTTCCAGACCATGGATTCTAAAAGTGTCACTTGTACTGCTTCATACTACCAATTTAGTTGCCCCATGGCCAAAAATCAAAGCTACTGATGTACCGTTTGCACGATTCTTATAAAACATTTGTGCTTCACACAAGCATCTAATGAAATTCAGTCTCATGTGTACGTGCTTTCCCTTTTTTCAGGGGAAGAAGCGAACTACTACTACTCCGGATAAGGAAAAAAGGCAGGAGAGCTGATTCGAAAAGAACGAGCAGGAAAGGTTAACGATGTTTCCGGATGGTGCGTTATAGCTTACAGAAGAAATTAATGGAATCCAATTTTACAAAAGAAGCATGCAACTAATCCCTGGAATCACGGAACATGGGCCTGCTATAAATTGTACGGTTAAGATGCTGCAAATCCTATGATTAAGCCCTGGTCTGATGGGACACAAAAATTGGGCGCCGATTCCTAGCACTTATTAATAGGCACCCATTTTTTGTGAAATTTGTTCTGGCGTATTTATTGCGATCAATTCATGTAGGCAGATTTGCATGCATGGAACATTGCATGTTTTCTGAGATCTCTCTATGCCCTCGGGCTGGTTATAGCGGGAAGTATATGTCACTAGTCTAAGTTACTATCTTTATAGTGTAAAATAACATAAGTGTAGTAACATGCAAAGCCTCATTTATTATAATATATACTCATTTTGTCTAAAAATGTGTGATGTTATGGCAACATAGCTAGTTACCACAAGCCTCTCTCTTATCATTTAATTGCATGCCATGTCATTTAAATGCTTAGTTGGCAATACATGTAGAACTATGTTACTATCCAAGTTACTTCCATTATGACTAGCCTTAGGCCATTCTAACGGGCCCTTAGACATCGGTTTGATCAGAATCGGTCCGTTTACGGGGTCGAGGACAGGCTGTATGGGATAGCTTGGTTGCGATGGCCTATGCCCCAACGGTCACTCGTCCAAAAAAATACAGAAAAAAAGATGAGGACGAAAATAATTAAATATATTACATATTTATAGGTCTGGTCCTCGGTCCTCCGGTCACAAAATATATAAAAAACCCAATATTATAGGGTGCCTTGGCGTGGAAGGAAGACGAGGCGGCGGGCGTTGCTGCTGGCCGGCGCCCTGGTCCTGCGGCTGCGCCGCCTACTCCTCGTCGACGGCAGCGAGGTTTAAGAATACCTGTGGCGGGGGCCACGCGCCGGCCTGGGCCGGAGCGGGAGGAGGAGGCGGTGTCGGGAGCATGGGCGGCGCTGGGAGCGCGGGGGGCATCTAGCCCTACGCGGCCATCTAGGACTCGTGTAGCGCCTGGGCGGTGTTGTCCCACCTCTTCTCCTCCTCTAGCTGGGAGGCGGGGATGGCAGCCTGGAGCTCCCCCTCCTCCTCCGTCATCGGTCGGCGCTGCCGCTCCGGCCCTTCCTCCTCCAGCTTGACCGCCACCAACTGGGGTGGCTTCGGGTCCTCCTCCGGCTCTGACCACAGCCACACCTCGGACGCGACGGTGTCGGCGCCCTAGTAGCGCGACCAGTCCGGTATGCCGGATTGCAGCGGTGGGAAGTGGAGGCCACAGGCCTCGTCGTCCTCCACCCCGGAGTCCTCATGGGACCCCTCCATGTAGTCCTCGTCGTCGTCATGGAGGTTCTTGAGGTGGGCCTCGATGGCCTCGCGCTCGAACGCATGCTCCGTCCCAAACCACCGGTCCCAAACCAGGGAGTCGATGGCGTAGGACGGATCCCCCCCCCCCCCCCCCCGCGGATCTAGAGGGAGGAAGGCCCGGCATCGGCAGATCTCGCGACGGTGCACATGACCCTAGGTAGGGATGGCTGGCACCGGCACGCGGGCGTCGTTGAGGTGCCATCCCGCCGGCAGGTGGACGTCCTGCCACGGGCAGGGCATGCCTGCCTCGGCGAGCGTGTGCGCGGCCTTGAGGCTCACGTACATGCATCGCTCGGAGCGCGGATGTGGCGGTGGGCACGGTGGTGGGCTGCGGAAGGAGGAGGAGCTGCGTCGAGGTGGCGAGCATGCAGGAGACGGAATGGCGGCCACGGCCGCTATCGGTGGAGGACCCAGCCTCATGGTCATTCTGGCTGCGCCGGAACCATGCCTTCCAGCTGTCCTTCGTCATCGCGGCCGGCAAGGAGGAGCTTGTCAGTGGGGAGGGAGCGGGGCTAGGGTTTTGGGGTTTGGAAGTGGGGACTGGAAGTGGGAGTGGAGTGGGGGAGTGGATGTGGATGCGGACGATGCGTTCTCATTAAAAGGGATGCGTCACCGCCAGGTGGTAACCGAGGAAGACTCGGCTAGACCACCTCGGACGAGGCCGGCGTCCGAGCCCCCGCAAATCAGCCGCAGGTTTTGGCCCGGTTTGCGCCGAAACGGACCCAGCCGCGATGGTCCGTTTGCGGGGGGCCGTTGAGCCGTGGGCTTGGTCCGGGAGAACGAGATCGGACACGTGACGTCCTTTTACGGGGGTCGTTGGGATGGCCTTAGAGCATCTCCACTCGTTGGCCAAACCCAAGCCGAAATCCGGACCTTTTTTCGGCCGGACGGCGCAAGTTTTTGGCCTGGGTACGCCCAGTTTCCCACTCGGCTACCCAGGCCGAGTAACCAGGCGGAAACAAAACGGCTATATATTTGAATTTGCATAGTTCCCGCCGGCGAGTGCTCGGCCACAAGGTGTTCGACAGATGCGCCTACATGTTCGGCGACATATTTTTATTACAGGACAGGGGAAACAACGATCACTCGTCGATGGGGATGGGCTCCTGCGGGTGTGGCCGACGCGGCGTTGTCGTCCATCTCGCCGGTGAAGGCCCCCGGGTTGGAGGAAGTCGAAGCAGAGCTCGGCGTGGGAGCGTTCGGCGCTGGCACGTTCGGCGCAGAGGAAGGGAAAGGGGAAGCCGTGGTCATGCCCTCCAGGATGGCCTGACGTTGCGCCATGTACCAGGCCTTGACCGACGAGCTCATCTTCGACGTGTCCTCGCCTCCCATGAGGAACTTGAGGTCCGTGTGGCGCTTCTTGGCGGCGTAGTTGGCCTTCTTCTCGGCGAGGCTGGCTTTCTTCTCGGCGAGGCTGGCCTTGATGAGGGCCACCTTTTCCCCTTGTGTCTCCATCAGCTTCTTTCAGCGCTCCTCGCTCTTCTCAGCCCTCTTCTCGGCCTGCGCCCTCGTGTCGGCGAGGCATTTCTCGATCGAAGCCTGGAGACGCTTGCTTCTCCTTCACCATCGCATGTTCTTCCGTCGCCGCCTTCACCGTCGCCTTCTCCTCCTCCGCTTGCTGTTGCCGGAGCTTCGCCCTCTCCTTCCTGTCCCTCCGCTTGGCCGACGAGATCTGCATGGTGTGCTCCCTCTTCTCCCACTCGGCCGAGGACATGCTCTCCGGCTTGGTCGGCGGCGCTCTCGGCTTCCTCGCCTTCTTCTCCGCCGGATCCTCGCAGAGGATCGATCTGGGTTGGACGAAACTCTTGGGCGGCATGTCGGGAGCGATGATCGGCGCAGCTTCGGGAGTGGGGGAATGGGGAAGAAAGGCGGGAGGGGGAAGAAAAGGGCGGGGAGCTTGGTGAATTGGCGGGAGTGGTGCCTTCTCTCGCCGACAAAGCTGGCCCACGCCCGTTTTTGCTGAGTCCGGCGTTCCCAGGGCGTACCCGGGAACCTGGGTACGGCCTGGGTAGGTCGGACCAAAACACGCCGAAATCCGGACGAAAACAGGTCCTTGGGTACGCGACTGGGCCGATTTTCGGCGTCCGGACCGAAATTCGACGTCCGGACGGACGTCCTGGGTAGGGAGAATTATTTAACCGGGAGGTTTATAAAAATTTGATTAAACGCGGATGGTACATGGAAATTGGAGCAAATTCCAATAGCAACTACAGTCTACAATAGCAACAGGGACTAGGGACTACTACAGTAATAACTCGGGATTGCAAAAATATTTGGGAGATCTCTCTTTGCTCCTTCGTGGCCAAGATAGATTTATTTATTAGACAGGTGTATTAAAATTTTGATCAAATGCAAAAACCCGTCCCAGGCAATCCGACTAAATTTCAGTAGCCGCACTTTGATTTAGTGATCATTCCTTGGGCAGTCCATCCTTGTTCACACCGCAGAAAGCCTTCAATGGATCGGTGAACTTGTGCCCTTCCTCGGAGTGCCGGAACTTGGCGTAGTCGTTGTTGGTGCAGGGATTGTACAGCAGAGGGTGGTCATCGTCCACGAGTTCATCCATCGCGCTCAGATAGATGCCATTCTTCCCCTCGCAGCCGAACAGCACCGAGAGGCGCTCACGGTTGCTGGGCGTCCTGACACGGTGGTTGCACGGCGGCACCCTTCCGTTAGTGACGACCTGCAACGCACAAGCACACCTGCGGCGTCAGTCAGAATCGTAGATGCAAGGAAGAAGCAGCAATGCGAGAGAATGAATGGGCTGTTTGTTACCGTGAACATCTCCCCGGCCACGAAGGTGAACGTGCCCGGCTGAGGCGGCACGGCGAGCCAGGTCCCGTCCTTGGCCTGCACCTCGAGGCCTTCCACCTCGTGCTGGATGATGGTGGTGATCACGCTGTCGTCGCAGTGCCCCTGCAGGGACATGCTGGTCTCCGTGTCCGGCGGGACCCCGTAGCTCGACAGCCGGACGCCGTGGGTGAGCGTGTCCAGGTGCGCGTCGATGTGCTCTTCCTGGACGCCGAGGCCCTCCAGGATCATCTTCTGCACCATATGCAGCAGTTCTAACATGTTCTTCGAAGTCGACATAATTGTGTCGCTGCAGCAGATCAGATGGAAGGACAGATCCAGCGGTTAAAGATGTATGGATTGGTGCTAGTACTCTACTTATTCGGGAAAATTAAAGAGAATTGGTGGCCGTAACGTAATTACCAGAATGCGGGGTTTCCCTGTGGCCACATGAGGTCGGCGTACGCGCGAACGCGGCCGGTGTCGGTGGAGTCGAAGATGCTCACGCTCTCCAAGTTCAGGTTGGAGATGTAGCCTCTAAAGGGACCCAAGGTGGAAACATTTCGCTGTTTGGCCTCCGCCGGCAGCGCGAAAAACTCTGGCATGACGCGGCCGAACAGCGCCTGCCGGAGCTCCGGCCCCAGTGCGTCCTGCGCGACCACCACGAACCCGTGCGCCACCATGGACGCGGTCACTGCGTCACGGGCTTCCCTCCACCCTGGACCTCCATGCTCCAGTCCACGGAGGTCGACCGTGGTGATCTCCATCAAACCCTCCAGCTCTGAGTGTTAGCTACTGATCCCTGCTTCTTGTCATGCTTTCTACCCATGATGAACGGCTAACCATACCACATTTATAGCTTGCCTGCAACTACTCTGCGGCTCCGCGGATGATGAGCTGTAGGATAGCTGTTTTTCATTATGGGCGCAAGTTTTTTTTTGTCATCTGGGTATGCAAGTCAATGGAGTCATAATGGGCTGGGTAAGTGCCAGCTCGTTTGGTTCCCCACGATTTATTATGATCAACTCTAATCAAGATCCTGCAATAATTGTGTTTTAATTCAAGTTCCTGTTGGGTATTTTACCAATGTAAAACCAAGTTTGAATAGATGATCCAAGGTCAATAAACATTTAGGTAAATAACCATTTTTCCCTAAAAATATTACTTCTATGCTAAATTTTAGAAATAGTATTTATATTTCAATTTTTCAGAAAGAAATAATACGCTCCGTCCGCGGCTTGGATGACTGGGTTCTAATCAGCTACGCCGAAGACGATGACCTAGTCGTTGTTGGCATGGACGATAAGTGCTTAGACGGACCGATGCATCTGGTCGCTTCAAACGGTCCATTTTTGTTTTGGTCATGGTCGATTTAGGGTCGTGGTCCGGCCTATCCGGCCGACCGCGCACAGCGGTGCGATCCATCTGTCCACGCTTAGCCATCACCTACATCGACGTAGTTCTAGTGTCTTCCCGCCGTCACGCCGTCTCCCGCCTTTCTTTTCCTTCGCTTCCCGCGAGTTCTGGACGGTTTCCGCCTCGTCCAGGCACAGTCATAAAAGGGAAGGTCGCTGAGATATCTTCGACCAGACCCGCACCACCCACAGCACAAAAAACATCATGTCTGGCCGCCGGCGTCGACCCGACGAGGTCCGTGGCAACCCCAACGTCGGCAGAGAAGAGGTGCCTGAGAGCCCAATGCCCTCGTAGAACTCGCCGGAGTTACCGGACGTGCTGCCTCCTCTAATTCCGGGGCGCCCGCGGATTTACAGGATGCACACCCCGAAGTGTTTCCCTTTCTACAACTGTCACGAGACCATCGGCGAGCCTTTCACGCTGGTGGTGGGGGAACACGTCTTTCTGCCAGAGTACCGGCGATGGGACCAACTCGCATTGGTCCGCGGCAACCTCCGGAAGCGGTGTAGGCCAACCCCGACGACGCTTCCATGCGTGCCCGTCTCGACCGAGCAGAAGCGGACACGCAGGTGCAGGAGGCGATCATTCGCTCTCTCTATGACGAATGGTGTATCTGACGCGTCGCATCCGCCGCCTCCAGCGCCGACAGACGCATGTAGTTTTATGGTGTGTGGTGTGCTTGTAACAAATGTTTTAGGGCTTGAATAAAGTTTTTCATTGCAAATGGCCAATGCCTGCATTGATACATCGTACATGTCGTGCGCACAGCCTAGCCTACTCGTCGGATTCGAAGTGGTAGCAGCAGCGACACATGGTGTCGTCGAAGACGCTGACGCTAAACATTGCTTCGTCGTCGTACTTGAAGACGATGATGTTGCCCGCCTCGATCTGGTGTGAGCGAGTGAAGCACTCACAACCGTTGACGAGGTACATCTGGCAGAGATGGTCGAACTGTAGATCGACCGGGTACCTAGTGGTCCTAAAGCCGTTCGCCCACGATATGATAAGCGGTGGCGGCGTGTCGCCGATCAGTGTCACGAACCTGCTGGGCAGGAGCAGCCTGTCACACGGTGCGGTGACCCAGCATACCACTACATGATGTAGTATACTATAGTCATTGATATAACACCAATGAAACTCCGTTCACTAGTATTACATCCCTCAGAATGGCACAACAGAAACACAGCGGGTCCAATACATGGCTAAATGTTACAACTCACTCTTTGTAACATCCCTAAAATCATGTTTCAAACTCATGCATATCATCCATGCATCCATGATCATTTAGAGTTCCATTTCAAAACCATTTCAAAAATAGGAGCATATGTTGCTCATTATTTTATGTAAGTATGCTCTAGCCTTAGTGCTACTTTCTAATGAGAAAGGTGTCGGAGATATGCCCTAGAGGCAATAATAAATATAGTTATTATTATATCTTTGAGTTTATGATAAATGTTTACATTCATGCTATAATAGTATTAACAAGGAAACATTAATACTTGTGTGATTTGTAAACTAAATTAGAGTCTCTGGTAAAGCCTCTTTATAATACTAGCTTGTTGGTTAATAAATGATTGTGGTTTCCCTATCATGAACATTGAGATGTTATTAACAACAAGATCATATCGTTAGGAGGATGATATGATGGACATACTCCTATAGATAAGCGTAGCATAAAGATCAAGTCATTTTAATAGTTCAATTGCTATATGCTTTCTGATACATAGTAACCTAATTACTTCGACCATGAGATCATGCTTATCACCATCACCGGAAGGATGCTTTGATGACATCAAACACCACACCGTAACTGGGTGGCTATAAAGGTGGCATTGAGTGTTCGGAAAGTATTGGTTGAGACACATGGATCAAGAGTGGGATTTGTCCATCCATATGACGGATAGATATACTCTGGTCCCTCTCGGTGGAATGTCATCCAATTAGCTTGCAAGCATGTGACTGGCTCACAAGGGATCACATATCACGGGAACGAGAAAAGAGTACTTATCAGTAACGAGGTTGTACTAGGTATGCAGAGATACCGACGATCAAAACCTCGGATAAGTAAACTATCGTGAGACAAAGGGAAATTGGTATCGTATGTAAGTGGTTCATTCGATCGCAAAGTAATCGTAGAAATATGTGGGAGCCATATGAATTTCTAGATTCCTCTAGTGGTTATTGTTCGGAGAAGTGTCTCGAACATGTCCGCATAATTCACGAACCGTAGGGAGACACACTTAAGGATTCGACGTTGTTGAGTAGTTATGGAATGATGAGTAAGAGACCGAATGTTGTTCGGAGTCTCGGATGGGATCCGGGATATCACGAGGAGATCCGGAATGGTCCGGAGAATAAGATTCATATAAGGAAAGTCCTGTTTCGGGGTTGGAGAATGGTTCCGGTGTTTTCATCGGGAATGTTCTAGAAGGTTCCGGAATGTCCGGCACTCCGGAGGGGAAGGGTACATGAATGTGTCATAACAAGTTGGAATGGTTGCATCATGTACTAGGTGTCATCGCTGAACAAAATAAAGGGATAAATCAAATCCTAGTTTGAAAAGTCAAACGCCAATTTGAAAAAGTCAAACGACTATTTTGTTTGGTGGAGGGAGAGTAGGAAACCTACTTGGGGAGGAGTCCTCTCCCTCCACCGCTAGCCCACTTGGAGAACGAGTTGGGGAGGGACTCCCCTCCCCTTGGCGCGCCCCTCCACCTATATAAGGAGGGGCAGGGCTGCCCCTCCAAGACACAACACACACCGCGCAAACCCTAGCTCCTAGCCGCCAGCGCCGCCACCTCCTGCTGTCGCCGCCTAGGGCAAGCCGCCGCCTAGGGCAAACCCTAGCTGCCGGCCTTGCCTCCTCCTTGGTGCGTCTAAACCCTAGATCACCGAGGCTCTCTCATAGTCCACCATACTCGCTCCGGCTTAAGGCGAAGCCCTGCGAGATCTCCCCTCTACTTCCGGTACCACGCCGTCGTGCTGCCGGAATCGCGAGGAGAGTGCTACAACCTCCGCTGCCTGCTGGAACAAGGGAGAGGAAGGACTTCATCGAGTACTGAACGTGTGACCGACTGCGGAAGCGCTGCCGTAACGCAGCGCCGGAAGGATCGTCTACGCGATCTTGAGATCGGGAAGAGTACGACTACATCACCCACGAGAATCCGCTCTCGTTAAACACTTTGGAATCTTCGAGGGTGAGTTATTCTATCGACTCGTTGCTACAATCTAGTAGATAGATCTTGGCTTGTTTGTTTGTATGCGGTAGAAATTTTTTGTTTTCCATGCTACGAACCCCTACAGTGGTATCAGAGCCGTGTCTATATGTAGATCTGTTGAACGAGTAGAACACAATGGTCATTGTGGGCGGTGGTGCTTTTATTATCAATTGCTTCTTGTGTACTTTGCATCTTGCGGTATGATGGGATGAAGCGGACCGGGCTAACCTTACATGACATCGTTCATGAGACTTGCTCCATGCTCAACATGCAACTTGTATTGCATAAGTGGCTTTGCGGGTGTCTGTCTCTCCCATTATAGTATAGATTCAATTTACAACGGGCACTTGATAGTTCTAGCATCAACGTTGTGGTTCTTGTTCGTAAGTTAGATCGACACTTATTGAAAGCCCCAAACCACGTAAAATATGCAAGAAATTAGAGGCGTCTAACTTTGTTTTGCAGGGGTGTGCTGTGATGTGATATGGCCATGATTGTGATTATATTTGATGTATGCAATGTTCCTTATTGTAAGTTGGCAACCGGCAGGAGCCATATGGTTGTCTTTAATTTATGTTAAGACCCGCGTGTCTATTCAAAGTAGTTGTAATAGTTGGAGTCGGTGGACGACAACCATGGAGCAGCGTCATTGACCTTGATGCAATGCCGGTGATGATGGAGATCATGTTCGTGCTTGAAGATGGAGATCGGAAGCACAAAGAAGAAAGGCCATATCATATCACATATTATGAATTGCATGTGATGTTAATCCTTTATGCATCTTGTATTGCTTAGTTAACGACGGTAGCATTATAAGATGATCCCTCATGCACATGAATTTCAAGTTCAAAAGTGTTCACCCTTAGTAAGCACCGTTGCTAAAGCTTGTTGTTTCGAAGCACCACGTGATGATCGGGTGTGTTAGATTCCGCAAGTGTATACAACGTGAGCAAGCCAGTTTTTGCTCATGCGGAAGCTAAGGTTTGATCTTGACGGGCCTAGCATGTACAGACATGGTCTCGGAACACGGATCACCGAAAGGTAAAGCATGAATCATATGGTAGATATGATGAACATGTCGATTGTTCGCCATTGAAGCTACATCAACTCTCGTGATGATCGGTGTTGATGTGGTGGATTTGGTTCGTGTGATCACTAAAAAAATGTGTGGGATATTGTTTTGAGTGGGAGTGCACCTAGATTAATTTAACTATTAATTAGAACTCAATTTGTCATAAACTTAGTCTAAATTATTGCAAATCGGCCCCTGCCATTAATTTTAATGCGTTCCTAGAGAAAGAAAAGTTGAAAAACAATGGAAGCAACTTCGCGGATTGGTTCCGCAATTTGAGGATTGTCCTCAATGCTGGTAATTTGACCTATGTGCTGGATGCACCGCTGGGTGACCCGCCTGCAGCTGATGCTACCGATGAAGTAAAGAATGTTTACCTCGCTCGGAAGACTCAGTACTCCACAGTTCAGTGTGCTATCTTGTATGGTTTAGAATCGGAGCTTCAGAAAAGGTTTGAGAATTCAGACCCACATGATATTGTCCGTGAACTCAAATTGATTTTTGAGACTCACGCGGCAGTTGAGAGCTATGAGGCTTATGAAAAGTTCTTTAACTGCAAGGTGGAAGAGGGCAGCTCCGTTAGTGAGCATGTGCTTAAGATGTCTGGGCACGCAAACAAACTTCAAAGCTTGGGTATAGTGATTCCTAATGCTTTGGGGATTTACCGTGTTCTCCAATCACTACCACCAAGTTACAAGAACTTTGTGATGAACTACAATAGGCAAAGCATGAACAAGCAGTTGCCAGAACTCTTCTCCATGTTAAAATCTGCAGAAGTGGAGATCAAGAAAGAGCACCAAGTGTTGATGGTCAATAAGACCACCAAATTCAAGAAAGGCAAGTCTAAGCAAAAGGGACACTTCAAGAAGGGTGGTAAGAAAGTTACCGCACCGACGAAGAAGACCAAAGCTGGACCCAAGCCTGATACAGAGTGCTTTTACTGCAAGGGAGAAGGTCACTGGAAGCGGAATTGCCCAAAGTACTTGGCGGATTTGAAGAACGACAACATCAAGAAGAAAGGTATATCCAATATACATGTTATTGATGTGTATCTCACTAGTACTTGTAGTAGTGCCTGGGTATTTGATACTGGTTCGGTTGCTCATATTTGTAACTCGAAATAGGTGCTGCAGAATAAACGGAAGCTAGCGAAGAACGAGGTGACGATGCGCGTGGGAAACGGATCAAAGGTTGATGTGATCGCGGTCGGCACGCTACCTCTTCATCTACCATCGGGATTAGTTTTATACTTAAATAATTGTTATTTGGTGCCTGCGTTGAGCATGAACATTATATCGGGATCTTGTTTATTGCGAGGCGGTTACTTGTTTAAGTCCGAGAATAATGGTTGTTCGATTTATATGAGTAATATGTTTTATGCACATGCACCTTTGATAGATGGTCTATTCTTATTGAATCTCGATAGTGGAAATACACATATTAATAACATTGAAGCTAAACGTTTGAAATCGAGCGATAACTCGACCTATATGTGGCACTGTCGTCTTGGTCACATTGGAGTGAAGCGTATGAAGAAACTCCATTCTGATGGACTTCTTGAATCACTTGATTTCGAATCACTTGAAAGATGCGAAGCATGTCTCATGGGTAAAATGACTAAGACTCCATTTTCAGGTATGATGGAGCGAGCTACGGACTTGTTGGAAATCATACATACCGATGTGTGTGGTCCAATGAGTGTAGCATCGCGCGATGGTTATCGTTATGTTCTTACCTTCATGGATGACTTGAGTAGATATGGGTATATCTATTTCATGAAACATAAGTCCGAAACTTTTGAGAAGTTTAAGGAATTTCAAAGTGAGGTTGAGAATCAATGTAACAAGAAGATTAAATTTCTACGTTCTGATCGTGGAGGTGAATATCTAAGTTACGATTTTGGCGAGCATTTGAAGAAATGCGGAATACTTTCACAATTGACACCGCCGGGAACACCACAACGTAATGGTGTGTCCGAATGTCGTAATCGAACTCTCTTAGATATGGTTCGTTCTATGATGTCACTTATAGATTTACCGCTATCATTTTGGGGTTATGCATTAGAAACAGCCGTATTCACTTTAAATAGGGCACCATCTAAATCCGTTGAAATGACACCGTATGAATTATGGTTTGGGAAGAAACCTAAATTGTCGTTCCTTAAAGTTTGGGGTTGCGAAGCCTATGTAAAGAAGTTACAGCTGGACAAGCTTGAACCCAAAGCGGAAAAATGCGTCTTCATAGGATACCCAAAGGAAACTATTGGGTATACCTTCTATCATAGATCCGAAGGCAAAATCTTCGTTGCCAAGAATGGATCCTTTCTAGAGAAGGAATTTCTCTCGAAAGAAGTGACTGGAAGGAAAGTAGAACTCGACGAGGTTGTCGAACCTTCTCTCGAACTTGCGAGTAGCGCAGCACCGGAAGAAGTTCCTGTGGTGCCT
This sequence comes from Avena sativa, assembly GCA_916181665.1. NCBI lineage: Eukaryota > Viridiplantae > Streptophyta > Magnoliopsida > Poales > Poaceae > Avena > Avena sativa. The sequence continues at coordinate 10,239,630 of OV702279.1, forward strand.
GCACCAATAAGAGAGGAAGCTAATGATGATGATCATGAAACTTCGGTTGAAGTTGATACAGAGCCTCGCAGGTCAACAAGAACTCGTACCACTCCTGATTGGTATGATCCCGTTATGAGTGTCATGTTGGTGGACAACACCGATGATCCTGCGACATATGAGGAAGCAATGATGAGCCCAGATTCCAATAAATGGCAAGAAGCCATGAAATCCGAGATTGGATCCATGTACGAAAACCAAGTATGGACTTTAGTGGACTTACCGGATGGCCGGAAGGCTGTCGAGAACAAATGGATTCTCAAGAAGAAAACAGATGTTGATGGTAATGTTACTGTCTATAAAGCTCGACTTGTCGCAAAAGGGTTTTGAAAAATTCAAGGAGTTGACTACGATGAGACTTTCTCACCTGTAGCGAAGCTAAAGTCTGTGAGGATTAGCAATCGCTGCATATTACGATTATGAAATATGGCAGATGGATGTCAAAACAACGTTCCTCAATGGATACATTGATGAAGAGTTGTATATGATGCAACCCAAAGGTTTTGTAGATCCTAAAGATGCTAACAAGGTGTGCAAACTTCAAAGGTCCATATATGGATTGAAGCAAGCATCCCGAAGTTGGAAGCAACGTTTTGGTAAGGTGATCAAAAGTTTTGGTTTTATACAAACTTATGGAGAAGCTTGTATTTACAAGAAAGTGAGTGGGAGCTCTATAGCATTCTTAATACTATATGTAGATGACATATTGTTGATTGGGAATGATGTAGACCTTCTTAATAGTGTCAAGGAATATTTGAATAATAGTTTTTCAATGAAAGATCTTGGCGAAGCAGCTTACATATTGGGCATAAAGATTTATAGATATAGATCGAGACGCCTAATATCATTGTCACAAAGTACATATTTGGACAAAGTTCTAAAGAGGTTTGGAATGGAAGATAGCAAGAAAGGGTTCTTGCCCATGTTGCCCAATACGACCTTGAGTAAAACTCAAAGTCCGACAATGGCAGAAGATAGAGAAAGGATGAGTAAGACTCCCTATGCCTCAGCCATAGGATCTCTAATGTATTCCATGCTATGTACTAGACCCGACATTGCATATGCTGTTAGTTTAACTAGCAGATGTCAAAGTGATCCAGGAGTGGATCATTGGACAGCGGTCAAAAACATCCTTAAGTACTTGAGAAGAACTAAGGATATGGTTCTTTCTTACGGAGGTGATGAACAGCTCGTTGTTAATGGTTACACCGATTCTAGTTGGAACACCGATCCGGATGATTCTAAATCACAATCTAGATACGTATTTACTTTGAATGGTGTAGCAGTTAGCTGGAGGAGTGCAAAGCAAAGCGTTGTGGCGAGATCTTCAACTGAATCAGAATACATGGCTTCTTCTGAGGCTTCACAAGAAGCGATATGGATGAAAGAGTTCATTACAGAGCTCGGTTTGGTTCCTAGTGCGCTGGACCCAATGTCTATCTACTATGATAACATGGGCGCCATAGCCAATGCGCAAGAACCAAGGTCACACAAGAAGCTGAAGCACATTAAGCTACGTTTCCACGCTATTCGAGAACATGTCCAAGATGGTGACATAAAGATTTGCAAAGTACACACAGATCTGAATGTGGCAGATCCGTTGACTAAACCTCTCCCGAGGGCAAAACATGACCAACACCAAACTGCCATGGGTGTTCGGTATATTACCATGTAATCTAGATTAGTTGACTCTAGTGCAAGTGGGAGACTGTTGGAGATATGCCCTAGAGGCAATAATAAATATAGTTATTACTATATCTTTGAGTTTATGATAAATGTTTACATTCATGCTATAATAGTATTAACAAGGAAACATTAATACTTGTGTGATTTGTAAACTAAATTAGAGTCCCTGGTAAAGCCTCTTTATAATACTAGCTTGTTGGTTAATAAATGATTGTGGTTTCCCTATCATGAACATTGAGATGTTATTAACAACAAGATCATATCGTTAGGAGAATGATATGATGGAAATACTCCTATAGATAAGCGTAGCATAAAGATCAAGTCATTTTAATAGTTCAATTGCTATATGCTTTCTGATACATAGTAACCTAATTCCTTCGACCATGAGATCATGCTTATCACCATCACCGGAAGGATGCTTTGATGACATCAAACTGAAGGGTTTCGCGGCATAGTAAATCAAAATTTTCTACGGATGCAAACAGAGGGAAAGCCAAGATCTAATCTAGGAGATGCAAACAACGAGAGAGATTGGATTAGATCTTCATACCCTTGAAGATTCGCACAGCGGAACGTTCGTCGGAATGTGGGTGATGTAGTCGTACTCGCTTCTCCTCCTCGCGATCCGATCCGATCTAGCACCACAAGTGGCGGTGCCTCCGTGAGATGCACACGTGCAGCACCTCGACGTCTCCTCCTTCCTCGGACCAGCAAGTATGGTGGAGAGACGGATTGGATCTACAACACGACGGCGTGGTGTATATGGTGGAGAGTTTCTGCAGCAGGGCTTCGCCTACACGCAGTCGGGAGGGAGAGAGAGAGAGGAGGGCAGCAGGACGGCTAGCTCTTGGAGGGGAAGGTGTGGGGGGTGGTGCGCCCCCAGCCCTCTTTATATAGAGGGGTGGGGCGCAGCCCTAGCCCCTCCCCAAAGCCCAAACCGGCGGCCCCAAAGGAGGAGGAGTGGGGGCAAGGAACCCCCCCTTCTAGAAGCTCTATCTAGGGTTTAAACCCTCTTTGGCCGGCTGGGCCCTATGGGGCCTTGTGCCCCTGGACCAATGCGGCCAGGGCACTCCCTCATAGGCCCATGCCCCCTCCCGGAAGGTGGGGCCACGTTGGTCCCCTTCCGGAAGGTTCTAGAAGCTTCCGGTACAATACCGATTAACCCGGAACAATTCCGAACTCTAAAAACTGCACTGCCTTATATGAATCTTATTCTCCGGACCACTCCGGAACCTCTCGTGATGTCCCGGATCCCATCCGAGACTCCGAACAAAAATTCATAAACCAATTATCCAATCTATCCTAGCGTCGAGACACGTTAAGTGTGTGACCCTGCGGGTTCAAGAATATGCAGACATGATCTTCTATCAATAATCAACAGCGGGGTCTGGGCACCCATATTGACTCCCACACATTCATCGATGATCATATCGGATGAACCACGATGCCAGGATTCAATCAATCCCATATATATATTCCCTTCGTCTCGCGATATTTTACTTGCCCGAGATTTGATCGTCGGTACCGTCATACCTAGTTCAATCTCGTTCACAGCAAGTACTTTACTCATTCCATAATCCAATATCACTTTGTGATTAACTCCTTAACCACATGCTTCAAACGGTATTGATATCGATTACCGAGTGGGCCCGTAGTATATCTCTCCGACTTGGGAGGGACAAATCCCATCTCGATACATACAACCCAACAGATACTTTCCGATCACCTGAGAGACACCTTTATGATCACCCTCTCATAGGATGACGTTTGATGACCTCAAAGCTTTCTTCCGATACCAGGGAGTTGTATTATCTCATGGTCTAAGGAATACAATATTTGACATAAGAAAAGCTTCGCAAAGACGAACACGATCTAATTGCTTCGCTTAGTTTGGGTCTGTCCATCATACCATTCTCCCAATGATATGATCTCATTATTAATTGACAACTCATGTCCATGGTTAGGAAACCTTAACCATCATTAATCAATGAGCCAGTCCATAGAGGCATACTAGGGACACGGTGTTGTTCACAAACCACACAAGTATTAAAGTTTCCGCTTAATACAATTCTAGCATGGAATATAAACTTTATCATGAACAAGAAATATAATAATAACATCTTTATTATTGCCTCTAGGGCATAATTCCAACAGTCTCCCACTTGCACTAGAGTGAATAATCTAGTTTACATTTGGCAACAATGTCACACCCATGGCACTGAGGTGCTGATCATGTTTTACACGTGGAAGAGGTTTAGTCAATGGATCTGCGGCATTCAGATCTGTATGTACTTTGCTAATCTTCAGATCTCCATCTGCTATATAATCTCGGATTATATGAAACTTGCAGTTGATATGCTTGGTCTTTGGATGATATCTTGGTTCCTTAGCGAGTGCTATGGCGCCAGTGTTGTCACACAATATCTCCAGTGGGTCCAATGCACTTGGAACCACGCCAAGCTCAGTGATGAAGTTCCTGATCCAAACTCCTTCACTTGACGCTTCTGCAGCAGCCATGTATTCCGCTTCTACTATAGATCCCGCGATCACGCTTTGCTTGCAGCTTCTCCAGCTCACACCTCCTCCATTCAAAATATACATGTATCCTGTCTGAGATTTAGAATCATCCTTGTCGATGTCGAAACTAGCGTCGACGTAACCTTTTACGACGAGCTGTTCATCACCCCCATAGACTAAGAACATTTCTTTAGTTCTATTTAGGTACTTTAGGATGTTCTTCACGGCTGTCCAGTGTTCCACTCCTGGATCACTTTGATATCTGCTCGTCAAACTAAGAGCATTGGACACATCCGGTCTAGTACACATCATGGCATACATGATAGAACCTATGGCCGAGGCATAAGGCACTTTGCTCATAGCTTCCCTATCATTTACCGTAGCTGGACACTGAGCCTTGCTCAATATCTTACCTGACAACATGGGCACTGAACCTTTCTTTGCCTTATCCATTCTGAACCTTTTCAGAACTTTGTCTAGGTATGTACTCTGGCTTAAAGCTATCAGGCGTCTTTGTCTATCTCTATAGATTTTGATGCCCAATATATAAGCAGCTTCACCTAGGTCTTTCATTGAAAAACACTTGTTCAAATAACTCTTCACATCGTTAAGCATGTTGATGTCATTTCCAATAATCAATATGTCATCCACATATAGTACCAGAAAAGTCACCGAGCTCCCACTCACTTTCTTGTAGATACAAGCTTCGTAGCAATTTGGAACAAATCCAAAGCTCTTGATCACTTGATCAAAACGAAGGTTCCAACTCCGAGACGCTTGCTTCAGTCCATAAATAGAACGCTGAAGTTTGCATACTTTATCAGCATCCTTAGGATCAACAAAACCTTCGGGTTGCATCATATACAACTCTTCATCAATGTTGCCATTGAGGAACGCAGTCTTGACATCCATCTGCCATATTTCATAATCATGAAACGCATCAATTGCTAATAAAATCCGAATGGACTTAAACATCGCTACGGGAGAGAAAGTCTCATCGTAGTCAACACCTTGAACTTGTCGAAAACCTTTCGCGACAAGCCGTGCTTTATAGACGGTAACATTACCATCCGCGTCCGTTTTCTTCTTGAAGATCCATTTGCACTCAACGGCCTTTCGGTCGCTAGGAGGGTCCACCAAAGTCCATACTTGGTTTTCGCTCATGGATCCAAATTCGGATTCCATGGCTTCTAGCCATTTCTCAGAGTCTAGGCTCATCATCGCTTCCTCATAGTTCGTAGGTTCACTGTCTTCTACTAACAAGACAGTCAAGACAGGGTTGCCGTACCACTCAGGAGGGGCACGCGACCTTGTCGACCTGCGACGTTTAGTAGCAGCATCGTCCGAAGCTTCATGATCCTTGTCATTAGCTTCCTCTATTGTTGGTGCAGGCGGCACTGGAACAATTTCAGGTGCTGCGCTACTCTCCAATTCAAGAGAAGGTTCAATAACCTCGTCTAGCTCTACTTTCCTCCCACTCACTTCTTTCGAGAGAAACTCCTTCTCAAGAAAGGAACCGTTCTTTGCGATAAAAACTTTTCCTTCGGTTCTGTGATAGAAGGTATACCAATAGTTTCCTTAGGGTATCCTATGAAGACGCATTTCTCCGCTTTGGGTTCGAGCTTGTCCGACATCAACTTCTTGACGTAAGCTTCGCATCCCCAAACTTTAAGAAACGACAACTTAGGTTTAGCACCAAACCACAGTTCATACGGTGTCGTCTCAACGGACTTAGATGGTGCCCTATTTAAAGTGAATGCAGCGGTTTCTAATGCATAACCCCAAAATGATAACGGCAAATCAGTAAGAGACATCATTGATCGGACCATATCTAATAGGGTTCGGTTCCGGCGTTCAGACACACCATTGCGCTGTGGTGTTCCGGGTGGCGTGAGTTGTGAAACGATTCCACTTGCTTTAAGATGCGTGAGAAAATCATAACTCAAATATTCACCTCCACGATCGGATCGTAGAAACTTAATCTTTCTGTTACGATGGTTCTCCACTTCATTCTGAAATTCCTTGAACTTTTCAAATGTTTCAGATTTATGTTTCTTTAAATAGATATACCCATATCTACTTAAGTCATCGGTAAAAGTGAGAAAATAGCGATATCCACCGCGCGTCGAAACACTCATCGGTATGTATGATTTCCAACAAGTCCGTTGCTCGCTCCATCATACCGGAGAACGGGGTTTTGATCATCTTGCCCATGAGGCATGGTTCGCATGTGTCAAATGATTCAAAATCAATAGACTCCAAAAGTCCATCAGAATGGAGCTTCTTCATGCGTTTTACACCAATATGACCTAGACAATAGTGCCACAAATAATTAGTATTATCACTATCTACTTTGCATCTCTTAGCCTTAATGTTATGGATGTGTGTTTCATCCCTTTCGAGATTTAGAAGAAATAAACCATTCACAATCGGTGCATGACCATAAAAGATGTTACTCATATAAATAGAACAACCATTATTCTCCGATTTAAATGAATAACCGTCTTGCAATAAACACGATCCAGAAATAATGTTCATGCTCAACGTAGGCACATAATAACACTTATTAAGGTTTAAAACTAATCCCGAAGGTAAAACTAAGGAGAGCGTGCCGACGGCCATCACATCAACTCTTGATCCGTTGCCAACGCGCATTGTCACCTCATCCCTCGCAAGCCGCCGTCTATTCCGTAGCTCCTGTTTCGAGTTACAAATATTAGCAACTGAACCGGTATCAAATACCCAGGCACTACAACGAGGGCTAGTAAGGAAAACATCAATAACATGTATATCAAATATACCTTTGATGGTGTCAGCCTTCTTGTCCGCTAAGTACTTCGGACAGTTGCGCTTCCAGTGACCCTTGTCCTTGCAATAGAAGCACTCAGTGTCCGGCTTAGGACCAGACCTGAGCTTCTTCTCAGCAGGGGCAACGCACTTGCCGCCGCCTTTCTTGAAGGGCTTCTTTGCACCCTTACCTTTCTTGAAGGTGGGGGGCTTGTTGACCATCAACATATGATTATTCTTTTTGATGTCCACCTCCGCTACTTTCATCTTAGCGAAGAGCTCAGTGATCATATCAGTGGAATCAATTTGATTGTGAGCAACTACAAAACTTTTGTAGCTAGGAGGGAGTGATTGCACAACTCTGTCAATCTTGAGCTCCTCTGGAATCTTGCAGTCCAGTTGCTCAAGGCGTTGAGTGTATCCTGACATCTTAATGGCGTGCTCACTAACGGAACTCCCTTCCTCCATTTTGTAGTTAAAGAATTTCTTAGAGATCTCATATCTCTCAGAACGGGCTTGAGTCTGAAACATGTTTTTCAGTTCCTCGAGAATCTCAAAGGGCCCGGCGAACTCCTCAAAACGATTTTGAAGATCCGATTCCATAGCATACAACATGGCGATCTTAATCAAATCATAATCATCCTTGCGCGACTGATAAACAGCTTTTTCATCAGCCGGCGCATCTATAGCAGGGGCGTCACCTAGCGCTTTCTCAAGGACATAGTCCTTTTGCCCGCCAGCGAGAATGATTCTCAGAATACGGAACCATTTGGTGAAGTTAGACCCATTGTTTCTAAGCTTTTCTATCTCAGCAAAAACGTTGAAGTTGAAGTTGGACTTGGCCATGTGATCTACAGTATTTGCAAGTACAATTTAGACTATGTTCATGATAAATAGTTCAACTTAATCAAATTACTAGATGAACTCCCACTAAATTCAACATCCCTCAAGTTGTTTAGTGAACACGATCCAAATTCACCACACCTAATCCGATCATCACGAGAAGAGATGTGGCTTCAATGGTGGACAACGAAGTGTCGATCATATCATTCATATGACTCATGCTTAACCTTTCGGTTCTTGTGTTCCGAGGCCATGTCTGTACATGCTAGGCTCGTCAAGTTAGACCCAAGTATTTCCGCGTGTGCAAAACTGGCTTGCACCCGTTGTATGTGAGCGTAGAGTCTATAGCACCCGATCATCACGTGATGCTTGGATACGACGAACTTTCACAACGGTGCATACTCGGGGAGAACACAGTTTTTATCTTGATCTTTAAGTGAGGAATCATCTTATAATGCTACCGTCGCGATCTAAGCATAATAAGATACATAAAAGGATAAACATCACATGCATATAACTTTATGTGACATGGTATAGCCAATCTTCGCGCAATGATATCCATCTTGTGCGTTCCGGCATGATCTCCATCACTCCACCATGATTGCCTCCACCACGAATAGCAACTACAACTATTTCTAACTACTTAGCGATAAAGTGAAACTATTACATGGCGCATAGGAAGTTGACACACATGTCATACACAATTATAAATACAACCATATGGCTCCTGCCGGTTGTGTACTCATCGACATGCAAGTCGTGAAACATTACAAAACATGATCATCGCATACATTATACACATCACATCTTGGGCCATACCATATCACAGAAAACACTCCCTGCAAAAACAAGTTAGACGCCTATACTTTGTTGTTGCATGTTTTACGTGGCTTATGGGAGTAGATGCTAAGAACGATTCTTACCTACGGAAAGCCACAACGTTGATATTATGGTTGCCAAACTCCGGTGTTAATCCCATGACAACTATAGTGAGAGAAACTGGCATCCACCAGCCGCATGTGTGGAACAAGCCACACGCCAAGTGCGGAGCCGGTCTCGTGAACGACGTCGCGCAAGGTTGGCCTGGACCGCTTCAATCTCACTATCCCGCGTCATAAGAAGAACACAAACAAGAGGCTTGCAACAGAAAACATCAACGCCCGCAACAACCATGTTGCGTTTCTACTCGTGAAACACATCTACGCATAGATCTAGCTCTGATACCACTGAAGGGTTTCGCGGCATAGTAAATCAAAATTTTCTACGGATGCGAACAGAGGGAAAGCCAAGATCTAATCTAGGAGATGCAAACAACGAGAGAGATTGGATTAGATCTTCATACCCTTGAAGATTCGCACAGCGGAACGTTCGTCGGAACGTGGGTGATGTAGTCGTACTCGCTTCTCCTCCTCGCGATCCGATCCGATCTAGCACCACAAGTGGCGGTGCCTCCGTGAGATGCACACGTGCAGCACCTCGACGTCTCCTCCTTCCTCGGACCAGAAAGTATGGTGGAGATACGGATTGGATCTACAACACGACGGCGTGGTGTATATGGTGGAGAGTTTCTGCAGCAGGGCTTCGCCTACACGCAGTCGGGAGGGAGAGAGAGAGGAGGGCAGCAGAACGGCTAGCTCTTGGAGGGGAAGGTGTGGGGGGTGGTGCGTCCCCATCCCTCTTTATATAGAGGGGTGGGGCGCAGCCCTAGCCCCTCCCCAAAGCCCAAACCGGCGGCCCCAAAGGAGGAGGAGTGGGGGGCAAGGAAACCCCCCCTTCTAGAAGCTCTATCTAGGGTTTAAACCCTCTTTGGCCGGCTGGGCCCTATGGGGCCTTGTGCCCCTGGCCCAATGCGGCCAGGGCACTACCTCATAGGCCCATGCCCCCTCCCGGAAGGTGGGGCCACGTTGGTCCCCTTCCGGAAGGTTCTAGAAGCTTTCGGTACAATACTGATTAACCCGGAACAATTCCGAACTCCAAAAACTGCACTGCCTTATATGAATCTTATTCTCCGGACCACTCCAGAACCTCTCGTGATGTCCCGGATCCCATCCGAGACTCCGAACAAAAACTCATAAACCAATTATCCAATCTATCCTAGCGTCGAGACACGTTAAGTGTGTGACCCTGCGGGTTTGAGAATATGCAGACATGATCTTCTATCAATAATCAACAGCGGGGTCTGGGCGCCCATATTGACTCCCACACATTCATCGATGATCCTATCGGATGAACCACGATGCCAGGATTCAATCAATCCCATATATATATTCCCTTCGTCTCGCGATATTTTACTTGCCCGAGATTTGATCGTCGGTACCGTCATACCTAGTTCAATCTCGTTCACAGCAAGTATTTTACTCGTTCCGTAATCCGATATCACTTTGTGATTAACTGCTTAACCACATGCTTGCAAGCGGTGTTGATATCGATTACCGAGTGGGCCCGAAGTATATCTCTCCGACTTGGGAGGGACAAATCCCATCTCGATACATACAACCCAACAGATACTTTCCGATCACCTGAGAGACACCTTTATGATCACCCTCTCATAGGATGACGTTTGATGACCTCAAAGCTTTCTTCCGATACCAGGGAGTTGTATTATATCATGGTCTAAGGAATACAATATTTGACATAAGAAAAGCTTCGCAAAGACGAACACGATCTAATTGCTTCGCTTAGTTCTGGTCTGTCCATCATACCATTCTCCTAATGATATGATCTCATTATTAATTGACAACTCATGTTCATGGTTAGGAAACCTTAACCATCATTAATCAATGAGCCAGTCCATAAAGGCATACTAGGGACACGGTGTTGTTCACAAACACACAAGTATTAAAGTTTCCGCTTAATACAATTCTAGCATGGAATATAAACTTTATCATGAACAAGAATTATAATAATAACATATTTATTATTGCCTCTAGGGCATAATTCCAACACAAACACCACACCGTAACTGGGTGGCTATAAAGGTGGCATTGAGTGTTCGGAAAGTATTGGTTGAGACACATGGATCAAGAGTGGGATTTGTCCATCCATATGACGGATAGATATACTCTGGGCCCTCTCGGTGGAATGTCATCCAATTAGCTTGCAAGCATGTGACTGGCTCACAAGGTATCACATATCACGGGAACGAGAAAAGAGTACTTATCAGTAACGAGGTTGTACTAGGTATGCAGAGATACCGACGATCAAAACCTCGGATAAGTAAACTATCGTGAGACAAAGGTAAATTGGTATCGTATGTAAGTGGTTCATTCGATCGCAAAGTAATCGTAGAAATATGTGGGAGCCATATGAATTTCCAGATTCCTCTATTGGTTATTGTTTGGAGAAGTGTCTCGAACATGTCTGCATAATTCACGAACCGTAGGGAGACACACTTAAGGATTCGACGTTGTTGAGTAGTTATGGAATGATGAGTAAGAGACCGAATGTTGTTCGGAGTCTCGGATGGGATCCGGGATATCACGAGGAGATCCGGAATGGTCCGGAGAATAAGATTCATATAAGGAAAGTCCTGTTTCGGGGTTGGAGAATGGTTCCGGTGTTTTCATCGGGAATGTTCTAGAAGGTTCCGGAATGTCCGACACTCTGGAGGGGAAGGGTACATGAATGTGTCATAACAAGTTGGAATGGTTGCATCATGTACTAGGTGTCATCGCTGAACAAAATAAAGGGATAAATCAAATCCTAGTTTTAAAAGTCAAACGCCAATTTGAAAAAGTCAAACGGCTATTTTGTTTGGTGGAGGGAGAGTAGGAAACCTACTTGGGGAGGAGTTCCTCTCCCTCCACCGCCGGCCCACTTGGAGACCGAGTTGGGGAGGGACTCCCCTCCCCTTGGCGCGCCCCTCCACCTATATAAGGAGGGGCAGGGCTGCCCCTCCAAGACACAACACACACCGCGCAAACCCTAGCTCCTAGCCGCCGGCGCCGCCACCTCCTGCTGCTGCCGCCGCCTAGGGCAAACCGTGAAGGGAATATGGCCTGAGAGGCAATAAGAAAGTGTTTATTATGTGTATTCCAAGTATATGATAGATGTTTATTTTGCATGCTATAATTGTATTAATACGGAAACGTTAATACATGTGTGTTTAATAAACAAACAGAAAGTTCCTAGTTATGCCTCTCTCATAAACTAGCTCGTTGATTAACAAGATGATCAAGGTTTCCTGATCATGGACATTGGATGTTGTTCATAACGGGATCACAACATTAGTGTAATGGTGTGATGAACATTCATCGGAAGTATAGCATTACGATCAAAGTCATTGAGTTTATATTGCTATAACAACTTACGAAGTGATCCTAATCCTTAGACCATGAGATCATGTCAATCACTAACACCGGAAGAGTTTCTTGATAACATCAAATGTCACACCGTAACAGGGTGATTATAAAGATGGATTCAGAACTAATAAAGTGTTATGTTGAGGCTCATGGATCGAGAGTGGAATTTGTTCATCCCGATGACGGATAGATATACTCTGGGCCCTCTCGGTGATATCACATTGATTAGCTTGCAAGCAAGTGATTTGATCACTAGAATGTTATATCACAGGAACGAAAAAAGAGTGCATGTCGGTAACGAGATCAAACTAGGTATGGAGATACCGATGATCGAATCTCGGACATGTAATATATCGTGAAACAAATGGATTAAGATACTAGCGTAAAAGGTTCCGACGATCACAAGAAAGTCATCGTTGAATGTGTGGGAGTCAGTATGGGTCTCCAGATCCCGCTTCTGATTATTGATCCGAGAGGGGTCTCGATCATGTCCGCATTATTCACGAACCGTAGGGTGACACACTTAAGAGACACCGATATCCAATTGGAGCAAATGTTTCATGCCGAAAGAATGAACAAGCGCAGGAATTTATTTCACTAGATACCGAAACAGGTTTTCGGGTGAAATTGCATAAAGTGGTTATGCATGTGAAATAGAATTCTAGCAAGGGGTTATTTGTGAATGTTTGTCATTAAAGTAATTGACAAAATTCTGAATAAAATAAAAGAGTTTTATTTAATGAGAGTTTGCATTAAATTTGGTGGAAATTTAATGGGAATTTGAGTGGACTTTTGAGTGGAGGGAATTTAAAGGAGATTTGTGAGTGGAGTGTCCACCCACATGAAGAGGGGAGGGCAAGGGGGCAGCCCCCATGCGCCGGCCACCCCCTTGGGGTTCCCCCCCTCCTCCTATAAAAGGAGCCCCCCCTCCTCACTTGTCTCTCACACCTCCTCGTGAAGGATCTCTCTCCCCCTCTAGAATTTATTCCCCATGGTCTCGGACTAGCGAGATACATGTTCCCGGTGGCTATTCGGCAAGAAAGAGTTGTGCTTCCGCTGCATCGCTGGAGCGAGGAGGCGGAGGTTGCTCGGTGCCTCGAACATGTGTGCGAGCACGGATGCGCTGCTGATTTGCGGCGCTAGGACTTCCTCTCGATCTTGAGATCGGCAAGAGATCGTCTACATCAACCACGAGTTGAACTCGTTAAGCTTTGTCGGTCTTCAAGGGTATGTTCTCTACGGATATACATCCGCCCGTTGTTTGTATCTAGTAGATAGATCTTGGTACATAGTTCACATCGTAGGAAATTTTTTGTTTTCTATGCTGCGAACCCTACAGTGGTATCAGAGCCGGATCTATGCGTAGATACTTTACACGGGTAGTACACATATGAGTATGTGGGCGATGATGATCATGTTGTTGCTCCTTTGTTGTAATTTTGGATATTGGTGGCATAGTGGGATGAAGCGGCCCGGACAAACTTTACATGTCCTCGCACATGAGACCTGTTCCACGCTTGACATGCAACTAGTTTGCATAAGTGGCTAGCGGGTGTCTGTCTCTCCTACTATAGTCAATATTTATTTTGCAAGCGAGTTGTCAACAATTTGATTATCCTCGTTGTGGTTCATGTTCGTAGGTAAGAACGGTTCTATCTCGAAAGCCCTAAGCCACGTAAAACTTGCAATGGATAAATTAGAGGCGTCTAGTTTAGATTGTTGCTGGGCTAGTGTTATGATATGGTAGTGTTGTAAGTAGAAGTATGAGATGATACTCTTACAACACACATAGCGTGTAAAATACATAGACCTTGGATTTACACATATAGGTATGATAGTGATCATACCACGATGCACATGATAGAGATCATCTGCGGGAACCATATAATTTCACTAATAAACATATGATGCTTGATAGCATCTTATATTGCTTGTTTAGCGCTTTGTTAGCATAATAAGATGATCCCTCATTTAAATATCAAGATAAGAATGTGTTCTTACTTTAGTATGCACCGATTATGTTTTCTTTGCTCCAAGACATCACGTGATGATCGGGTGTTCTTGGATCCACGACCATATTTCGGGTGTAAAACAGTTACACACGCGAATACTAAGGTTCTAACTTGGCGAGCCTAGCATGTACATACATGGCCTCGGAACACGGACCGAAAGGTTAAGCATGAGTCATATAGTTGATATGATGCCCATTTGATGCTCGCCTTTGAAGCTATACCGACTCACGTGATGATCGGACTTGGTGTAGTGGACTTGGTTCATGTAATCACCAAAAAGGCACGAGGGATGTCGTTTTTGAGTGGGAGTTCATTCATAATACAGATTAGTTGAACTCAATCTATCATACACTTAGTCTAAACTTTACAAATTCTGTTGTAGATGGCACCACCTGCTTTTAATTTCAATGTGTTCATGGAGAAAGAGAAACTAGCAACGAACGGTAGCAACTTTACCGAATGGGCCATGAATTTGAGGATTCTCCTCTCTGCTGCACAAAAGCAATATGTGCTAGAAGCGCCGTTAGGCCCCCCACCTTTTGATGATGCCCCTGACGAGGAGAAGAATGTCTATCAGACTCGTCAGGAGGACCACAACTTAGTTCATTGCGGCATATTGTATGGGCTAGAGCCGGAACTTCGAAAGCGTTTCGAAAACGGCAATGCATTTGATACAATGGGTGAGTTGAAAATGATTTTCGACACACATGCTGCTGTAGAGAGCTACAACGCTTCAGAAAAGTTCTTTAGCTGCATGATGGAAGAGCACAGCTCCGTTAGTGAGCATGTACTCAAGATGTCGGGTTACGCCGATAAGCTTGTGTCCTTGGGAATATCGATTCCCATTGACTTAGGCATCCATCGTGTTCTGCAGTCTCTGCCACCTAGCTATAAGAGCTTCGTGATGAACTATAATATGCAAGGCATGAAGAAGTCTCTCCCCGAGCTTCTGTCAATGCTTAAAACTGTAGAAGTGGAGATCAAAAAGGAACATCAAGTGTTGATGATCAATAGGAACACTGGTTTCAAGAAAGACAAGAAGGGAAAACGGAAGGGAAGTAAGGATGACAAGCCTGTTGCCGTGCCTGAAAAGAAACCCCGAGTTGGACCTAAGTCTGATTCCGAGTGCTACTATTGTAAGGGGACTGGCCACTGGAAGCGCAACTGCCCCAAGTATCTGGCAGACAAGAAGGTCGGCAAGGCAAACAAAGGTATATATGATATACATGTTATTGATGTGTACTTGACTAGTGCTCGCAGTAGCACCTGGGTATTTGATACCGGTTTAGTTGCTAATATTTGTAACTCGAATCAGGGGCTGCGGAACAAGCGACCGCTAGCAAGGGGTGAGGTCAAGATGCGTGTCGGCAATGGATCAAGCGTTGATGTGATCACCGTCGGAACGATGCCTCTCCACTTACCGTCGGGATTAGTTATAAACTTGAATAAATGTTATCTGGTGCCTGCACTGAGCATGAACATTGTATCTGGATCGTGTTTGATGCGAAGTGGTTATTCATTTAAATCCGAGAACAATGGTTGTTCCATTTATATGAATGAAATCTTTTATGGTCATGCACCGATGATGAATGGTTTATTTCTATTAGATCTCGATGATAATGTTACACATATTCATAATGTTGATGCTAAAAGGATTAAACTTAATGATGATATATCCGCATATATGTGGCACTGCCGTCTAGGTCATATTGGCGTTAAACGCATGAAGAAGCTCCATTCGGATGGACTTTTGGAATCACTTGATTATGAATCATTTGATACATGTGAGCCATGCCTTATGGGCAAGATGACTAGAACGCCGTTTTCCGGTTCAATGGAACGGGCAACAGATTTATTGGAAATCATACATTCTGATGTATGTGGTCCAATGAGTGTGTCAGCGCGAGGTGGATATCATTATTTTGTTACTTTCACGGATGATTTGAGTAGATACGGTTATATCTACTTGATGAAACACAAGTCTAAAACCTTTGAAAAGTTCAAGGAATTTCAGAATGAAGTGGAAAATCATCGTAATAGAAAGATCAAATTTCTACGGTCCGACCGTGGAGGTGAGTATCTAAGTTACGAGTTTAGCACTCACATGAAAGAGTGTGGAATTGTTTCACAACTCACACCTGCCGGAACACCACAGATAAATGGTGTGTCGGAACGTCGTAATCGTACTTTATTAGATATGGTTCGATCTATGATGTCTCTGACGGACTTGCCGTTGTCATTTTGGGGTTATGCACTAGAAACTGCTGCATTCACTTTAAATCGGGCACCATCTAAATCCGTTGAAAAGACACCGTATGAATTGTGGTTTGGAAACAAACCTAAGCTGTCATTTCTTAAAGTTTGGGGATGCGATGTTTATGTGAAGAAACTTCAACCGGATAAACTCGAACCCAAAGCGGAAAAATGCGTCTTCATAGGATACCCTAAAGAAACTATTGGGTATTCCTTCTATCACAGATCCGAGGGCAAGGTTTTTGTTGCCAAGAATGGATCCTTTCTAGAGAAAGAGTTTCTCGCGAAAGGTGTGAGTAGTCGGAAGGTAGAACTCGAAGAGGTTGTGGAACCTTCTCTTCAAAGTATGGCGAGTAGCGCAGCACCGGAAGTTGTTCCGGAGTTGGCTCCACCTGTTGAAGAGGGAAATAATGATAATGATCATGAAACTCCGAAAGAGAGTACTACCGAACCTCGCAGGTCAAACAGGACGCGTGCAGCTCCCGAGCTGTACGGAAATCCTATCATGAATTTCATGGTTGATGAAAATGATGACCCTGCGACGTATGAAGAAGCGATGATGAGCCCGGATTCCAACAAATGGTTAGAAGCCATGAAATCCGATATGGAATCCATGTATGAAAATCAAGTTTGGAACTTGGTGGAATTACCTCACGACCGAAAGGCCGTGGAGAACAAATGGATTTTCAAAAGGAAAACTGATGCTGATGGTAATGTGACTGTCTATAAAGCTCGACTTGTCGCAAAGGGGTTTTGACAAATTCAAGGAGTTGACTACGATGAGACTTTCTCTCCCGTAGCGATGCTAAAGTCAGTTAGGATTATGTTAGCAATTGCTGCATATTTCGATTATGAGATATGGCAGATGGATGTCAAAACCACGTTTCTCAATGGTAATATTGAAGAAGAGTTGTATATGATACAACCAAAGGGTTTTGTTGATCCTAAGGATGCTAAGAAGGTGTGCAAGCTTCAGCGATCCATCTATGGATTGAAGCAAGCATCACGAAGTTGGAATCTCCGCTTTGATGAGGTGATCAAAGAGTTTGGATTTGTCCAAACTTATGGAGAAGCTTGTATTTACAAGAAAGTGAGTGGGAGCAATGTGGCATTTCTGATATTATATGTGGATGACATATTATTGATCGAAAATGATATAGATCTTTTAAACAGTGTTAAAAGTTATCTAAACAGCAAATTTTCAATGAAGGACCTAGGTGAAGCGTCATACATATTAGGCATAAAGATCTATAGAGATAGATCTAGGCGCCTAATAGGGCTATCGCAAAGTACATACCTTGATAAGATTTTAAAGAAGTTTAAAATGGACGGAAGTAAGAAGGGGTTCTTACCTATGTTGCAAGGCAAGACATTGAGTAAGACTCAAAGTCCGTCTTCGGCGGAAGAAAGAGAGATAATGGACAAAGTCCCCTATGCTTCAGCCATAGGCTCTATAATGTACGCCATGCTATGTACAAGACCGGATGTGGCACATGCTATTAGTTTGACTAGTAGGTACCAATCGGATCCAGGTTCGGAACACTGGATAGCGGTCAAGAATATCCTTAAGTACTTACGAAGAACTAAGGATATGTTTCTTGTATACGGAGGTGAAGAAGAGCTCGTCGCTAAGTGTTATGTCGATGCTAGCTTTGACACCGATCCGGATGACTCTAAGTCTCAATCCGCATACGTATTTCTCATGAATGGCGGAGCGGTTAGTTGGAGGAGCTCCAAACAACCTGTGGTAGCGGGATCAACAACGGAGGCTGAATATGTTGCTGCTTCGGAAGCGGCTCAGGAAGCAGTTTGGATGAAGGAGTTCATATCCGAACTAGGAGTGGTGGCAAACGCGTTGGACCGAATGGTGATCTATTGTGACAACAATGGTGCCATTGCCAATGCCAAAGAGCCAAGGTCTCACAAGCATTCCAAGCATATTAAGTGCCGGTTTCACTCCATCCGCGAGCATGTCAAGGATGGAGATATAAAGATTTGTAAAGTACATACGGATCTCAATGTAGCAGATCCGTTGACTAAAACTCTCCCTAGAGCAAAACCTGATCAACACCAGAACTCAATGGGTGTTAGATTTATCACTATGTAACTAGATTATTGTCTCTAGTGCAAGTGGGAGACTGAAGGGAATATGCCCTGAGAGGCAATAATAAAGTGTTTATTATGTGTATTCCAAGTATATGATAGATGTTTATTTTGCATGCTATAATTGTATTAATACGGAAACGTTAATACATGTGTGTTTAATAAACAAACAGAAAGTTCCTAGTTATGCCTCTCTCATAAACTAGATCGTTGATTAACAAGATGATCAAGGTTTCCTGATCATGGACATTGGATGTTGTTAATAACGGGATCACAACATTAGTGTAATGGTGTGATGAACATTCATCCGAAGTATAGCATTACGATCAAAGTCATTGAGTTTATATTGCTATAACAACTTACGAAGTGATCCTAATCCTTAGACCATGAGATCATGTCAATCACTAACACCGGAAGAGTTTCTTGATAACATCAAACGTCACACCGTAACAGGGTGATTATAAAGATGGATTCAGAACTAATAAAGTGTTATGTTGAGGCTCATGGATCGAGAGTGGAATTTGTTCATCCCGATGACGGATAGATATACTCTGGGCCCTCTCGGTGATATCACATTGATTAGCTTGCAAGCAAGTGATTTGATCACTAGAATGTTATATCACAGGAACGAGAAAAGAGTGCATGTCGGTAACGAGATCAAACTAGGTATGGAGATACCGATGATCGAATCTCGGACATGTAATATATCGTGAAACAAAGGGATTAAGATACTAGCGTAAAAGGTTCCGACGATCACAAGAAAGTCATCATTGAATGTGTGGGAGTCAGTATGGGTCTCCAGATCCTGCTTCTGATTATTGATCCGAGAGGGGTCTCGATCATGTCCGCATTATTCACGAACCGTAGGGTGACACACTTAAGAGACACCGACATCCAATTGGAGCAAATGTTTCATGTCGAAAGAATGAACAAGCGCAGGAATTTATTTCACTAGATACCGAAACAGGTTTTCGGGTGAAATTGCATAAAGTGGTTATGCATGTGAAATAGAATTCTAGCAAGGGGTTATTTGTGAATGTTTGTCATTAAAGTAATTGACAAAATTCTGAATAAAATAAAAGAGTTTTATTTAATGAGAGTTTGCATTAAATTTGGTGGAAATTTAATGGGAATTTGAGTGGACTTTTGAGTGGAGGGAATTTAAAGGAGATTTGTGAGTGGAGTGTCCACCCACATGAAGAGGGGAGGGCAAGGGGGCAGCCCCCATGCACCGGCCACCCCCTTGGGGTTCCCCCCTCCTCCTATAAAAGGAGCCCCCCTCCTCACTTGTCTCTCACACCTCCTCGTGAAGGATCTCTCTCCCCCTCTAGAATTTATTCCCCATGGTCTCGGACTAGCGAGATACATGTTCCCGGTGGCTATTCGGCAAGAAAGAGTTGTGCTTCCGCTGCATCGCTGGAGCGAGGAGGAGGAGGTTGCTCGGTGCCTCGAACGTGTGTGCGAGCACGGATGCGCTGCTGATTTGCGGCGCTAGGACTTCCTCTCGATCTTGAGATCGGCAAGAGATCGTCTACATCAACCATGAGTTGAACTCGTTAAGCTTTGTCGGTCTTCAAGGGTATGTTCTCTACGGATATACATCCGCCCGTTGTTTGTATCTAGTAGATAGATCTTGGTATATAGTTCACATCGTAGGAAATTTTTTGTTTTCTGTGCTGCGAACCCTACAAACTGCCATCGCCTAGGGAAAACCCTAGCCGCCGGGCTTGCCTCCTCCTTGGAGCGTCTAAACCCTAGATCACCGAGGCTCTCTCATAGTCCACCATACTCGCTCCGGCTTAAGGAGAAGCCCTGCGAGATCTCCCCTCTACTTCCGGTACCACGCCGTCGTGCTGCCGGAATCACGAGGAGAGTGCTACAACCTCCGCTGCCTGCTGGAACAAGGGAGAGGAAGGTATTCATCGAGTACCGAACGTGTGACCGACTGCGGAAGCGCTGCCGGAACACAGCGACGGAAGGATCGTCTACGCGATCTTGAGATCGGGAAGAGTACGACTACATCACCCACGAGAATCCGCTCTCGTTAAACACTTTGGAATCTTCGAGGGTGAGTTATTCTATCGACTCGTTGCTACAATCTAGTAGATAGATCTTGGCTTGTTTGTTTGTATGCGGTAGAAATTATTTGTTTTCCATGCTATGAAACCCTACAAAAGGTACTTATTATATTCAGTAATGTCTTGAGTTCAAACTTAAGTGATTTCCAAAGCTTGAGGAAAGTTTTCAAAACAAAGTATGAATATAAAACCAATTTTATGCCTATTATTTATATATCATTAAGGCTTGGTTTTATTTTATTTTTCAAATGATCAAAGTGCGTTTGAGTAAACAGAAGTGTTTGACACACATTTGAGTACAAAGTTCCCTGTACAAAAATCTAGAGAAGATTTGAAATCAAACTTGTTTGAATTAGGGTTTGAAAATCATTTCTAAAAATCAAACAGAAAAAGAAAAGCAAAAAGGAAAAAAATAAAACCTGGAGCCAGCCTTTCGGCCCAACCCAACCACTCAGCCCATCAACTCTCTCCCGCGAAGGAAACGATTCGCACTCAGAAACCTACCCCTCAGTCACTGACTGCCTGGACCCACCTCCTCTTCTTTTCTCTCGCTGACAACCGCGGCCCACATGTCAGTCATCGTCTCCACCCCCAGCGACCAGTTCTTCCCCAAATCACTCTGGGCGTTTCCTGTTTAATTCCGCGGCTTCAATTCCCGTTGAATGCTCGAGTAATTCACGCCCACGTCCTCGCCTACATAAGCACCATGCCGCCCTCCTCCTTTTCCCCCAAACCCCACCCCACCGGAGCCACAAGGCTGCTTAGATTTCTCTCAAGACCACCCTCTGCTCCGACGAGCTCGTCTTCGAATTCCGGTAAGCACCGCATTCCCCTCTGCCTATGGTTCAGACTAGCTGTTTATGCATCCTCGTACGCACCTACTGACACCCTCCGCTTGCTCGCGCATGCTCTGTAGCCTCGGCAGCAACATCAACTGAGCTCCGCCACCGTCTGCTTGAACTCCGGCGACCGTTCCCCGTAAGCCCCAGCTTCCCCTCTCCCTCTGTTTGATACGCGTGTGATCCCCAGCATCCTACGCACCTAACGGCACCCTTTTCTTGTCTTAGCGTGACCCAGAATGTCGTCTCCGTCGCCAACCGAGAGCAACCGACGCCGTCTCGATCTCCGACGAGCAATCGACATCGACTTCGTACGCCCCTTCGCCAACCGAGCACACGTCGAGCATCCCCTCGCCACGGAGATTCTGGTGAGCATCCTCACACCTCCCCACGCGACCTAGCTCGCCGGCAAGCTTTCAGCCAGAGCGCGCCACCGCCTGTTTAGGGTTAGCTGCTTAGGGCCGTTGGATCTAGATCCACTAGACACGATAGATTCAATCACCGAAGAGGTATGGGCAGATCTGAGCCGCTGGATCTCATTTAGATCTGATGGTACGCGTGCCTGATCCGCGCGAAGCGGTACCCTCCAATCAGGAAGCGCCGTGTGGCATGAGTTTCGTTTTAAAAATTTGAATTAGATCAATTAGATGGTTAAACTTCTTTAATTCATAACTTTTGATTCCCACGTACAAATTTGACAAATTTTATATCAATGGAATCAGGAGAGAAAATCCTTTCCATTTATGTAATGTGTTTAATGTTTTGCCTCTGTTAAAATGTTTGGTTATGCAGAAACATTTGTAGGCATAATTTGAGTATAGTAATTATTTGAAAAATGTTCTATTACTCAAATAAAGTTTATTTGGCAAGTTTTGAACTTGTTTAAGATTCAGTACTATGAACTTGTCTTGTTTGGTGTAGGAAATCATCACATGGCATTATGCATGCATCCATATATTTTTGCTTGTATATATTTTGTATGTGATTTTGGTGCTATTATTTTATGTGTAGATTTTGGTGCAAATAGTGATTGTGATTGTGAGGATTGTAGCTACTCTCCAAACTACCAAGGCAAGTGGTGCTTCATGATTTTATACCTATGTTTTTCAACTATGCATTAGAAATATTTTGCTAGTCTTGCATGGATATTTTTGATCTATATGCTATACTTGGGAAATCCTAGTAGTTGTAGAAATGCTAGAAATTTCTAAGTTAAGATCCTTATCAATGTCATGCTTAGCCTAGCTAGTAGCAACCAAGGGTGGTTATATATTCATGCTATGAGAAAATATTTCTAAGTCTTTGGACTTGTGTTTTGTTTAATAAAACAACTAAGTGAATGAAACACCTGGGTGGAATGGAAGGAATGGTTTATGTTGAGTGGTTACACAAAGCCCATTTCTATGGTTTACCTTGTGTATCTCACTTGTGGAAAGCCACCCAGGAACAAAGGGATTTTAGATGCCAAATGTTAAGAAGCTTCTAGTGCAGCCACTTGGCAATATGGGCTCTGCCTGGATCACATAGGTAGCAATAACTTATCCATTTGGACAATTGGTGGTAGTGGGTTGATAGGTTGGAACGCGTCCATTTGGTCTAAGGGAAGGCTTCTAAAAGGTCCTGTCTTGGTGAAAATCAAGTCTTGTGGGGAAAGTGCACAACCTCTGTAGATGGAAGAATCTAAGTACTTAGCCATGTCCCTGGTATTGGACAACTTGAGCATCAAGACATGGAAGCTATCAAGAATCTCCTCATCCCAATTTCTAAGTAAAAACTTGTGGTTGAAAAAGGGTGAAGGACCCCAATGTCCATTGGTGGTTCCTTGGGGAAAGTTTTTGGTCAAAGAAAAACTTAGTGTTTTCAACTAATAGGCAAAACCTATTTTGAGCAAAGCAAGCCTAAGCTACACTTAGCCAAAATGCATATAGTGTTTAGACTACCAATATTCTACTAAGGTATCACTTGCCAATACTATTCCAATGTATTGACCCACTGTGGCTGTAACTTGTGATGTTGCAGGTTATTCTGATGATGATTAGGAGTCATGAGTCTACACTCAACATGCTTGCCTGTGGCACATGAAGATGAAGACTTATTTATCTTATTACATATTTGAACTCTTGTATTAGTCCTGTGGCCATGGAGTTTGTAAAAGACTATGTTTGTCTCTGGAATGACTTGTAATAATGACCTTTGTTTCTGTGTACTTCATCTTAAACTGTGGATGCTAGCATTGATCCAGGGACTAGCATTGCAATCACAAGGATCCTTACCTTTATAAAGGGAGGGATCTTACACTCTTTACACAAGATCCAGAGAAAACTCTAGGTTAAAGAGAGAGAAAGAACATTTTACGGAGAAGAATGAAAGATAAACAACGCAAGAACTATTATACTATTAAAACTAGTAATTTAATGAAGGAATTAGCATTGCTGCTATTGCAGTATACTCCAGAATTAGGTTTTTTGGCTAGAGATTATATTTCTATCTAATCAGTAACTTTGTCTTCATTTGAGTTGATGCGTATGTTGACCTCCTTGACTTCATTGAAGAGCTTTAGCTTTGGATGATGAGTCCTAGAGCATAACTTGATGTAGATGTTGTCTATCCCAGCTTTCGAATCTAGCAAGGGTTAAGAAGATACTTTGAGTACGAGCATACTCAGCAAATTTACTAGAAAAGGAGTGTTTGATGCACTATAACTACATCCACAGACCGTAGGTCGTAGGCAATGCAAGTTTTCATAAACATTTCTTCAAAGGTTGCTTTTATTCTGAAAAGCTATGTCCGACAGCCTTCACGGGTTTACCAGAACTTTCATGGAGTTCCTTTCCTGCAGCGTTCGCAGCTCCTTCCTGGAACAGGGAGTAACAAATTACAGTTCTTACACACTGCTAGAGGTGCGTTACTTTTCCCATGAGAGATCAACTCCTTTTTGCACAATCGGGCAGCTTACCCGTCCACAATTCCATGTTGTGGGGCCCAGTAGTTGGTCCAAGCCAATCACTGCCCTCTCCACGACCTCATATGTCTGCACGATCCTTCGGGCTAGCTCACCTTCGTTAAGCCCCCTTTCGGGCAGGCTAAAACCCTGATGAGTTCCCGAAGACTCTATGACCTGGTGTTGCCCTGGCAAGTGCCATGTTGACCTGGTGTTGATGAGGAGGTTGATGCAGAGGAGTAGTGATGACTACTCATCTACCATTTATTTACCATGCTTTTGATTATTGAGTCGCAATGACCATCTAACATGTGGATGGCTTGCTATTGGTGTGTTTACTTTTCCAAAAACTTGTTGTCTACGTTGTTGAACTTTTACTACTATGATGCATGATTGTGGTTTGTTATGTGATGTATTGTGCATGTTAGCATCTATGGGTATCTCATTCTTATCCTTATTGAAAACCACAGATGCCTCCCCGACGTGCCAATCCCAACCCCAACAACAACATCACCCCTGAGATGCAGCAGATGATGACAGCTCAGACTCAGTTGATGCAAATGATGACCACGTTCATCCAGAATCAGAACAACAACAACAACAACAACAATCAGAACAACCCACCGGGTTTTGACATGCTTACCAGGTTCTTAAGACTAAGGCCGGCAAAGTTCTCAGGAACTACTGATCCTATGGTGGCCAATGATTGTCTACGCTCTGTGAACAAGGACTTGGTAACTGTTGGCTGTACTGATGAAGAGAAGGTCAGATTTGCAGCACACTTGTTGGAAGGACCAGCAGCCACTTGGTGGGATAACTTCCAGATCACCACTCCCATTGAGGATGTGACATGGGCTATCTTTGAAGATGGTTTCCGTACTGCTCACATCTCATCCGGAGTGATGAGTTTGAAGAGAAAGAGTTCCATAACTTAAAGCAGCGCCACCGCAGCGTGGCTGAATATATTGAGGAGTTCAACAATCTGGCGTGATATGCACCGGATGAAGTTGACAATGATGCTAAGAGGAAGGAAAAGTTCCTTGAAGGGTTGAATGATGAATTGAACCTGCAGTTAGCTGTGGCCTATGTTCCCACATACCAGTCTCTTTGTGACAAGGCTGCTATTTTGGAGAGCAAAATGAAACAAGTTGAAAGCAGGAAGAGGAAGCACTCTGATAAGCACAGCTCGGGATCGTCTCACAAGCGTTCCCATTACGATGATAGTGAGAATTCTGGTTCCCACAAGCATGGGAAGTACAACAAACACCAAAACCACAACCGTCATCATGACAACAAATATCACCATAGTCATGACAATGACAAGTACAAAAATCACAAGAGTGGGTACAAGAACCACCACAATGGAAGTGGAAGTGGTAGTGGAAGCCAGCCAGTCAAGAAGGATGTTAGTCAGGTTGAATGTTTCAAGTGCAATAAGATGGGGCATTATGCAAATGAATGCCCAGAAAAGAAAGTTGAAGGACCCAACAAGCCCAACCCTTTCCAGAAGGGGCAAGTGAACCACATCAATGTGGAGGAAATCTATGAGGAACCTGATGCTGTTGCTGGTAAGTTCAAACTCAATTCTGTTCCAGCATTTGTTCTCTTTGATACTGGTGCATCTCATTCATTCATATCAAGAGCATTTGTTGAAAGAAATGAACTACCAGTGGAAACTATTGGGTGTCCTATAAAAGTAAGTTCTCCTGGCAGAGAAATGATAGTGAATTCAGGATGCCATGATCTAGTCATAGAGTTCGGGAAGTATAAGTTTCTCGTTAATCTGATAATCTTAAACTCCCAAGGATTGGATGTCATTTTGGGAATGGACTGGATGACTAAGCACAAGGGAGTGCTAGATTGTGCCAACCATACTGTCTCACTCACAACTCCAGAAAATAAAAGGATTAGATTCAATACCAACTTTGAATCGAAAAGGAGTAAGCTAAATTCTCTTAAGGGGGTTAGCATGGACAGTGTGCCAATTGTGAGTGAATATCCGGATGTGTTTCCGGAAGAATTGTCGGGAATGCCACCAGATAGAGATGTGGAGTTTCTTATTGATTTGCTACCAGGATCTGGACCAATAGCAAAACGACCGTACAAGATGTCAGTTGATGAGTTGAAAGAACTCAAGAAACAACTTGGAGAACAGTTGCAGAAAGGTTTTATCCAACCAAGTTCTTCATCTTGGGGAGCCCCAGTTTTGTTTGTGGAAAAGAAAGATAGAAGTCAAAGGTTATGCATAGATTACCGTTCACTCAATGAGGTGACTATCAAGAACAAATACCCTTTGCCAAGAATCAATGACTTGTTTGATCATTTAGAAGGAGCTTGTGTGTTCTAAAAGATTGATCTCTGGTCAGGTTATTTCCATCTCAAGATAAGGGAACAAGACATACCTAAGACAGCTTTCACCACCAGGTATGGATTGTATGAGTATACCGTGATGCCATTTGGTTTGACCAATGCACCAGCATACTTCATGAATATGATGAACAAGGTGTTCATGGAGTTCCTTGATAAGTTTGTTGTCATATTCATCGATGACATTTTGATCTACTCCAAGAGCAAAGAAGAGCATAAAGGACATCTACGTTTGATACTTGAGAAGCTTAGAGAGCATAAGCTATATGCCCAATTCAGCAAGTGTGAGTTTTGGTTGAATGAAGTTGGATTTCTGGGACACGTTGTGTCAGGAGATGGTGTAGCAGTTGATCCTGCTAAAGTTTCAGCTGTAACTGAATGGGAATCTCCTAAGTCAGTTAAAGAGGTTCGTAGTTTCCTTGGCTTGGCATGATACTACAGAAGGTTCATTGAGAATTTCTCCAAGATAGCTAAGCCAATGACAGAATCGCTAAAGAAAGACAAGAAGTTTGCTTGGTCTGAAGGATGTGAACTCAGTTTCCAAGAACTGAAGAAGAGACTAGTGACAACACCAGTCTTATGTTTGCCAGATTTGGAGAAAGATTTCCAGGTGTATTGTGATGCATCTCATCATGGATTAGGTGCAATACTTATTCAAGAAGGGAAAGTTGTGGCTTATGCCTCGAGACAACTCAAAACTCATGAGGTAAATTACCCTACTCATGATTTAGAGTTATCCTCTGTTGTCCATGCACTCAAAAAATGGAGACACTGTCTTTTGGGAAAGCGATGTGAAGTGTTCACAGATCACAAAAGTTTTAAGTATATCTTCACCCAGAAAGAAATTAACATGAGACAAAGAAGATGGCTAGAACTCATCAAGGACTATGACTTGAGTTTGCAATACCAACCCGGTAAAGCAAATGTTGTAGCGGATCCTCTAAGCCGAAAAGTTTTTGTGAATGGCCTTACTAAGGGATAATTTCCAGATGATCTGTGTGCCCAATTTAGAGATCTCAGATTGGAGATTGTGCCTGAAGTACATCTCATGTCATTGGATGTTCAACCCACTTTGTTGGACAAAATCAAAGAAGCCCAAAAGATAGATAAGGAAATTGAAGAGATTAAGGAAAAGATTGGCAAGGGAAAAGCCAAAGGATTCCATGAAGATGAACAGGGTACCTTATGGTATGGAAAATGTATCTGTGTTCCGCAAGATCCGGAGCTTCGGAAACTGATATTACAAGAAGCACATAACTCACCATATTCCATTCATCCGGGTAACACCAAAATGTACATGGATATGAAGGAAAGATTTTGGTGGAATAATCTCAAGAAGGATATCGCTAAACATATTGCTTTGTGTGATGTATGTAGTAGAGTGAAAGCGGAACATCAGAAACCAGCAGGGTTGTTACAACCACTACCTATTCCTAATTGGAAATGGGACAAGATTGGTATGGATTTCATCACCGGATTGCCAAGGACCAGGTCAGGATATGGTTCTATCTGGGTAGTAGTGGATCGCTTAACTAAAGTGGCTCATTTCATACCCGTGAAGACAACCTACACAAGTGCTAAGTTAGCCAAGATCTATATGAGCAGAATTGTATGTCTACATGGAGTACCCAAGAGTATTGTGTCTGATAGGGGAACACAATTCACTTCTCATTTTTGGAGGCAACTACATGAGTCATTGGGAACGAGGTTGGAATTCAGCACTGCTTTTCATCCTCAGACTGATGGACAAACATAAAGGACCAATCAGATTCTTGAAGATATGTTGAGAGCATGTGCTCTAGACTATGGAGCCAGCTGGGATGAAAGTCTGCCTTATGCAGAATTCTCTTACAATAACAGCTATCAAGCCAGTATTGAGATGGTACCATTTGAGTTTCTCTATGGGATAAAGTGTACCACCCCATTGCTATGGAATGGTGTGGGAGAAAGAAGTTTGTTCGGACCAGAAATAATCAAAGAGGCTAAAGAGAAAGTCAAGCTAGTTAAGGACAGATTGAAGACAGCACAGTCCCGACAGAAGAGCTACGCAGATCCTAAGCGTAGAGAAGTCACCTATGAAGTAGGTGATAGAGCTTATCTTAGAGTGTCACCACTTCGTGGAGTAAAGAGATTTGGTGTCAAAGGTAAATTAGCCCCAAGATATGTTGGACCATTCAAGATTCTGAGTCATAAAGGAGAAGTAGCTTATGAGATTGAATTGCCAGAATCATTGTCTGTTGTTCACAATGTGTTTCATGTGAGTTAGCTTAAGAAATGCCATCCAGAAATGGAAGAGACTTCTTTGAAGGATACTATACCTTTGGAAGAAGTCCAATTGGAAAGTGATCTCACTTATGAGGAAAAACCTATTAAGATTCTTGAGACTGCAGAAAGAGTTACTCGGACTAAGACTATTAAATTCTGCAAAGTTCAATGGAACCATCATTCCGAAGAAGAAGCAGCATGGGAAAGAGAAGATGATCTTCGGAAAGACCACCCTCACCTATTTGCTAGCCAACCCTAATCTCGAAGGCGAGATTCACCTTAAGGGGGTTAGATTTGTAACATCCCTAAAATCATGTTTCAAACTCATGCATATCATCCATGCATCGATGATCATTTAGAGTTCCATTTCAAAACGATTTCAAAAATAGGAGCATATGTTGCTCATTATTTTATGTAAGTATGCTCTAGACTTAGTGCTAATTTCTAATGAGAAAGGTACTTATTTTATTCAGTAATGTTTTGAGTTCAAACTTAAGTGATTTCCAAAGCTTGAGCAAAGTTTTCAAAACAAAGTATGAATATAAAACCAATTTTATGCCTATTATTTATATCTCATTAAGGCTTGGTTTTATTTTATTTTTCAAATGATCAAAGTGTGTTTGAGTAAACAGAAGTGTTTGACACACATTTCAGTACAAAGTTCACTGTACAAAAATCTAGAGAAGATTTGAAATCAAACTTGTTTGAATTAGGGTTTGAAAATCATTTCTAAAAATCAAACAGAAAAAGAAAAGCAAAAAGGAAAAAAAATAAAACCTGGAGCCAGCCTTTCGGCCCAACCCAACCACTCAGCCCATCAACTCTCTCCCGCGAAGGAAACGATTCGCACTCAGAAACCTACCCCTCAGTCATTGACTGCCTGGACCCACCTCCTCTTCTTTTCTCTCGCTGACAACCGCGGCCCACACATCAGTCATCGTCTCCACCCCAGCGACCAGTTCTTCCCCAAATCACTCCGGGCGTTTCCTGTTTAATTCCGCGGCTTCAATTCCCGTTGAATGCTCGATTAATTCACGCCCACGTCCTTGCCTACTTAAGCACCATGCCGCCCTCCTCCTTTTCCCCCAAACCCCACCCCACCGGAGCCACTAGGCTGCTCGGATTTCTCTCAAGACCACCCTCTGCTCCGACGAGCTCGTCGTCGAATTCCGGTAAGCACCGCATTCCCCTCTGCCTATGGTTCAGACTAGCTGTTTCTTCATCCTCGTACGCACCTACTGACACCCTCCGCTTGCTCGCGCATGCTCTGTAGCCTTGGCAGCAACATCAACTGAGCTCCGCCACCGTCTGCTTGAACTCCGGCGACCGTTCCCCGTAAGCCCTAGCTTCTCGTCTCCCTCTGTTTGATACGCGTGTGATCCCCAGCATCCTACGCACCTAACGGCACCCTTTTGTTTTCTTAGCGTGGCCCAGAACGTCGTCTCCGTCGCCAACCGAGAGCAGCCGACGCCGTCTCGATCTCCGACGAGCAATCGACATCGACTACGTACGCCCCTTCACCAACCGAGAACACGTCAAGCATCCCCTCGCCACAGAGATTCTGGTGAGCATCCTCACGCCTCCCCGGCGACCTAGCTTGCTGGCAAGCTTGCAGGCAGAGCGCGCCGCCGCCTGTCGCCGCCGCTAGCGCCACCTGTTTAGGGTTACTTGCTTAGGGCCGTTGGATCTAGATCCACTGGACACGATAGATTCAATCACCGAAGAGGTACAGGCAGATCTGAGCCGCTGGATCTCATTTAGATCTGATGGTACGCGTGCATGATCCGCGCGAAGCGGTACCCTCTAATCAGGAAGCGCCGCGTGGCATGAGTTTCGTTTTAAAAATTTGAATTAGATCAATTAGATGGTTAAACGTGTTTAATTCATAACATTTGATTCCCACGTCCAAATTTGACAAATTTTATATCAATGGAATCAGGAGAGAAAATCCTTTCCATTTATGCAATGTGTTTAATGTTTTGCCTCTGTTAAAATGTTTGTTTATGCAGAAACATTTGTAGGCATAATTTGAATATAGTAATTATTTGAAAAATGTTCTGTTACTCAAATAAAGTTTATTTGGCAAGTTTTGAACTTGTTTAAGATTCAGTACTATGCACTTGTCTTTTTTGGTGTAGGAAATCATCGCATGGCATTATGCATGCATCCATATATTTTTGCTTGTATATATTTTGTATGTGATTTTGGTGCTATTATTTTATGTGTAGATTTTGGTGCAAATAGTGATTGTGATTGTGAGGATTGTAGCTACTCTCCAAACTACCAAGGCAAGTGGTGCTTCATGATTTTATACCTATGTTTTTCAGCTATGCATTAGAAATATTTTGCTAGTCTTGCATGGATATTTTTGATCTATATGCTATACTTGGGAAATCCTAGTAGTTGTAGAAATGCTAGAAATTTCTAAGTTCAGATCCTTATCAATGTCATGCTTAGCCTAGCTAGTAGCAACCAAGGGTGGTTATATATTCATGCTATGAGAAAATATTTCTAAGTCTTTGGACTTGTGTTTTGTTTAATAAAACAACTAAGTGAATGAAACACCTGGGTGGAATGGAAGGAATGGTTTATGTTGAGTGGTTACACAAGGCCCATTTCTATGGTTTACCTTGTATATCTCACTTGTGGAAAGCCACCCAGGAACAAAGGGATTTGAGATGCCAAATGTTAAGAAGCTTCTAGTGTAGCCACTTGGCAATATGGGCTCTGCCTGGATCACATAGGTAGCAATAACTTATCCATTTGGACAGTTGGTGGTAGTGGGTTGATAGGTTGGAACGCGTCCATTTGGTCTAAGGGAAGGCTTCTGAAAGGTCCTGTCTTGGTGAAAATCAAGTCTTGTGGGGAAAGTGCACAACCTCTGTAGATGGAAGAATCTAAGTACTTAGCCATGTCCCTGGTATGGGACAACTTGAGCATCAAGACATGGAAGCTATCAAGATATCCTCATCCCAATTTCTAAGTAAAACCTTGTGGTTGAACAAGGGTGAAGGATCACCAATTTCTATTGGTGATTCCTTGGGAAAGATTTGACAAAGAAAAACTTAGTGATTTCAACTAATAGGTAAAACCTATTTTGAGCAAAGCAAGCCTAAGCTACACTTAGCCAAAATGCATATAGTATCTAGACTACCATTATTCTACTAAGGTATCACTTGCCAATACTATTCCAATGTATTGACCCATTGTGGCTGTAACTTGTTATGTTGCAGGTTATTCTGATGGTGATTAGGGGTTATGAGTCTAAACTCAACATGCTTGCCTGTGGCACATGAAGATGAAGACTTATTTATCTTATTACATATTTAAACTCTTGTATTAGGCCTGTGGCCATGGAGTTTGTAAAAGACTATGTTTGTCTCTGGAATGACTTGTAATAATGACCTTTGTTTCTATGTACTTCATATTAAACTGTGGATGCTAGCATTGATCCAGGGACTAGCATTGCAATCACAGGGATCCTTACCTTTATAAAGGGAGGGATCTTACACTCTTTACACAAGATCCAGAGAACACTCTAGGTTAAAGAGAGAGAAAGAACATTTTACGGAGAAGAACCAAAGATAAACAACACAAGAACTATTATACTATTAAAACTAGTAATTTAATGAAGGAATTGGCATTGCTGCTATTTTAATACACTACAGAATTAGGTTTTTTGGCTAGAGATTATATTTCTATCTAATCAGTAAATTCGTCTTCATTTGAGTTGATGCATATGTTGACCTCCTTGACTTCATTGAAGAGCTTTAGCTTTGGATGATGAGTCCTGGAGCATAACTTGATGTAGATGTTGTCTATCTCGGCTTTCGAATCTAGAAAGGGTTAAGAAGGTACTTTGAGTATGAGCGTACTCAGCAAATTTACTAGAAAAGGAGTGTTTGATGCACTATAACTACATCCACAGACCGTAGGTCGTAGGCAATGCAAGTTTTCATAAACATTTCTTCAAAGGTTGCTTTTATTCTGAAAAGCTATGTCCGTCAGCCTTCACGGGTTTACCAGAACTTTCATCGAGTTCCTTTCCTGCAGCGTTCGCAGCTCCTTCCCGGAACAGGGAGTAACAAATTACAGTTCTTACACACTGCTAGAGGTGCGTTACTTTTCCCATGAGAGATCAACTCCTTGTTGCACAATCGGGCAGCTTACCCGTCCACAATTCCATGTTGTGGGGCCCAGTAGTTGGTCCAAGCCAATCACTGCCCTCTCTGCGACCTCATATGTATGCATGATCCTTCGGGCTAGATCACCTTCGTTAAGCCCCCTTTCGGGCAGGCTAAAACCCTAATGAGTTCCCGAAGACTCTATGACCTGGTGTTGCCCTGGCAAGTGCCATGTTAAATGGTCCATCCACTAAACACCATCCATAGATAATATAGACACCAAAAGTGTGGGGCGTAAGTGTGCCCACCCATATGTTGGATCCACACAAGGAATCACAACGTCATGTTAAGGTCGTCTTGCCTCCATACAAGAGGAAAAGGATAGAGCTGACTTGTCCATCCCATTACAAATCTCATGGTTAACGCATAATATACGGCGCAAGAATCACTGGCGACATTGGTTGTTAAGTCCTAGATATTATGTTCCTTTACTACCGAAACTTTACTTATAATCACATTCTGATGAAAATAGTATTTTCAGACCTTTTTCAAATGCAGGTGATGTTCATATTGGATTTATAAAATACTTTACAGAAAATAACCAAAGGACATGAGCAAGTGTGAACTTGCCTTTTGTGATTGCAAGATTATGCACTCATGGTCTTCGAGTCAGTATAAGATCCAAAATCTGAAATCGGCATCATTGGTCCGGTAAGGACTAATGTTTAAAGAAGCAACATGCTTTTATGCATAAGTAATGTGATGCACATTATAAACGCGAATCCCGGGGATAACGTTGTTCTAGGGTTTGGATTCTGGAAATGGTTACTTTAGAATGTGTTGTTCTTTTAGATAAGTTTCACACCTATGCTTCTTATTAGGGCTTGTGGGTGTGTGTGAACAACACATATTTATGCAGCAATAAAATATATATATCAATGAAATGCTATTCATAATTGTTTACGCTGTAATAGTTTATCTCCAAACTTTACTTTATAGGTAGAGTCTCTTATAAATAGCCTAAGTGTTATCGCTCCTAGGTATACGAGCGAAGTATGAAGTAATGTGATCTTGTTTATTTGTCATATATTGTTTGAAGTGGCAAAACGAATAACTTTCGAAGAAAAGATTCCTTTTCTAAGGTCTAAACAATCTTTGTGGTTAGTTAGTGGTGGTCGATGTTATTTGTGCTTGCTTGAATAGTTTGGCTTGAGATGCTTTATAACTTAACTATTTCAGACCAAAGTTAACTATAAAATATCTAACAATGTTTATAGTGTTATATTTAGATTCTTGTAGACTAAAGTTAACTTTAAAATAAAGATAGTTTGAAAGTATAATGCTTATAACATTTGTATTTTGGTGTACTTGGTAATGTTGCCTTAAGGTTACTTAAGGATAGTTATATTTTTCTTTGATGTGGTGGTCTTTTTGATTTTATAATGGAATAAGATTTCTTGTTTCCTTGTAAAGGTATGATTATGGTTTATGGATAAATAAATAGTACTAGTGACTACCTATGAATTATCTTTGGATTTAGTCCATTATAATGTTGTGTTTGATTGATATATCATTTTTGAAGATTTTATAATTATTAAGGATCTTAAAATAAAATTTATTCATAAAGTAGAAGGATACCTCAATATAATGATATTTCTCATGTTTTGAATCATTATGAATTAATATTAGTATTTAAGACTTAATACTTATTTATTAGGCTTGATTGACTAATTTTAGAAATATTAAAAAAAATTATTTACCCTGAGATGAATTTTAAACTTAGTAAATAAGTTTAAATTTGAGTTATTAAAATATTTGAATTTTTTATTTAACTCAAAAGTGGAATATTATAGTTTTAACATGTAAATATTATTTTTATGATCATTTTGGTATATTATATTTATTTTTATGATTTATAAATAATAAGATATGACTTTTATAAGATTTAACACTTTTAAAAATACTTAATAAATAATAAATATTTAAGTAAGTGAAATAATAATGCATGATTATAGTTTTAAATTACAGTCTTTATTTTTCTAAGATTTTTGGTGTTTTATTCATATTTTTAATATTAACTATTATTGGAATATAAATTATCAAAGTTTTATTACTTATAAAACCTTTATTAAATAATATTTATTTAAATAATTATCATAATAATAGTTGATAATAATTTTAAGTTGTAGATTTTATTTTTCTACAAATTTTCATATATTATATACATTTTTCTGAATTATAAATCAAAAGTTATTAATTAAATAAGATTTAATCATTTATTTGATTTCTGGAATCTTTATATTTGGATTTATACTTTTTATTCTTTCTTAAACAGGAAATACTTTTTACACCGCACCCACAGCTAGCCTAAGTCACTGACCAGTGGGCCTATGTCCACCTCAGCTCTCAAGTTACTAAATGTATTTTGTTACCGACCCTGTCTCCACTCCCAGTCAATGACAAATGGGCCCTAGGCCATGTCATCAGCCACGTGAGACAAAGACTGGTCAAACACGTTGACATGGCTAGGGTGATGCAAGCATGATGCCATGCTGACATCAGCCTGGCCTCCACCACCAGAGGTTGGTCGCCGGCGGCGAACCACTATGCACCGGCGGACAAGGTCGATACTACTGGATAGAGGTAACCAAGGCAAACCTGTTGGTGGTAACGCCGCTAGTTAATGGTCACCGGAAATTCATCGGCGACGAGCTTCTGCGGAGACCAGCGATGGTGCTCAACGAAATGGGGTCTATGGTGCGAATCAGCAAGCGAATTTAGGGTTCAGAGATGCGTAAGCTTACCCTGATGACGATAGAGAGGTCGACAAAGACAAGCGTGGTCGGAGGCGAGCTCCCCGACGAGAATTCCGACAAACTGCCGTAGAGAGGAACGGCAAAATTCGTCCACTCCAGTGCTCCCCTTGAAGCAAAAATTCCACTCAGAGGATCTACGGAGGACGAGGCTTCTCCATGGCTACTTGGAAGAGAGTGGGGAGGTGCGGTTCGGCGGCGAGGTGTGGCTCCGGTGAGCTAGGGTTTCAGCCCCATTTGAATCGGAGAGGATAAGGAGGGATTGTGGATAGGGATTGAGGCAGGGCGTCGCGGTGGCCTTCTTATCCCCCTCTGGAATGACGGCGAGCATCTTGACGCACGGCTGACGACGACGGCGGCATCAGGCGGCGGCGAGCTCCTCCAGCGAGCTGCCTGTGTGCGTGAGGATGACGACGACATAACTTTTGTTGAAAACCCCCTGGCGATCCTTTTAGCTCAACCCGCGGTACTTCTTTGGTACCACTTGTCAGTCACATATGGAAACGAACTGGGCTGGTTGTTGGGCTACTGCACATGGGCGTCGGATAAGAAAAGAGAAGTTGGGCCACGGTCAGGTCTTGTTTTTTATTTGTTTTCCCTTTTTCTATTTTCTGTTTTCCTTTTTAGATTTGAATTTAATCTATATTTTGAACTTTTCTTTGTAGAATTTATTTGCTGGATAATTGTAGTAATACTAAAATATATTTAGTATCATTTGTGAACTTTTATTATATGATCTTTTTATATTTATTTTATGTTCTCAATATGAACCCCTTTTTAATATTTTGTAAAAGCTTTTCTTATTACTTTTCTCTCCACTTTTAACCATGGATTTATTAAATGATATATTCTTATTTGTT
The DNA here is from genome assembly GCA_916181665.1 of Avena sativa. Lineage (NCBI taxonomy): Eukaryota > Viridiplantae > Streptophyta > Magnoliopsida > Poales > Poaceae > Avena > Avena sativa. The sequence continues at coordinate 10,276,458 of OV702279.1, forward strand.
AATGAAACTTAACTCTAGTTGGCTCATAGTTTGAATATAAATTTTTATATGTATGATGATCCTATATCATTATTTGATGCATAAAATACAAAAGAATTTAATATGGTTAATATTACTTTCATTAATTGAGAACATGATATTATATATATTTTGTTATGGTAATCATAGAAGTTTTAAGATTTGAATTATAAATGTTTACCCAAGGGTTTAGGGTTCTTAATTTACTTAGATTCCTTTATGGATTTGAGTACAAATTTAATAACTAAACATGTTAACTTCTGTTTGTGACATTTGATGACATCACCTTTTATAATAGAAAGTTATATCTTGAATGTTTTATAGAAAGGGATTGATAAAGATACTCTTAAGCACATATAATTATGATGGTTGGAATTGGCAGAGATGTGCTTATGTGATTTGCTACAAGGAAATGTTCCTATCAAGTGATATAGATATAAGATGAGGAATTCTTAATATGAAATGGATATTATACTTGTTTTTAAGATTTAAAGTTGATTGTTTACCAAGAATTACTATCTTCCATAATTCATAATTCTAGACTTCTTATTAAGGAATTCCTTTCCTAGATATACTACCTTTTCCTATCTATCATCATGATTAACAAGATGAGCTTTAGTTCATAAAAATATTCTTTTTCACCGATTAACCTTCTAAACTCATGGATGAATCAAATGAGTTTGATACTAAAGTATTTCATAACTTCCTCATATCCTTACTTGGTTGTATCTACTACTCTACTGTTGATAGCCTTCCATCCAACAAGTAGTTCCTTCAAACTCTACTCATAATCTCGCTTAATCATTCATCACTAATATATATCTAATAGTTGTATGCATCCAACTACCTTTCTCTAAAGTTGACTATCCTTAAAGATGAATAACACTACTTCCATAACTCTATGCTACACTAGCTTTAATTGAATAATATCATCCTATATTTAATTTACTCCAATAACTCACACTCCAACCCTAAATTATATCTATGTGGCTTGTAATGACTAATCTAGGATAACTTATCTCTACTAGGGTTTCAATCATGTTCTACCCACCAATGTCACTTATACTAAATATAAGCATTCAATATTGGTGGCTAAAGCATCACCATTATAATCATTTATTGCTTAAGTCCTTAGTTGGATAAGCAAGGCTTTATCAATACTACTTTTCAATTATATTCAAATTATCTTCTTAGTATTTCATATTGGATTAATATTATTCATGGATTATTCCCACTTGGTCTAATGGAATTACTACTAGTAACTATCTTCAGGGTTTATCCTTGTAATATTCTTAATCACCATATAATTAGATGATATAAATAATCCTTCTATTCATTTAGGAGTGATTTAACTCCATCAATTATCCTATGGATTGGATTCTCTTCCTTCATTCCCATCCTATAGATGATTTCTAAAACTAGCATCACGATTTACCTCTTATTAGTTGTTTCTTTGTAGACTCTTAATTGTAAACTTTGTTATGAGCAAGAGTTTGATAGATTGAGAATGGGTGAATCAATAGTTGATTTCTCAACATTGATGAACAATAAATATTGAAATAGAACTCAACAGAGATGGTAAGGATTGATATGGAAAGAACGATATATGGTGAATGATCTAAACTTAGTTTCTTTCCTACTCAATCTTACTTAAGAAGTAGGGTTAGGTATTACCATGATACTCATGGTGTATGCAGATGAGACTAAGATATAGTTGTTAAATTCATATTTTGTGTTATATCCTTAACTTGGTACTCATGGGTGATTATAATGAATACTATGATATGATCACCTAAGGATCAAATTTAAATCATATTGTATCAGGGTTTAACTTTTATTACATTTGATCTACCCTTAGATCAAATCTCCCTTTCCCAAAATAAGGTTTTAACAAAGGTCATATTGAAACTTATCGCGGTCAACTTGATGATCTACTACAATTCCATCAAGTTAAAAGAAGCTTCAATCACTTTGACAAATTTTGTTCAAAGGCGTGAAAATTATTCGGATTTTCTATGCATGAATGCAATGCACACATCTGGGTTCAGCTTATTTCTAGGCTATAATGCTGGGATGTTACAGACTCTCCCCCTTAAAATAAACTTCATCCTTGAAGTTCGCAAACTCTCACGTTTTGGAGTAAAAAATTGGACTTGTAGTGGTTGCTACATTTCTCCATTCCATGATGACCTTAAATGAATTATTTTTGGTATTCTATAACCTGATTAGATATCCTAATCTAATTCTTTTATTTAATCACCAAATTTTATTACTATGTTAAATATAGTTTAGAGGGTTTCACTAAAACAAGTTTTAAGTTTCTATGTGCCCGTGCTTGTGGTCAAAAGACTATATTTCTATTCTGGTCATAATATAGTTGATACTGGTACTCGTTCCCAGATTGGATTTAAACTCATTTAGTCCATACCCATTGGGATTTCTTATTATCAATACTTGTCCAATTGGGTGTTCTCTATTACTTCTTAAAGGTTACTTTAAGAGTTGTTTCTTCTAGAATTAGTCGGTTAGGATTAACCTTTTATCACTATCAAACTTTTACCTTATTAAGTTTTTAGATAATCCTTTATTATTACCTATAGTACTTCTTCAACTTTCATTTATAATGTTTGCTCTCCCCCTTAGGGTTTACTAATAGTCTTCAAACTAAATACATAGTGACCATTGGTTCTTAGACTAGAATGTTGGTCTCTGTTCAGCTTATACTTTACATGTTTAGGGTCTGATGAAAGATTATACGGTATATACACATAGTTGTGGATCTCCGAAACAAATCTTTCAGCATTATATGTCATACTTACTATTGGACATTTTCGCTGGAATAAATCTGACTTTGCAAAGCATCTCGAAACACGATCTCCTTAAATGTTTGTACTTCCTTAGGTCTTATTTAACTTTAGGCCAAATTTTACGCTCTTTATGCAACTTTTAAGAAGATCTGGTTAACTATGTTAACCAAATACCAGCTGCGGACAAAATACCAACTGTGGATCAAAATACCGACTAGGGATTAAGTACCAAAGGCGGATCATTATAGGTTGTATGGATTACCCTACTGTTTCTGACCTACTACTGACATTCCCTCTGTATTGTCAGAGCTTACATACCATTTTGCTCCACAATTTTATCTTTGTACTAGTTCATGACGCTTCCATAAACTGGGTATTACTACTTTTATTAACTTCGGAGCAATGCTACCTACTTTGAATGGGCCTTAAGTTTATTACTTCTTGTTGCTCCATACGTCTTCTACGATAAACTTTCTTCCAAAGCTGGCTAGAAATGACCTATGATCTATCTATCCTCGAAAGGGTGTTAATACTCCTTATATTTTTCTTCACCCTTCAAGTAAGTCTTCCTTATGATCTTTGAAACTCGTCACTCCCTTGCACGAATTCCCATTACTATCCAGGTCTATAACATCAAGTAATAACTGGGTGTTACATCATGCATTTGCACACCTAATTAAACTTTATGTACAGATCTCGTCAATCAAGAAGATTCAAGAAAAATCCAAAAGTCAACAAACAACAAAACATATACCATGTATTATACATAGGTTTTAAATAATTTACAAATGTACTGGATGTCCCAACGGTTTGCTCCACACCTAATTACACAACTATCTTACAAGAACTTCTTGTTCTTGTGAGTATATCCTCACTTATTTCGGCAAACCTTTCAAACAACAATACGCATTACCCTCTATGTACATTATTCAATCACTCATCCCTTGGGATGTCGTTCCTTTCTTACATTCATCTTCCTCTAGTGCTTCCTGGAGTTCCGTCCATGATGACATGAAGTCCTACGACTGCCTTCTGGAGCGTAAGAGCATCTAGGAGGTGTGTATTCTTGATTAGAAGTACTGAGACTGAGATTAGTCATTGAAAAATGACTAGAGTTGGCATAGTCTTCTATAGTATATTCTTGGTTTTCCGGCAATGCTTCCTCATAGTAAGCTGGCTCCTTAGAATTTTCTTGTATCCAGTCATATATATTGGTGTAGTAGCTATCGGAATACTCTTCTAAGTCGATTGGATTAGTATCACCCCCATAGGGTCCATAAGGCTCTCTACGGTTATAGTTGGTCTCTTCTTCAATACCTGTATCACAAGGTATAATATTTCCTATGGTTCCACCTTGAGATTCTACTTCCCATTCATACTTGTTTGTCTTAGGGTTATTTGGAATAACTCTATTCCATTCTTGTTGTTCGGAGTTATACTTGGTCCATAGGTATTCAGGTGGCTTGAAGTCATTTTGGTAATAGGCATAATTTTCTGAGTTTGGGTCATCAAACTCAGTTTCCTCATATACTTCTCCTGAAGGTATGTATTTGGGATGCCTAGCTTCTTTATGTAACTTCTTCCTACGAGCCATTGCTTTATCAGGACCTGTAAAATCCTCAATGACCGTATCTAGTTCCTGGACTAAAACTTGGTGAGTGTTATGATAAGTGTTTATCAAAGACCGATAACGATCCATATACTCTACAGCTACAGTAGGTTCATCTTGGACTAGAGTAGAGTGATCCAACTCATGCTCTGGGTTTGAGGTTTCATGTGGTATAATGGTGTGAGTACTACCTTCTAGAGCTTGGGATTTTTGTTCTCTGATCATGGTTATGGCTGCTGCTACGGCAATCTGATATGCAGATGCCATGCACCTTGCCTCTCCTGATGGCATTTCTCCCTTAAGTCCTAACTTCTTGGGTAACATGATCATGACACGGTATTTAGCTAATACCTGCCCATCATAGTAACTGTAAATCTTGACTAAAAGTCTCGATTCACATTCCAAACTCCATAGAAGCTGGCAGAGATTATCTGTCCAATCCCCTATGTAGTCATTCAACGTCATGTTCATCACTTGAACATTCCGGGGTGGATATCGAGGTGCCATGTGGAACTGTAGATAAGAAATTATCATTAGTCACATAGAGTTAAAACTCTTGGGTAATGATCGAATTTGCAATCATACTAAAGAATTATCGCACTAGTAACATAACAGGATTATTCTAAAGTGAATATCCCTCATATCACTAGAGACCTCTTTATTATTGCTAGGATGTGTCCTACAGGTTCTACCCATTTACTAGGTTTCCAACCTAAGGTCAAAGCATATGCTCTGATACCAACTGCGGTGACCCAGCATACCACTGCATGATGTAGTATACTATAGTCGTTGACATAACACCAATGAAACACCATTCACTAGTATTACATCCCTCAGAATGGCACAACAGAAACATAGCGGGTCCAATACATGGCAAAAGGTTACAACTCACTCTTTACACAAGATCCATAGAACACTCTAGGTTAAAGAGAGAGAAAGAACATTTTATGGAGAAGAATCAAAGATAAACAACGCAAGAACTATTATACTATTAAAACTAGTAATTTAATGAAGGAATTGGCATTGCTGCTATTGCAATACACTACAGAATTAGGTTTTTTGGCTAGAGATTATATTTCTATCTAATCAGTAACTTCGTCTTCATTTGAGTTGATGCATATGTTGACCTCCTTGACTTCATTGAAGAGCTTTAGCTTTGGATGATAAGTCCTAGAGCATAACTTGATGTAGATGTTGTTAACCCCGGCTTCTGAATCTAGCAAGGGTTAAGAAGATACTTTGAGTACGAGCGCACTCAGCAAATTCACTAGAAAAGGAGTGTTTGATGCACTATAACTACAACCACAGACCGTAGGTCGTAGGCAATGCAAGTTTTCATAAACATTTCTTCAAAGGTTGCTTTTATTCTGAAAAGCTATGTCCGTCAGCCTTCATGGGTTTACCAGAACTTTCATGGAGTTCCTTTCCTGCAGCGTTCGCAGCTCCTTCCCGGAACAGGGAGTAACAAATTACAGTTCTTACACTCTGCAGAGGTGCGTTCCTTTTCCCATGAGAGATCAACTCCTTGTTGCACAAAGGGAAGCTTACCCGTCCACAAATCCATGTTGTGGGGACCAGTAGTTGGTCCAAGCCAATCACTGCCCTCTCCGCGACCTCATATGTCTGCACGATCCTTCGGCCTAGATCACCTTCGTTAAGCCCCCTTTCGGGCAGGCTAAAACCCTGATGAGTTCTCGAAGACTATATGACCTGGTGTTGCCCTGGCAAGTGCCATGTTAAATGGTCCATCCACTAAACACCATCCATAGATAATCTAGACACCAAAAGTGTGGGGCGTAAGGGTGCCCACCCATATGTTGGATCCGCACAAGGAATCACAACGTCACGTTAAGGTTGTCTTGCCTCCATACAAGAGGAAAAGGATAGAGCTGACTTGTCCGTCCCATTCAAAATCTCATGGTTAACGCGTAATATACGGCGCAAGAATCAGTGGCGACATTGGTTGTTAAGTCCTAGATATTATGTTTACTACCGGAACTTTGTATAGTAAGTTATTACCTCATGGTAATAACTTATAATCACATTCTTATTAAAATAGTGTTTTCAGACCTTTTTCAAATGCAGGTGATGTTCATATTGGATTTATAAAATACTTTACAGAAAATAACCAAAGGACATGAGAAAGTGTGAACTTGCCTTTTGTGATTGCAAGATTATGCACTCACGGTCTTCGAGTCAGTATAAGATCCAAAATATGAAATCAGCATCATTGGTCCGGTAAGGACTAATGTTTAAAGAAGCAACATGCTTTTATGCATAAGTAATGTGATGCACGTTATAAACACGAATCCCGGGGATAACGTTGTTCTAGGGTTTGGATTCTGGAAATGGTTTACTTTAGAATGTGTTGTTCTTTTAGATAAGTTTCACACTTATGCTTCTTATTAGGCCTTGTGAGTGTGTGTGAACAGCACATATTTATGCAGCAATAAAATATATATATCAATGAAATGCTATTCATAATTGTTTACGCTGTAATAGTTTATCTCCAAACTTTACTTTATAGGTAGAGTCTCTTATAAATAGCCTAAGTGTTATCGCTCCTAGGTATACGAGCGAAGTATGAAGTAATGTGATCTTGTTTATTTGTCATATATTGTTTGAAGTGGCAAAACGAATAACTTTTGAAGAAAAGATTCCTTTTCTATGGTCTAAACAATCTTTGTGGTTAGTTAGTGGTGGTCGATGTTATTTGTGCTTTCTTGAATAGTTTGGATTTAGATGCTTTATAACTTAACTATTTCAGACCAAAGTTAACTATAAAATATCTAACAATGTTTATAGTGTTATATTTAGATTCTTGTAGACTAAAGTTAACTTTAAAATAAAGATAGTTTGAAAGTATAATGCTTATAACATTTGTATTTTGGTGTACTTGGTAATGTTGCCTTAAGGTTACTTAAGGATAGTTATATTTTTCTTTGATGTGGTGGTCTTTTTGATTTTATAATGGAATAAGATTTCTTGTTTCCTTGTAAAGGTATGATTATGGTTTGTGGATAAATAAATAGTACTAGTGACTACCTATGAATTATCTTTGGATTTAGTCCATTATAATGTTGTGTTTGATTGATATATCATTTTTGAAGATTTTATAATTATTAAGGACCTTAAAATAAAATTTATTCATACAGTACAAGGATACCTCAATATAATGATATTTCTAATGTTTTGAATCATTATGAATTAATATTAGTATTTAAGACTTAATACTTTTTTTATTAGGCTTGATTGACTAACTTTAGAAATATTAACAAATTTTATTTACCCTGAGATGAATTTTAAACTAAGTAAATAAGTTTAAATTTGAGTTATTAAAATATTTGAATTTTTTATTTAACTAAAAAGTGGAATATTATATTTTTAACATGTAAATATTATTTTTATGATCATTTTGGTATATTATATTTATTTTTATGATTTATAAATAATAATATATGACTTTTGTAAGATTTAACACTTTTAAAAATACTTAATAAATAATAAATAGTTAAGTAAGTGAAATAATAATGCATGATTATAGTTTTAAATTACAGTCTTTATTTTTCTAAGATTTTTGGTGTTTTATTCATATTTTTAATATTTACTATTATTGGAATATGAATTGTCAAAGTTTTATTGCTTATAAAACCTTTATTAAATAATATTTATTTAAATAATTATCATAATAATAGTTGATAATAATTTTAAGTTGTAGATTTTTTTTTACAAATTTTCATATATTATATACATTTTTCTGAATTATAAATCAAAAGTTATTAACTAAATAAGATTTAATCATTTATTTGATTTCTAGAATCTTTATATTTGGATTTATACTTTTTATTCTTTCTTAAACAGGAAATACTTTTTACACCGCACCCACAGCTAGCCTAAGTCACTGACCAGTGGGCCTATGTCCACCTTAGCTCTCAGGTTAGTAAATGTATTTTGTTACCAACCCTGCCTCCACTCCCAGTCAATGACATATGGGCCCTATGCCATGTTATCAGCCACATGAGACAAAGACTGGTCAAACACGTTGACGTGGCTAGGGTGATGCAAGCATGATGCCATGCTGACATCAGCCTGGCCTCCACCACCAGAGGATGGTCGCCGGTGGCGAACCACTGTGCTCCGGTGGACAAGGTCGATACTACTGGATAGAGGTAACCAAGGCAAACCTGTTGGTGGTAACGCCGCTACTTAATGGTCACCGGAAATACACCGGCGAAGAGCTTCTACGGCGACCAGCGGCGGTGCTCAACGAAATAGGGTCTATGGTGCGAATCAGCAAGCGAATTTAGGGTTCAGAGACGCGTAAGCTTACCCTGATGACGATAGAGAGGTCGACAAAGACAAGCGTGGTCGGAGGCAAGCTCCCTGAAGAGAATTCCAACGAACTGCTGTAGAGAGGAACGACAAAATTCGTCCACTCCAGTGCTCCCCTTGAAGCAAAAATTCCACTCAGAGGATCTACGGAGGATGAGGCTTCTCCATGGCTACTTGGAAGAGAGTGGGGAGGTGCGGTTCGACGGCGAGGTGTGGGTCCAGTGAGCTAGGGTTTTAGCCCCATTTGAATCGGAGAGGATAAGGAGGGATTGTGGATAGGGATTGAGGAAGGGCGTCGTGGTGGCCTTCTTATCCCCCTCTGGAACGACGGCGAGCATCTTGACGCACGGCTGACGACGATGGTGGCATCGGGCGGCGGCGAGCTCCTCCAGCGAGCTGCCTGTGTGCGTGAGGATGACGACGACGTAACTTTTGTGGAAAACCCCCTGGCGATCCTTTTAGCTCAACCCTAAACCCCTGGCGTAACTTTTGTGGAAACGAACTGGACTGGTTGCTGGGCTATTGTGGACTGCGCATGGGCGTCGGATAAGAAAAGAGAAGTTGGGCCACGGTCAGGTCTTGTTTTTTATTTGTTTTCCCTTTTTCTATTTTCTGTTTTCCTTTCCATATTAGAATTTAATCTATATTTTGAACTTTTCTTTGTAGAATTTATTTGCTGGATAATTGTAGTAATACTAAAATATATTTAGTATCATTTGCGAACTTTTATTATATAATCTTTTTATATTTCTTTTATGTTCTCAATATGAACCCCCTTTTTTAATATTTTGTAAAATCTTTTCTTATTACTTTTCTCTCCACTTTTAACCATGATTTATTAAATGATATATTCTTATTTTTTTATAAAACTTAACTCTAGTTGTCTCATAGTTTGAATAGAAATTTTTATATGTATGATGATCCTATATCATTATTTGATGCATAAAATACAAAAGAATTTAATATGGTTAATATTACTTTCATTAATTGAGAACATGGTATTATATATATTTTGTTATGGTAATCATAGAAGTTTTAAGGTTTGAATTATAAATGTTTACCCAAGGGTTTAGGGTTCTTAATTTACTTAGATTCCTTTATGGATGTGAGTACAGATTTAATAACTAAACATGTTGACTTCTGTTTGTGATATTTGATGACATCACCTGTTATAATAGAAATTTATATCTTGAATGTTTTATAGAAAGGGATTGATAAAGATACTCTTAAGCACATATAATTATGATGGTTGAAATTGGCAGAGATGTGCTTATGTGATTTGCTATAAGGAAATGTTCCTATCAAGTGATATAGATATAATATGAGGAATTCTTAATATGAAATGTATATTATACTTGGTTTTAAGATTTATAGTTGATTGTTTACCAAGAATTACTATCTTCCATAATTCATAATTCTGGACTTCTTATTAAGGAATTCCTTTCCTAGATATACTACCTTTTCCTATCTATCATCATGATTAACATGATGAGCTTTACTTCATAAAAATATTCTTATTCACTGATTAACCTTCTAAACTCATGGATGAATCCAATGAGTTCGACACTAAAGTATTTCATAACTTCCTCATATCCTTACTTGGTTGTATCTACTACTCTACTGTTGATAGCCTTCCATCCAACAAGTAGTTCCTTCAAACTCTACTCATAATCTTCCTTAATCATTCATCACTAATATATCTCTAATATTTGTATGCATCCAACTACCTTTCTCTAAAGTTGACTATCCTTAAAGATGAATAACACTACTTCCATAACTCTATGCTACACTAGCTTTAATTGAATAATATCATCGTATATTTACTTTACTCCAATAACTCACACTCGAACCCTAAATTATATTTATGTGGCTTGTAATGACTACTCTAGGATAACTTATCTCTAGTAGGGTTTCAATCATGTTCTACCCACCAATGTCACTTACACTAATTATAAGAATTCAATATTGGTGGCTAAAGCATCACCATTATAATCCTTTAATCATTTATTGCTTAAGTCCTTAGTTGGCTAAGCAAGGCTTTAACAATACTACTTTTCAATTGTATTGAAGTTATCTTCTTAATATTTCATATTGGATTAAGATTATTCATGGATTATGCCCACTTGGTCTAATGGAATTACTACTGGTAACTATCTTTAGGGTTTATCCTTGTAATCTTCTTAATCACCATATAATTAGATGATATAAATAATCCTTCTATTCATTTAGGAGTGATTTAACTCCATCAATTATCCTATGGATTGGATTATCTTCCTTCATTCCCATCCTATAGATGATTTCTAAAACTACCATCACTATTTACCTCTTCTTAGTTGTTTCTTTGTAGACTCTTAATTATAAACTGTGTTATGATCAAGAGTTTGATAGATTGAGAATGGGTGAATCAATAGTTGATTTCTCAACACTGATGAACAATAAATATTGAAATAGAACTCAACAGAGATGGTAAGGATTGATATGGAAAGAACGATATATGGTGAATGATCTAAACTTAGTTTCTTTCCTACTCAATCTTACTTAAGAAGTAGGGTTAGGTATTATCATGATACTCATGGTGTATGCATATGAGATTAAGATATAGTTGTTAAATTCATATTTTGTGTTATATCCTTAACTTGGTACTCATGGGTGATTATAATGAATACTATGATATGATCACCTAAGGATCAAATTTAAATCATATTGTATTAGGGTTTAACTTTTATTACATTTTATCTACCTTTAGATCAAAACTCCCTTTCCCAAATAAGGTTTTAGCAAAGGTCATATTGAAACTTATCGCAGTCAACTTGATGATCTACTACAATTCCATCAAGTCAAAAGAAGCTTCAATCACTTTGACAAATTTTGTTCAAAAGCGCAAAAATTATTCGGATTTTCTATGCATGAATGCAATGCACACATCTAGGTTCAGCTTATTTCTAGGATGTAATGATGGGATGTTACACACGACATGCTAAGGTGGATGGCCACGACGAACTGGGTGCATGGGTCAAAATCTTAGGGCGACGACGATGTTGAGGGAGAGCGTGGTGGCGCGCTGATTTGGCCGCATCCTCCACGCCTCCCTTGATATCCACAGCCGCCAAGCCCTCCCCTTGATCCAGCACCCCCGACCATGTCTAGCTACAGGTAGTGGAGAAGGAGGAGAGTATGGTGTTCTGCGGGGGAGAAGATGGTCGCAGGTGGCCAGTTAAAAAAGGACCGGCATCGGATGCTGGCGCGGAGGCCGAAGAGATGGCATTGAAGTATCCAACCAGGAGGGTAGGCGTCGGGCGACGCTGTTGCGGTGGTGCAGAGCGTGGCGTCCAGTCAGTCAGTGTGTCGTCTCGTCTCCATTGATGGTGCAGTCTGCCACCGGTCAGCCTTCCGCAATGCCTTTTTAAATCGTTGTCGCGATTGCGTTTGAATCGCTGCCGCTGCACGCGTTTGAATCAATGCCGTGGTGGATAATGGGTGGGCTAGTGCCATGCGCAGGAAAGACACGACCTCTGTCCACGCGTGTCAGGGACGACGCAACCGTTGCCCAGATTAGATGCACAGATGGGTCGAGCCGGACGCGTTTGTCCAGATGGATCAAGGCATCTCCACCAGCTCGACGCATCCTGTTTGAGCGCATCTGAACTCGTCCGCGCGGACGCATGGGACGTGTGCGGCGCCCTAGCGGCCCAACCCATCTGGACAAACGCTTCCGGCTCGACCCATCCGTGCATCTAATATGGGCAACGGTTGCGTCGACGCGGACGCGCGTGGACAGCGTGGGAGCCCTACCCGTTGGCCACCCGAGACCCATATGTAAGTGAGACATTAGTGCTTAAGATGGCTATTAATTAGATTTTAAGCTCCGCAAGTTACAAAAAGGCCATTTTGAAAGGATATTATATATGGGCACCTAGAGGGGGGGTGAATAGGTGATACTTTAGATTTTACTCTATTTCAAATTAGGGTTTGACACAAAAGGTAAATTCTCTAGATTATGCAACTAAGGTGAATTTACCTATATGTAAATCTAGCACATACACTAAGCAAAAAATAAGATAGGTAAAGTGCGGTAAAGGATAGAAGTAACCAAAGTGGAGCACACAGAGACACGAGGGTTGGTTTCCCGTAGTTCCTTCCTTTTAAGGGGAAGTACGTCTACGTTTAGAGAGGTGGTGGTTTCAAACCACCAACGCCACGAGAGGCCTCCCTTGTTCTCTGATGAAGCTCACCCCAAAGGGTTCGATTCACCTCTTCCACTATAACGGCAACCTTCGAGGTGGAAGCTGACACCTTTACAACAAGTTCGAGGAACACATCCACAACCTAACTGGAGGCACCCGAATACAAGCAAGCTGTCAAAAAATCAAAGACAAGCTTGTAAGAACCAAATCAAAAGCTAGGGTTTCCAAAGAAACACTAGATCAAGGGGCCCTCAATTGAATGAGGGGGAAATGAAGATCTCTCTTGGTGAATCTATAGATCAAGGTCTCCTCCTTCGATTCTCCAAAGATCAATGACTTTGGATGGTTATATGAAGAGATCTTGTTGATTTGGTGGCTCAAATTGTGGTGGAGTTCATGAGTGGGTCGAGCAGCTGGAGGAAGGGGATAAGGTCCCCTTATAGGCCACCACTCACTGAACCATTTTTTGACCGTTGGCTGACTTGTCAGACCGGAGACTCCGGACCGCAGACCGGAGACTCTGGTCTACACTGGAGACTCTGGCCAATCTCCGAACTAAGCTCCGGACCACCATACATACTATCCTAGCGCCCCTGGGAAAATATCCTCCGGAGACTCTTCAAAGATTCTGGACCCTGTGCACCGGAGAATCCGGTCTAGCCACACCAGAGACTCCGGTTTGAGTGCTTGGACCGGAGACTCCTGAATGTCTCCGGTCAATCTCCGGACCCTCATGCAATACGTCCTGGGCTGATTTCTGGAGCCCCCTTTGGAGATTCGTGGGGAAACTCCAGACCACACCGGAGACTCCGGTCCAGTCAGACCGGAGACTCCGGTCTGGAGTTCCCATAAACCTGCATATTTTGCAGGGACAATTCCGCAGGCCAAGGTCCTTTTCACTTTTCATTATATCAACTTGTAGACATTAGCATACTGTAAAATGATCTACGAGTTGTTAATGAACACCAAAACAGATTAAGACAGTAAATGTCCTTTCAATCTCCCCCTTTTTGGTGTTCGATGAAAACAAGTGATTTTGCATGGAAATATTTGCAACGAGACATAACACTGTATAACAATATAATAATGCTCCCCCTAACTATGTGCACTAGGATAAACAAGTAAATCATGCACGGCAGGTAATAGATGCTAAACATAGTTCTCACACAAGTTACAATAGCATAGGAGCAAAAATGGCCTCACACACATAGTATCTCACAAACGAAGGCAACACAAAGCAAATAGAAGTTCGAGATTCAAACAACAAGCACAAAATAAGCCAAATCCAAGCCCATGCAAATCTCGATGACAATGTCTTCTCCCCCTTTGGCATCGAAACGCTGAAAATGGAAAAGACCTAAGCTAGCGCCCCAAAGGATCACTCCGAGTCCTCATCGTCATCATCCCCATCCATGCCCTAATCATCGTCATCGTCCTCCTCATAGCCATCATCACCATTTGTAGCTGCAAGCCCTTTGCCGTGAGGGCGAGAAGATGACGTACCCTGGTACTCAAAACCTGAGGTGACACCAGAAAAGATCTGCCAATCCACCAAGATATCTTGTTGGGCATTCCATGCCCCAAAGGAGAGTGTGTAGTAATACTCTGTGGAAGGATGAGCTCCATGCTCATCGGTTTACTCATCCTCTCCTTCCCCATCCTCCGCTTCTCCATGAGCCTTGATTTCCTTAAGTAGTTTTTCCATGCGACGGTTTCTCTTATAGGAGGCATGTTGTTGCTTGCGTATGTCCACATTCATGCAACAGAGGGTCCTCTCCTAGAATGACGCCTTCTTTAACTTCTCCTATACATACTCGCATGTCATGGGAGGCATAGGTCCATTGGAGGCATTCTTCCTCCGAGCCCTAGGAGACGAGGGGGCCATCTCGGCCTCAGAAATCTCATCCTCCTCTTCATGAGCCAGTGAGCGTCTAGGGGTTGGCCCCATGTGTCCTTTCTGCTGCAGAGATACAAGAGTATGCTCCGTAAGTTTGGGAGGCATAGCAAGCGGAGAACCATGAGCCTGGGTGTTGTTGAGCCTCATGACAAGTGGTGCATAGGGAGGGGACTTATTGTACAATATGGCATGATACATCTCCTCAAATATGAATTCCATGATGTCAATAGGATTTGAGTCTGCCTCGGGTCTAGCTAGGTGAATCTTGTGGGTATGATATAGTAGGTTGACCAACCCACATCTGATGGCATCATCATTTCCAGCACTGGGGAACTGGTATGGCGGAAGATCATCAACAACAGATTGTAAAGGGGCTTGAGGCCCTTGGACCCGCCCACAACTCATGTGCTGCCATACAAAGGTGCAAGCTTGTTCTTGTTCTCCCCAAGGGATGTAGAGTGCATACGGTGCCCAATATGAGTGGACACACCCTGAAATGTCTCGGAGATAGTCTCAGCAAAGTCAAAGAAGGTCGCAGTACAGCGGTGATCTCCAGTCATCGAAGTCATTGTCCTCGCTTGGTCAGTCCCAAACACCACAGTGGCATAGAACTGTTGCACAAGAGTGATGTTGTAATCCTGGTGGAGCTCCATCAAACTGAACAGCCCTAGATTCTCAGAAATCCACAGTGCATCAGTGAAGTATGTGTTGTTTCGCATCTTCTCAATACTCATATACTTCTGGGGGCACACAGGTGACTTGGTGAGATTGCTGTAAATGTCCTTCATGAACACTGCTTGCTCCTTCCTCCAATAACACGGATCATCGCTGGTCCGTGGAAAGTCATAGAACAACGTCTTGCGCAACTCATGGAACTCCTTATTTGACATGTGAGCCAAAGATTGTAGATTGTCGTACTTTGCCCTCTTGGCACGGTTCTCTTCCTCAATACGGTCATGCTCCCTCCTCATGTATGCTGCATCACGGGTATGCTGCCTCCGGTTGGACGGGGGCACAATAAACTGACCCTCTGTGTCATCATATCACAGATCTGCCTTCTTTGACTTAGCCTTGGTGCGAGGAGGACGACGAGAACCAGAGACACCTATGAAAGAAATGAGGGAGATAACATGGAGGTAAGCATATATGTCCCAGAAATGCAAAACAATACCCTCGAGTCTTTGCTGGATGTGCCAGACTCGCTCCAGACCGGAGTCTCCGCAGTGCACACCGGAGTTTCCGGCTCAGACCGAAGTCTCCGGCCCGTAGGACCGGAGTCTCCGGTTGGGAGAGTCGGGCATGCACAGTGAGGCTTCGGGAGGCAGTGATTCTAATAGATCGGGAAAGGAAACGAGACTAATTTCATAGTGTGCATGCATAGAAGTGATTCTAGTGGGAAAATTAGTACAAATCCTCAAAACATATCAAGGGATGAACCCTAAGTGCAAAAAGAGGAGGAGAGGTACCAGATCTGTCCATTGGATCGATTCCATCGGTGGGAACGGCCCAAAGGTGGAGGGGAAGATGTTGTCCGGCAGCACGATGGATCTCGGGGGCTTCGTGACCTCCGGGGAGGTGATTTGGAAGGGGAGATGACGGGGTTGAGAGGAGAGGTCGGGGTGGAAGAATGAAACTGCTCATTTTAGTTCACCATGGCCTCCCTTAAGTGGAGCCTGAAAACCGTATGGACCGGGGACTCCGGTTTACATCGGAGACTCCGGTCCTCCTCGACCAAAAACACCAGGGTTGAGTGTTTGGGGACATATATGAGATATAGAGGGTTTTGGACAAGGGATAGGCTTGGGTTAAGATGTCAAACTATGAAGAACCAAGAAAAACCATAGAAATCCACTAATATGTTAAATAGAGATCTGAATACACATGAACCAAGAACCAGCTCTTCAAAAATAAGAGGGCGGTGGCCGAGGCCACCATTTAAGAGTTTGTGGCATGACACCGCGAAGAATTATCCTTGGGTTCATAGACACTACTCATCAATGAAGCTCACATATCACAAAATGATATTTGAGAGAATTGAATTTCTTAATGTTGGCATCATGGGGAGGGATAGCCCAATGTATTAGGACCACACTCCCCATATTTCCATGCTTGCACCTAAACCAAATAAGAGTCAAGACATAGGTGAGTATGCAAGGTGATCAAGTCAAGCTCCTTGAATCTATGATATTTAGTTTATTCCTCAAATAGAAAAATCTTGCTTCATCAAGTGGCTTCGTGAAGATGTCGGCAAGTTGGTCTTTGGTTGACACATAAGATAGCTCAATATCACCTCGAGCAACATGATATCTAATGAAGTGATGACGTATCTCAATATGCTTTGTCCTTGTGTGATCCACCGGGTTGTAGGAAATATTGATAGCACCTTCATTATCACATAGAAGAGGCACTTTGTCACAATGGAAACCGTAATCCTTTAAAGTTTGCCTCATCCATAGAAATTGAGTATAAGCACTAGCAGCTGCCACATACTTGACTTTGGCGGTGGAGAGAGATATAAATTTTTTATTCTTGGAAGACCAAAACACCAAGGACCTACCAAGGAATTGGCAAGCCCCAGAGGTTGATTTTCTATCATCCTTATCACTAGCCCAATCCGAGACCGTGTAACCACAAAGAGAGAATTTTGAGCCTCGAGGGTACCAAATACCATAGTTTGGGGTATAAACCAAGTATCAAAAGATTCTCTTGACCGCCATCAAATGGCTTTCTTTAGGAGCTGCTTGATATCTTGCACACACTCCTACACTTAACACAATATCGGGTCTAGATGCACACAGGTAAAGCAAAAAACCAATCATAGACCAGTATACCTTTTGATCCACATCTTTACCATTTGGGTTTAGTTCAAGATGAGTCTTTTTTGCCATGGGAGTAGGATCTCCATTTAGATCTTTCATGTTGAATCTCTTGAGCATATCTTGAGTATACTTGGCTTGGTTGAAGAATGTCCCTCCTCTTACTTGCTTGATCTCAAATCCAAGAAATACTCTCAATTCTCCCATCATAGTCATCCGGAACCTATTAGTCATAAGCTTTGAGAATTCATCATTGAAAGATTTTTTAGATGAGCCAAAGATAATATCATCAACATATATTTGGCATACAAAAAGCTCCCCATTAACCTTCTTAATAAAAAGAGTGGGATCGATTTTCCCAACCTCAAACCCACGGTCTATCAACAACTCTCTAACGTGTGGGGCTTGTTTGAGCCCATAGAGCGCCTTATCAAGTTTGTAGACATAGTGTAACATCCCAAAAATCACGATTTCAAAGTTTGCATATCATCCATGCATCCATAATCATTTTAGGATCATTTTCAATGTCATTTCAAAACAGAAGCATTTAAATGTCTATTATTTTATGTAAGCAAGGCATTGGCCCAATGCTACTCTCTAGTATGAGATTATTTGTTTTAAACCAAAGATATTTGATCCTATGGTTGATTGATGTTTTCCAAAGCTTGGACAAATTTTTTAAAACAAAATATGAATTTAAAACCATTTTTATATCTTTATTAAACAATGGCAAAGGCACTGTTTTCTTTTAAAATTTCAAAGGACCAAAGTAAGTTTGAGTGAACAACAGTGCTAAATACTCAATTAAGAGCTAGATCCATCCTACAAAAATTCAGAACAAATTTGAATTCATTTTGGTTTGAAAATCGTTTGAAAATGTTTTCAGAAAATCAAATTATAAATATAAAAAGATAAAATAAAGTGGAAAAGGCCAGCGCTGCCATTTTGGCCCAGTACAGGAACCAGCCCACTAAGCCCACCCGGGCCATTCCCACTCTGCTCCTTCTCTCACCCGCGTCGAACCAACCCTGCAGTCGCTTACCAGTGGCCCCAACGCCATGACGTCGTCGTCTTCCCCAAATCTCGCGCGATGAACACGCTGTCTCCGCCCGTTACCTCGCCGAATAAATTCGAATCAATTCCTTTGATTCAGGCAGTAACTCGCCCAGACCTCACCTGCTACTTAAACCCCACACCGCCGCGACCATTTCCCCTCAACCCCCACACCTTAATCGCCACCAGGCTGCTCGTATTTGAGCTCACTCCGCTGCGGCCCGACGAACTCCGGTGAAGTATTCCGGTGAGCATCATCCGCCCCGTGCCTGCTAACTCATGTTGTCATGTTTCCCTTGCCCATACGCTTCATCTGATACCCTTGGTTCGACTTGTACTGCCCCAGGACATCGACTCCGTCGAGCACCGCAAACTCCCGACGCCGCCCTCAACTCCAACAAGCAATAGCGGTACGAATCGAACGCCCCTTGACCTTGCATGCATACTGTCAGATTCGCCTCGTCTTTGCGCAGCTACTAACACCACTGGCTCATGATAGGGCGATCCAGAACCTCGACAACGACCATGTCTGCAAGAACCCGACGCCGCCAGCAACTCCGACGAGCCCTAGGACCCGCTACAGCACGCCCCTGCCCAACTGCAACCACGTTGAGCTCCCTTGTGCACGTGCGAGTCTGGTAAGCATCTTCACCACCACTAGGCCTCGTTGGAATCGCCATTGCGCTGTCGACAGTAGCTCCGCCGCCGCCAGCAACCATTTGCGCCGCCAGTTCTTGGTCAGATGGATCTGATCCATCGGATCTAAATCCTAAGGCCTAGATTAGATCTGTAGTGAATTGGTATGAGTAGATCTGGGCCATGCAACGTTAATTAGATCCAACGCTCCAAGTAGCGCGATCCACCCGAACCGGTACGCACCAATCAGATCATGACGCGTGGCCCAGGTTTTGTTTTAAAAACAGAATTTAGATCTATTAGATGTTCAAACTTGCAAAATTCATAACTTTTGATCCACACGTTCAAATTTTACAAATTTTATATCATTGGAATCAAGAGAAAGAATTCTATCCAGCCATGGAATTTGTTTAATGATTTGCTTCTGTAAAATTGGTTATTTTTGCAGAGACATTTATAGGCTTATTTTGAGTATAGAAATTATTTGAAAAATGATTTAAAGACTAAATAAAGTTTATTTAGTGTGTATTTGTCTTGTTTGTGATTCAGTACTGTATACTTGTCTTGTTTGACTTAGAAAAAAATCATCACATGGCATTTGCATGCATTCATATATTTTTGTTTGTTTATTTTGATATGTGAATTTGGTGCTATCATTTTATGTCACTACAACAGGTCAGAGCTTTGGTAACACCGTCTTGTGTTATTACAGGTCCAAAATAGTGTTACTAGCCCATTCAGTAACAGATTGTGACAAGTGTTCCAGTAGGCCATGTTACTAAGTGGGTTCCCTAGTCACACATCATAATTGTTACCAAATGTCAAATATTGTGTTACAATTTATATTATAGTAACATGCATATTGAATGTTACTAGATGTGCCGGTAACACGTTTTTATAACTATAGTAACACCAGTAGTAACATATTTTCATAGACATAGAAAGTTCGTGGTAACTTTTTTGTAACTACTGTAACATAATTAGTAACATTCTTTTTAGTTTGAGGACGCAATTAGTAACATAATATCCAAATCTTGTAACAATATAATTTATAGTCGTCAACTACCTTGGTAACACATTTTTAATTATAGTAACACCAACATTAACATTGCATTATCATTCACGCAACATAATTAATGTGTTTATTATTATTATTAAACACAAATTTTGGTATAAATATATGGAATGCACATTTATTTAATAAATCACTTGCGCACTCAATCAATCAATTTATAGATGCTCTGAACCATTAAAATCACGGAGATTGAAGCACGACACATCCACAAATTAAATATATCAAGATATTTATTATAAATAAAGGATGTATGATACATATGCATTATACAATATATAAAAACCAGTATCATTGGTCCAACATAATAGCACTCATACCAAGTTGATAATAGATAACACAATTGTGACATAATAACACTCATACCAAGTTGAGTATAGATAACACAACTATGATAGATATTAAACAATGACATTCACGTCAATGCAACCAAAGAAAAATGTGTTTAAATGATATTACATTTTTCAATCTATCAATGAAAAATCTAATCATTCCTAAATAAATCTTCAAACTTTTATCTTCTTGATCAAGCCAGAGTATTCAGCTGCAACTCAATTATCCTTCTTACGAATCTGAAAAAGAAAAAAAATTGGAAGTTACATTTTTATGATTAAATGCATACAAAATTATTCTAAAAAATGGAAGAAGAAAATTAGCTTACAAAAGTTGAAGGCCAAGCGATACATAATCAATAAAAGCATCGCCAATAGTCTTGCCGTCACATACTTCCCTTACCAACTCCTTATATCCAGGATAGATTCATCTATACGCACAAGTGCAAATTCGGCACCTTACTCAATACCACATGCCTCGGTTGCGGGATCCGTACTCCTGATAGTAGCATATGCAACAATACGTTTGTTTGGATAGGTTGAAGTCTTCAGAACTACTTTTGAATCAACCTATATTATGATAAATATTAGCATTTGACGACCATGACGATATAATTTACATGAACAATGCCAATGGATACAGATGGTCATAGCTTTACCTCGAGTGAAAAAGTACGTCTTCTTTTTGTGGAGCATTTATTTCTAGGCCCCTGATGGTATGATCTTGCAAAATATTCACATGTTTGGTCCCTCGTTTTCCTTACCTACAAACATACAATAATAACTAAAAGACAGACTAGGAATAATCAGAACTGATACCAGGAAAAAACATATATTCATTGTGATACTTTTACTGTGTATATGAGTTGTCAGTACTACTGTAACATGCTACTGCATCTACCATAAACCCCGTGTAATAAACTGAGTCTACGCACTAACTAGATCTCCTGCAACTACCCTTAAAATACTAGGAACTCCTGCAACTACCCTTAAAATACTAGGAACTACCATATACATGGCAGCCTTCTAACAAACCTGGGACTAAGATGACTCTTTTGTTTTAGGAAAATCACTACTTTTTATGTTCATGAAAGAATCCATGTAAGAAAATAATGTGCATGTGTGTTGTGCTAGACAAAAGATGCAAGTTCTGATACTAAACATAATAGAGCTTAGTCTGATTTCTCAAATTTGTGTAAAGATTCATTCTTGAAGAAAATCTGTACTAAAAAGAAACACCCGAGGTTCTACACATCAGTGCTCCATGACTAAAGAAATTTCTACATTATAGTATTCATGTAAACTGATATACGCAGCGTGTCCACGTTCTAATGATAGCTGATTTGGAATAAAAAGAGTAAAAGAATTTGCATTCTAGTATTTCCGTTAGATAGTTGAGACATTCATCATGTATCCAACATGCAATCTAGCCAAATTGGATAAGGGTATTTGGATAAGTCTGTGCAACAGAATACACCGATTGCTACATCATAAAAACAAAACATGGAGAGGTCGTATAAACACATGCACGAAATCGTTGTTAGTTGTTGCACTAAACCGATTTGCATTCTTAAGTTACATGCATATATATGGAGTAAATGTATTCATATATTATAAAGTCTTCTGCTATACACATGGATATTATTCTTTTGTGGAGAGGATAAAAATCATGGACACATGGTCTATGGGGTAAGGGGCCAAGATGGCAATAACAATGATTTGGTTTGGCTCATACTACGAAAGCCAAAAGAGAACATATAATCAAGCTAAAAAAGAACAGATCATAGAGCCAAAGCATAATAAATTGCATACCGCAGAGACGACTGGATTTCTAAGCTTACATACACTAGTTTAAAGCATGACAAAGATCAAGATCTATCCTAGACTAAAAACAATAATCTAGGAAGAAGAATCACTAAGTTATCAACCCAATGCTTTAGACTCATTAAATTTGAATTAACAAGAGTACACAATCTGATAAGCACACCTCTCCAAGAAAGCTGCAACTTCAAAACTCAAAAGCACAAAAATGTTACCTCTGGCACAAAGTTAATAACAGGGTCTTGTGGCAATGATGATTTTTGTTGAATCAATAATTGATTAGCATTATCACGCTCTCCATCTTGATTGACATTATCATGCTCCCCATCCTAGTTTGGTGACAAAGCAATATTAAGCAAGCAATTATTTTATATTCTATCTTTGTGCCATGAGTAAGAGTAGTAATAACCTTTTCGGGTGAAAGCGATATATTATTATCCCCACTCATGGCATGTTGCATAGACGAGCGTGCTTCAACATGTCCATTGCATTTCACTCTCTGCAAACTGAAATATTAATACGAAGGTTTGAAGTGACAAGTAATAATATACCATTTGCAGACATTACCTTTGTTTTACCATGTAGTATTGGTAATCGAGAAAGAACATTATTGTTTGATTGAAGATTTTCCTACAGAACTAATAAGTCTAAGTAACATATTGATAGAAATGCATACAGAAGAAGAGAAAATGAATTCATTTACCTCTTCTATTCCAATATTCCCACAGCCTTCTTTGTTATTCCTATCTTCAAGCCTTCTTATATGTTCTTTCATCTTTGCTATTTCCTCCCTAACATAATCTTCACCATCACTTGGTGATCCATTAGTTGTAGTCATATTGATGTTCTTGAGATACCGTGGTTTACGACCATAGACTTGCTTAGGGGTTGGAAGCAAACCCATTCCATGCACATGTCCAGTCTTTTCTTCCCCTAACACTTCCTGCAAGGCATCACCTTCCCATGCAACTCTTCCATTGACATTGTGTGCCAACTCTGGTCGCTGAGCTATTATATCCTCCGATCTAGCCTACGAGAAAAGAAGCATGCATATGGTACTTGTTAGATTGAATTTGTAAGTTGGCACCCAAAAACTAATAGATGTATATTATTTCCTACCAGACGCTCATTTTTCTCTTTATTTTTAGCATTATCCTTCTTCTTGTGAGTTACTAAGTAAACTGTTGATCGGTGTGGCTGCTTCTTTTCAGGATCAGCTTATCTCTACAAAACAGAAAGAACACTGGCATGACAACTCACATAGAGAAAAAACTTCACAAATCAGCATAACTCACTATGTCTTCACTCCAGTGAGCATAACTCCTAGTCTCAGCATTGTGTGAATTCTTCACAAGGGAACGACTAATTACGTTCTTCTCAGTTAGGGCCTATTATGATGCAATCATACCATAAGTCTGACATTAAAGTAAGCCCAAGAATTCAGATTCAAATGTTTAAGCATGAAAGTACAATGTCTCATTCATTACCTTTCCTTTCTTCGAGTTCCAGAATTTCACAAGTCCACGCCATTGATCTTTGTCCACATCATCTGGACAGAGCTTATACAAAGCCTTCCTCTTGATTTACGTATTTTTTTCAATGGATTGGTTGAAGATAGCTTTTTTCAAACTAGACTTCAATTTCCTCCAGTCTCTTCCAATTGATTTGAGTATCCATTTTTCACATGATTTAGGATACACAAACTTTGTCTGAAAGTACAAAATTAAGAATAAATGTAAATGAACATGTAGAGAGATTTAGAGATGAATAGAAGGGCAACAAATTTTTTTTCTTGTTGATTGGGAGTTACCTGTACACACTGCAATATTGTTTGCTCACGAGTATTCTTCTTTAGATCACGCCGATCATCTATGTTTAGTGGGCAAAGTCCTCCGATTCTAGCTATAGTGCCTAGAAACTTCCCCAAACTTGCACCTTCTTCTCCTATAGGCTAGCTTTCTTCATTGCATTTTACAACTATTCTTTGCCCTGGTTGCATGTTTTAAACAATTGGCAAGCTTGTTCTCTTGCGCTTGACTACTTTTGTGCTTACTAAAAAATTTATTTAGAAAATAACTAATCAAGTTATGTCCACTGTTAGATAATTAGCATATACATAGATAACTAATAGAAGTACAAAGTTCTAAGAGGTCATTACATTGATTATGAACTTGATCCTCTTCATCTTCCAATGCTTGTGATTCATCACCTGGTGCAATATATTGTTCACTGTTGTTGAAGTCTCCGTTTTCTTCACTATGTTGGTTAGTGACCTAAATCACATTCAACCTTTTTGACCTACGCAATTGTCCTGCAAAACAGCCAATAAATCATTTATTCCAATAATGAGAACAACAGATAAATATATGTAATAAGCAAGTCTAAATTATATTTCAGGTTCAGGATGAAGGGGATACTTTGCGAACTTCTCACAATAAGTTGCTCTACCCTTTCAGCAGAGACACCATCATCCTGTAAGAGAACACTCTCCTTTGGATGGTTAGATGGAGCAATATCATTGGGAGCCTTCTCCTTAGACACATACAGATGGACAGTTTTCTCAATCTCAGGTTCGGACAACATTTTTATCACAACACTTGGATCATCGATGTGAACTAAGTAGTTATTGCCTTGCGTTTTTTTTTGCATAGTATAGGAAGTCAATTGCATTGAAGCCAACTTCCTCGATCATCAAGATGAAATCATAATGCGAGACATGACGCCTCATCATAGATCTTTGTAGAATGTGGGCCTCTTGATTTTCATCTTCATAGTGCAGGTATATGGTCAACATGTCCATCACCATCCTACATATAAATAGAAATTTCAGTGAGACCTTTCTCTGGACTACATGGTGTGTTAACTAGTCAGTGCTAGTATGGAAATTTCACAGTACTATCCATATGCCCATTTTGAACGGAGGTGTCAAATCTAACCGTACTCTAGCTTCCAAACAATATACATGTGGTTCTGTCATAGATTTAAAGTTCAACAGAAACTGAAGTTCTAACTAGCATAATTATATATTTTTAACTTCTCAATATTCATGTTACAATCTCAAAACATTGCTGTGCTTATAACGCAGTTAGAACTTACAAGTAACCATACCCACCCATAGACGACCTACTTACTTGGACACAAAGTCCTAAACTGACTACTACTAGATGCTAATTTGGACGCAGACATGGGCACATGGCAAGCAGGCTTTGCCTAAACATACACGTACGGACTCAATAGCAATTTTTTTTAACTCAGCTAACTTGTTCTCAGCTAAATGCATGTTTTCTTACCATCTAATCCTCCAAGTCAGATGTTTGTTAGACTAGTGCTGCGACAAGCACCAAAAATCCAAACAGTAAATCTTGATCAACATTATTCCTAACATTGCTTATTCTATATTCATACTATGTTGGAAGATATAAAAGAATCAAAACAGTATCGACATGCTTGAGTCAGAAACTTAAAAAAAACAGTACGAAATCTTCACTACTCAATCATGCATGAACAGTTATTTGGTGTGGTCCTTTGAAGATGGTTACGGTACACGTAACATGCACTATCTATCCAGATATTGATATGGTACTACACACTGACATTAGGTTTCTCAGACGCTTCAGAATTTTAACTGTTGTCTCATCCTTTAGATAAAGTACAAAAGAAATTTCTACTCCCTCCAACCAATATTAATTGACTTGGATTTGTCAAAATTTGGATGAACCTAAATACTAAATAATGTCTAGATTCATCCAAATCTAGACAAATTTGAGTCAATTAATATGGATTGGAGGGAGTAGACGAAATTTAGATAAAGTACAGAGTGTGAAGCCTTTTCTTCTTGCATAACAATGATCATCTATAACGGAAGTAATTTCTGATTGCAGTGTAAAGACCAAGGAGATGCGACCCCAAATGTGCCAGACCGATATTTACAGTTTACCAATAAAGAAAGATCAAGAAATGACAGCATTGTAACAATACCAGAGGCGCTAACCGATTAGAAAGGGGCAAGTATTCTTGATGGTTTGCCTCGTGGTGCAGGGGCCTGAAGAAATACCTGAACTTGACGGGTTGGTCTGCTGGTCAGCGCGACGGGAGCAGCTGGCGGGTTGGTCTGCTGGGCAGCGCGAACGGGAGCAGCTGGCGACGGAGAACAACAGGATGTGGGAGGGAGATGGTAGGCGGCGCTTTGGTGGGAGGGAGATGGGGGCAGCGGGGTGGTGGGAGGGAGAAGGGCTAGGGCGGCGCGGTGGTGGGAGGACGATGGGGGCAGATTAGATAACTGCGGTTAATTTGTTTGATTTGATTAATCCGAATGGCTCTATATATAAGATCTATTAATGGTGGAAAAAGTGTGTATTAGCGGGAACGATTAATTTTTTCCCTCTGCTTGTTTTTGTCGGCCCAAAAAAACGAAATTAGCGCGGCAAAACAAACCTTAAATCTATTGATCAAAATAGCAAAACATGTACTCTACAAAATAAATAAAAATACATCGAGATTCCTGGGTTTGTATCCTCCCAACCAGGATGTAATCTTTCTACATATATAACTCGAGGGAAAGTTTTGCGAGAAGCATCAGCATATATTTTGATATGCAATTTACAAATTGTGCATAGAAAAGGTTGAGAAAGACTTATTTTTGGGAAGTGTGCTACATTGTCGATGAAAAGTTAAGTGGGCGTGCGATGGAGTTCAAATTTTGAACTCGCGGGCGGCGGTCCCTGTGCGTCCCGGCCGGCGCGGCGGCGGCGGCTCCCATGGCGCCTCGTCCCTCCTCCTCGGATACTCCGCCCCTGCGCTGGAAGGCGTCCTCGGCGTTAGTTTTCACCGGTTGCCGCCCCGGCCGATCGGCGGCCACCGTCGTCTTCCGGTCGGCGAAGGGGCGCCTCGTCTTCCTCAAAGCGGCAGGGGTGGTCGTCGATGCTCGGGATCGCAGGCGAGGTGAGTTTGTTCGGCAAGGCTCCTCTCTCTCCTTCCCGGCGCACGCGGTGAAGGTTGGTTGTCGGATCCTCTCTCATCCGACCGTCACGCCCCTGCCGAGACCTGATGCGAGGCCGGCTCCTCTCCCGTCCCGGCCGCTGCCGCCGGAGCAGGTGACAGAGCTTGCTGATCTCCATGGCTTGGCATGGGGTGACATCGAGGAAGAGGACACGGCGGCCGGCGCGCCGGCGGCGGAGGCGAAGACAACGTTCAGGGTTCGGGCGGCCGGTGAGATCTCGAACGGGGAGCGAGGAGTCCCGACCCCCCGGTGCTCCTCCCCATTGCTCCTTCCCTCCTTGGGGGATTTCCTCCCTATGGCGCGGGCTGCCTCACGGCGGTCTCGCCGGCAGGAAGGGATCCCGTCGAGGTCGTCCATGGCGGCGCCTCAGCAAGGGCTGGGTGGGGTTGGGAGAGGTCCTAGGCGGCCCCCTGTGGACGGGGACGCATCTGGTCTGACCTACCGGTCTGCTCGTGGGCCATGGACTGCTGGTAGCCTGGCCCGGCCGGCCCAGATGTGGCCTGCTCTACCGGCTAACGACCGCGTGGGCGAGATGTTTGGAGCGGGGCGGTCTCGACCCACCAGGCCCCTGCCGGCCCAGGAATCACGGTTGTGACATGAAACCTATGGCATCCCGCAAAACCACTACTAGAAAATCGCGTTGTTTTTGTGCATTGCATCATCATGACCGCATGATCATGTCATCATGTCTCATTGCATTTGAGCATCGTCATGTCATCATGCATTTGTTTGTCGAAACCTATTTTCAAAAAGCCTACTTATTTTCTAAATATACCCCGTCTTTAATTCAAATCAAAAACACCGGGCTTGTCCGGAATATTTTGTTTTGTCTATCAACGGTTTGCAAAAGCCTCGTGTTAATAAATCAAATATTTAATTATTTTTAGGGGGCAGCCGAACCGGGCCGATTCGACCCAGTTGGCCACCCCCAGTACTAAATCGGGCCACCTAAATCTTTTCCTACCCGGACCTAATCTACCCAGCCCCCTCCACCTCACCCCACCCAATAGCCGGTCGACACCTCACCTCTCCCTTCCCCCTATCCTATCCCAGCCCGCCACCTCACCTCAGACCCTCTCTCTCTCACCCACCCTTCTGGCCACAAACACACCCAGCACATCACGCACGCACGCGGTACACACCCACGCGAGCCCGAGCCCCGTCCTCTCTCTCTGGCAACGCTTCCACGTGGGCCCCACCCATGACCCTGTCTCCTCCCGAAAAATCCTCCCGTCACTTCCTCGTCTTCCCCCGCGGACCCCGTCCACCATCGCTCGCCTTCCTTCTTCCACCGCAAGCCCCGCCGCCGGATGATTCCTCGCCAGGCATCGCCGCTCACCACCACGCCTCCTACCCCGCCCGCTTCTCTCTCAGCCCCGCCCGCCGCCAGAGCAACGCTCCTCCCGCTTCCCCGACGGACCCCACCTCCTCCCTCCGGTGTTCTCCGGTCGCCGCGCCGCCTCCCGCAGTGCGGCCGTGGCCCGGTCCTCCCTGCGCCTCTCCGAGCGCCGCTCGCCCGCTCGCGACCTCGCCCTCTCGATAGCCGCCGTCGTCGCCCTCTGATCCATCCCCTCCACCTCCCAGGCATCCACCCCCTCCTCCTCCCGCGGGCAGAGCCGCGTCGACCGCCGCCGCTGCCCCTGTGGCCTCCCCCTCCGCCCTCCGCCATGGACCGCCTCCACCGTCGCTCCTGGCCGCTCCCTCCTCCTCGGGCCGACCCCGCCGCAGTTCCTCTCGGTCCGAGCTCCGGTTGCCGTCCGGGTTCCCCTCCATACCCCAGCGAGCCCGCGAGCCACCTCCCCGAGTCTGTCCTGCGCGCGCGCAAGCGCTTCTGCCATCACCGCCAGGTCCCGCGCGAGCGCCGCTGCACCCTGGCTCCGCCCCTGCGCCTCCCCACCTGAGCTCGCCCAACCATGTTCCTCTCCAGGCACCGCCGGCCATGCGCATCCTTGCAGACGCCAGCCGCTTTCTCGAGTCTAGCCACCGCTGTCCGCACGCGCGTGCTCAGCTGTTTATGTTTCTGGTGTTTCCATTCACGCATGATGCTCACCACATGTTTGATGGAAATCCCGCAAGATCTCGGGTAGAAACACGCTTAGATGTTGACAATATCGTCTAGAGACCCAAGTACCAGGAAAACCGATGCCAAGAGCAGCCGAACATGGTGAACCCCGACTAAGCGACAAGATCTTCATCGGCAATAAGACTGCCGTGACCTCCAAGTTCGCCTACCATCGACATTTGAATCCGATGGAACCACACCGAGCAACCGCTGTACCCGGAGGTCGACATCGGCTCGTAGCCTCAGAACCGTCTTCATGGATCGCCAAGTTCATCGACTCGGATCCGATGGCGTGAAGGTCCCCTTCACGAGCCCTGAAGAACTCCGAAGACCGAACCCTGGCGTGCCAAGTTCTTCGACCCGAAGGCCACAGATGCGACAAGTACTTCTTCCCGGACGCCAAGGCCGTCGACACGGATACACCAAGTACTTCCTCGAGGACACCCAGTTCTTCACCCCGAACGCCAAGACCGACCCGATACGAGTACACGACAAGATCTGCGCGACGACAAGATCGACACCGACCAGAACGAATCCGATGCGCCCCGACGCCGAACCAAGTCCTTCTTCACGGAACGCCAAGATCTACTCTGTTATCCGAGAACGATCCCGTCGAACCGAACCCCAGATCCGGACCCTGAGACCAACCCCGGAACCCCTTCGAACCCCCCCAAGTTCGCCGAACCCTAATGTGATTCTCTATCCGAGACCCCATTATTTTATAATATGACATTATCAACTAATGCATATTAAATTGATCATGCATGCATACTTGTCTGTGGGTTTGGGGGCATTATGCCGATTCACCGTATAATTAAATATGGGGCCCATATGCGGGCAAATCTAGTCTTATATTGGCCTCATTTAAATTTAGCGAACCGGTGTTATCTTTTGCCATGTTAAGACAACATTTAAATTGTGGGGTATATAAACAACTAGAACCATATAATTAATTGTCGGTACCTCGGTTCCGCTTAATCTTGCCTAATTGCATCGCACCTTTGCCATGCCATACATCATACATGCATCATGCCCGATCTTTTGCCGTAGTATTAAATAGTCCAACCGGTGTTTCTTCTAGTGTTTTTGCTTCTTCGCGGATAAGGCCGTTGAGTTGATGCGAGTGTCGACCCGATCTTTGGACGAACCTCCAGCAATGTTTTTCAGGCGAGCACCTCCCCCTTTCTACCTATCTTACTTTTATAGTATTTATTCCCTCATGTTGATCTATTGCTATCTGTGTTGCGATGCTTTAGTTTCCGTACCCGAGATATCCCTTGTAGCCATATATTGCCTTGGACACATCCTATTACCTGTTGTTTGGTAGATAGTTGGACTTGCGCGTCGTAGTCGCTTGCTCAAGTGCTGTTGTGTGTCGTCAAGTACCACAGTTGTTGGAGTATTGCCGAATGTTTAATGTTGGAGATGACCATGGCTTTAATTATCGTTAATTCAATTACTGTTTAATAACTAAAATTGAAGTAGGTAAGCAGAGGCACAGGTGGGCAATAGATGTTATTTGGTTGTTGCCCGTCCACTTGTGTCCCGTAGGACCCCGAGTTCTTGACACCTGTTCCGAGATCGAGCGCGCTAACCACATGTGGGATGTATGGGCACCCCATCGATTTAGTACCTGATTTCAAAGTATTGTACTGGGGGCCACAAGTAGTTTGGGGCTTTATTACTATTCTGTACTTATGCCATGCTTTACTGCTTTATTTACGATTGTGCGAGGAGCACACTGTACTGTTTAGGAAAGCGGAGTGTTTTCGCGGTATCGACAATCCCAGTTTTGGGTTTCCAGTCGTTTACAGCCACTGGCGCAAACCCTGAGTCCGTCTCGGAGACCGGCCGACTTTGTTGTGGGTGTACTTAGTGGGGTGGCCCCCCGTGCTTTCTTTGGGTCTGGGAAACGTCATGACTTAGGCCCCGCCGACATACCGATGGGTGTATGTTAATTGATCTGGCAAAAAGGGTCGAAGTGCGTGTGGATACTTTGGTGCACCCCTGCAGGGTTAAATCTTTTCGAGAAGCCGTGTCCGCGGTTATGGACGACTTGGAGCACAGTGCTTGATCATAGACAACTATAACTAAAGTTTACTGTTATAATTTGACTTGTACCCGATAGGACTAGTAATCAGCTTCACTACAACGGAATGGCTAAATAAAAGTACCAACAACTGCTGGGTTTGGGGATATCTCATGCTATTTGTATCTGACTAGTAAGTGTCGCAACTACAACGGAATGGTTAACTAAAAGTGCCCACTGCTTATCTTATCAGGATAACCATCTATACCTGACTAGTAATTTCTGCAACGATAACTGAATAAATAAAACTGCCAACTGTGTGAGTTCCTCGGTTGACTTTCTCGGTTGGTATCGAGGGAAAATACCAGGATGGGTTTGTTTGGTGTTGGATTCAGGTTGGTTCCGAATAGGTCTTTCTTACCCCTCTCTGATAGCCGCCAGTTATATCAAGTCTCTATAGGTTGTTTAGTGCATGCTGCGCTGCCGCTGCAGTCCACCATACCTATGTAGGCGAGGACCGCCGAATTCTAGTCTCGCCGTGTACTGGCCTCAGTACTGACGCTCCTCTTTTTGCTTTGCCCTTTGTCGGCACCCCTTTTGTTTAAGCAGGTTTTGAGATCGACGTCGTTAGCAGGGTTACCCTTCCGGCTTGGCCTGGGCAGGGTTATGGACGCCATTGGTTATTCTTCAGGGCTCTTAGCCCCCATTTGCATCTTGTCCGTAGCTGGACGCTCTATCGTTTTCAAGGTGATTTGGATCTTTGTACTGTATATCTGAATTCTTGACTCATTGAGTCGCTGTTATATATATCTGTTTTGTGGGTCCCATCGAGGACTGTTGTGTAATGTTATTACTTCGTTTTCCACCCGCACGAAAGTGCCTGGTGGGCACCTTTGAATCGTTTCTATGCGGGTTTGGCGGGTTTCGCTAAAACTTGCATAGGGCCGATTCTGAGGGTGTTACAAAACCCTAGGGTCCAGGACCGCCTGCCCTCATTCCCGCTCCGCAATTGACTCTGCCCCCTACACCCCCTCCCCCCTCCCGTTGCGCCTCAGCCGCCGCCATCCCCATCACTGCCGCCACGGTCCTACCTCGCCGCCCTCATGTCGCCGCGTCCTCTGAAGGGCCGGGATGTGACGGCGGCGTCTCGGCAGGGGTCGGGGCATGCTGACTCGGGCTCCTGGCACGGTACTGCCTAGCCATGAGAGGCCGGTGCGCCGTGTCTCGGCTTTCGAGTTTGCGGTGCCGTTCCCGTTCGTGGCGATCCTGCGCATGTGCGCCTACGGCACGTCCTTCACGTTGCCGATCCACTAGCTGAAGGTTTCCATCTAGCCATCCTCGGCCGCCCAGGAGGTGTGGGTACGCCTGCACGTTGTCCTGTTCGAGGCCAGGAGGCCGGAGGTAGCGGCGCTCGTGTCCCATACTGTGGGCAAGCTGATGGAGGTGGACGTGGGCTCGCTGTCTGGCCATGGGCCGATCCGTCTGTGGCTCCTCTACCCACAACCCGCAACCCATATGCTACCATACACAAGTGGGCCAAAGAGAATTTCATAATTTGTTAAGCGTGTAACTCGTGGTTTCTGTGTCATGAGTCGTCATGAACTTGTGCCGTCATGTGTTTATTCATACCTTTTAGAGCATCATATCTTATAAATGCAAGGTTTCACCGAGACTACCACTGCACCTCCTCTTAGCCTCAACTGCCATCACTAGATGAGCGAACGTGAGCACAAAGCGAGTCCACGAGAACTTCATACACCATCAAAGTACCGCAATCACCAAGAGCTTGTCGGGCACACCCAAGACGGAAGCACCAAAGCTAACCGGGGATGAGATTCAAGATGATGCTTCGGAGGAAGTGAACGACACCCTCGGGCACCATCGTCACTAGTACTGACTAAAGTCAGGACAGAGCTTTCACTCGTTCCGCGATCTTCGCCCATTAGCCGACCACAAGCAGGAGATGGGTTCCTCCATGACGCCTCCAAGGAGAATAGCGACACACGCAGGCGACACCGCCATCGGGCTTTCGCCCGGATAGCCTCTACTATAGCGGGAGGCCGGAGAATCCCCGAATCGCGGCTTGTATATACTGCAGGGTTTGTTAGGTCTCCGGTCGTCGGCTGCGAGGAGGTGGCGATGTGGATTTTGGCGACGGCGTTCTCCCCCTATGATGGCGATGCTCCCTGGAGCTTCATCGTCGAGCGTGTGTCCTCCAGGAGCTCTCCGTTCTCCAGATCGGGTGAGTTCTTCCTCCCCTCACCAGATCGAAGGCGGTCGATCTGGCTAAAATCAAAGTCGAAGGAGATGGTGGTATCGAGCATCACGGTGAAGATGGCGGGCCAGGGTGTAGGTCCTCCAGGACCATTGACCGGCGACTTCCCGTCCGCGGAGGGGTCGCTTCCGAATCCAAGCCAGCAGCGGAGCGACGGCGGTGGCGCGCCACCGGCTCGTCTTGGTCGGCATCGACACCGGGATCCAGAGGGACCCGACTGTATTTTATCTTTTCTCTGGTCCTTTCAGTAAGAATGGTGTTTTAATATCAGTTTTTCTTTCCCGAAAAAAAATGAATCATAATATTTCATCAGCAAAATAAATAACTTTTAAAAAGGATAATATGGGCATGTAGTAATCGAACTCTTGATGATATCGGGTTCCTAGTAGTCTAAGGGGCTGTTTTGTTGTGCTTATTTATGGCTTTTTGCTTTTGGCTTATAAGCCACAAAAGCACCTAAATAGGTGCTTTTTATTTTGGATTTTGGCTTATACCATCATACTACTATGTTCAGTTAAAAGCCAAAAGCCAAAGCCGAAAGCACCTATTTTGGTGCTTTTGTGGCTTATAAGCCAAACTCTAAAAGCTAGATTTAAGCCCAACCAAACAGGCCCTAAACCAATTGAACTAGTAAGAGCTATTATATACAGGAAGACACAAAAATATTTATAACAGACCGACCATGCAAGGATCTACCGGTCCATCCACAGACCCGCTCTTATTCTTTACTCCTTTTCGTTTTGCTTCCCCAAATCTCGTTGTCGTCTCTGCCCCCGACTCCACGAGACTCTGCCGCCAGTGCCCCCGACTCCAGGAGCCTCCGCCGCCGCACCGCCAACCGCGGCGACCCTCAGCATCGAATCTCAGCAGCTTCCCGTTCCACGTCGACCCGACCCAACTCTCCACGACGGCTGCTCGTAAGTCTTTCATGCCTCTTCCCTATTCTAGGATTTGCTTGACGTGATCTATTTGGGCAATCTCTATTTCCCTCATGATTTGGTTGTCGATCCTTCCTAGGACTATGGTAATGAAATAAAAGGAATTTCCCTGGCTGCTAGACCATTGCAGCACTCTAAATTGCTTAGAGGTAAACTTATACATGATTATTGATTTTAGATCGTAGAACAGTACTGTCATCTCCCACGATATGAACTCGTATTGATTCTGTTGACTAGTATGGTTAGTTATGGGCATTATGTCTGAAGTTTGGTTTAATTGAAGTTTGGTTTGGATACGCCATTTTACTGGAAGTGGGGACTGTAGCGGGAGAATCAGGGATGGGCCGTCCTAAATTTTCTGTATTTATTATTGTGATGTATTTGAGCAATCTGTAGTTCCATGAAAACTTGGCTGTGAATCCTTCCTAGGATTGTGGTAATGAAATTAAAGGAATTGCCCATGATTGATAGACCATTGCAGCACTCCAAATTATACAAGCCAAATTATGCAAGCCATTATGTTTCAAGTGATGAAGAATAGTGGAAGGTAATTTGTTCAATGATCATCTCACTCATTGTACGTGTATATTTAGATGAATTTTCTTATATAATTTTATATTCGGCTGTGCCATTTGCTTGGTTGAGAATATGAGGCACAACTAAGATAATTAGCGTTAGAATAATTAGTTATCAGCTGTTAAGAGTTGCAGCAGTACATCTGTGTGCCTCGTGCCTTTTACTTCTTTTATGAAACTATATTAGATGGTGTTCTAGTGTTCCTCGCATGTTCATAAAGATATGTCTATTTCCCGGAGTTTCCTTTTCCTAGAGATGCATATGCATGACACTGGTTTTGCTGGCCCTTTTGTGTTTTTGCCCACTCTATAGGGTTCGGCATATGTACTATGTACTGGATCATAGATGTGTGTACCTGATAAATATGAACTTAATGCAAATTAGAAAATCCCATGTTACACTATAAAGAAAAGGTTAACAATATATTACAAATACAGTCCATATATGTACTGAATTTAACTTGACTGTCCTGATTTTTAATGAACTTATATATACTGTTTCTTCTAAGTATATTTGCGGTCTATAAAATAAAGTTATCAACTAAAACAATACAAGCTGAAACTTGCAATAATATCTAGTTGCTCCTACATGTACATGTTAATACAACTCATTTTGCAATCCTTTTCCAGGAACATCTAAAACATCCAGGTGGACGTCCCTAACATAATACTTTGAGTTTGGTAACGGTCATGCCTCCATGGAGACAGGAAGTATGCATGTGCATTGTTCTTCAGATTTCAGGTTGCACTTGGTAGGTATCACATCGTTTTGACACATTATTAACTCACTGTACTCTTCTTGCATGTGGAACTCAAGTGATATGTATATGCTGCACTTTTCAGGGAATTCATGACTCTTTGCTTCCAGAAATGATTCCAATGTAACTGCATGCATGTATGGATTATTCCTTCATTTGTCTACGCAACCCTGTAATCGACATAGTACGATGAAAAGCATGTAGTCGACATTTTAGCTTCTTCAGTTGCAATCTAGACTGTTATGGTAGGATAGGATTTCTCAGGACTGACTGTATCTTTCTGATACAGTGTCGATCTTCTCAAATGATTCATTCAATCTTAATTTTTTGGAAAAATTTCAAGTGGAGATTACAAGGACTATTTCTGGACTGATGGGTGAAGCTATGTGTTATATTAGCAAATTGTTACTGTAGATGTTTAGAGATAGGTATTTCTCTTTGAACCTGAAGCTTGGAAGAATCCATAAAATTTTGTACCTGGATAGATTGTTGGACAAATTGTCGTTGGGGATAGATGTACTATTTGTCAAGGAAGTGTTGTCAGATTTACCATATTGTAAACTGAAATTGTGTCTTTTTGAAACGGATGCTTCTTATTTATGTGGGATATTTTTGTGGTGTCAAAAACCGGACGTCTGATTCAATGTTTTCTTCCTTGTTCTTCTAAACCAGCCCGTTTGTGCCTAACTTATGTGTTTGTCAGCTAGGTGATGTACCTGGCCTCCTGCTACTTGTTTGCTTGCTGCATCTCTTGTTATAATGTTATTCTTGTACTAGTGACTTCGCTTAGATCTATAGACATGATACATGCGGATTTGTGGTGTACTGTCATGACTGTGTACTGTGTTATCTAAGGTAAAAATATTATTGCTACTGGAGTATATAGCACACGAACTGTTTCTTTCCTTTGTTTTACTAGTACAGGACTACCACTTAGTCTGAGACTGTTGCTTGTAGTTAGGATGAATCCATCTCTAGGGGCAGCGTTTCAAGATGAATAGCGGCTTCTACTGGCTTCTTGGGACGAACCAAGTCAATTGCCTTACGTAAGTTGGTGAAGTAGGTTTTAATTTTGTGGTTCATTATTGGCCCAAGATGCAATTCAAACAAGTGGGCTTTAATTTTGTGGTTCATTCTTGGACTAAGATGCAATTCAAGCGACATTAGCTTTCCTGGCTCATATTGACTAAAAAGACTATATTGTTGCCTCTTTCGCTCCTTTCATGAGTATTGATGTAAATTAGTTAACTTTATATATGACTAATTTAAAGTGTGCATATGTGACATGCGTCAGATTTGATTAATACTGTATTATATCGGAACCATGCTGAAACAGTTCGGTATTTACAAAAACCGAACCGTACATTCTTTCATACTGTAAGTCTCGCCACACAAAAACAATTTATCAGTTTTACTTAAGAAAATTTACATTGACATGTGGACCTTGTGTAATGGTGATATATGATTTTAGTTTTTCCTATTCTCCATATAATAGAGCTTGTACTCTGTTAGTAGTCTCGGTAAACTTTGTAACACACTCTCATCACCATATTTATATGTTACTATGTCAATATTCCTGTAACACGATATAACAAGTTGGTAACACACTCCCATCACCTAATATTTATATGTTACTAAGTTAATATCCCAGTAACACAATACATGCAACATATATATATATGTTACAGCGTTGATATCTCTGTAACACGTTTTCAGGCCTTATATAGTTTGTGTTACTGTCGATTGTGGTAACACAAATTTTGTGTTACTTTAATTTTACTTGTAACATGTATTACTATGTGTGACATCATTGTGTTACCAAAGCTATGTCCTGTTGTAGTGTGTGTAGATTTTGGTGCTAGTGGTGATTGTGATTGTGAGTATTGTTGCTACTCCCCCAACTACCAAGGCAAGTGGTGCTTCATGTTTTTATCCCAATATTTTGACTATGCATTAGAAATATTTTGTATAGGCTTGCATGAATAATTTTACTAAGTATCTATATTCTATGCTTGGGAAATCCTAGTAGTGGTAGAAATGTTAGAATTTACTCTAAGTTAAGATACTTGCTATTGCCATGCCTAGCCTAGCTAGTAGTAACCAAGGGTGGATTATATATACATGCTATGAGAAATATTTCTAAGACTTGACTTATGTTTTTCATAATAAAACAACTAAGTGAATGAAACACCTGGGTGGAATGGAAAGAATGGTTTGTGTTGAGTGGTTACACAAGGCCCATTTATATGGTTTACCTTGTGTATCTCACTTGTGGATTGCCACCCAGGAACAAAGGGATTTGAGATGCCAAATGTTAAGAAGCTTCTAGTGCGGCCACATGGCATTATGGGCTCTGCCTGGATCATATAGGTTGCAATAACTTAGCCAAATGGACAGTTGGTGGTAGGGGAATGATAGGTTTGGAGAGCTTCCATTTTGGTCTAAGGGAAGGCTTTTGAAAGGTCCTTTCTTGGTGAAAATCAAGTCTTGTGGGGAAAGTGCACAACCTCTACAGATGGAAGAAACTAAGTACTTAGCCATGTCCCTGGTATTGGACAGTTTGAGCATCAAGACATGGAAGCTATCAAGAATCTCCTCATCCCAATTTTCTAAGTTAAAAACTTGTGGTTGAACAAGGGTGAAGGTTCACGAATTTCTATTGGTGGTTCCTTGGGAAAGTTTTTACCAAACAAAAACTTAGTGTTTTCAACTGATAGGTAAAACCTATTTTGAGCAAAGCAAGCCTAAGATACACTTAGCCAAATTCATGTAGTAACTAGATGCTAATGTTCTACTAAGGTACCACTTGCAAATACTATTCCAATGTATTGACCCACTGTGGCTGTAACTTGTGATGTTGCAGGTTTCTCTGATGATGATTAGGGATTATGAGTCTACACTCAACATGCTTGCCTGTGGCACATGAAGATGAAGACTTTTAATTATATTGTTAAGTTCTTGTACTAGCCTATAGCTATGGAGTTGTAAAAGACTATGTTATCTCTGGAATGACGATGTAATAATGACCTTTGTTTCTGTGTACTTCATCTTAAACTATGGATGCTAGCATTTGATCCAGGGACTAGCATTGAAATCACAGGGATCTTTACCTTTATAAAGGTGGGATCTTATAGATGGTATCAGAGCACTGTGTTGCCTGTAGGATTATGACCCTAGGATTGGATTAGAAACCATTAAGGAAAAATTTAAACACTTTGAAAAATTTCTACACTTGTCTTTTTCTTCTCGTAAACTTTTCTAATCTTTTTTCACATCTCTATTTGTAGATGAACTCCATCAACGAAGCCGTGAGGAAGGGACCACTCATGACCATGGACTTGGAGTGTGAGACTGAATTTCCCAAAGCCCTCAAAAACCTTATGGTTACCATGGGGATACATGGTGCAGCTGTGTACAAAGGTTTCCCTGTGATGGATGAAGGAGAGGAGTATTGGTGGGTGCAACTTCACTTGTACAAAAACAAGGAAGACAACCACAAGGAGTCAGGATTCTGCATGGTCACCAACTCAGAAATGCACACCACATTCTTTGACTCTGCAAGAAATGCAGCATGAAATGCTATCAAGGAACTTGGTGATAGGCTCAAGTGCAGAATGCTCAACACTCAAAATGACCTTAGAGAAGAAAAGAAGCATACCCAAGAGTTAGAGACTACCAACCAATAACTAAGGGGAGACATCATAGACTTAATTTGGGAATCTTGTGAACAAGATAGACAGATGGCTACTAAGGATGCTTTGATAGCTATTTTGTCTAGTGGGTGAGATTTGTAACGTACTTCGTTAGTTGGACCACCACACTTATCGTTTTTATTTCCAAAAATTTGTCCAAGTTATGTTGAACCTTTGATGCTTGTAATGGATTTGTGTATTCCATGACTTGTGTGTTTGCTATAAAATATATGCTTGTGATATTTTGTCTTGTGATTTTTCTCTATGAGTGTTGAATTCTAACTTTTCTCTATCTTATAAAATAGATGCCTAGTGTTATTATCAACACAGCCGAGGAGTTCAAGGGAACTCGTTTTGGTACTTGTCTCATTGAGCTCACTAGCGTGCTCAACCTACCACTTCCAAGCATCATGATGCTTCCCCTCACCAAGTTTGAGAGGAAGGACCTTTGGGGCTTCAGAGTCACTCAGCCCGGACGCCAGGCAGAGCCAACCACGGAGACCATCACTTTCAAGCTGATGCATGATGACAAGGAGAAAGGCCTAGATGTAGTCATGCAGGAGTTACTTGGGAGCTTGGTAGGGAGACACTCCAGAGAGCTTAGAGGTCTTTACTTTCACCCCTTTGGGAGACACGACGAGGAGGGAGAGGCTATTGAGTTCGAGGATGCTGCTAGAGAGATAGTGGAGCCGGTTCTTATGTACCTTCAGGACCTAGAGGTTCTTATTATTAGGCACCTAGATACTAATAGGACCAACGTCATGCTTAGCAATGATGAGCTCCAGGTTCAGCTTCGTGAGAAGGACAAGATCTTCGCGGAGCAAGACGAGATAGTCAAGGAAATGGAGGCCAAGTTTGAGAGACAGGACAGGAAGTTCAAGAGCCAAGATAAGAGAGTCCAAGACCGGAACAAGAGGATATGTGTAACATCCCTAAAATCATGTTTTCAAATATTTCATATCATGCATGCATATCATTTAGGGGTCAAATTCAAACTCATTTTGAAAGAAACAGAACTTGAGAGATATGATTTTATGTGATCAAACTTTAGTCAAATGCTACTCTCCAATGGGAGATTATTTGTTTCAAAATCAAACCTTGTTGCTCTCAGATTGTTTTGCTTGATTGCTAGTGCTTAAACCAAAATTTATTTGAATTTAAAAATCCATATTCAAAACTTGTTCAAATCAAGTGCTATGTCACTGTTTATTTTGTTTGATCAAAGGGACCAAGATAATACAGAGAGACCACATGATTTTATGCCCAGAAACATGAGTGATACACTCTGCAAAAATCCAAAAAAAGTTTGAATTCAAATGGTTTTGAAATCATTTGAAAATGTTTCCTGGAAATTCAAATAGAAAAAGAAAAGGAATAAAGAAATAAGAAAAGGCCGGCGCTACTAATATAGCCCAACAGTGAAACCAGCCCACTAAGCCCACCTGGGGTTTTCCCCTCTCTCTCTCACTCGCAGTCGTACCCACAGAGTCGCTGACCGCCTGGGCCCGTCCCCTCTTTCTTTCCCTCGCTGACAACCGCGGCCCACATGTGAGTCATCGTCTCCACCCCCCAGCGACCAGTTCATCCCCAAAATTACGCCGGGAGTTTCCTATTTGAATTCGCGACTTCAATTCCGTTGAATGCTCGAGTAAATGTTGCCCGCGTCCTTGCTACTTAAACCCCCTCTGCCCCCTCTCCATTTTCCCCCAAACCCCAAGCACAGAGTGCCACCAGGCTGCTAGAATTTGCCCTCGCGCCGCCGCGGTACTGAGCATCTCCGGCAGAAAATTCCGGTGAGTCCTGACCGCCCCTGTGCCTCTGATTCAAACAAGTGTGACCAGCATGTCCTAGTGCACCTTCTGATACCATTTGTTTGTCTGCTCGTGACCCAGGACGCCGTCCCCGTTCATTTCTGCAAACAACCGAGCCGCCACACATCTCCGGCGATCGATTACGGTAAATACTGAGCGCCCCTTGACCCCTCCTGCATACGACTAGGTTCG
The DNA here is from genome assembly GCA_916181665.1 of Avena sativa. Lineage (NCBI taxonomy): Eukaryota > Viridiplantae > Streptophyta > Magnoliopsida > Poales > Poaceae > Avena > Avena sativa. The sequence goes on from OV702279.1 coordinate 10,318,366, forward strand.
CCTTGTCCTTGTGCAGCTACTGATGCCTCTGGTTTGTGCTAGGAAGGTCCAGAGCGTCGGCAACAACTCCGTCTGCAAGGACCCGACATCGTGCACGACTCCGACGAGCTCCATCGACCACCTCTGCGCGCCCCTTCGCCATCGAAGCCCACCTTGAGCATCAGCAGCACACGACGAGCACAGTAAGCCCCTTCTCTCTCTCCCGCGCGACCTAGAACGTCGGCAACGACTCTGACAGAGCCGCCGCCGCTAGTCGCCGCCGCTAGCGCCGCCAGTCTTTGGTAGGTTGATCGAGCACCGTAGGATCTAGATCTAACGCATAGGATAGATCACTTAACAAAGGGGTAAGTTTAGATCTGAGCCGCGCGTTTTAGTGAGATCCAATGGCTCGGAAGCGCGATCCAGCGTGAAGCGGTACCAGCCAGTAAGAAAGCACCGGGTGGCATGTTTTTCGTTTTAAAATTCTGATTTAAATCTATTATATGTTTAAACTTGTTTAATTCATAACTTTTGATTCCCACGTCCAAATTTGACAAATTTTATATCAATGGAATCAGGAGAGAAAGCCCTTTTCCATATATGCAATGTGTTTAATGTTTTGTTTCTGTTAAAATGTTTATTTTTACAGAAACATGTGTAGGCCTATTTTGTGTATAACAATTATTTGGGAAATGTTTTAATGTTCAAATATAGGTTGTTCGACAAGTTTTGAACTTGTTTATGAATCAGTACTGTGCACTTGTCTTTTTGAGTATAGAAAATCATCACATATCATATTGCATGCATCCATATATTTTTGCTTGTATTTATTTTGTATGTGATTTGGTGCTATCATTTTATGTGTAGATTTTGGTGCAAATAGTGATTGTGATTGTGTGGATTGTAGCTAATCTCAAAACTACCAAGGCAAGTGGTGCTTCATGATTTTATTCCTATGTTTTTCAAATATGCATTAGAAATATTTTGCTAGTCTTGCATGGATATTTTTGATCTATATGCTATGCTTGGGAAATCCTAGTAGTTGTAGAATTGCTAGAAATTTCTAAGTTAAGATGCTTATCTATGCCATGCTTAGCCTAGCTAGTAGCAACCAAGGGTGGTTTTACATATATGCTATGATAAAATATTTCTAAGTCTTTGGACTATGTTTTTGTTTAATAAAACAACTAAGTGAATGAAACACCCGAGTGGAATGGAAAGAATGGGATATGTTGAGTGGTTACACAAGGCCCATTTCTATGGTTTACCTTGTGTATCTCACTTGTGGAAAGCCACCCAGGAACAAAGGGATTTGAGAGGCCAAATGTTAAGAAGCTTCTAGTGCAGCCACTTGGCAATATGGGCTCTGCCTGGATCACATAGGTTGCAATAACTTAGCCATTTGGACAGTTGGTGGTAGTGGGATGATAGGTTGGAACGCGTCCATTTGGTCTAAGGGAAGGCTTCTGAAAGGTCCTGTCTTGGTGAAAATCAAGTCTTGTGGGGAAAGTGCACAACCTCTGCAGATGGAAGAATCTAAGTACTTAGCCATGTCCCTGGTATTGGACAACTTGAGCATCAAGACATGGAAGCTATCAAGAATCTCCTCATCCCAATTTCTAAGTAAAAACTTGTGGTTGAAAAAGGGTGAAGGACCCCAATGTCCATTGGTGGTTCCTTGGGGAAAGTTTTTGGTCAAAGAAAAACTTAGTGTTTTCAACTAATAGGCAAAACCTATTTTGAGCAAAGCAAGCCTAAGCTACACTTAGCCAAAATGCATATAGTGTTTAGACTACCAATATTCTACTAAGGTATCACTTGCCAATACTATTCCAATGTATTGAACCACTGTGACTGTAACTTGTGATGTTGCAGGTTATTCTGATGATGATTAGGAGTCATGAGTCTACACTCAACATGCTTGCCTGTGGCACATGAAGATGAAGACTTATTTATCTTATTATTTATGAGAACTCTTGTATTAGGCCTGTGGCCATGGAGTTTGTATAAGACTATGTTTGTCTCTGGAATGATATGTAATAATGACCTTTGTTTCTGTGTACTTCATCTTAAACTGTGGATGCTAGCATTGATCGAGGGACTAGCATTGCAATCACAGGGATCCTTTCTTTTACAAAGGAGGGATCTTACAATACGAGAGATGAATGAAGAGCTAGAGGCCAAGGACTTCGAGATCGAGCATCAACAGGGAGTGATTGAGAGGCTTCACTCACAGAAGAGGGCTCTTAGGGCCAAGATAGAGGCCTTGACTACTAGTGTTGATGAGTACAAGACCGCCATGGAGAGTGCAGGTCTTACACTTGTTGATGAGGAGGTTGATGCGGAGGAGTAGGGTAGACTACTCGATTTACTTTCATCTACCGTGCTTTTGATTATTTGAGTCGCAATGACCATCCAACATGTGGATGGCTTGCTATGGTGTGTTTACATTTTCAAACTTGTTGTTTTTGTCGTTCAAACACTATGTCATTTTGATGCTTGATTATTGTGGTTGACTATGTGATGTATTGTGCATGATAAGCATCTATGGGTATCTCATTCTTATCCTTATGAAAACCACAGATGCCTCCTCGACGTGCCAATCCCAACCCAAACAACAACAATGTCACTCCCGAGATGCAGCAGTTGATGACAACACAAACTCAACTGATGCAGATGATGACCACCTTTATTCAGAACCAGAATCAGAACAACAACAACAACAACAACAACCAGAAATCCGCCAGGATTTGACATGCTCACCACATTCCTAAGACTGAGGCCTGCAAAGTTCTCAGTAACCACTGATCCAATGGTGGCCAATGATTGGCTACGTTCGGTGAACAAGGATTTGGTAACTGTAGGCTACACTGACGAGGAGAAGGTCAGGTTTGCAGCACATCTGTTGGAAGGACCAGCAGCTACTTGGTGGGATAACTTCCAGATCACCACACCCATAGAGGATGTAACTTGGGCTATCTTTGAGGATGGTTTCCGCACAGCCCATATCTCATCCGGGGTGATGAATTTGAAGAAGAAAGAGTTCCATAACCTGAAACAGCGTCACCGCAGCGTGGATGAATATATTGAAGAGTTCAACAATCTGGCGCGATATGCACTGGATGAAGTTGATACTGATGCCAAGAGGAAGGAGAAATTCCTCTAAGGACTGAATGATGAACTGAATCTGCAATTATCTGTGGCCTATGTCCCCACCTACCAATCACTTTGCGACAAGGCTACCATCTTGGAGAATAAGATGAAACAGGTTGAAAGCAGAAAGAGGAAGCACAACTTTGACAAGCACAGCTCGGGATCGTCTCACAAGCGTTCCCATCATGATGATAGTGGGGGTTCTGGATCCCACAAACATGGAAAGTATTACAACCACCACGGCCACAACCGCCATCATGACAATAGGCATCACCGCAGTCATGATAATGACAAGTACAAGAACCACAAGAGTGGATACAAGATCCACCACAATGGAAGTGGAAGTGGTAGTGGAAGTCAGCCTGTCAAGAAAGATCTCAGTCAGGTTGAATGCTTCAAGTGTAAGAAGATGGGGCATTATGCAAATGAGTGCCCAGAAAAGAAGGTTAAAGGTGCCAGCAAGCCCAAACCTTTCCAGAAGGGACAGTTGAACCACATCAATGTGGAAGAGATTTATGAGGAACCTGATGCCGTGGCTGGTAAGTTCAAACTCAATTCTATTCCAGCACTTGTTCTTTTTGATACTGGTGCATCACATTCATTCATATCGAAAGAATTTGTTGATAGAAATGGGTTTCCAACTGAAAATATTGGGTGTCCAATAAAAGTTAGTTCTCCCGGTGGAGATATGATAGTAAGTCTTGGATGTCCTGATCTAGTGATAGAATTTGGAAAACATAAGTTTCTAGTGAGTCTGATAATCCTAGATTCCCAAGGACTGGATGTAATTTTGGGAATGGACTGGATGACCAAGTATGAAGGAGTACTAGATTGTGCAAATCGTACTGTCGCACTCACAACCCCGGAAAAGAAAAGGATAAAATTTAAGTCTAACTTTGAATCAAAAGGGAGTAAGCTAAATTCTCTTAAGGGGGTTAGCATAGACAGTGTGCCAATTGTGAGTGAATATCCGGATGTGTTTCCGGAAGAATTGCCGGGAATGCCACCAGATCGAGATGTGGAATTTTTGATATACTTGCTGCCAGGATCAGGAACAATAACAAAGAGACCTTACAAGATGTCAGTTGATGAGTTGAAAGAGCTCAAGAAACAACTTGGAGAACAGTTGTAGAAAGGATTTATTCAACCAAGTTCTTCATCTTGGGGAGCACCAGTCTTGTTTGTGGAAAATAAAGATAGAAGTCAAAGGTTATGCATCGATTATCGCTCACTCAATGAGGTGACTATCAAGAACAAATATCCTTTACCCAGAATCAATGACCTGTTTGATCAGTTAGAAGGAGCCTGTGTGTTCTCAAAGATTGATCTCCGGTCAGCCTATTTCCAGCTTAAGATAAGGGAACAAGACATACCTAAGACAGCTTTCACCACTAGGTATGGATTGTATGAGTACACTGTAATGCCATTTGGTTTAACCAATGCACCAGCTTACTTCATGAATATGATGAAGAAGGTGTTCATGGAGTTCCTTGACAAATTTTTTGTCGTTTTCATTGATGACATTTTGATCTACTCCAAGAGCAAAGAAGAGCATGAAGGACATTTGCGTTTGATACTTGAGAAACTTAGAGAACATAAGCTGTATGCCAAATTCAGCAAGTGTGAATTCTGGCTGAATGAAGTTGGATTTCTTGGACACATTGTGTCAGGAGATGGTGTAGCAGTTGACCCCGCAAAAGTGTCAGCTGTAACTGAATGGGAATCTCCTAAGTCAATGAAAGAAGTTCGTAGTTTCCTTGGCTTGGCAGGATACTATAGAAGATTCATTGAAAATTTCTCCAAAGTAGTTAAGCCAATGACGGAGTTACTAAAGAAAGACAAGAAATTTGCTTGGACTGAAGGATGTGAACTCAGTTTCCAAGAATTGAAGAAGAGATTAGTGACAGCACCAGTCCTATGTCTACCAGATTTGGAGAAGGATTTCCAAGTTTATTGTGATGCATCTCATCATGGATTAGGTGCAGTCCTGATGCAAGAAGGGAAAGTTGTGGCTTATGCCTCGAGACAACTCAAAACTCATGAGGTGAATTATCCTACTCATGATTGAGAGTTAGCCTCTGTTGTCCATGCACTCAAAACATGGAGACATTACCTTTTGGGAAAGCGATGTGAAGTGTTCACAGATCACAAAAGTTTGAAGTATATCTTCACTCAGAAAAAAATCAACATGAGACAAAGAAGATGGCTAGAACTCATCAAGGACTATGACTTGAGTTTGCAATACCACCCCAGTAAAGAAAATGTTGTAGCAGATTCTCTAAGCCGTAAGGTATTTGTGAATGGCCTTACTAAGGGAGAGTTGTTAGATGATCTGTGTGCCCAATTTAGAGACCTTAGATTGGAGATTGTACCTGAGGGACATCTCATGGCATTGGATGTTCAACCCACCTTGTTGGACAAAATCAAGGAAGCCCAAAAGACAGACAAGGAAATTGAAGAGATTAAGGAAAAGATTGGCAAAGGAAAAGCCAAAGGATTCCATGAAGACGAACAGGGTACTTTATGGTATGGAAAACGTATCTGCGTTCCACAAAATCCGGAGCTTCGAAAACTGATTCTACAAGAAGCACACAACTCACCATATTCCATTCATCCGGGTAATACCAAAATATACATGGATATGAAGGAATGATTTTGGTGGAATAATCTCAAGAAAGACATTGCTGAACATATTGCTTTGTGTGATGTATGTAGTAGAGTGAAAGCGGAACACCAGAAACCAACAGGATTGCTACAACCACTACCTATCCTGATTGGAAGTGGGACAAGATTGGCATGGATTTCATCACCGGATTGCCAAGGACCAGGTCAGGATATGATTCCATTTGGGTTGTAGTGGACCGACTAACTAAAGTGGCTCACTTCATACCCGTGAAGACAACCTACACAAGTGCTAAGTTGGCCAAGATCTATATGAATAGGATTGTGTGTCTGCATGGAGTACCCAAGAGTATTGTGTCTGATAGGGGAACTCAGTTCACTTCTCATTTTTGGAGGCAACTACATGATTAATTGGGGACGAGATTGTAATTCAGCACTGCTTTTCATCCCCAGACTAATGGACAGACAGAAAGGACCAACCATATTTTAGAGAATATGTTGAGGGCATGTGCCCTAGATTATGGAGCTAGTTGGGATGAAAGTCTGCCTTACGCAGAATTCTCTTATAACGACAGCTATCAAGCCAGTATTGAGATGGCACCGTTTGAGTTTCTCTATGGGAGAAAGTGTACTACCCCATTACTATGGAACGTTGTGGGAGAAAGAAACTTGTTTGGGCCAGAACTAATCAAAGAGGCTGAAGAGAAAGTCAAGCTATTAAAGGACAGATTGAAGATAGCACAGTCCCGACAGAAGAGCTACGCAGATCCTAAGCATAGAGAAGTCACCTATGAGGTGGGTGATAGAGCTTATCTTAGAGTGTCACCACTTCGTGGAGTGAAGAGATTCAGAGTCAAAGGAAAATTGGCCCCAAGATATGTTGGACTGATGGGGATATGCCTACCGGGGTATACCCAGCAGGACGTTTCCGACTGGCCCACGACCTGGCGAGTGGGCCTGCAAGACGGGGACTGGATCAAGACCTGGCGTGGATCCAAGCGACTGGAAGCTGAAGGCCTCGGAGAGTAGATAGGCCCAGTCGGATTAGGTTAAACGAGTACCGAAACCTTAACAGATTCGGTTGAGATTTGTAAACCCTAGGGAGGGTGAGACTATATAAACCTCCCTACAGGGCGTGTAAACGTACGTTCCATCATACACCCAAGCGACTCGCCGCCTAGCCGTCGAGCTCGCCCCATTGTACCTCCACCATAATACAATCTAGCAGGAGTAGGTCTTTACCCTCCGGGGGGCCGAACCTGGGTAAACCTCTGTGTCTCCGCCCTCATCTCGCACCGCAGATGGCTGGCCGCCCTTGCCCTTCGTTCTACTACTCACTGCCGATTGCAGCATCTGCCGTGACCATTCCCACGACAGTGGCGCCCATCGTGGGGCCTGGCCGGTCTGGCCGGTGTTCTGCGGCGAGATCCAATCTGCCCATCAATGAGACGGTCGCCACCGGCCGCATTATAGTGATCAGCGAGATGCTCCAGATCTTGCTGAGCAGCTACGTCCCGGCGGCGCGACCCGTCAAACACAGCATGATCTTGCCGGTCGACACGATCAGCCTCTTCGTCGGCCTCACCGACGTCATCGTCTCGGAAGACTCGGCTCGCATCCGCGAGTCGCCGCCACGCGACCAGCTCTCCGAGAGCCAGGTCCGCACGATCCATCGCCGCGCCTCCGAGTACAACTCGGCCCACAGCAACGTGGCCGAAAACTCTGCGGCCGCGAAACACGCGGCCCTCAACGACGACGCCGACTCGGCGACCCCGGCATCACTCGCCGGATCCATCACCGCGGCTTCGCCCGCGGGCTCCATCACCCAGGTCTCCAACATGGGAGACTTCGAGGATCCCTCCATCCTTGGGATCTTCGACTTCGACTCCGGATCGGAAAACTCTGCCGATCTCCGCGACGGGACCAGTCGCCACGCCGCGACCTACATGGCGGCTGGCACCGATCCACTGGAGGATCCCTTCTCCACCCCGATCCCTCCTAACGCCACGGCAATGGAGGTCGAGGAACTCCGCCTAAAGCTAGCGGAGGCAGTCCGCAAGGAGCAAGCCGAGCGCGAAAAATTTCGCCTCGAGCAGGTGACGGCGCAGGAGCTGTCGCGCTACCACCAGCAGCGAATCAGGTCGCGCCTGAACCCCACCGTCCAGGGGCGCGCCCTGAACTTCAACGACGAGAAAGACCCGGCCTGCGTGGCCGAGCGCGCGATCTGCGAGAACGCGCCGCCAGGAGGAAGCGCCCGACCCCCACCAGGGTCGACGGCGAACGGCGCCCCACCTCCACCCAAGTGCACACCTCCCAGGGATCAACCGCGGATAGTGGTCTCCTCACGGGAGCGAGACGCGAATGGCCTACCACTGTTCTCCACCCCGATGGACAACCTCGTGGCAGGTCGAGCAGCGGCCGACAACATCACGGCCACCGGCGATGGCGCCCTACAGATCCAGTATGTCAGGGCCCTGCTCGCAAAAGCGGTCAAGCAGCAAAACGCAGGCGCCGACTCGCAGGGTCGGGTGTACTCGCGTTCTTCGGGCAGCAGAGCGGCCTCAAGCGGCCGCCCATTGGTGGCAAACACCCTCAATTGCCCGCCACCCGAACCGCTTCAGCTCCAACACCGACCCGCGAACGCGGCACTCTCCACCAACGACCCCAGGCCAGCGACCGACTTCGTCGCCGCCAACGGTCAGCCCGTCGACGCCCGCACCCACATCATCAACAACCAAAGCTGGCGCGCACACCAGCCCGACGACCTACGACACACCCTAACCAATCGCCGCGACGGCGAGCCAATGGGGTCGCTAAGCCGACTCGGGCCCCGGTGCTTCGGACCGATGATCCGAGGCGAAAAATATCCGGCGAACTTCAAAGCTCCGAAGGAAATAGAGAAGTATGACCCCTCGTACGACCCCTCCGTGTGGCTAGACACCTACCTCATGGCAATGGGGATCGCTGGCCACACCGACCTGCTAGCCGCCCGTCACCTCCCCCTGATGATCAAGGGAACGTGCAGGCAGTGGATCAACACCCTTCCCCAGGATAGCATTGACTCCTGGGACGAGATGCGAGATGCATTCGTCAGGCACTTCGAGTGCTCCTACACGCGTGCCACCACCATCGAGGACCTGGAACAATGCGTCCAGGGACCCCGCGAGTCGACCCGCAACTGGGTCCAGTGGTGGCAAGAGCTATGGTACAACGCGGTTGGCATCCACAAAGACACCGCGATCCACTGCTTCAAGACCTCGTGCCGCTACGAGCCCTTGGTCGCCAAGCTCAAGCGACATTATCGCACACTCGACAACATACTGGACCTCCTCGAGATCGCCAAAAGATACGCGGAGGAAGATCCAAACCAGGAAACCGACGACGAGTCGGGAGGCCAACGCCGCACGAGCGGCAACGACAACGGACGACAGTCCGACCTACGCTACAGCAACACTCGCCTCACCGGCAAGCGCCGCAGTGACGGGCGAGTCGACTTCGTCGCCAACGCCGGGCACGCGCAGCGCGAGCCCAAGAGCTTCCGCCGCGACGGAGGGAAACGCCGCGACGGCGGCAACTACAAGGCGAAACCAAGGTTCGACCCCGCGGCCCTCCTTAACCAACCTTGTGCGTTTCACAGCAGGGAAGGGAAGCCCGCCACGCACACGACCGCCGACTGCCGCACTCTCAGGGAGATCGAGAAGGCACGGCGAGCGCGGGAGGACCCCGACAACAACCCGCCAAACGGCGGAAAATTTGGCAGTGTGGTCGGCTCGCTCCACACCTTCGCAGGCTTCAACACGAAGCGCGAGAAGAAGGTGATCGCCCGCACCATCGCCGTCAACGCGGTGGCCCAGGTGGACGTTCCCCAGTTCCTTAACTGGTCGGAGCAGCCCATCACCTGGAGCCGCCAGGACCACTCGCCATGCATCGAGTACCCAGGCCGAGTCGCCCTGGTGGTCAAGCCTAAGGTGGGAGACTACTGGCTCCCCAAAACATTGATGGACGGCGGCAACTCCATCAACATCCTGTACCTGGACACCTTCAGGCAACTGCGGCTCCCGCAGTCGATGGTCGAAACGACCTACACCACATTCCACGGCATCGTCCCCGGTCGGAAGGCATACCCGATCGGCAAGGTCACGCTGCCAGTCACCTTCGGCACACCAGCAAACTTCCGCACCGAGCGAATCATCTTCGAGCTGGTACCCTTCGACAGCCCCTACCACTGCGTCCTGGGGCGACAGGCGTTCGCCAAGTTCATGGCAGCGCCCCACTACGCGTACAACACGATGAAGCTCCCCGGGCCGCGCGGCGTCATCACCGTCAACGGCGACCCCGACATGGCTGCCGAGTGCGAGGCCAAAGGAGCCGAACTCGCCGACGCCGTCATCGCGGCAGAGACCAACCACGCCGACGAGCTCGCCAAATACGTGAGCGGGGTCAACAACGACGACCCCACCATACTCAAGAAGCCCAATTCGGAGGGTGCCAACACCTCAGCCTTCGAGGCAACGACGCACACCCGCACCGTCGAGCTGGTCCCAGGCGACTCCAGCCAGACGGTGACGATCGGGACGGGCATGAGCCCAGCCTAGGAAGCGCTCATCGAGTTCCTCCCTGAGAACAGGGAAATCTTCGCATGGAAGCCCTCTGACATGCCTGGTGTCCCTAGGGAACTCGCTGAGCACAAACTAAATGCCGACCCCAAAGTGCGACCCGTCAAGCAGTCGTTGCGGCCCTTCAATGAAGAGCGCCGCCGAGCTATCGCCGAGGAAGTGCAGCGTCTACTCGCTGCAGGCTTCATCCGGCCAATCAAATACTCCAAGTGGCTGGAAAACCTAGTCCTGGTCGAGAAGAAAAATGGGACCTGGAGGATGTGTATCGACTACACAAACTTAAACAGCGCCTGCCCAAAGGAGCAATTCTTCCTCCCGCAGATCGACCAAATAATCGATTCCACCGCGGGATCGGAGTCGCTGTGTTTCCTCGACGCCTACTCTGGGTACAACCAGATCAAGATGGCCATTGAGGACGAGGAGAAGACGGCGTTCATCACGCCATTCGGAGCCTTCTGCTACACCGCCATGACCTTTGGCCTCAAAAACGTCGGGGCGACCTACAAGCGGTGCATGCAGGAATGCCTTGCGAGCCAAATTGGCCGCAATATCCATGTCTACATCGACAACGTGGTAGTGAAGTCCGCTCGCTAGGGCGATCTACTCGCCGACCAGGCGGAAACATTCGCCAACCTGCGGAAATACAAGATAAAGCTAAACCCAGGCAAATGCACCTTTGGTGTACCAGCAGGGCAACTACTGGGGTACGTCGTCTCCAAGCGCGGGATCGAGGCGAACCCCACCAAGATCGACACGATCGCTCGACTCGGCAAACCCGAGTGCCTGCGCGACGTCCATAAGCTGGCCGGGCGAGTAGCGGCTCTCAGTCGCTTCATCCCCCGCCTGGGCGAAAAGGCGATGCCCCTATACCGCCTGATGCGCAAGAACCCCACCTTCCAGTGGGACAAGGAGGCGGACGACGCGCTCCGCGACCTCAAGAAGGTGCTACTCGCAGCACCGCTACTCGCCGCCCCCGTCGACAAAGAACCCATGCTGGTCTACGTCACGGCTTCCGAGCGCGTCGTCAGCGCCATCATGGTCGTCGAGCGGCCAGAGGAAGGAAAGGAGCGCCCGGTACAGCGACCGGTGTACTACATCAGCGAGGTCCTCACTGAGTCGCGCCAGCGGTACCCGCAATACCAGAAACTGGTATACGCAGTCTTCAGAGCACAGCGGCGACTGCCACACTACTTCCAGGAGCATCCGATCACGGTCGTCTCCTCAGCACTGTTGCAGGACATCATCCGCAACAGCGAGGCGACTGGGCGAGTCGCCAAGTGGGCCGGCGAAATCGGCGTCCACAACATCAAGTATGAGCTGTGAAAAGCGATCAAGTCGCAGGCTCTCGCGGACTTCATCGCCGACTGGGAAGAGGCCCAGCAGCCGGAAAAACTGCCATACCTCCACTACTGGAGCCTGCACTTCGACGGCTCCAAAAACGCGGATGGCGCAGGAGCAGGGATCGTGTTGACTTCACCGAAGGGCGACAAGCTCCGCTACGTCCTCTGCCTCGACTTCACCCCCTGCACCAACAACATGGCCGAGTACGAGGCACTACTCCACGACATGCGAGCTGCCAAGGAAATGAACGTCAACCGCCTACGCTGCTACGGAGACTCCGACCTCGTCGCTGGGCAAGTCGCTGGCACCTGCGACGCCGTCTCCCCTACCATGGCGGCATACCGCCAAGCAGTGGACAAGCTGGGCGGACACTTCGCAGGCTACTCCGTCGAATGGATCGACCGGCAGAAGAACGAGGAGGCCGACACACTCTCTCGCATCGGGTCGGCTCGACTCGCACCACCCGCCGGCGTCTTCCTCGACACGATCACTAGGCCGTCCGTCTCTACCCCAAGAGAGATCGACATCGGAGTCCCGCTGCAGCCAGAGGCAGCCCTGGTCGCACTCATCGCCGAGCCAAACGACTAGACCAAGCCATATATCGCCTACCTGGAGGCTGGCACCTTGCCCGCAGACGAGACAGACGCCCGGATGATTGCACGGCGATGCAAATCCTTCACCATCATCGACGGTGAGCTCCACAAGCGCAGCGTGACCGGCGTGTTCCAACGCTGCGTCCAACCCGCCGAAGGACGCAAAATCCTCCACGACATCCACTCCGGCGACTGCGGCCACCACGCCGGCGCCTGCTCCCTGGTCGCCAAGGCTATGCGGCACGGCTTCTACTGGCCCACCGCACACGCCGACGCCGTCGACATTGTCCAGCGGTGCGCCGGGTGCCAGAAGTATGCCAACCAGACACACGTGCCGAGCTCAGCGTTCAAGACAATCCCCATCACCTGGCCATTCGCCGTGTGGGGTATGGAGATGGTAGGCCCTTTCAAAAAGGCCCCTTCCGGCTTCACCCATCTCCTGGTCGCGGTTGACAAATTCGCAAAGTGGGTGGAGGCCAAGCCAGTCCGGAAATGCGACGGGAAGACCGCCACCAAATTCCTACGCGAGCTCATATATCGCTACGGGTTCCCTAACAACATCATCACGGACAACGGCACCAACTTCGCCAAAGGATCCATGGCCGAGTTCTGCGAGGAACACCACATCCGGCTTGACCTCGCGTCAGTCGCCCACCCGGAGTCCAACGGCCAGGCAGAACGGGCCAACCAGAGCATCCTCCACGGCCTGAAGCCGCGGCTCCAAGTACCGCTCGAGCGCACCGCCGGGTGCGGGGTCGAGGAGCTACCCTCAGTCATCTGGGGCATCCGCACCTCAGTCAACAGGTCGACAGGGTTCACCCCCTTCTTCATGGTGTATGGCGCCGAGGCAGTCATGCCCACCGACCTCGAGCACGACTCGCCAAGGGTCATCCACTACATGGAGGCGGCGAACGAACTCGCATGGCATGACGGAGTCGATCAACTCGACGAGTGATGGGGATATGCCTACTGGGGTATACCCAGCAGGGCGTTTCCGACTGGCCCGTGAGCTGGCGAGTGGGCCTGCAGAACGGCGAGTGGATTGAAGCCCAGCAAGGTACCGAGCGACTGGAAGCTGAAGGCCCAGGCAAGTAGATAGGCCCAGTCGGGCTAGGTTCAACGACTACTGAATCTGTAACCGAATCGGTTGAGATATGTAAACCCTAGGGGAGGTGAGCCTATATAAACCTCCCTATGGGGCGAGTAGACACACGTTCCCTCATACACCTAAGCGACTCGCCGCCTAGCCGCCGAGCTCGCCCATTGTAACACCTCCATAATACAATCTAGCAGGAGTAGGTCTTTACCCTCCGGGGGGCCGAACCTGGGTAAAACCCTGTGTCTTTGCCCTCATCTCGCACCGCAGATGGCTGGCCGCCCTTGCCCCTTGTTCTACTACTCGCTGCCGATTGCAGCATCTGCCGTGACCATTCCCACGACAGTGGCGCCCACCGTGGGGCCTGGCCGGTCTGGCCGGTGTTCTGCGGCGAGATCCAATCTGCCCATCAACGAGATGGTCGCCACCGGCCACATGATAGCGATCGGCGAGATGCTCCAGATCTTGCCGAGCAGCTACGTCCCGGCGGCGCGACCCGTCACGCACAGCGTGATCCTGCCAGTCGGCACGATCAGCCTCTTCGTCGGCCTCACCGACGTCATCGTCTCGGAGGACTCGGCTCGCATCCGCGAGTCGCCGCCACGCGATCGGCTCTCAGAGAGCCAGGTCCGCACGATCCACCGCCTCGCCTCCGAGTACAACTCGGCCCACAGCAACGTGGCCGGGAATTTAGCGGCCGCAGAAGATGCGGCCCTCACCAACGACGCCGACTCGGCGACCCCGGCGTCACTCGCCGGATCCATCACCGCGGCCTCGTCCGCGGGCTCCATCGCCCAGGTCTCCAACGCGGGAGACTTCGAGGACCCCTCCATCCTCGGGATCTTCGAATTCGATTCCGGGTCAGAGAACTCCGCCGACCCCGCGATGGAACCAGTCGCCACGCCGCGACTTACATGGCCACCGGCACCGATCCGCCGGAGGATCCTTTCTCCACCCCAATCCTTCCTAACGCCACGGCGACGGAGGTCGAGGAACTCCGCCTGAAACTGGCGGAGGCGGTGCGCAAGGAGCAGGCCGAGCGCGAAAAATTTCGCCTCGAGCAGGTAACGGCGCAGGAGCTGTCGCGCTACCACCAGCAGCGGATCAGGTCACGTTTGAACCCCACCGTTCAAGGGCGTGCCCTGAACTTCGACGACGAAAACGACCCGGCCCGCATAGCCGAGCGCGCAATTTGCGAGAACGCGCCCCCAGGAGGAAGCGCCCGGCCCCCACCAGGATCGACGGCGATGGGTGCCCCACCACCACCCAACCGCACCCCTCCCAGGGACCAGCCGCGGATAGTTGTCTCCTCACGGGAACGAGACGCAAACGGCCTCCCACTGTTCTACACCCCGATGGACAACCTCGTGGCAGGCCGAGCAGCAGCCGACAGCATCACGGCCACTGGCGACGGCGCCCTACAGATCCAGTACGTCAGGGCCCTGCTTGCGAAGGCCGTGGAGCAGCAAAAAGCGGGCGCCGACTCGCAAGGTCGAGTATACTCGCGTTCCTCGGGAAGCAGAGCGGCCTCCAGCGGCCGCCCAGCGGCGGCAAACACCCTCAATTGCCCGCCACCAGAGCCACTGCAGCTCCAACACCGACCCGCGAACGCGGCACTCTCCACCAACGACCCCAGGCCGGCGACCAACTTCGTCGCCGCTAACGGACAACCCATCGACGCCCGCACCCACATCATCAACAACCAAAGCTGGCGCGCACGCCAGCCCGACGACTTGCGGCACACCCTAACTAATCGCCGCGATGGCGAGCCTATGGGGTCGCTCAGTCGACTCGGGCCCAAGTGCTTCGGACCAATGATCCGAGGCGAGAAGTACCCGCCAAACTTCAAGGCACCAAAAGAGATAGAAAAGTACGACTCCTCGTACGACCCCGCAGTCTGGCTCGACACATACCTCATGGCAATGGGGATCGCGGGTCACACTGACCTACTCGCCGCCCGTTACCTCCCCCTAATGATGGAGGGGACGTGCAGGCAGTGGATCAACACTCTCCCCCAGGACAGTATCGACTCCTGGGAGGAAATGCGCGACGCCTTCATCAGGCACTTCGAGTGCTCCTACACCCGCGCCACCACTATTGAGGACCTGGAACGATGCGTCCAGGGACCCCGTGAGTCGACCCGCAACTGGGTCCAACGATGGCAAGAGCTTTGGTACAACGCGGTCGGCATCCACCCGGACACCGCGATCCATTGCTTCAAGACCTCGTGCCGCTACGAGCCTCTAGTCGCCAAGCTCAAGCGACACTCCCGCACACTCGACAACATCCCCGACCTCCTCGAGATCGCCAAACGGTACGCCGAGGAAGATCCAAACTAGGAAACTGACGACGAGTCAGGAGGGCAACACCGCGCGGGCGGCAACGACAGCGGACGCCGAACCGACCTACGCTATAGCGGCACTCGCCTCACTGGCAAGCGCCGCAGTGACGGGCGAGTCGACTTCGTCGCCAATGCCGGTCACGCACAGCGCGAACCCAAGAGCTACCGCCGCGACGGAGGGCAACGCCGCGATGGCGGCAATTACAAGAACAAACCAAGGTTCGATCCCGCGGCCCTCCTTAACCAACCATGTGCGTTCCATAGCAGGGAAGGAAAACCCGCAACGCACACCACCGCCGACTGCCACACCCTCAGGGAAATCGAGAAGGCACGGCAAGCGCGGGAGGACACCGACAACGACCCGCCAAATGGCGGAAAATTCGGCAAAGTGGCCGGCTCGCTCCACACCTTCACAGGCTTCAACACGAAGCGCGAGAAGAAGGTCATCGCCCGTGCCGTCGCCGTCAATGCGGTGGCCCAAACAGACGTCCCCCAGTTCCTGAACTGGTCGGAACAGCCCATCACCTGGAGCCGGCAAGACCACTCGCCGCGCATCGAGTACCCAGGTCGAGTCGCCCTGGTGGTCAAGCCCAAGGTTGGCGACTACTGGCTCCCCAAGACACTGATGGACGGCGGTAGCTCCATCAACATCCTCTACCTCGACACCTTCAGGCGGCTGCGGCTCCCGCAGTCGATGATCGAGACGACCCACACCACGTTCCACGGCATCGTCCCCGGTCGGAAGGCGTATCCGATCGGCAAGGTCACGCTACCAGTCATGTTCGACACACCGGCAAACTTCCGCACCGAGCGGATCGTCTTCGAGCTGGTGCCCTTCGACAGCCCTTACCACTGCGTCCTGGGGCGCCAGGCGTTCGCTAAATTCATGGCAGCACCCCACTACGCGTACAACGCGATGAAGCTCCCCGGGCCGTGCGGCGTCATCACCATCAACGGCGACCCCGACATGGCCGCCGAGTGTGAGGCCAAAGGAGCCGAGCTCGCCGACGCCGTCATCGCGGCAGAGACTAATCACGCCGACGAGCTCGCCAAATACGCGAGCGGGGTCAACAATGACGACCCCACAATACTCAAGAAGCCCAACTCAGAGGGCGCAAACACCTCAAACTTTGAGGCCACGACGCACACTCGCACCATCGAGCTGGTCCCAGGCGACTCCAGCCAGACGGTGACGATTGGGACAGGCATGAGCCCAGCATAGGAATTCGCGCTCATCGAGTTCCTCCGTGAGAACAGGGACATCTTCGCATGGAAACCCTCCGACATGCCTGGTGTCCCTAGGGAGCTCGCTGAGCACAAACTAAACGCCGACCCCAAAGTGCAACCTGTCAAGCAGTCGCTACGGCCCTTCAATGAAGAACGCCGTCGAGCAATCGCCGAGGAAGTGCAGCGTCTACTCGCTGCCGGCTTCATCCGGCCAATCAAGTACTCCAAGTGGCTGGCAAACCCAGTCCTGGTCGAGAAGAAAAACGGGACCTGGAGGATGTGTATCGACTACACAAACCTGAACAGCGCCTGCCCAAAGGAGCAGTTCGTCCTCCCGCGGATCGACCAGATAATCGATTCAACCGCGGGCTCGGAGTCGCTATGTTTCCTCGACGCCTACTCTGGGTACAACCAGATCAAAATGGCTGTCGAAGACGAGGAGAAGACGGCGTTCATCACGCCATTCGGAGCCTTCTGCTACACCGCCATGACCTTCGGCCTCAAGAACGCCGGGGCAACCTACCAGCGGTGCATGCAAGAATGCCTCGCGAGCCAAATTGGCCGCAACATCCACGTCTACATCGACGACGTGGTCGTGAAGTCCGCTCGCCAAGGCGACCTACTCGCCGACCTGGCAGAAACCTTCGCCAACCTGCGAAGGTACAAGATAAAGCTCAACCCAGGCAAGTGCACCTTCGGTGTACCCGCCGGACAACTACTGGGGTACGTCGTCTCCAAACGAGGGATCGAGGCGAACCCAACAAAAATCGACACGATCGCCCGGCTCGGCAAACCCGAGTGCCTGCATGACGTCCAGAAGCTGGCCGGGCGAGTAGCGGCTCTCAGCCGCTTCATCCCCCGCCTGGGCGAAAAGGCGATGCCCCTATACCGCCTGATGCGCAAGAACCCCACCTTCCAGTGGGACAAGGAGGCGGACGACGCGCTCTGCGACCTCAAAAAGGTGCTACTCGCCGCACCACTACTCGCCGCCCCCGCTGACAAAGAACCTATGCTGGTTTACGTCGCGGCGTCCGAGCGCGTCGTCAGCACTGTGATGGTCGTCGAACGACCAGAGGAAGGAAAGGAGCGCCCGGTTCAGCGGCCGGTGTACTACATCAGCGAGGTCCTCACCGAGTCGCGACAACGGCACCCACAGTACCAAAAGCTAGTGTACGCGGTCTTCAGGGCTCAGCGGCGCCTGCCGCACTACTTCCAGGAGCACCCGATCACGGTCGTCTCCTCAGCGCCACTACAAGACATCATCCGCAACCGCCAGGCAACCGGGCAGGTCGCCAAGTGGGCCGTCGAGATCGGCGTCCACAACATCAAATACGAGCCACGAAAGGCGATTAAGTCGCAGGCGCTGGCAGACTTCATCGCCGACTGGGAGGAGGCTCAGCAGCCAGAAAAGCTGCCGTACCTCCATTACTGGAGCCTGCACTTCGACGGCTCCAAGAACGCGGACGGTGCAGGAGCAGGGATAGTGTTGACTTCACCAAAGGGCGACAAGCTCCGCTACATCCTCTGCCTCGACTTCACGCCCTGCACCAACAACATGGCTGAGTACGAGGCCCTACTCCACGGCATGCGAGCCGCCAAGGAGATGAACGTCAATCGCCTCCGATGCTACGGAGATTCCGACCTCGTCGCGGGGCAAGTCGCCGGCACCTGCGACGCCGTCTCCCCCACCATGGCGGCGTACCGCCAAGCGGTGGACAAGTTGGGCGGCCACTTCACCGGCTACTCCGTCGAGTGGATCGACAGGCGGAAAAACGAGGAGGCCGACGCCCTCTCTCGCATCGGGTCGGCTCGACTCGCACCACACGCCGGCGTGTTCCTCGACACAATCTCCAAGCCATCAGTCTCTCCCCCGAGGGAGATCGACATCGGAGTCCCACTCCAACCAGAGGCAGCCTTGGTCGCACTCATCATCGAGCCAGACGATTGGACCAAGCCCTACATCGCCTACCTGGAAGCCGGTACCCTGCCAGCAGACGAGACAGACGCTCGAATGATCGCTCGCCGATGCAAGTCCTACACCATCATCGACGGCGAGCTACACAAGCGCAGCGTCACCGGCGTGTTCCAACGCTGCGTCCAACCTGCTGAAGGGCGCAAAATCCTCCACGACATTCACTCAGGCGACTGCGGCCACCACGCCGCCGCTCGCTCCCTGGTCGCCAAGGCTATGCGACACGGCTTCTACTGGCCCACCGCACACGCCGACGCCGTCGACATCGTCCAGCGATGCGCCGGGTGCCAGAAGTACGCCAGCCAGACGCACGTACCGAGCTCGGCGCTCAAAACAATCCCTATCACCTGGCCATTCGCCGTATGGGGCATGGACATGGTAGGCCCCTTCAAGAAAGCTCCCTCCGGCTACACCCACCTGCTAGTCGCCGTCGACAAATTCACTAAGTGGGTGGAGGCCAAGCCAGTCCGGAAATGCGACGGGAAGACCGCCACTAAATTCCTACGCGAGCTAATATATCGCTATGGGTTCCCAAACAGTATCATCACGGACAACGGCACCAACTTCGCCAAGGGAGCCATGGCCGAATTCTGCGAAGAGCACCACATCCGGCTCGACCTCGCGTCAGTCGCCCACCCAGAATCCAACGGCCAGGCGGAACGGGCCAACCAAAGCATCCTCCACGGCCTGAAGCCGCGACTCTAAGTACCACTCGAGCGCACCGCTGGGTGCTGGGTCGAAGAATTGCCCTCCGTCATCTGGGGAATCCGTACCTCGGTTAACAGGTCGACGGGATTCACTCCCTTCTTCATGGTCTACGGCGCCGAAGCAGTCATGCCCACCGACCTCGAACACGACTCGCCGCGAGTCGTCCATTATACGGAGGCTGAAAACGAGCTGGCCCGCCAAGATGGGGTCGACCAGCTCGACGAAGCACGCGACCTCGCCCGGTCACGCACCGCCTTCTACCAGCAAGGACTCCGCCGCTACCACAGCCGACGGGTGAAAGCCCGCACCTTCCAGGAAGGCGACCTGGTGTTACGCCTCATCCAGGACAAGAAGGGCATGCACAAGCTCTCCCCTCCGTGGGAAGGCCCATTCGCTATCGGGCGCGTACTTGGCAACGACGCCTACTACCTCATCGACGTCCGCGGGGACGGCGAGCTCGACGTCAAGCGACCATGGAATGTAAACCTCCTCCAGAAGTTCTACTCCTAGA
This sequence comes from Avena sativa, assembly GCA_916181665.1. Lineage (NCBI taxonomy): Eukaryota > Viridiplantae > Streptophyta > Magnoliopsida > Poales > Poaceae > Avena > Avena sativa. The sequence continues at coordinate 10,338,525 of OV702279.1, forward strand.
ACCCCACACATGTACTCTCCAGTCTCTATGAAATAAAAGAAACGGTTACCGCAAATTGCGCCCACTCTCCATGACTTGTGCCACTCGCACTCGTAATAACAGCGGTATGCTAAAATGCAGAAGTCAACCTTTGGTACAGCGATCGGCACGGCTAAGTAGTGCGGTGCAAGAGCACTGAATCACTTCAGGTCTCGCACCGTCCACGAAAAACGCCAACCCGGAGCACCATTGGAGTCGCCTAGCTCGACTGGTTCTACGAGCCAAGACAACTGCCCTCGCTTCTCACAGCGACCTTGGTCCTCCGCATCCTCGGCATAGCGACTCGAACGGCTAAGTACCACGCTCGGGGACTGCATACCAGTTCGTCAAGAGCGGTCAGGGAAAACGCCAAGTAAGAGAGCACGCCCAGGACTCGCCAAGCGACTGACCTTACGGGCCAGGCAGGAGTGATGCGCTCACACCAACGCGCCAAGTCCTCAACCACCCTCGAGTTGCGCCTAGAACTACCAAGTACCACGCTCGGGGACTCGGCCACCCGACTCCGTTCGCGTACGGGAAAACGGTAAAGTACAGAGCATTCCAGGGAGTCGCCTTGCGACTGGCTCTCCGAGCTCGGGCGAGTCGACCAAAGCAACAACACACATGATAACAACAAACATCATATACGAGGTAAACCCCACAAAAGGGCGGACGCGCTCGGGGACTCGTCCAAAATCAACCCAAAGCACACAAACAAATACCAAATAGACACGACATCCCATTCAATCGCATATTGCATTATCTTATGTTACAAAATATGCCCGCATGGCAGAACTGCTGTTAACGCTTCAAGGCAAACTACCCTATTCTGCAGGCTTTGATGATGACTCGCCAGCATCCCGGCGATTACGGATGAACGCAGTGTACGGGTTTGATGGATACGTCGTCAGTTCACCCGCCATCGCCGCGTGAAAAGGCTGGTCGACCTTGAAGTCACGATGCGGCGGCTCGGGGTCGTTTGGCACAACGACCGTTTCCTGGTAGGGAAGGAGGTCGCCCATCGCCCAGACACGCTCCGAGTACGTGGCGGCACGCTCTTGCAACTTGAGAACCTCGGACAGATCCACCGCGCCAGTCGACGATGGATACCCACTCGTCACATCGTCGACGTCGAAATCTTCGGGGAAGTGGGCGAGTCCAAGGCTCAGTGCTGTCGACGCTCCACGCCGAAAAGCCGACCGCGTCATGAACTCAACGACCGCGGGCGCCTTCTCCAAATATTTCCACACCTCAACGAGGTCGCTGGGAATCACCTCCGTGGGCGATATTTCTTGGAGGTAGGCGCGGATGCACGTCGCCGACAGCGTCGCCGAGTCGACGAGCATGCTTACGCACCGCCTCGCATCGAGCGAACTCGCTTCTTCTTCGTCATCAATGATGCGACCGGCGAGCAGAAGACAACGATGAGTACAACGGACACCACAAAAATCACAACTAATGGAAAGGGAAGATGCACTCACCAAGCAACGGGCGGGCGAGTCCCGTGATGAAGCACTGAAGCGACGTGTGGTCGTCCTGAAGCCCAGCAATAAGGACCTCCGACACCTTGCGATCCTCCTCTGCGGCCGCAACGGCGGCCCTCGCTCGCCCGTCCGCCGAGCTCGCTTCTTCTCTCGCCTCGCGCAGTTCGCGCTCAAGGTCGGCGATCCGCTGTTCAGCGGCACCCAGAGCAGATCGCGCCGCCACCAACTCACCAGCGGAGACAAGCCCCTGGCGAGCTTCCTCTGCCTTCGCAGCAACAGCCTGAAGCCCTTTGTTCGCCTCCTGGACGATGACCAGCTCCTTCTCAGCACGCTGTTTCGCGGCCAATCGGTCCGCCGACTCAAGCTGCAGACCCTGCACATCATCGAACAAGTTAGTCAAAAAGAACTTCCTAAGTGCCCACCCGCTGAAATTCAGCGAGTGCGCACTCGGGGACTGGCGATCAAGAAATTCCTAAGTGCCCACCCACTAAAATTTGGCGCGTGCGCACTCGGGGACTGGATACGAAAATAAAAGACGAGAAATTATAAGAATCAAGCCGCTGCAAAGCACCGACCTGATCCTCGGGGACTGGATGTACCTGGATGGCTGCGCCAAGCATACCATGGAGTTGTATCGCGTCCACGGACGCGAGTAACGCTGGCGTGTACCCACGACGCTGGTCGACTTCAGCATCAGCGGTCCCCGAAGCGAGGCTCGAGGGCGCAGCCCCGCTCGCCGCGGCCGCCTTGGTCAGGAAGCGGGGGAAGGTAGCGATAGAGGCACCCGCTCCAAAGGAAGTCGCCTCCACCGTTCCAGGCAAGGAAGCGCCCTCCTTCGTAGACGCGGCTGCCTCCACCACGGGCCCGGCCGGCGCGGCCGCCGTATCGTTAGAGATAGTGACGATGTCGTCGCCCTTGGCCTTCTTACTGCCATCCGCTGAGGCGACGACCTCGTCCGCTTTCCTCTTGCGGGAAGGATCTTCCTCGCTAGCGGCGGAGGGTACCTTGGCCACGGTCGGATGGCCCATCCTTTTCACTCCGGTCCTGCGCATTGATCGAATCAACAAAGACAATTGAAATAGTTACGGAAACTAAGGAAGGGTGAGCGCACTCACTTGGCGACTGGGATGAAACGTAGCCCTGTACGAAGGCCGGCCGGTTTTTCCAGTTCAGGGCCCAGTCGGCGACTGAGCCCCAGATCCAGGACTTCGCGTGCCCAAGACACGGACGGCTTCTTCGTCGTTGAGGCCGCGGCTGGCGCCTCTGGGACATCCTCGGCGGGAACTTCCTCGCGAGTTGGAGCCGCTACAGCCGGAGCCTCCTTGCGGGGCGAGGCCGCCGCAGCCGGAACCTCCTTGCGAGGCGAGGTCGCTGCAGCCGGAGCCTCCCCCAGCCCAGAGACTGGGGCGAATGGCGGAGGAATCGAGGCCAGCGGCACTTCCACGGTCGCCGTGTCCAGCGCGGCTGTCGCTGGGGGTGCGCCGTCACCAGCTGGGCTGGGAGCATCGGAGCTGCTCGCCGAGTGCGGCGGTGAAGCCGTCCTCGACGGTTTTGTTTTCCTCTTCGGGAGGGCCTTCGCCTCCCTTTCCTTCTTCTTCTTCCTCTTCGACGGAGTGGCTTGACGGCGCGAGGTGGTCTCTGGGAGCTCGTCGTCGTCATCATGACGCTCGAGGCTTCTGCTCGCCTCGATCTCGCGCTGACGTTGCCCACGGGTCTTTCGGACCAGCGGGGCAACTTCCTCTTCGGACTCTTCCTCGTCGTCCTCGTTGCCCCTCGCGGGTGGCGATTCGCCTATGTCCTGGGCGGATGGCCCCGGGCTCTCATCATCCGAAGGTGGGAGCCACCCTTCCACCACTTGGAATAGCTGCGATGAATACAAAACTGAATCAGAATTACCGCGACTGCATACACTGCGACTGCGAATAAGGTAAAGGAATTACCGTTGGAGCCGGACGCTTCGCGGTGTAGGGGGCGACCCCAGCCTGCGCATCCAGGTACACCGCCTGGGTGATCTTCTTCAACGCTGGGATATAATCCTCTAGCTTCCACTCGTCGAGGCAGGCCTTCGTCGAGTCTCCCCGGCCCGTGTACTGGTGCATATAGTGGTCGCGTTGGGCGAGTGGAACGAGCAGTCGCCCAAGCCAGCAATTGTACAAGTTTATCGTCTGAAGGCCTTTCTTTTTCAGTCCACGGATGGTCTGGAGCATCTCGTCAACGACCATCCGCTAGTCGTCGGGGAGCTTGCCGACTTGGAGATGGCGCGGCTCAGAACGATTGGCCGAGTACCGCGGGATCGCCACTTCGTCCTCCGGGGTCGCCTCGGCCACGTAGAACCACGACTTCTTCCAGTCGCTCGCTGCCTTGGCGGGTAGCATCAGATCAAAAAAAGAAGCTTTGGACTTGAGCTGGAACGTCAAGCCGCCCGCGGCTAGCATTGGACCGCCTGCCTCCTCGCGGCTGATCCGTCCGTGGAACAGATCTTGCCACAAGGGAAAGTAGGGCCGGCAGCCCAAGTAGCACTCGCAGAACGCCACGAGATGGCGAGCTGCTCGATGCTGTGGGGACCCAGATCTGAAGGCTGGATCCCGTAGTAGGCGCAAAAGCGCCGGAAGAACAAAGACGTGGGAAACCCTAGTCCCCGCTCTAGAGGACTGGTGAAACAGACAAATTCCCTCTCTCGCGGGTTTGGGATCGTTTCTCCGGCTGCGGGGATACGCCAACAGCCGGCTCGCAGGATCCCGGCTTCCTCGAAAGAGGCCAGCTGCGCCCTCGTACACTTGGACCTGCCCCATGGTTCGGTGGAAAGGGCCATGGCTGAGAGGTTGGTTGGAGATCGGGGGATTTCGAGTCGATTGGATCGCGGAGCAGAGGAAGGAAAATGTGCGCACTCGGAAGAAGTGGTGGGCAGTTGGCTCTACGATTGCCTGCCATTCCTCTTATATAGCGGGAGTTGCCCACCAAATCAGGGGGCCGTTACCGCGCGATGATTACGCCAAAAGTTACCGTTGGATTACCCCCAACGGTTAGTTTGACTATGCCTGACGGTCCAACTTCAGCCACTCGGCTCGCCGGGTCATTCACCATGACCGCGTCCCGCCGACTCGACTCGCCCAAGCCGCGACTTGGTTCACCGGATTTTCTCCTTTAAACAGGAGCCCGCCGACGATTCGACTGGATGCCTACTTTGAAGCCGCATACTCCGACTGCCAGCAGCCACTTACGCCCAATCGACGACGACCTCGGGGACTACTGATGGGGATATGCCTACTGGGGTATACCCAGCAGGGCGTTTCCGACTGGCCCGTGAGCTGGCGAGTGGGCCTGTAGAACGGCGAGTGGATTGAAGCCCAGCAAGGTACCGAGCGACTGGAAGCTGAAGGCCCAGGCGAGTAGATAGGCCCAGTCGGGCTAGGTTAAACGACTACTGAATCTGTAACCGAATCGGTTGAGATATGTAAACCCTAGGGGAGGTGAGCCTATATAAACCTCCCTATGGGGCGAGTAGACACACGTTCCCTCATACACCTAAGCGACTCGCCGCCTAGCCGCCGAGCTCGCCCATTATAACACCTCCATAATACAATCTAGCAGGAGTAGGTCTTTACCCTCCGGGGGGCCGACCTGGGTAAAACCCTGTGTCTTTGCCCTCATCTCGCACCGCAGATGGCTGGCCGCCCTTGCCCCTCGTTCTACTACTCGCTGCCGATTGCAGCATCTGCCGTGACCATTCCCACGACAACAAGGCACGCGACCTAGCTCGCTCTCGCACGGCCATCTACCAGCAAGGACTCCGCCGCTACCATAGCCGGCGGGTGAAATCTCGCACCTTCCAAGAAGGCGACCTGGTGCTACGACTCATCCAGGACAAGAAGGGCATGCACAAGCTCTCCCCCCCCCCCGTGGGAGGGACCATTCGCCATAGGGCGAGTACTCGGCAACGACGCCTACTACCTCATCGACGTCCGCGGGGACGGCAAACTCGACGTCAAGCGACCATGGAATGTAAACCTCCTACGGAAGTTCTACTCCTAGAACTCCACATATGTATCCTCTAGTCGCTATGAAATAAAAAAATATTGGTTACCACAAATTGCGTCTACTCTCCGTGTCTTGTGCCACTCGCACTCGTAATAACAGCGTCAAGCTAACTGCAGAAGTCAACCTCTGGTACAGCGATCGGCACGACCAAGTAGTGTGCTACAAGGGCACTGGGTTACCCCAGGTCTTGTAACGTCCACGAAAAACGCCTACCCGGAGCCCCATTGGAGTCGCCTAGCTCGACTGGCTCAACGAGCCAAGACAACTGCCTTCGCTTCTCACAGCGACCATGATCCTCCGCATCCTCGACACAGCGACTCGAATGGCCAAGTACCACGCTCGGGGACTGACGACCAGTTCAGCGCGAGCGGCTAGGGAAAACGCCAAGTATGAGAGCATGCCCAGGACTCGCCATGCGACTGACCCGACAGGCCAGGCAGGAGTGATGCGCTCACCCTAACGCGCCAAGTCCTCACCCACCCTCGAGTCGCGCCTAGAACAACCAAGTACCACGCTCGGGGACTCGGCTACCCGACCTCGTTCGCGCAAGGGAAAACGGTGAAGTATAGAGCACTCATGGGAGTCGCCTTGCGACTGGCTTTCCAAGTTCGGGCGAGTCGACCTCAATAACAAAACATTCAAAACCGCAAACACATAACAAACAAGGTAAACCCCATGAAAAAGGGCGGACGCGCTCGGGGACTCGTTCAACCCTCAATCAGAAACACACGACAATTCACAAAACAACACGATATCTCATTATAGCATGTCGCAATTGTCACAAAATACAAAGTATGCCCAACGGACGAACTGCTACTAACGCCCCAGGGCACAACATTTTACTCTGCAGGCTTCGACGACGACTCGCCACCACCCTTGCGATTGCGAATGAAGGGAGTGTACGGGTTTGACGGGTACGTCGTCAGCTCACCCGCCATCGCCGCACGAAAGGGTTGCTCGATCTTGAAGTCCCGGTGCTGCGGCTCGGGGTCGTTGGGTGCAACGACCGTCTCCTGATAAGGAAGGAGGTCGCCCATCGCCCAGACGCGCTCGGAGTATACCGCGGCGCGGTCCATCAACTTCAGCACCTCGGAGATCTCCACCGAGCCAGTCGACGACGGGTAGCCACTCGTCACGTCGTCCAGGTCGAAGTCCTCCGGGAAGTGAGCGAGCCCAAGGCTAAGCGCCGTTGCCGCTCCCCGATCGCGTCATGAACTCGACGACCGACGGCGCCTTCTCCAAGTATCGCCACACCTCGACGAGGTCGCTGGGAATCACTCGCCGTGGCCGCTCTGGCCATGAAGCGCGGGAAGGTCGCGATGGACACGCTGGCACCAAAAGAGGCCGGCTCGGTCACCCCTGGCGAGGGAGCACCCTCCTTGATTGCCGAGGCCGCCACCGCCGCAGGATCACTCGGGGCCACCGTCGTGTCGTCAGACACCGTGACGACCTCGTCGCTCTTGGCCTTCTTGGCACTGTCTGTGGGGGCAGCGACCTCGCCAGCCTTCCTCTTCCGAGAGGGGTCCTCCTCAGCGACGACTGGCGGCACCTTGGCCACGGACGGATGGCCTATCTTTTTAACCCCAGTCCTGCAAATCGAGAATATGAGCAAAGTCGTTTGACTACAAGGAAAAATAAAGCAGGTGAATAAAACTCACTTGGCAACTTGAATGAACCGTAGCCCCGTGCGGATGCCGGCCGGCTTCTCCAGTTCGGGGCCCACTCGTCGACTGAGGCCCATCTCCAGGACATCGTGTGCCCAAGACACGGACAGCTTCTTCGTCGTCGAGGCCGCGACAGAAGCTTCCGAAACATTTTCGGCGGGAGCTTCCCTGGGCGGCGAAGCTTCCGCAACTGGAGCAGCCCCCGACCCAGAGACTGGGGCGAACGGCGGAGGCATCGAGGCCAGAGGCACCTCGCTCAGGACGGCGGTGATATCTGGCGCCGCCATTGTCTGTGGCGCTTCACCCCTGGCCAGACTGGTGGCATCGGAGCTGCTTGGCGAATGAGGCGGAGATGCCTGTCTCGCTGGCTTCGTCTTCCTCTTCGGAGGGGCCTTCACCTCCTTCTTCTTCTTCTTCTTCTTCTTCTTCTTCTTCTTCTTCTTCTTCTTGTTCTTCGACGGAGTGGCCTCGCGACGCGAGGTGTGCTCGGGGAGCTCGTCGTCGTTATCGTCATGACGTTCGAGGCTTTTGCTCGCTTCGAGCTCACGCTGCCGCTGTCCGCGAGTTTTCCGGACCAGCGGGGCGACCTCTTCCTAGGATTCGTCGTCGTCGCCGCTCCTGTCACTCTCGACGCTGCCCCTTGCTGGAGGCGATTCGCCCCCCTCCTGGATGGACGAGCTCGAATTCTCGTCGTCCGCGGGCGGAAACCACCCTTCCACCACTTGAAATAACTGCAATAGGCATAAGACAATATCAGTATAACCGCGACAGCATTAACTGCGACTGCGAATGGTAGAAAGATGACTTACCGTCGGGGCTGGATGCTTCGCGGTGTAGGGGGCGACCCCAGCCTTCGCGTCGAGGTACGCTGCCTGGGTGATCTTCTTCAACGCCAGGAGGTAATCCTCGAGTTGCCACTCGGCGAGGCAAGACTTCGTCGAGTCCTCCCGGCCCGTGTACTCGTACATGTAGTGGTCACGGCGAGCCAGGGGACGAGTCGCCGCCCAAGCCAGCAGTTATACAAGTTAATGGGCTGGAGACCTTTCTTCTTCAGGCCGCGGATGGTCTGAAGCATTTCATCCACCACCATCCGCTGGTCTGTTGGAAGCGTGCCGACTTGGAGTCGGTGCGGTTCGGGCCGGTCGGCGGAGTATCTTGGGATCGCCACCTCACCGTCTGGAGTCGCCTCGGTGACATAAAACCAAGACTTCTTCCATTCACTCGCCGCCTTGGCAGGTAGCATTAGATCGAAAAAGGAGGCCCTCGACTTCAATTGAAACGTCAGGCCGCCCGCGGCAAGCATCGGGCCGCCTGCTTCTCCGCGACTGATCCGCCCGTGGAACAGATCTTGCCACAGGGGGAAATAGGGCCTACAGCCCAGGTAGCACTCGCAGAATGCCACGAAAATGGCGAGCTGCTCGATGCTGTGCGGGCCCAGGTCCGATGGCTGGATCCCGTAGAAGGCACAGAAGCGCCCGAAGAAAAGAGATGTGGGGAATCCCAGCCCCCGTTCCAGGTGGCTGGTGAAGCAGACGAATTCTCCCTCGCGCGGGTCCGGAGTCACCTCTCCGGCCGCGGGGATGCGCCACCTGCCGACGCGAAGGATCCCGGCCTCCTCGAAGGAAGCCAGTAACGCTCTCGTACACTTGGACCTGCCCCATGGTTCGGTGGAGGGGGCCATTGTCGGAAGGATTCATGGGGGTCGGAGGATTTCGGTTCGGCTGGATCACGATGCGGAGGAAAGCGAAGGTGCGCGCAATCGGAGGAAATGACGAGGAGGTGGTTCTCCGATCGCCTACCATTCCCTTTATATAGCGGCTGTTACCCGCCAAATCAGGGAGCCGTTACTACGTGGTGATTACGCCAAAAGTTACTGTTGGATTACCCCAACGGCTAGTTTGACTGCGTTTTGACGGTCCAACTACGGCCACTCGGCTCGCCGACCCGATCACTACAACAGTGACTGGATATTTCGCCGACCCGTTCGCCAAAGCTGCGACCAGAATGACTAGTTTCCTCCTTTATTCAGGAGCCCGCCGCCGATTTGACTGGATGTGTGCATTGAAGTCGTATGCTCCGACTGCCAGCAACCACCTGCGCCCAATCGACGACGGCCTCGGGGACTACTGATGGGGATATGCCTACCGGGGTATACCCAGCAGGACGTTTCCGACTGGCCCACGACCTGGCGAGTGGGCCTGCAAGACGGCGACTGGATCAAGACCTGGCGTGGATCCAAGCGACTGGAAGCTGAAGGCCTAGGAGAGTAGATAGGCCCAGTCGGATTAGGTTAAACGAGTACCGAAACCTTAACAGATTCGGTTGAGATTTGTAAACCCTAGGGAGGGTGAGACTATATAAACCTCCCTACAGGGCGTGTAAACGTACGTTCCATCATACACCCAAGCGACTCGCCGCCTAGCCGTCGAGCTCGCCCCATTGTACCTCCACCATAATACAATCTAGCAGGAGTAGGTCTTTACCCTCCGGGGGGCCGAACCTGGGTAAACCCCTGTGTCTCCGCCCTCATCTCGCACCGCAGATGGCTGGCCGCCCTTGCCCTTCGTTCTACTACTCGCTGCCGATTGCAGCATCTGTCGTGACCATTCCCACGACATGGACCATTCAAGATTCTGAGTCGTAAAGCAGAAGTAGCTTATGAAATTGAACTACCTGAATCATTGTCTGCCGTTCATAATGTGTTTCATGTGAGTCAGCTAAAGAAATGCCATCCAGAGATGGAGGAGACTTCTTTGAAGGGTACTATACCTTTGGAAGATGTCCAGTTGGAAAGTGATCTCACCTATGAGGAAAATCCTAACAAAATTCTTGAGACTGCAGAAAGAGTTACTCGGACAAAGACTATCAAATTTTGTAAAGTACAGTGGAGCCATCATTCCGAAGAAGAAGCAACATGGGAAAGATAAGATGACCTTCGGAAAGACCACCCTCACCTATTTTCTCGCCAATCCGAATCTCGAGGGCGAGATTCACCTTAAGGGGGTTAGATTTGTAACATCCCAAAAATCATGATTTCAAAGTTTTCATATCATCCATGCATCCATAATCATTTTAGGATCATTTTCAATGTCATTTCAAAACAGAAGCATTTAAATGTCTATTATTTTATGTAAGCAAGGCATTGGCCCAATGCTACTCTCTAGTATGAGATTATTTGTTTTAAACCAAAGATATTTGATCCTATGGTTGATTGATGTTTTCCAAAGCTTGGACAAAAATTTCAAAACAAAATATGAATTTAAAACATTTTTATATCTTTATTAAACAATGGCAAAGGCAATGTTTTCTTTTAAAATTTCAAAGGACCAAAGTAAGTTTGAGTGAACAACAATGATAAATACTCAATTAAGAGCTGGATCCATCCTACAAAAATTCAGAACAAATTTGAATTCATTTTGGTTTGAAAATCATTTGAAAATGTTTTCAGAAAATCAAATTAGAAATAGAAAAAGATAAAAGAAAGTGGAAAAGGCCAGCGCTGCCATTTTGGCCCAGTACAGGAACCAGCCCACTAAGCCCACCCGGGCCATTCCCCCTCTGCTCCTTCTCTCACCCGCATCGAACCAACCCCGCAGTCGCTGACCAGTGGCCCCAACGCCACGACGTCGTCGTCTTCCCCAAATCTCGCGAATAAATTCGAATCAATTAATTTGATTCAGGTAGTAACTCGCCCAGCCCTCACCTGCTACTTAAACCCCACACCGCCGCGACCATTTCCCCTCAACCCCCACACCTTAATCACCACCAGGCTGCTTGTATTTGAGCTCACTCCGCCGCGGCCCGACGAACTCCGGTGAAATATTCCGGTGAGCATCATCCGTCCCGTTCCTGCTAACTCATGCTGTCATGTTTCCCTTGCCCATACGCTTCATCTGATACCCTTGGTTCCACTTGTACTGCCCCAGGTCATCGACTCCGTCGAGAACCGCAAACTCCCGACGCCGCCCTCAACTCCGATGAGCAATAGCGGTACGAATCGAACGCCCCTTAACCTCGCATGCATACTGTCAGATTCGCCTCGTCTTTGCGCAGCTACTAACACCACTGGCTCGTGCTAGGGCGATCCAGAACCTCGACAATGACCACGTCTGCAAGAACCCGACGCCGCCAGCAACTCCGATGTCAACACCCGGATTTTTAATCCCAGATGCCTGTTATGCCATACATCGCAATCCTAGGATTACCATTTTTGCGAGACATAACAGATTTGGATACCACAGTACATCATCCATTACAAACCATACATAAGGTCTTACACAAATAAGGATCTCATGATCCAGTTCTTAATACAACTTAAGCACCGGAAATACGTAATAATAACGGTAGCGTAGGCGAAGCTCCATCTTCGGGGTCACAGGAAATGCTGACGATGTGAGATGATCCTAGTAGTCGTAACCTTCCTGGGGTCCATCCTCCAGGTACTCCTCTTTATAGTCTAGCCATGGGAATAGCCAGGGACAAAGCCATGAGTACTCTTTAAGTACTCGCAAACTAATACTAACAAGTGAAGGGGTTTTTTGTAGTAGGACACTAAGCTCTAGGGTTGTTTTGCAAGAAACCAGATTTACCTCTACTAAGTTCAGAAATGAAGAAAGCTAGTTGAAGTTTTATAACACCTAAGTGGGAACTTGTATTTCATATCACAACTCTGTTGTGGTCAAGTCAAAATCTCAATCCATTTCACAAGTCATTTTGAAAACATCTGATGGGGGAACAGTATGGCCACTCCAACTATCCATAACCGCGGACACGGCTATTCGAATAGTTTGACACTCTGCAGAGATTGTACACTTTCACCACAACATTCAATACATCCGTCAGGAACAAATCCTGAATTCACCATACTCAGTATGCGGATAATCAATCCTAACCTTTCAATTACACGCCCTAGTATAAGCACCTCTCCTGTGAGTTTGGCATCCCAACCATGACCAACTGTCATCTTGGGTACTGCACAGGTGGACTTCACAAGGTAGCCTCAGCTCAGACCTTGGCCGTGAGGGAAGTAATACTAAGGTATATAAGTTTCCAGTCAAGCCCTACCCAATCTTCGGGTATTGTGGTTGTACGGTAAAATTGGAATGGTATCGCATCCAGACAACCATCAATTTTATAAAGGGCTAAGGCTCATGCCTCAACATTTTCATCACCAAAATCATCTGGTGTTCGGAAACACATGTCCAAAACATTTCAATAGAATGATCCATCATTCCAAGGTTTTCATAACCATTTTCACCAAGTATTCCCATCTAAAGTTGATCAAGTTTTATGCTTAGCACTAGCATCTACAAGTGGGGGTAAGTACTAATGAGGGGTGGTAAACTAGTGGAGTTTAGCTAAGTTCAATCTCATGCCTTTGGATGACATAAAGATTATCTAGATTAGGCCAAGTTTTATGCTCTTTATGCAACCTTCAATTATCTTTCTAATCTCTATAATTGCACTTAAGTAAGCTCTAAGTACTAGCTTTGATAAAGAAATAAAGTATAAAGCTTGTAAGTAAAACTAGGAATGGGGTATCATCAAATGTATCTAACCAAGCATGCTTAGTGCATTGCATAGGTTGTTTAACTCTAATAATTGCAAGTGTTAGCTTGCAAGGTTAATAGCTTGCAAGTATTGGCTTGCCTTGTGCAGATCAGTGGTTGAAGTTCTCCTCAGCTTCTTCTTCGTAGTATCCTCCTTCCTCCTCGTATCCTCGGTCGGTACTAGCGTCTATAAATAAATACGAGGTACACAATCACCAAACAATACTTAACTACTTTCGATCATCACACAAAGGGGTTCTATAGATGATCTAGCATCATCACTAACATTACAAGCACTTGACTTAATGATTTTATTTTTAGAAAAGTAATTTCTACTCATTGAAAAACTACTTAAGATTTAATATTCTCCAAACCAAACATGGGATCATGTTGACACATGTCATCACCACATATTTCAGTTCATGGGAATGTGATTTAAAGTGGTGTCACAATTTAATAAGGTTTAACCTTTTTATTTTAAATAAAATAAGTGACTAGAAATGCCTATGTGGCATCCTTTTATTACTTGAACATTATTTCTGTAAGTAAACCCATATATTTTTATATATTCTGAAAGGTATGATCAAATGTGATTTTTGAGAGTTGGAATCAACTCAAAATCTATTATGGTTTAAATTTTAAAAATGTTTGAATGCAGAAAAGGTTCTTCCTTGTTATTTTTACCAAGGGTGATCTACAGATCCAAATGATTTGAATCCAACGGGCTTGGATTCAGCATTTCCAGACCTTTATAACAAAATTGGTTTCATTCAATTTGGTTCACTGAATCGAGCTAGGTTGATTTTTGAAACTAGGTACAGAACTGTGTTTGAATTAAAATGGAAAAAGTTAAATTCAAACGACTGGGCTGCGCGGGAAACGATAATGGACCAGCCTGCTAAGCACAGCTGAAAGTACAAAGGAAGTCGCCTAGAGGGGGGGTGAATAGGCTTTTAAAAATATTACGGTTTAGGCTCAAGTAAATGCGGAATAAAACTAACGTTTAATTTATTGAGCACAAAACCTAGCCACTAAGTTCACCTAGGTGCACCAACAACCTATGCTAAGCAAAACAAGCAACAAGGTGATATCAAGGTATAAGTACTTCAAGCACGATGGCTATCACAATGTAAAGTGCATAAGTAAAGGGTTCGGTTGAGAGATAACCGATGGACGCGGAGACGAAGATTTGTTTCCCGAAGTTCACTTCCAAAGAAGCTACGTCTCCGTTGGAGAGGTGCGATGGCGCAATGCTCTCCGAACGCCACAAATGGCTCACCTCGAGGTGTGGTGGCTCGATGCTCACCCAACGCCACACAAGGCCTCACCCCGGATGCGGAAGCACGCAACTCACCGACGCCACAAAAGGCTCACCCTATTCTCCCAAGTGCGCACCACAAAAGGCGGGCACTTGCTCCACTATGGGACGCTTGAGGGCGGTCACCGAACCCGTACAAGATTGGGGCTAACTCCACAACTCAATTGGAGGCTCCCAACAACAAAGCCACAACAGGCCAACAATGCCACAAAAGGCCAACAACGCCACAAAAGGCTACAAGACCACAAAAGGTCAACAAGACCACAAAAGGTCAACAATCCAACCACACAACCGTCTAGGGTTCCGAGGAACCCAAGAGAAACAAGCTCTCAAGCTTGAACTCGCCGAATCTCCAAGGAGAACTCAAACCTATGCACCAAATGCAAGGGAAAGTCCTTCTCCCCCAAATTCCAACAAAGCTACAAAAGCTATTGGGGGAATAAGGGAGGAAGAACACAAGAGTATAACTCAAACCTATGCACCAAATGCAAGGGCAAGTCCTTCTCTCCCAAATTCCAACAAAGCTACAAAAGCTATTGGGGGAATAAGGGAGGAAGAACACAAGAGGAGAACACAAAACTCTCCAAGATCTAGATCCCAATGATTCCTTCACAAAGAAGATGCAATGATCATAGGAGGGGGGAAGGGAGAGGGAAAGCTAGGTGCATCTAGATCCCAATGATTCCTTCCCAAGAGCTAGGTGCACCAAATCCCAATGATCTCCTCTCTCAAATCCCTCAAAAAGATGCAAGAATCATAGGAGGGGGGAAGGGAGAGGGAAAGCTTCTTCAAGGTTGACAATGGAGGTGAGAGAGAAAGCCAAGAACCAAGAAGAAAAGCTGGTGCCCACGAAGGGGAAGAGGAGCCCCTTTTAAAGGGCTCCCAGATCTGCCCGTTATGGGCATTCGCGACACCTGGCCGGAACTTCCGGTGGGAGGCCGGAAGTTCCGGTGGCACCCAGCCAACGGTCGAAAACTGCGGAGTGAGAAACTGAAAACACGAATCATGGCCGGAACTTCCGGCCCTGGGGCGGAAGTTCCGCTCAAGAACTTTTGCCAGGACAAGTTCCGATCAAGTTCCGGCCAAGTTCCGGCAAATAGACATATTCAATACAGAAGGTTTCTGAACGTGAGCGGAACAAGACCCGGAACTTTCGGCGGCAAAAATGCCCTAGCGGAACTTCCGGTGGGAAGCCGGAACTTCCGGTCAGGGAAATTCCAGAAACCAGAAAACCAGAAACGCAATAGCTTTTGCATCCAAACTCCAAATGGGATGAAACCAATTTTGTTGGAAAGATAACGACGAATAGAATTCAACAAAAATATCATAAATATATATGTAAAGTATCCCCCAAGGTGTGGAGCCAGAAAACTCGCAAGATCAAAAACCGCAATAAGATATGCAAGTGAAATCCTTAGATGATGAACTAGAGCTTGTTATGATGATGACCACAAGCTCTAGATCCTCTCATGGACAAGAACCAAATAACGACCAAGAAAGATGATGCTATGAATGCAAAGGTTTGAGCTCTCTCCGAACGATGCAAACGAGACACCCGCTTGAGAGCCCCTCTTGATAGTACGGCTATCTATCCTAAACCCGGTCTCCCAACTAACAACACGAGACCGGCAAAAGAGAAGCCCTATCAACATACCTTTGCCTTGAGCGTCCCACTTGAACTTGATGTAGACCGTCTTGATCTTCTATAGTGGGAACACCTTTCTTGTTTGCTCTTGCTCGCTCTTGCTTGATGAGGACTTGCAAAATGCTCCCCCATATTCCATGGGGAAACATCTTCTTTGAACTTGTCTTCATCATTCCATGAGCACGAGGATGGAAAGCTTCAAGCATGAGATCTTCTAGAGATGGCGCATCTTGAGCTCGTCCTTCTTCATCCTTACTTGAGGTTGATCCATCTTGATGCAACTCTTTGCACATGCCTTGATCGACCTTCAAGCTCCTTCTTTCTTCATGATTCCAATGGGCACAAAGCCCTTGGACATTTCTTCATCTTCCAACCTTGAGACCAACACATGGCCCAAGCGATGCCAATGGACAAACCTACAAGTGAAACTCAATTTACACATTAGTCCATAGAGATTGTCATTAATTACCAAAACCACACATGGGGGCATACATGCCCTTTCAACAGCGCTTACGCGGGCTGGTTAAGTTGATGTCCCCACGCGTCACTGAGACGGGGGATGCGAAGCGGTACGGGGCAACGTGGTGTGTTGGATCTAGTTCTAATCCAATGGCTCTAGTTCATCGTCCAAATCGGGCAGCACTGGCGAGACAGAACCCTAACGCGGCAGGTGGGGGTTGTCGGGGGATCATCGGGGCTCAGGCGAGGTTCGACGAGGCGGGCGAACGACGAAGTCGACGACGGCGAACCTCCTGGTACCGGCAGCTTCTCCTGGGGCGGCTCCAATCGCTGGCTCCCTTCTTCTCCAGCAGCGGCGGGCTCCGGCCAAATCCCGGCGATGCGCTGCTCGCCTTGCTCTGGTAACGGGTTGGAATGATTAGTAAGGAGAGGGGAGTGAGATGGTGTGCTCAATTCGGCTGGGGTGGCCTCTATTTATAGTCTCGATGGTGAGAGCGAACGGGATGGGCAGGCGACGGTGGCGACATGGCTATGGGCTGCTAGAGGCATGGCCGAGGGTGGCGATTGATCGGTGATCTCTTGGCGATGCTCTATGGCTTTAATGCGCGTGTAGGGGCGGTGGCAAACGGTCTGGAACGCTCGACGTTCTGCGCGGCAGAGGCAGTGTCTTCGACGGAGAGCGGTGGCTACGGGGCACGGGCGGTGAAATGGGCATGTCTCGCGGTCTCCTGGGACGGTGGAGAGCATGTTGGCGGGCGGCGAGGGCTCGAGGTGATCGGGTTGCGTGGGAATGGTGCATGCTCTACGACGCACGTCGGCATGGTCGACAGCGGCACGGGCGCGGCGTTCCTAGCGGTTCTGGGCATTGTCTATGAGGCAAGGCTGGTCGAGAGGGGGCGGTGAGGCATGGGCTACCTCCCAGACATGCTGGCTAGGCTTGGTGCTTCTCCTAGCTCGCTGTCGACATGTGGGTGGCAAGGGTGCACTCGGCTGTTCACCATTGATGACATTGGCGAGCTCACAGTGGTGCTAGTGATTAGTTAAGTTCGTTAGATGATCTAGTAAGGCTAGTGGTGTCCAGAGAGGGAACAAGTTAGGCCAGAATCACTGCACACTATAGTGTTTGTGATTTTGTTGATTTGAATCTGCAAGGTGTTTGATGAAATGGCCGCATGAATTCAAGTTTTGAATTTTGAAAAGATTTTTGGTGGGTGTGCTAGGCATGTGCTGGTGAGTCTGTAGATGCTTGGGTTTTGAAAGTTGAGCTTGTTTGAGTGGTTTTTGAAAAAGTGGGATCTTCCCATATGATATAGATTCAATTTTAAACGGTCATTTAAACTATGCATTTGAATGTTTCTGGATGATCTCAAGGTGGGCCTTGATACTTTGTTATGAGTACTATCAAGGGGTGCAAAGATCCAAACAAGTTTCTGTTAAGTTCTGAAAGTTAGAGATAGCCAAAGTAGGCATGGGAGTTAAATTGGCCAAAGTGACCATTCCCTTATTTTGTTTGTTTTGATTTATTTGTCTTTGGGAAAAGAGTGGGGATTGTTTGGATGATGTTTAATTCACCTAAGAATCATTTTCCAAGCAAAGAAACACACAATCATGGCAATTCAAAAGAATCCAAATTGGAATGCATACACACATGCATGCTTTCATATTTTTAATTAGAAAAGTTTTTGTTAACCCTAAATTTGATGATTAGAGTTTGATCATTCTAGTTTAATATTTTTGGGATGTTACATCCGACGAGCCCTAGGACCCGCTACAGCATGCCCCCTGCCCAACCGCAACCACGTTGAGCTCCCTCGTGCACGTGCGAGTCTGGTAAGCATCTTCACCACCCCTAGGCCTCGCTGGAATCGCCATTCCTCTGTCGACAGTAGCGCCACCGCCGCCAGCAACCATTTGCGCCGCCAGTTCTTGGTCAGATGGATCTGATCCATCGGATATAAATCCTAAGGCCTAGATTAGATCTGTAGCGAATCGGTATGAGTAGATCTGGGCCGTGTAACGTTAATTAGATCCAACACTCCACGTAGCACGATCCACGCGAACCGGTAGGCACCAATCAGATCATGACGTGTGGCCCAGGTTTTGTTTTAAAAACAGAATTTAGATCTATTAAAAGTTCAAATTTGCAAAATTCATAACTTTTGATCCACACGTTCAAATTTTGCAAATTTTAAATCATTGGAATCAGGAGAAAGAATTCTATCCAACCATGCAATTTGTTTAATGATTTGCTTCTGTAAAATTGCTTATGTTTGCAGAGACATTTATTTGAAAAATGATTTAAAGACTAAATAAAGTTTATTTAGTGTGTATTTCTCTTGTTTGTGATTCAGTATTGTATACTTGTCTTGTTTGACTTAAAAAAAATCATCACATGGCATTTGCATGCATTCATATATTTTTGTGGCTGGCAAACCCAGTCCTGGTCGAGAAGAAGAACGGGACCTGGAGGATGTGTATCGACTACACAAACCTGAACAGCGCCTGCCCAAAGGAGCAGTTCGTCCTCCCGCGGATCGACCAGATAATCGATTCAACCGCAGGCTCGGAGTCGCTATGTTTCCTCGACGCCTACTCTGGGTACAACTAGATCAAAATGGCTGTCGAAGACGAGGAGAAGACGGCGTTCATCACGCCATTCGGAGCCTTCTGCTACACCGCCATGACCTTCGGCCTCAAGAACGCCGGGGCGACCTACCAGCGGTGCATGCAAGAATGCCTCGCGAGCCAAATTGGCCGCAACATCCACGTCTACATCGACGACGTGGTCGTAAAGTCCGCTCGCATGGGCGACCTACTCGCCGACCTGACGGAAACATTCACCAACCTGCGAAAATACAAGATAAAGCTCAACCCAGGCAAATGCACCTTCGGTGTACCTGCCGGACAACTACTGGGGTACGTCGTCTCCAAACGAGGGATCGAGGCGAACCCCACGAAGATCGACACGATCGCCCGGCTCGGCAAACCCGAGTGCCTGCGCGACGTCCAGAAACTGGCCGGGCGAGTAGCGGCTCTCAGTCGCATCATCCCCTGCCTGGGCGAAAAGGTGATGCCCCTATACCGCCTGATGCGCAAGAACCCCACCTTCCAGTGGGACAAGGAGTCGGACGACGCGCTCCGCGACCTCAAAAAGGTGCTACTCGCCGCCCCCCGCCGACAAAGAACCCATGCTGGTTTACGTCGCGGCTTTCGAGCGCGTCGTCAGCGCCGTGATGGTCGTCGAGCGACCGTAGGAAGGAAAGGAGCGCCCAGTACAGCGGCCGGTGTACTACATCAGCGAGGTCCTCACCGAGTCGCGCCAGCGGTACCCACAGTACCAAAAGCTGGTATACGCGGTCTTCAGAGCTCAGCGGCGCCTGCCGCACTACTTCCAGGAGCACCCGATCACGGTCGTCTCCTCAGCACCACTGCAGGACATCATCCGCAACCGCGAGGCGACCGGGCGGGTCGCCAAGTGGGCCGTCGAGATCGGCGTCCACAACATCAAATATGAGCCACAAAAAGCGATCAAGTCGCAGGCACTGGCAGACTTCATCGCCGACTGGGAAGAGGCTCAGCAGCCAGAGAAGATGCCATACCTCCATTACTGGAGCCTGCACTTCGACGGCTCCAAGAACGCGGACGGCGCAGGCGCAGGGATCGTGCTAACTTCACCAAAGGGCGACAAGCTCCGCTACATCCTCTGCCTCGACTTCACACCCTGCACCAACAACATGGCCGAGTACGAGGCCCTACTCCATGGCATGCGAGCTGCCAAGGAGATGAATGTCAACCACCTATGCTGCTACGGAGATTCCGACCTCGTCGCGGGGCAAGTCGCTGGCACCTGCGAAGTCGTCTCCCCCACCATGGCGACGTACCGCCAAGCAGTGGACAAGTTGGGCGGACACTTCACCGGCTACTCCGTCGAGTGGATCGACAGGCGGAAGAACGAGGAGGCCGACGCACTCTCTCGCATCGGGTTGGCTCGACTCGCACCACCCGCCGGCGTCTTCCTCGACACGATCACCAAGCCATCAGTCTCTCCCCCGAGGGAGATCGACATCGGAGTCCCGCTCCAACCAGAGGCAGCCATGGTCGCACTCGTCAACGAGCCAGACGACTGGACCAAGCCCTACATCGCCTACCTGGAAGCCGGAACCTTGCCGGCAGACGAGACGGAAGCTCGGATGATCGCTCGTCGATGCAAGTCTTACGCCATCATCGATGGCGAGCTCCACAAGCGCAGTGTCACCGGCGTGTTCCACGCTGCGTCCAACCCGCCGAAGGACGCAAGATCCTCCACGACATCCACTCCGGTGACTGCGGCCACCACGCCGGCGCCCGCTCTCTCGTCGCCAAGGCTATGCGACATGGCTTCTATTGGCCCACCGCACACGCCGACGCTGTCGACATTGTCCAGCGGTGCTCCGGGTGCCAGAAGTACGCCAACCAGACGCACGCACCGAGCTCAGCGCTCAAAACAATCCCCATCACCTGGCCATTCGCTGTGTGGGGCATGGATATGGTAGGCCCCTTCAAGAAGGCCCCCTCCGGCTACACCCACCTGCTATTCGCGGTCGACAAATTCACAAAGTGGGTGGAGGCCAAGCCAGTTCGGAAATGCGACGGGAAGACCGCCACCAAATTCCTACGTGAGCTCATATATCGCTACGGGTTCCCAAACAGCATCATCACGGACAATGGCACCAACTTCGCCAAAGGAGCCATGGCTGAATTCTGCGAAGAGCACCACATTCGGCTCGACCTCGCGTCAGTCGCCCACCCGGAATCCAACGGCCAGGCGGAACGGGCCAACCAAAGCATCCTCCACGGCCTGAAGCCGCGAATCCAAGTACCACTCGAGCGCACCGCCGGGTGCTGGGTCGAGGAGTTGCCCTCTGTCATCTAGGGGATCCGCACCTCAGTCAACAGGTCGACAGGGTTCACCCCCTTCTTCATGGTCTACGGCCCCGAGGCAGTCATGCCCACCGACCTCGAGCACGACTCGTCGCGGGTCGTCCACTACACGGAGGCTGCAAACGAGCTCGCCCGCCAAGACGGGGTCGACCAACTCGACGAAGCACGTGACCTCGCTCGGTCACGCACCGCCATCTACCAGCAGGGACTCCGCCGCTACCACAGCCGGCGGGTGAAAACTTGCACCTTCCAAGAAGGCGACCTGGTGTTACACCTCATCCAGGACAAGAAGGGCATGGGCCATTCGCCATCGGGCGCGTACTCGGCAACGACGCCTACTATCTCATCGACGTCCGCGGGGACGGCGAACTCGACGTCAAGCGACCATGGAATGTAAACCTCCTACGGAAGTTCTACTCCTAGAACCCCACACATGTACTCTCCAGTCGCTATGAAGTAAAAAGAAACGGTTACCGCAAAATTGCGCCTACTCTCCATGTCTTGTGCCACTCGCACTCATAATAACAGCGTTACTCTAACCGCAGAAGTCAACCTGTGGTACAGCGATCGGCACGGCTAAGTAGTGCGGTGCAAGAGCACTGAGTCACCTCAGTTCTTGCATCGTCCATGAAAAACGCCTACCCGGAGCCCCATTGGAGTCGCCTAGCTCGACTGGTTCTACGAACCAAGACAACTGCCTTCGCTTCTTACAGCGACCATGGTCCTACGCATCCTTGGCATAGCGACTCGAACGGCTAAGTACCACGCTCAGGGACTGAAGACCAGTTCATCGCGAGCGGTCCGGGAAAACGCCAAGTAGGAGAGCATGCCCAGGACTCGCCACGCGACTGACCCCACGGGCCAGGCAGGAGTGACGCGTTCAAACTAACGCGCTAAGTCCTCAACCACCCTCGAGTCGCGCCTAGAACAACCAAGTACCACGCTCGGGGACTCGGCCACCCGACCTCGTTCGCGCAAGGGAAAACGGCAAAGTACAGAGCACTCAAGGGAGTCGCCTAGCGACTGGCTCTCCGAGCCCGGGCGAGTCGACCACAATGACAAAACACATAAAAACAACAAACATATCACATACGAGGTAAACCCCACAAAAGGGCGGACGCGCTCGGGGACTCGTTCAAACATCAATCACAAACACATGACAAATACCAAAATAGACACGATGTCTCATTCGATTGCATGTCGCATTGTCTCATGTTACAAAATATGCCCGCATGGCAGACCTGCTGCTAACGCCACAAGGCAACCTATCCTACTCTGCAGGCTTTGATGACGACTCGCCAACACCCCGGCGATTGCGGATGAACGGCGTGTACAGGTTCGACGGATACGTCGTCAGTTCACCTGCCATCGCCGCGCGAAAGGGTTGCTCGACCTTGAAATCACGATGCGGCGGCTCGGGGTCGTTCGGCACGACGACCGTCTCCTGGTACGGAAGGAGGTCGCCCATTGCCCAGACACGCTCCGAGTATGCGGCGGCGCGATCCTGCAACTTGAGGACCTCGGAAAGCTCCACCGCACCAGTCGACGATGGGTAGCCACTCGTCACATCGTCGATGTCGAAGTCCTCGGGGAAGTGGGCAAGCCCAAGACTAAGTGCCGTCGCCGCTCCGCGCGGAAACGCCGACCGCGCCATGAACTCAACGACCGCGGGCGCCTTCTCCAAATACCTCCACACCTCAACGAGGTCGCTGGGAATCACTTCCGTGGGTGATATCCCTTGAAGATAGGCACGGATGCACGTCGCCGACAACGTTGCCGAGTCGACAAGCATGCTTACACACTGCCGCGCGCCGAACGAGCTCGCCTCTTCCGTGCTATCGATGATGCGACCTGCGAGTAGAAGACAATAATGAATACGACGGACACCACAAATGGCACAACTACTGGAAGAGGCAGACGCACTTACCAATCAACGGGCGGGCGAGTTCCGTGATGAAGCATTGAAGCGACGTATGGTCGTCCTGAAGCCCAGCAACAAGGGCATCCGACACTTTGCGATCCTCTTCAGCGGCTGCAATGGCGGCCTTGGCTCGCCCATCGGCCGAGCTCGCTTCTTCCTTCGCTTCCCGCAGCTCGCGCTCGAGATCGGCGATCCGCTGTTCAGCCGAACTCAAAGCCGATTGCGCCGCCGCCAATTCACCAGCGGGGACAAGCCCCTGGCGAGCTTCCTCTGCCTTCGCGGCAACAGCCTGAAGCCCTTTGTTCGCTTCCTGGACGATGGCCAGTTCCTTCTCCGCGCGCTGCTTCGCTGCCAATCGGTCAGCCGATTCAAGTTGCAGACCCTGCACAGCACCAAAAAGGTTAATCCAAGCAAAATTCCTAAGTTCCCACCCGCTGAAATTCAGCGAGTGCGCACTCGGGGACTGGCAATCAAAAAAAAAATTCCTAAGTGCCCACCCGCTGAAATTCAGCGAGTGCACACTCGGGGACTGGCAATCAAAAAAAAATTCCTAAGTGCCCACCCGCTGAAATTCAGCGAGTGCGCACTCGGGGACTGGCAATAAAAAAAATTCCTAAGTGCCCACCCACTGAAATTCAGCGAGTGCGCACTCGGGGACTGGTACTCAAAAAAAATTCCTAAGTGCCCACCCGCTGAAATTCAGCACGTGCGCACTCGGGAACTGGATGCGAAAAATAAAGATAAGACATTAAAAGAATCAGGCCGCTGCAAAGCACCGACCTGATCCTCGGGGACTGGATGTACCTGGATGGCTGCGCCAAGCATGCCGTGGAGTTGTGTGGCGTCCACGGACGCGAGGAGAGCCGGCGTATGCCCACGACGTTGGTCGACTTCAGCATCGGCGGTCCCAGGAGCGTAGCTTGAGGGCGAAGTCCCACTCGCCGCGGCCGCCTTGGTCATGAAACGCGGGAAGGTGGCGATAGAGGCACCCGCCCCAAAGGAGGTTGGCTCGGCCATTCCAGGCAAGGGAGCGCCCTCCTTCGTGGACGCGGCTGCCTCCGTTACGGGTCCAGCTGACGCGACCGCCGTGTCGTCAGAAATCGTGACGACGTCGTCACCCTTGGCCTTCTTGACGCCATCCGCAGAGACGACGACCTCGTCCGCCTTCCTCTTGCGGGAAGGATCCTCCTCGCTAACGACGGGTGGCACCTTAGCCACGGTTGGGTGGCCCATCCTCTTCACCCCGGTCCTGCTCAACAATCATGTGAGAAATTAATTCGGGCTGCTATGAAAGACAAAGGAGGGAGAGTGTACTCACTTGGCGACTAGAATGAAGCGCAGCCCCGTACGGAGGCCGGCTGGCTTCTCTAGTTCGGGGCCTAGTCGGCGGCTGAGCCCCATTTCCAGAACGTTACGTGCCCAAGACACGGATGGTTTCTTCATTGTTGAGGCCGCAACCGGAGCCTCTGGAACGTCTTCAGCAGGAGCTTCCTTGTGAGGCGAAGCCGCTGCGACCGAGGCGTCCCCCAGCCCAGAGACTGGGGCGAATGGCGGAGGCATCGACGCCAGGGGCACCTCGATGGTGGCCGTGTCCAACGTGGCTGTCGTTGGCGGTGCCTCGTCCTTGGCCGGGCTAGGGGCGCCAGAACTACTCGCTGAATGTGGCGGCGAGGCCGGCCTCGTCGGTTTGGTCTTCGTCTTCCTCGGAGGCGCCTTCACCTCCTTTTCCTTCTTCTTTTTCGATGGAGTCGCCTGGCGGCGCGAGGTGGTTTCTGGAAGCTCCTCGTCATCTTCGTGACTCTCGAGGCTTTTACTTGCCTCAAGCTCGCGTTGACGCTGCCCACGGGTCTTGCGGAGCAGTGGGGTGACTTCCTCTTCGGACTCGTTGTCGTTGTCGCCCTCGTCACTCCTGGCATCGCCCTTGGCGGGAGGCGACTCGCCCACGTCCTAAACGGACGAGCTCGAGTTCTCGTTGTCCGAAGTTGGGAGCCATCCTTCCACCACTTGGAATAGCTGCAATGAATACAAGATGAAATTAGAATTACCGCGACTGCATAAACTGCGACTGCGAGCGAAGTGAAGCGATTACCGTTGGGGCTGGACGCTTTGCGGTATAGGGGGCGAACCCAGCCTGTGCGTCCAGGTACACCGCCTGGGTGATTTTCTTCAGTGCTGGGATGTAGTCCTCCAGCTTCCACTCGTCGAGGCAGGCCTTCGTCGAGTCTTCCCGGCCCGTGTACTGGTACATGTAGTGCTCGCACCGAGCGAGCGGGACGAGCCGCCGCCCGAGCCAGCAGTTGTACAGGTTTATCGTCTGGAGGCCCTTCTTCTTCAGACCGCGGATGGTCTGGAGCATCTCGTCGACGACCATCCGCTGGTCGTTGGGGAGCTTGCCGACTTGGAGACGGCGCGGCTCGGACCGATTGACGGAGTACCGCGGGATCGTCGCCTCGCCCTCCGGGGTCGCCTCGGCTACGTAAAACCACGATTTCTTCCAGTCGCTCGCTGCTTTGGCGGGCAGCATCAGGTCGAAGAATGAAGCCTTCGACTTGAGCTGGAAGGTTAGGCCGCACGCGGCTAGCATTGGGCCGCCCGCTTCCTCGCGGCTGATCCGTCCGTGGAACAGATCTTGCCACAAGGGGAAGTAGGGCCGGCAGCCCAAGTAGCATTCGCAGAACACCACAAATATGGCGAGCTGCTCGATGCTGTGGGGACCCAGATCCGAAGGCTGGATCCCGTAATAGGCGCAGAAGCGCCGGAAGAACAGGGACGTGGGGAACCCTAGCCCCCGTTCAAGATGGCTGGTGAAGCAGATGAACTCCCTCTCTCGCGGATTCGGGGTCGTCTCTCCGGCTGCGGGAATGCGCCAACAGACGGCTCGCAAGATCCCGGCCTCCTCGAAGGAAGCCAGTTGCACCCTCGTGCACTTAGATCTACCCCACGGCTCGGTGGAAAGGGCCATGGCAGAGAGATTTGCTGGGGGTCGGGGGATTTCAGGTCAGCTGGATCGCGATGCAAAGGGAGGCGAAAGGTGCGCGCAGTCGGAGGAAATGGTGAAAAGGTGGTTCTCTGATCGCCTGCCATTCCTCTTATATAGCGGTTGTTACCCGCCAAATCAGGGAGCCGTTACTAAGCGGTGATTACGCCAAAATTTACCGTTGGATTACCCCAACGGCTAGTTTGACCACGGTTAACGGTCCAACTTCGGCCACTCGACTCGCCGACCCTCTCACTATGACAGTGTTTTGCCGACTCGACACGCCAAAAGCTGCGACCTGGATGATTGGTTTCTCCTCTTTACGGGAGCCCGCCGACGATTCGACTTGATGTCCACTCTGAAGCCGTATACTCCGACTGCCAGCAGCCACCTACGCCTAATCGACGGCGGCCTCGGGGACTACTGATGGGGATATGCCTACCGGGGTATACCCAGCAGGACATTTCCGACTGGCCCAAGAACTGGCGAGTGGGCCTGCAAGACGGCGACTGGATTGAAGCCCAGCAAGGAACCAAGCGACTGGAAGCTGAAGGCCCAGGCGAGTAGATAGGCCTAGTCGGATTAGGTTAAACGGGTACCGAAGCTTTAACTGAATCGGTTGAGATATGTAAACCCTAGGGGAGGTGAGCCTATATAAACCTCCCTATAGGGCGAGTAGAGATACGTTCCATCATACACCCAAGCGACTCGCCGCCTAGCCGCCGAGCTCGCCCATTGTACCACCTCCATAATACAATCTAGCAGGAGTAGGTCTTTACCCTCCGGGGGGCCGAACCTGGGTAAAACCCTGTGTCTTTGCCCTCATCTCGCACCGCAGATGGCTGGCCGCCCTTGCCCCTCGTTCTACTACTCACTGCCGATTGCAGCATCTGCCGTGACCATTCCCACGACATTCATGATCAGGAAACCATGATCATCTATTAACCAACAAGCTAGTGTTACAAAGTGGCTTCACTAGGGAATCTAACAAGTTTACAAATCACACAAGTATTAATGTTTCCGGTTAATACAATTATAGAATGAATGTAAACATTTATCATAAACACAAAGATATAATAATAACTACTTTTATTATTGCCTCTAGGGCATATCTCTAATAGTCTCCCACTTGCACTAGAGTCAACTAATCTAGATTACATGGTAATATACCGACCACGCATGGCGGTTTGGTGCTGGTCATGTTTTTCCCTCGGGAGAGTTTTAGTCAACGGATCCACCACATTCAGATATGTGTGTACTTTGCAAATCTTTATGTCACCATCTTGTACATGCTTTCGAAAAGCGTGAAAATGTAGCTTGACATGCTTCAGTGATGGCTAGCACATGGTTGACGTGGGATCCTGTTGGGAACCCCAAGAGCAAGGTGTGAAGCAGCACAACAGCAAGTCTTCCCTCAGTAGAGACTGACGTTATCGAACCAGAAGGAGGAAGGAAACGTCACACAGGTGTTGCAATCAACGCGGAGACCTGCACAACACAAACTCAATACTTTGCCCAAACGAACAATGAGGTTCTCAATCTCACTGGTTTGCTGTAACAAAGGATTAAACGTATGGTGTGGGAGGTAATGGTTTGCAGCAAGTAAACAAGTAGCAGTGGAAGATGTATCAATGGTAAAGATTGGACCGAGGTCCATAGTTCACTAGAGGTGCTCTCCTTAGATAAACAACATGGCATGAAGGGTAAACAAATTACAGCAGGGCAATTGACAGGAACTAAGCAAGGCATAACAATGCAATTACTAGTCAGAAAGATCCTATGAGATTCGATTGGGCAATACAACAAGATACATAGACCGCCATCCAACTGCATCTATGACTAGAATTCCACCTTCAGGTTATCATCCGAACCCCCTCTAGTATTAAGTTGCAAGCAACAGACAACTGCTTTAAGCAAAGTGTGTAAGGTAAATAGTCCACATGTTCCATGAACAAGAGACTGTTGTTTTCTCCCTAGTAGCAACAGCACATCTATAACCAAAGAGATTATTGTCACTTCCCTTGGAAACTAGAGTCATGAACCCACTATCGAGCATAAATACCCCCTCTTGGAGTCTCTAGCAACTACTTGGCTAAGATAGCTACTAACAATGGAGAGCATGCAAGATCACAAACAACACAGACATGATAGAATCATAAAGACAAAACCATTAATTAAACCAACATAATAATCTTAATATCCATCGGATCCCTGCAAAGGCAACATGCATGATTACAAATAGATTAGATCTTGATCATGAACGGAGCTCACAAGATCTATACATGAAAGCACAAAGGAGGAGATACAACCATCTAGCTACTACATGGACCCATAGTCCAAGGTGGAACTACTCACGCATCATACCGGAGAGAAGGCCTCCGGGATGATCTCCCCTCTGGCAGGGTGTCAGGAAGAACTTCAGATCCCCCCGATCTAGGGATGATGGTGGCAGAGGCTACAAACGGTTTCGTGGAGATTTTATCAGGTACTTAGAGTTTCTGCATCGGGGGCTTCTTATAGGCGAAGGGGGAGGCCGAGGCGGTGGCCAGGGGCCCCACACCCTGCCTAGTCGCGGGGCAGGGCCCACTCGCGCCTAGGGGGGTCTGGGTGCCCTGGCACCCCTCTCCGTCTCCCCTATGGACTTCTTGTTCCCCACAAAAAGTAATTGACTTTGACGTTTGTCCTGTCCAATTCCGAGAATATTTCTTTACTAGCTTTTCTGAAACCAAAAACAGCAGAAAACAGACAACTGGCACTGTGGCAACTTGTTAATAGGTTAGTACCAGAAAACATGTAAAAAGCACCTCAAAGTGTAGATAAAGCAAAGCAAAGTAGATACTAACAAGCATGGAACATCAAAAATTATAGATACGTTTCCGACGTATGAAGCATCCCCAAGCTTAACTCCTGCTCGTCCTCGAGTAGGTAAGTGATAAAAGAATAATTTTTTAGGTGACATGCACCCTCACAATAAATATCCAACCATTTGCAAGCATTGAAAGGTGGGATCAAAGAACTCTAGACATGTGCATGAAAGATGGAGTTCTAACAATAGTACATAGTAACTATTCATGCAACATGAAAGGATACAAACAAAGATCATGAATAACATGCATTGAAAAACGTTTGTTTGTTTCACATACAGAAAACATAGCATAGTAGCAATCAGCTTGTCCCTCATAGAGTAGCAATATAGATGCATAGGACACCTTCAAAGTTCACAAGGGTGACTAGAAACAAATAGCACAAGAACAAGTAATATCACAATATGCATCAATCAATAATCTTTGGGACACTGCACACAGAATGACAACTATGCTCTCTTAATGGTGCCTAAAGGTAGAAGGTGGAGACTCAAATAAATGGTGGAAGAAAGGACTCTTTGTAAAGGAAGCGGGGATTTCAAGTTTCAAAAAGAGCTTCCAAAAATTATATTACTTGTTAGTTTTCAGCCCTCATTGCCCCTATCATAGTATATGCTTGACAAAGTATAAGTTGGCAATCTCAAGTACCTTGAATACGAGGGCCACACCTCATGCTACTCAACTTCAGTCACAGGTAAGTTCTTTTCATTGTAAGTATTTGCATATCATAGAGAACCGCCAATGGGGTACCCCTTTTACATGGTACATGAGCTTCCCCATAACCAAAATGACAAGGCAAGCAGACAATGAGCATCTCAGTGATCTTTTTATTTACTATATGCATAGCTTTTTATTGAGGATGCTTCATAAATAGCTCACTATGGTGATGTTGCAAGTTTCCACCATGATTAGGCATGGCTTAGGCTAGCGGCCCAGGAGTTTCTCTAACACAGAATACAAACTCCATGGACTTACAAGTTTCCTATTTATTTCACACCGGTGACATCCATAGACAAAAGAGCATGATATCAACCGAGTACAAATTACAAGTGCAATGTTGAAAACGTTCCCCGTGACAGCACGATTCTGCTAATTCCAACGTATAAGTGCAAGCATATACAACATAGACGTCACAATGGTTCAAGTTTATTAGGGGCAAAGAATATAAAGTGTGCCATCAAGTTCGTGAGGGCTTTAATCACTAATTTTTCACATAACAAAATAGTTTTTAATTGGAAGATAGCTAAAAACAAGAATATACTTGAAATGGTGTAACACACCATGCATAGGAGTTTATAGTGGACAGTTTGGAATAACTTGGTTTCTTGGGAGTTGGAAGCATGAGTAGAACAGCAAAAGACTGGGAGCAACCAACAAAGAGAGCATAATGGCCATAATCATGCAGAGCAACAAAGCATTACTAATCAAAGCATAGAGTGGAACTACAAGTCAAGGACTAAATGATCATATAGGCTAATGGTGACTTGTCATAGTCATAACATGGTGTGAGCATGTGCCAAGTCAACCCAAGAAAATCATTAAAGGATAATACCACAATACTATGATTTTGCATGCTAAAACAACGCATAATTTCTTCAAGGAACACTAAGCAATCCCAATTGTTTGGAACAAGACATGCTACAACAATAATCACTAAGCATAAGGTCAAAACAACACCTAGCATGTCATGTTAAAGTCTAAGTCACAGTCAATGCAAGCTCCTCTTGCACTGAAAAGCAAGAACTTACTACTCCTTTCCAACACCAAGCAACTTATTTGCAAAACAACACAGCGAGAACGGGGGTCCAAACTACTTTATTAAATCAAAATAAACAACCTAATCAAAGCACACGAAAACTAAGACGCTCCAAGAACAACACAACTGTGCATGAAACAATAAAAACGAAGTGTCTAGACAAACCTGAGCTTTTTATTGATGAAGATGGGGATGCCTTGGGCATCCCCAAGCTTTGACGCTTGTACCTCTTGAATATTTCTTGGGGTGAAACCATGGTGGAATCCCCAAGCTTGAGATTTTGTCCATTCTTTATCTCATTGCATCATTCTCTCTCTACACCTGAAATTTTTCCTTCATACAAAACTTCACACAATCTTCATTAGCAACATTAGTGTATTCAAAAGATATTAGACCTCTGGAAAAGCTTTGGAACAACAAGGATTTTCACTAAAAACACAAGCTACTGTAGTAACTCCTTCAAAAAGCTAAATTCTCCAAAAGAGAACTCAAAAAGGAATCAATAAGAAGCAAATGCAAATAATGGCAGAAATCTGTCAAAACAGACCAGCAGGTAGAAACTGATTTTTTCGAACATCTTATGTTGCTCAAATCAAAAAAGTGTTGAAAAAACGAAAGTTATCTAAAATACTGGGGGATTTATTCGTAAATTTTGAGCTCAATCCGAGTTACACAGACTCCTCACGAATTTTTATGGTGGAGGAAAGAAATCTTACATCCTTCTCATTAGAGGTCATTCTTGGCACAAAAAGCAAACAAAAAGGATAAGGAGAGGTCATTACTGAAGTAATAACTTCCAAGACTCAAGGAAACTCTTGGGTTATCTCCCAATAAGTACTTTTATTTAACGCCTTTAAGTTAGGCACAAGAAGCAAGAACAATCAAGTATTTTCAAATGATGAAGCATTAACATCAAACCTTACTTTCAAAGGAGGAGCAAAAAGCAACTTATCTCTCCTCATAGGGAAGTGTTCAATACCTTTCTTGAATGGAAAATGATATTTGATGGTGCCTACTTTCATATCAATGATGGCACCAACTGTTCTAAGAAAAGGTCTTCCCAAAGTAATAGGACAAGAAGCATTGTATTCAACATCCAAAACATAGAAATCAACAGGACATAAGCGTTGTTAACCATAATAAGAACATCATTAATACTCCCCATGAGTTTCCTCTTAGCATTATCATTGAGTGGGACATCCAAATAACAATCTTCCAATGGTGTCAAATCAAGCACTTCATAAATCTTCCTAGGCATAATAGAGACACTAGAACCAACATCACATGAAGCTTTGAGATCAAAGTCATTCACTTGCATATTAATAATGGGTTCCCAAATATCTTCTACCTTCCTAGTAATGGAAGCTTTGTGTTTTAGCTTCTCTTCCTTAATCTTAACAAGATCATATGTAATGTGTTTAGTGAAAGCAACATGCATATCACTAGCATCGGGACTTCTAGCAAGCTTTTGTAGGAACATAATCACTTCAGAAATATTGCAACCATCAATATCAAAGTCAAACATAGCATCACTAGTAGTAGGCTCAATAGGCTTAGGCATAGTAGGAGGAGGAATAGGGACTACTTGTGGTTTAGTGGTGATGGTGCACACACTATTGTTTCTATCAAATTCAGCTTCCCTTTTCCACTTAGCATGGAGTTGAGCTAACAGCCTAACATTTTCATCAATAGTAACTTGTATGGCATAAGCAGTAGCAAAGGTGTTTTCCATAGTTTCAGGTTGAGCAGCCATTTTATTAATCAAGGAAGACTGAGCTTCAGACAAAGAGGATATATTTTTCTCAGCACTCAAAATTTTTGACTGTAAACTAGGAATTTCTCTATTCAAATTCTCAAGCTGATGACTAATGTTTTCCAAGATAATAGATTGTTCCTCCATAGTTTTAGTGAAAATCTTATTTTGTATTGAATTTGCATAAAATTCTTAGTGGATCTCTCTACTTCTAGAATCCTTTCTTCACTAGGCATTCTAGATCTACCATGATAAACATTTCCAGTAGGAGGATAAGGCCTATAATTGTTGTTGCTACCAAAATTATTCCTATAAGCATTGTTGTTGAAATTGTTGTTTCTAATGAAGTTCACATCAACTTGCTCTTCTTGAGCAACCAAAGAGGCCAAGGGAACACTATTAGGATCTAAAGGAGCTTTCCCATTAACAAGCATAGTCATAATAACATCAATCTTATCACTCAAATAGGAAGCTTCCTCAACAGAATTTACCTTCTTACCATGTGGAGATCTCTCAACATGCCATTCAGAGTAGTTAACCATCATATTATCAAGGATCCTTGTTGCAGCACCCAAAGTGAGGCCCATGAAGGTACCTCCAGCAGCTAAATCCAACAGATTTCTTGAGAAGAAGTTCAAACCTGCATAAAAAGTCTGGATAATCATCCAAGCAGTGAGTCCATGAGTGGGGCAATTCTTAACCAAAGACTTCATTCTTTCCCAAGCTGGAGCAACATGTTCACTATCAAGTTGTTTAAATTTCATAATTTCACTTCTCATAGATATAATCTTAGCAGGAGGATAGTATTTTCCAATAAAAGCATCTTTGCACTTAGTCCAAGAATCAATACTATTTTTAGGCAAGGAAAGCAACCATTCTTTAGCTTTTCCTCTCAAGGAGAAAGGAAAAAGCTTGAGCTTAATAATATCGCCATCTACCTCCTTATATTTTTACATCTCACAAAGTTCAACAAAGCTATTGAGATGGGCAGCAGGATCATCAGAACTAGCACTAGAAAATTGTTCACTCATCACAAGATTCAACAAAACAGGCTTAATTTCATAAAAGGTAGCATCAGGAGTAGGTGGAGCAATAGGTGTGCTAAGGAAATCATTGTTGTTGGTGCTAGTGAAGTCACACAACTTGGTGTTCTCAACAGAGTTCATTTTGGCAAAGGTGGGCAAGCCAAAAACAGCAGTAGCAGCTAGAGCAGGAACTAATTTTTTGTGTTTTTGAATAAATCAAGCAAACCAAACTAGACTAATTTTTTTGGGTTTTTTGAAAATAGGAAAACAAAACCAAGCAAAAGAAACAAAGCAAACTAAAAACAAAGTAAAGAGAAAGGAAGTGGAGGACTCCCCTAGTGAAGACGTCCTTGGCCTCCCCGGCAACGGCGCCAGAAAACATGTGATGGCTAGCACGTGGTTGACGTGGGAGCCTGTTGGGAACCCCAAGAGCAAGGTGTGAAGCAGCACAACAGCAAGTCTTCCCTCAGTGGAGACCGAGGTTATCGAACCAGAAGGAGGAAGGAAACGTCACACAGGTGTTGCAAGCAACGCAGAGACCTGCACAACACAAACTCAAGACTTTGCCCCAACGAACAATGAGGTTGTTAAGCTCACCGGTTTGCTGTACGTATGGTGTGGGAGGTAATGGTTTGCAGCAAGTAAACAAGTAACAGTGGAAGATGTATCAATGGTAAAGATTGGACCAGGGTCCATAGTTCACTAGAGGTGCTCTCCTTAGATAAACAACATGGCATGAAGGGTAAACAAATTACAGCAGGGCAATTGACAGGACTGATCAAGGCATAACAATGCAATTACTAGTTAGAAAGATCCTATGAGATTCGATTGGGCAATACAACAAGATACATAGACCGCCATCCAACTGCATCTATGACTAGAATTCGACCTTTAGGTTATCATCCGAACCCCCTCCAGTATTAAGTTGCAAGCAACAGACAACTGCTTTAAGCAAAGTGTGTAAGGTAAACAGTCCACATGTTCCATGAACAAGAGATCGTTGTTTTCTCCCTAGTAGCAACAACATATCTACAACCGAATAGATTATTGTCACTTCCCTTGGAAACTAGAGGCATGAACCCACTATCGAGCATAAATACCCCCTCTTGGAGTCACTAGCAACTACTTGGCCAAGATAGCTACTAACAACGGAGAGCATGCAAGATCACAAACAACACAGACATGATAGAATCATAAAGACAAAATGTGGATTTGGGTTCAAGCTTGTTGGGCTGTAACTTCTTTACATATGCTTCGCAACCCCAAACTTTAAGGAACGGCAATTTAGGTTTCTTCCCAAACCATAATTCATACGGTGTCGTTTCAACGGATTTAGATGGTGCCCTATTTAAAGTGAATGCGGATTTATATAATGCATAACCCCAAAATGACAAAGGTAAATCTGTAAGTGACAACATAGAATGAACCATATCTAAGAGAGTTCGATTACGATGTTCAGACACACCATTACGTTGTGGTGTTCCTGGTGGTGTCAATTGTGAAAGTATTCCGCATTTCTTTAAATGCTCGCCAAACTTGTAACTTATATATTCACCTCCACGATCATGTCATAGAAACTTAATCTTCTTGTTACATTGATTCTCCACTTTATTTTGAAATTCCTTAAACTTCTCGAAAGTTCCAGACTTATGTTTCATGAAATAGATATACCCATATCTACTCAAGTCATCCGTGAAAGTAAGAACATGACGATAACCACCACGTGATGCTACACTCATTGGGCCACACACATCGGTATGATTTCCAATAAGTCCGTAGCTCGCTCCATCATACTAGAAAATGGAGTCTTAGTCATTTTTCCCATCAGACATGCTTCGCATCTTTCAAGTGATTAAAAATCAAGTGAATCAATAAGTCCATCAGAATGGAGTTTCTTCATACGCTTCACTCCAATGTGACTGATGATGGCTCATGACAGATCTTCGTTGGGAGACCCCAAGCGGAAGGTATGATGAGCATAACAACAAGTTTTCCCTCAGTAAGAAACCGAGGTTATCAAACCAGTAGGAGGAAGGAAACGACTCAAAGGTGTTGCTATAAACATGGAGACCTACACAACACAAACTCAATACTTTTCCCCAACAAATAGTGAGGTTGTCAATCTCACCGGTTTGCTGTAGCAAAGGATTAAATGTATGGTGTGGAAGGTAATAGTGGTTTGCAGCAAGTAAACAGTAACAGTGGAAGATGTATCAATGGTAAAGATTGGACCGGGTCCATAGTTCACTAGAGGTGTTCTCCTTAGATAAACAAACATGGCATGCTAGGTAAACAAATTACAGCAGGGCAATTGACAGGACTGAGCAAGGCATAACAATGCAATACTAGACATTCATGATCCTATGAGATTCGATTGGGCAATACAACAAGATACATAGACCGCCATCCAACTGTATCTATGACTAGAAATCCACCTTTGGTTTATCATCTGAACCCCCTCCAGTATTAAGTTGCAAGCAACAGATAACTGCTTTAAGAAAAGTGTGTAAGGTAAACAATCCAGTTGTTCCATGAACAAGAGAGCGTTGTTGCGGTGACCCAGCATACCACTGCATGATGTAGTACACTATAGTCGTTGACATAACACCAATGAAACATCATTCACTAGTATTACATCCCTCAGAGTAGTACAACAGAAACACAACAGGTCCAAGACATGACTATAGGTTACAACTCAACTCTTTACACAAGATCCAGAGAACACTCTAGGTTAACGAGAGAGAAAGAAACTTCTTACAAAGAAGAATCTGAAATAAACAACTCAATACTATTATACTATTATGAGTAGTATTTTAATTAATGGTCTGGTATTGCTGCTATTGCAATATGCAACAGAAGTAGGTTCTATGGCTAGAAATTCTATTCTTATCTAATCAGTAACTTCGTCTTCACTTGAGATGATGTATATGTTGACTTCCTTTACTTCATTGAAGAGCTTGAGCTTTTGATGATGATTTCTAGAGCATACTTGATGTAGACGTCGTCTTAATGACTTCAGAATCTAGCAAGGGTTAAGAAGATACTTTGAGTACGAGCGTACTCAGCAAGTTCACTAGAAAAGGAGTGTTTGATGCACTATATCTATAGCCACAGACCATAGGCCGTAGGCAATGCGGGTTTTCGTAAACATTTCTTCAAAGGTTGCTTTTATTCTGAAAATCTTATGTCCGTCAGCCTTCACGGGTTTACCAGAACTTTCATGGAGTTCCTTTCCCGCCGCGTTCGCAGCTCCTTCCCGGAACAGGGAGTAACAAGTTACAGTTTTTACACTCTGCAGAGGTGCGTCGCTTTACCCATGAGAGATCTTAGCTTTGTTGCACATCCGAATTGCAGGTTCGTTCACACTTCCTTGGTGTGAGGCCCAGACTAAGATCCAAGCCAATCACTGCCTTCTCCGCGACCCTACATGTCTCCCTGGTGTACGCCATCCCACCTATTGAATTACGGCAATGGAAGTATAGACCGCTCAGATGCCAGAACTATCATGGGACGTTGAGGGCTCCCACCCATATGCTGCATATCCTCTACGAATTACCATAAATAATATGCATGCTACGAGTGATAACAGCCACGACCCGCACATCCAGTTCCATGCGAGAGGGAAAAGATACAGCTGACTTCTCCGTCCCATTCCAAATCTCATGGTCAACGCGTAATATACGGTGCAAGAATCACTGGCGACATTGGTTGTTAAGTCCTAGGTTATATGTTCATTTACCACTGGAACTCTTATAGTAGGTTATTACCTCATGGTAAATAACCTATAATCACATTATTATGAAAATAGTGTTTTCTGTCCTTTTTCAAATGCAGGTGATGACAACACTGGATTTGCAAAATACTTTACAGAAAATAATCAAAGGACATGAACAAGTGTGAACTTGCCTTTTGTGATTGCAAGATTATGCACTCACGGTCTTCAAGACAATATAAGATCCAATAGCTGAAATCTGCATCATTGGTCCGGTAAGGACTAATGTTTAAAGAAGCAAGATGCTTTTATGCATAAGTAATGTAATGCAAGTTGATAAACACGAATCCCGAGGATAACGTTGTTCTAGGGTTTGGATTCTGGAAAGGGTTTCCTTAGAATGTGTTGCCCTTTTAGCTTAAGTTTCACACATGTGCTTCTTATTAAGGCTTGTGAGTGTGTGGAAAACAACATGTATTTATACCACAACAAGATACACAGTATGGAATGCTACTCAAGGTTGCATACATCTTAATTGTTTGTCTTCCAGTTTTACTTTACAAGTAATGTCACTTATAAATAATTTAAGTATTAACAATCTTATTATACAAGTAAGGTATAAAGTAATGTGATTACTATTAATTTTCATATGTTGATTGAAGTGGCAAAACGAATAACTTTTGAAGAAAATCTTACTTAACTAAGTAGAAGTATTTAAGCTTTTAAGTTAACCTTATGAGGTGTTCTTTCTAGTTATAGTCTTTAAGTAATAAAGAATTGCTCCATTTGAATAATGACATCATTAGTATTTGAGACTTATCTATATTGGTTTTTAACTTGGTTAGTTTGGTATCGAGATGCACTAGGTCTTAATTGAAACAGACCAAAGTAAACTATAAAACACATAATGAAGTTTTATTATAACATTTAAAGTATTGTAGACCAAGGTTAACTTTAAAGACATAGATGGATTTGGTTATATTGCTTATGATATTTGTATCTTGTTTACTTTATAAGGTTTCTTACAGTTACTAAAGAATGGCATTACTTCTATTGGAGTAGTGGTTTCTTTACATTATAATTGTATAAAGGAATTTATCTCCCTATAAGGGTGTGGTTAATGTTTGTGAATAAATAAACAATATTATTTATTACTTATGAACTCACTTATAGTGTTTTGATTTGTTTATAAACTTGTGGTTAATATAAAGAATGGGTTTTATCTTATTATAATTATTCTTGGAGATTTTATAATGGATAAGAATTCTTTTATAACATAATTTATACTTATGGTTGAAAGATAATTTAATAAAATTGTATTTAAAGTGTGCTAGATCATTTTGACTTCACACAACAATATTTAAGACTAATACTTTTTATTAGACTCAATTCATTACTTTAAGAAATATTAACAAATTTTATTTGACATTATATGAATTATTAACTAAAGAAATAGGTTTAAATTCAAGTTATTAAAGTGTTTAACTTTTTATTTAACTTAAAAGTGGGATATCATATTTTTAACATGTAGGTATTATTTTTGTGATCATTTTGGTATTTTACATTATTTTTGTGATTTATAAATAATAAGATATGATTTTAATAAGGTTTATTACTTTATAATTACTTAATAAATAATAAATATTTAATTAAGAGAAATAATAATGCATGATTATAGTTTTAAACTCTAATTCTTATTTGTCTAAGATTTTTGGTA
This sequence comes from Avena sativa, assembly GCA_916181665.1. NCBI lineage: Eukaryota > Viridiplantae > Streptophyta > Magnoliopsida > Poales > Poaceae > Avena > Avena sativa. Next base: position 10,377,345 of record OV702279.1, read on the forward strand.
TTTTATTTAGATTTTTAACATTTACCATTATTAAAATATTAATTATCAAAGTATTAAAACTTTGTAAAGTATTTATTAAATAATATTTATTTAAATAATTATCATAATAATATTTAATAATAAAAGTTGTAGATTTTATTTTTCTAAACATTTTCATATATTATATGTATTTTTCTGATTTATAAAACAAAATTTATTAACTAAACAAGATTTAATTATTTTATATATATTGGAATTAATATGGTTTTATTTAATTCCCAGACAGAAAAGATATTGTGTACCTAGGCTAGAATTACCCACGGTCACTGACCAGTGGGCCAGTGACCACGTCATCCGCCACGCGTGCAAGGACCGAGTCAAATCGACTGACTGGGCTGGGCTGACGCGGTGCTGATGTCAGGGTGACATCATCCAAGGATGAACCTCCCAGATCGATTACCGATCGAAGGATTCTGCTCGTGCGTGCGGCTGAGATCGTGTGTATCGGAAAGAAGACATCGCGAGGTGCATTGTAGTGGAGGTGCAGCCCTCAAATGGTCACCGGAGTGCAGTGCACGGCGGCGACTGGCGGCTATGCACGGCGGCATTCGTTGGTGGCTCGATTCAGTAAGCAAGCGAGGCAAAGGAAGACGGCGGCGTGTTCAGTAGCTCACCCGGAATGCAGGGAAGTGGTCGTGGAGGCGAGCTGCAGCTGGAGACGGCGGCGATTGACGTCGGCGATGGCGTCGATGTCGGGGAAGAGGGACTAAATCCTGCAGTGAGGAATCTTCACGACCAGTGAGCCTTGGGGCAAACGACCAAGTCGAGCGTCGCGGTCTCCATGGTGGCCTCTGAATATCAAGGGGTGGCCGGAAGCGAGCTCTAGCTCGAACCACATCCAGTTAGGGTTTCAGCAAAACGGAAAAATGGAGAGGGGAAAAGGAATTAGGGTTCTTCAGCGGCATTCAGGGCTTCTTGTAGACGACCATGAGCGGTGGCATGGATCTTGGCGTGGCCGGACGTCATGGCGCGGCGGTGGACGGCGGCGATGCTGACAGCCAGCAGCTTGTGACGTCGGGGAGGAAGACGATGATGCATTTTTCGCGGAAAACCTCCTAGCAATTTTTCTGATTTGCTCCGCGGTCCCTCCTCGGTCCCACTTGTCAACCAGAGAGAAAGGCAGGCGGGGCTGGTCTTGGGCTATTACCGGGCTTCGGTTGGGTGACTGGAGTTGCTCGTGGGCGATGGATAAGAAAGAGGAAATGGGTCGTGGGCCAGATTTGGTGTGTCCTCTTTTTTTTCCTGGTTTTATTCCTTTTTCATTTTCTGTTTTGTTTTTAGGTTTGTATTTTATATTTGGATTGAAATTTTCTTTTTGAAATTTTATTTGCTAAGTACTTGCATCAACAATAAAGTTATTAAGAATCTATTTGTGAACTTTTATTATGTATTGTGATATTTTCTTTATTTCCTTTATATATATATCCTTTTTCTATTATTATTTGTGAGGGCCCTCAATATGAATTTAATTTGACAAAAAGTCATAAACTTATGTATTACTACCAACTAATGAGATTTTATTTCCATTAATATATAATATTGGGGCAACTTTTATATTTATACTTTATTTGGAGTAATTAAGTTTTAAAATATTTAATAATATTCATAGGGTTTAATTTTATATGTATTTCATCACGTAGTATATGATAAGATGGTTTATAATATTGAACTCCCACTTATTCCATGCTCATATGGAATGAGTGGTTTGAGAAATGGATTATAGACTTTGTCTAATGATTATAGATAGAATATTTATGAAATGTTGATGAGAGACTTATTAATAAGTTTAGAGTTCTGAATTGTAATTACTCACCCTAAGGTATAAGGTACTTACTATACTTATTTTCTTTTGTTGATGTGAATGAAGATTAATGGTTAATCATATTGTCTTTATGTTTGAGACCAGAATGATGTTATCTGGAATGTCTCATGAAAAGGATTTGATAAAAATAACTCCTAAGCACATATGGTTATGATAAATAGAAATGATAAAGATGTGCTTAATTGATTTGTTATAGGAAAATATTCCTATAAAGCATTGTGGAAATAAGATGATAGATCAACCATAAAAAGTGGATATTAGGTTTGGTCTTAGATTTAGGGTTTAGTGTTTAACAAAGATTCCTATATTCCATACTTCATAATTCTGGACTTCTGATTAAGGAATTCCTTTCCTAGATATATTACTTCTCTAGGTCCATCATCATGTGCTAACATGATGAGCTTTACTTCACAAGAATATTCTAATCCACCTTTTATCCTTCTAAATTTCATACTTGGTTATATAAACTACCTTTCCGCTGATAATCTCCAATCCAACAAGTGGTTACTTCTACTCCATTCATACTCTTCCTTAATCGTCCATCACTACATTTCTCTAATGGATGTATATAACAAATTCTACTCTCCTTAAGTGTTTAGTATTTCCCAAGAGGAAATACTGCTTCTTTAATCCAATGTTGCTCTAACATCATTTTAATCATACTATCTTGTCTCTACTTGACTCCAATATCTAACATTCTAACCTCACATTATATTAATGTGACTTGTAATGACTAATCTAGGATAATATATCTATACTACGGTTCAATCATGTTTTATCCACCAATGTCGCTTATACATGGTATAAGCATTCAATATTGGTGAATAAGGCATGATCATAATCCTTTGATCCTTTATGATTCAGGTTTCCAGTTGGCTAAACAAGGCTTCATCAATACAGCATTATAATTGTATTGAAATTATCTTCTTAGTATCTCTATTGGATTAAGGATGTTATTCATTTGCTTTGCCTTCTTAATCCAATAGGATTACTCATTGGTAACTATCTTCAGTGTTCATCCTTATAATCCTATTTGTTAACATATAATTGTATCTTCTACTTAACTCTTCTATCTATACATGTGTGAGTTAACTCCATCAATTATCATATTGTTCTTATCCTCTTCCAACACTCCCATCCTATAAATGATATCTAATACTAGCATTACTATTTACCTCTTCTTACTTCTTTCTTTATAGGCCTTAAGTGAATTCTATAATAAGGACAAGAGTTGATAGGTCAAGAATTGATAGATTAAGAATTGGTGAATCAATAGTTGATTGCTCAACATTGATGAACAACAAATATAAGAATAGGATTCAATAGAGATAATAAATATTGATATGGAAAGAAAGATATATGGTGAATGATCTTACTTTGGTTTCTTTCCTACTCAATCTCACTAGAGAGTTAAAGTTAGATATTTCCATGATACTCATGGTATAAGTAGATGGGATTAAGATATAGTTGTTACATTCTTATTATTTGTGTTGTATTTATAACTTGGTATTCATAAGTGATTATAATGAATACTATGATGTGATCACCTAAGGATCAAATGAAAATCACTAAGTAATGTTTTAGGGTTTAATTTTATTTCATTTGATCTACCCTTAGATCAAATCATGTTTACCCAAAATAAGGTTTTAGCAAAGGTCATATTGAAACTTATCGCAGTCAACTTGATGATCTACTTCAATTCCATCAGGTTAAGAGAAGCTTCAATCACTTCGACAAGTTTTTATTTAAAAGGGCGAAAATTATTCAGATTTTCTATGCATGAATGCAATGCACACATCTGTGTTCAGTTTATTTCTAAGCTCTAATGCTGGGATGTTACAGACTCTCCCCCTTAAAATAAACTTCGTCCTCGAAGTTCGCACTCTCATGTTTCGGAGTAAGGAATTGTCTTGCAATGATTACGATATGTCTCAAATCCATGTTAACCTCAATGGGAATAATTGTAATATCCCATATCCAGATCTTTTCCTTGAATCCTCATTATACTTGGCATCTCAAACCGGTTGTCTCTAATACTCCAAAGTTATCTTTACTATAGTCCCTTAAGAATATTTCCTTCTTATGAAATCCATAAATTAGGATCTCATCTTTAGTTCCTTATCCTGATTAGATATCCTAATCCAACTCCTTCATTTGATCATCGAACTTCCTTACTATATTGCATAAGGTCTAGGAAGTCTCACTAAAACAAGTTTTAAATTTCTAATAACCAATAGTTGTAGTCAAAAGACTAATTTTTGATTTATCATTGTATGATTTGTATTGGTAGTCCTTCCAAAGATTGGATTTGAACAAATTTAGTCCATACCCATTGGAATTTCTTATTATCTACAAATGCCCAAATGGATGTGATCTATTACCTCTTAAGGATCACTTAAGAGTTGCTTCTTTTAGAATTAGTCTGTTAAAACTATTCCATTTTATTTCTTCAAGCTTTTTACCTTATCAGGCTTTTAGACAATCTCTTGTTACTATCTTGAGTAATTCTATAATTATGACTTTATTTTAACCTTATGAAAATAAGACTTAATGTTGGCATAGGTTAGTATTTCCTCACCAATCTTTACTTGGAAAGTCAGATAACAATACTTCCACAATTTGTTTACTCTCCCCCTTAGGGTTTACTAATGTCTCTAAACTGCCTTATAAAGTATTTCTTGATTCTATAAATAGAATGTTGGTCTTTGTTCAGCTTATACTTTACCTAATTTGTTCTTATGAAAGATTGTACGGTGTATCCACACAATTGTGGATCTCCGAAGTGAATCTTTCAGCATTATTTGTCTTACTTACTATTTGGACGTTTTCGCTTTGATAAGTCAATTTTCGCGAAGCGCCTCGAAAGACGATCGCTTTAATTTTATAATATTTCATGTCTTTCTTAGCTTAGGCCAAATTTTATGCTCTTTATGCAACCATTAAGATGATCTGGTTAACTATGTCAACCAACACCGGCTGCGGACAAGATACCAATTGTGGATCAAATACCACCATGGATCAAATACCAGCTGTGGGTAATTACCAGTTGCGAACCATCCTAGGGTGTATGTATTACCCTACGGTTCCTAACATCCTTATGGCATTCCCTCTGAATTGTCAGAGCTTGAATACCATTTTGGTTCCAAAGCTACTTCTTTGTACTTATTCATGATACTTCCATGAACTTGTATAATTACTCCATTGACTTCTTAGCAACATTACCTACTTTAGGGTGAATTTAAATTCATCACCTCTTGTTGCTCCATATATTTTCTATATTAATATTCCTTCTTATTGTTGATTAGTGATGATCTAAGCTTGATCCATCCTTCAAATTGTGTTGATACTACTTATATTTGGCTTTACCCTTCAGGTAGGTCTTCATCTTGGTCTTCGAAACTCGTCACTCCCTTACACGAATTCCCATTTCTATCTAGGTCTATGACATCAAGTAGTAAGGCTGGTCATAGTGGGAAGTAACTTAGAGTAGTAACATGCGTATGTTACTAGTCTAAGTTACTATCTCCATAGTGGAAAATAACATATGTATGGTGTCATGCAAAGGCTTATTTATTGCAATGTAGACTCATTTTGTCTTGAAATGTGTGATGTTACGGTAACATAGCTAGTTACCACAAGCTTCTCTTTCATCATTTAATTACATGCCATGTCATCTAAATGCTTAGTTGGCAATACATGTAGGACTATGTTACTACTCAAGTTACTCCCACTATGACTAGCCTAACTGGATGTTGCAACATGCATTTGCACATCAGGTCAAACTTCATGTATAGACCTAGTCAATCAAGAATATCCAAGAAAAACAAATAAATTCAAATGTGGTACATATAACACACAATATTCTAAGCCCAGAATATAGTAGTTGAGTATAATATCTCTAGAATTCAGGCTTAGCTGTGTAGTATATGAAACCTCCTCGTATAGGTTTACATCGTGATACTTAGCACATAGGGTCAAACTATTCTTTGTTTCTTAATTTACCCAAATTGCTCAATTGCAATAGGATAATCTTAAGCAAAGTGGTCTCAATTTGGTTTTGACTAATCTTTAGTCTCACCTATGGAATAATTAACTATATTCAACCTTTCTTTATTAATAAACTATCCTCACATGATTTCTCTAAATAACTAATAAGGTTCTTTTGAACCCCTAAGATTGAAGGTTATCACTATTTTATGACACCTTTGACTTCAATCTTGATTCTACCAAGTTATCTTATTACTCTATCTAAAGATAATTTACTAATTACTCATCATATTTATACTCTCATCACGGTTTCGGAGCTAATCTCACCATGATCTTATTATGTTTTACCTGTACATTATGATTTAAGTGTTAATCTAGCCATGATGACTTTATTTCACATGACTCTATCATTTAGTCTTATCATAATTTCACTTCATCACGTGAAATTCTCAAGTGAATCCCACATGATTACTACTCATTACATCAGCATTGATCCTAATGGTATTCATTATGTTGCCTTTGGTTATCAACTGACACTAAGATTTTACTGTTCTTACTTAAATTCTAGGGTTAAGATGTACTATTAGGACTGCTTCAATTGATGTCTTACACTTCCTACAGTATCTTGGTGGTTTATGTCTCCCTCGGAGGACACTAAAGATACCTATACTTGAGAAAAGATAAAATAATTACTCTTAAGAAAGAATGACTTAAGCATATGACTTAGGTGTGACAAGGTTATCCTCAAGTGGATACTCATCGCAAGTCATAAGAATATTTAGTTTAGATAAGATGGCTTCTATAGTCACTATCCAACCTACAGATCTTCCTAAAAGGTTTTAATCCTAAGGTCAAACATATGCTCTGATACCAACTGCGGTGACCCAGCATACCACTTCATGATGTAGTACACTATAGTCGTTGACTTAACACCAATGAAACACCGTTCACTAGTATTACATCCCTCAGAGTAGTACAACAGAAACACAGCAGGTCCAAGACATGACTATATGTTACAACTCAACTCTTTACACAAGTTCTAGATAACACTCAAGGTTAAAGAGAGAGAAAGAAACTTCTTACAAAGAAGAATTAGAAATAAACAACTCAAGACTATTATACTATTATGACTAGTATTTTAATTAATGGTCTGGTATTACTGCTATTGCAATACGCAATAGAAGTAGGTTCTATGGATAGAAATTCTATTCTTATCTAATCAGTAACTTCGTCTTCACTTGAGATGATGTATATGTTGACTTCCTTTACTTCATTGAAGAGCTTGAGCTTTTGATGATGATTTCTGGAGCATACTTGATGTAGACGTCGTCTTAATGACTTCAGAATCTAGCAAGGGTTAATAAGATACTTTGAGTACGAGCGTACTCAGCAAGTTCACTAGAAAAGGAGTGTTTGATGCACTATATCTATATCCACAGACCATAGGTCGTAGGCAATGCAGGTTTTCGTAAACATTTCTTCAAAGGTTGCTTTTATTCTGAAAAGCTATGTCCGTCAGCCTTCACGGGTTTACCAGAACTTTCATGGAGTTCCTTTCCCGCCGCGTTCGCAGCTCCTTCCCAGAACAGGGAGTAACATGTTACAGTTTTTACACTCTACAGAGGTGCGTCACTTTACCCATGAGAGATCTTAGTTTTGTTGCACATCCGAATTGCAGGTTCGTTCACACTTCCTTGGTGTGAGGCCCAGACTAAGATCCAAGCCAATCACTGCCTTCTCCGCGACCCTGCATGTCTCCCTGGTGTACGCCATCCCACCTATTGAATTACGGCAATGGAAGTATAGACCGCTCAGATGCCAGAACTATCATGGAACGTTGAGGGCTCCCACCCATATGCTGCATATCCTCTACGAATTACCATAAATAATATGCACGCTACGAGTGATAACAGCCATGACCCGCACATCCAGCTCCATGCGAGAGGGAAAAGATACAGCTGACTTCTCCGTCCCATTCCAAATCTCATGGTCAACGCATAATATACGGCGCAAGAATCACTGGCGACATTGGTTGTTAAGTCCTAGGTTATATGTTCATTTACCACTGGAACTCTTATAGTAGGTTATTACCTCATGGTAAATAACCTATAATCACATTATTATGAAAATAGTGTTTTCTGTCTTTTTCAAATGCAGGTAATGACAACACTGGATTTGCAAAATACTTTACAGAAAATAATCAAAGGACATGAGAAAGTGTGAACTTGCAAGATTATGCACTCACGGTCTTCAAGACAATATAAGATCCAATAGCTGAAATCTGCATCATTGGTCCGGTAAGGACTAATGTTTAAAGAAGCAAGATGCTTTTATGCATAAGTAATGTAATGCAAGTTGATAAACACGAATCCCGAGGATAACGTTGTTCTAGGGTTTGGATTCTGGAAAGGGTTTCCTTAGAATGTGTTGCCCTTTTAGCTTAAGTTTCACACATGTGCTTCTTATTAAGGCTTGTGAGTGTGTGGAAAACAACATGTATTTATACCACAACAAGATACACAGTATGGAATGCTACTCAAGGTTGTATACATCTTAATTGTTTGTCTTCCAGTTTTACTTTACAAGTAATGTCACTTATAAAGAATTTAAGTATTAACAATCTTATTATACAAGTAAGGTATAAAGTAATGTGATTACTATTAATTGTCATATGTTGATTGAAGTGGCAAAACGAATAACTTTTGAAGAAAATCTTACTTAACTAAGCAGAAGTATTTAAGCTTTTAAGTTAACCTTATGAGGTGTTCTTTCTAGTTATAGTCTTTAAGTAATAAAGAATTGCTCCATTTGAATAATGACATCATTAGTATTTGAGACTTATCTATCTTGGTTTTTAACTTGGTTAGTTTGGTATCGAGATGCACTAGGTCTTAATTGAAACAGACCAAAGTAAACTATAAAACACATAATGAAGTTTTATTATAACATTTAAAGTATTGTAGACCAAGGTTAACTTTAAAGACATAGATGGATTTGGTTATATTGCTTATGATATTTCTATCTTGTTTACTTTATAAGGTTTCTTACAGTTACTAAAGAATGGCATTACTTCTATTGGAGTAGTGGTTTCTTTACATTATAATTGTATAAAGGAATTTATCTCCCTATAAGGCTGTGGTTAATGTTTGTGAATAAATAAACAATATTATTTATTACTTATGAACTCACTTATAGTGTTTTGATTTGTTTATAAACTTGTGGTTAATATAAAGAATGGGTTTTATCTTATTACAATTATTCTTGGAGATTTTATAATGGATAAGATTTATTTTATAACATAATTTATACGTATGGTTGAAAGATAATTTAATAAAATTGTATTTAAAGTGTGCTAGATCATTTTGACTTCACACAACAATATTTAAGACTAATACTTTTTATTAGACTCAATTCATTACTTTAAGAAATATTAACAAATTTTATTTGACATTATATGAATTATTAACTAAAGAAATAGGTTTAAATTCAAGTTATTAAAGTGTTTAACTTTTTATTTAACTTAAAAGTGGGATATCACATTTTTAACATGTAGGTATTATTTTTGTGGTCATTTTGGTATTTTACATTTATTTTGTGATTTATAAATAATACGATATGATTTTAATAAGGTTTATTACTTTATAATTACTTAATAAATAATAAATATTTAATTAAGAGGAATAATAATGCATGATTATAGTTTTAAACTCTAATTCTTATTTGTCTAAGATTTTTGGTATTTTATTTAGATTTTTAACATTTACCATTATTAAAATATTAATTATCAAAGTATTAAAACTTTGTAAAGTATTTATTAAATAACATTTAGTTAAATAATTATCATAATAATATTTAATAATATTTTTAAGTTGTAGATTTTATTTTTCTAAACATTTTCATATATTATATGTATTTTTATGATTTATAAAACAAAAGTTATTAACTAAATAAGATTTAATTATTTTATGTATATTGGAATTAATATGGTTTTATTTAATTCCCAGACAGAAAAGATATTGTGTAACTAGGCTAGAATTACCCACGGTCACTGACCAGTGGGCCAGTGACCACGTCATCCGCCATGCGTGCAAGGACCGAGTCAAACCGACTGACTGGGCTGGGCTGACGCGGAGCTGATGTCAGGGTGACATCATCCAAGGATGAACCTCCCAGATCGATTACCGATCGAAGGATTCTGCTCGTGCGCGCGGCTGAGATTGTGTGTATCAGAAAGAGGGCATCGCGAGGTGCATTTTAGTGGCGGTGCAGCCCTCAAATGGTCACCGGAGTGCATTGCACGGGTGGCGGCTTTGCACGGCGGCGTTCGTCGGTGGCTCGATTCAGGAAGCAAGCGAGGCAAAGGAAGACGGCGGCGTGTTCAGTAGCTCACCCGGAATGCAAAGAAGTGGTCGTGGAGGCGAGGTGCAGCTGGAGACGGCGGCGATTGACGTCGGCGACGGCGTCGGTGTCGGGGAAGATGGCCTAAATCCTGCAGCGAGGAATCTTCACGACCAGCGCGCCTTGGGGAAAACGACCAAGTCGAGCGTCGCGGTCTCTGTGGTGGCCTCTGAATATCAAGGGGTGGCCGGAAGCGAGCTCTAGCTCGAACCACATCCAGTTAGGGTTTCGGCAGAACGAGAAAATGGAGAGGGGAAAAGGAATTAGGGTTCTTCGGCGGCGTTCAGGGCTTCTTGTAGACGACCATGAGCGGTGGCGTGGATCTTGGCACGGCCGGACATCATGGCGCGGCGGCGGACGGCGGCGATGCTGACAGCCAACTGCTTGTGACGTCGGGGAGGAAGACGACGATGTATTTTTCGTGGAAAACCCCCTAGGAATTTTTCTGATTTGCTCCACGGTCCCTCCTCGGTCCCACTTGTCAACCAGAGAGAAAGGCAGGCTGGGCTGGTCTTGGGCTGTTACCGGGCTTCGGTTGGGTGACTGGAGTTGCTCGTGGGCGATGGATAAGAAAGAGGAAATGGGTCGTGGGCCAGATTTGGTGTGTCCTCTGTTTTTTCCTGGTTTTATTCCTTTTTCATTTTCTGTTTTGTTTTCAGGTTTGTATTTTATATTTGGATTGAACTTTTCTTTTTTAAATCTTATTTGCTGAATACTTGCAGCAACAATAAAGTTATTAAGAATATATTTGTGAACTTTTATTATGTATTGTGATATTTTCTTTATTTCCTTTATATATATCCTTTTTCTATTATTATTTGTGAAGGCCCTTAATATGAATTTAATTTGACAAAAATTCATAAACTTATCATAGAATGTATTACTAACTAATGATATTTTATTTCCATTAATATGTAATATTGGGGCAACTTTTATATTTATACTTTTATTTGGAGTAATTAAGTTTTAAAATATTTAATAATACTCATAGGGTTTATTTTTATATGTATTTCATCACATAGTATATGATAAGATGGTTTATAATATTGAACTCCCACTTATTCCATGCTCATATGGAATGAGTGGTTTGAGAAATGGATTATAGACTTTGTCTAATGATTATAGATAGAATATTTATGAAATGTTGATGAGAGACTTATTAATAAGTTTAGAGTTCTAAATTGTAATTACTCACCCTAAGGTATAAGGTACTTACTGTACTTATTTTCTTTTGTTGATGTGAATGAAGATTAATGGTTAATCATATTGTCTTTATTTTTGAGACCAGAATGATGTTATCTGGAATGTCTCATGAAAAGGATTTGATAAAAATAACTCCTAAGCACATATGGTTATGATAAATAGAAATGATAAAGATGTGCTTAATTGATTTGTTATAGGAAAATATTCCTATAAAGCATTGTGGAAACAAGATGATAGATCAACCATAAAAAGTGGATATTAGGTTTGGTCTTAGATTTAGGGTTTAGTGTTTAACAAAGATTTCTATATTCCATACTTCATAATTCTGGACTTCTGATTAAGGAATTCCTTTCCTAGATATATTACTTCTCTAGGTCCATCATCATGTGCTAACATGATGAGCTTTACTTCACAAGAATATTCTAATCCACCTTTTATCCTTCTAAATTTCATACTTGGTTATATCAACTACCTTTCCGCTGATAATCTCCAATCCAACAAGTGGTTACTTCTACTCCATTCATACTCTTACTTAATCGTCCATCACTACATTTCTCTAATGGATGTATATAACAAATTCTACTCTCCTTAAGTATTTAGTATTTCCCAAGAGGAAATACTGCTTCTTTAATCCAATGTTGCTCTAACATCATTTTAATCATACTATCTTGTCTCTACTTGACTCCAATATCTAACATTCTAACCTCACATTATATTAATGTGACTTGTAATGACTAATCTAGGATAATATATCTATACTACGGTTCAATCATGTTTTATCCACCAATGTCGCTTATACATGGTATAGGCATTCAATATTGGTGAATAAGGCATGATCATAATCCTTTGATCCTTTATGATTCAGGTTTCCAGTTGGCTAAACAAGACTTCATCAATACAGCATTATAATTGTATTGAAATTATATTCTTAGTATCTCTATTGGATTAAGGATGTTATTCATTTGCTTTGCCTTCTTAATCCAATAGGATTACTCATTGGTAACTATCTTCAGTGTTCATCCTTATAATCCTATTTGTTAACATATAATTGTATCTTCTACTTAACTCTTCTATCTATACATGAGTGAGTTAACTCCATCAATTATCATATTGTTCTTATCCTCTTCCAACACTCCCATCCTATAAATGATATCTAATACTAGCATTACTGTTTACCTCTTCTTACTTCTTTCTTTATAGGCCTTAAGTGAATTCTATAATAAGGACAAGAGTTGATAGGTCAAGAATTGATAGATTAAGAATTGGTGAATCAATAGTTGATTTCTCAACATTGATGAATAACAAATATAAGAATAGGATTCAATAGAGATAATAAAGATTGATATGGAAAGAAAGATATATGGTGAATGATCTTACTTTGGTTTCTTTCCTACCTAATCTCACTAGAGAGTTAAAGTTAGATATTTCCATGATACTCATGGTATAAGTAGATGGGATTAAGATATAGTTGTTACATTCTTATTATTTGTGTTGTATTTATAACTTGGTATTCATAAGTGATTATGATGAATACTATGATGTGATCACCTAAGGATCAAATGAAAATCACTAAGTAATGTTTTAGGGTTTAATTTTATTTCATTTGATCTACCCTTAGATCAAATCATGTTTACCCAAAATAAGGTTTTAGCAAAGGTCATATTGAAACTTATCGTAGTCAACTTGATGATCTACTTCAATTCCATCAGGTTAAGAGAAGCTTCAATCACTTCAACAAGTTTTTATTTAAAAAGCACGAAAATTATTCAGATTTTCTATGCATGAATGCAATGCACACATTTGTGTTCAGTTTATTTCTAAGCTCTAATGCTGGGTTGTTACAGTTGTTTTCTCCCTAGTGGCAACAACACATCTACAACCTTAGAGATTTCTGTCACTTCCCTTAGATTAAATAGAGGCATGAACCCACTATCTAGCATAAATACCCCCTCTTGGAGTCACTAGCAACTACTCGACCAAGATAGCTACTAACAACAAAGAGCATGCAAGATCACAAACAACACAGACATGATAGAATCAATAAGACAAAACCATTAATTAGTCTGACATAGTAATCTCAATATCCATCGGACCCCCGCAAACACAACATGCATGATTACAAATAGATGGGATCTTGATCATGAACGGAGCTCACAAGATCTAAACATGATAGCAAAAAGGAGGAGATACAACCATATAGCTACTACATGGACCCGTAGTCCAAGGTGGAACTACTCACGCTTCATACTGGAGGCTGGCATGATGAAGAAGAAGGCCTCCGAGATGATCTCCCCTTCGGTAGGGTGTCGGGAAGAGCTTCAGATCCCCCCGATCTAGGGACGATGGTGGCGGCGGCTACAGACAGTTTCGTGGAATATTGGTCGGGTACTTAGGGTTTATGCATCGGGGGTCTTTATAGGCGAAGAGGCGAGGCAGGGGCGGCCAGGGTGGTCACACCCCCCAGGCGCGGGCTAGGCCCAGCCGTACCGCCAGGGGGTGTGTCCCCCTGGTGGATCTCCTCCGTCTCGTACTCTAGCTTCGTGTTCCCCACGGTAAAATATTGACTTTGACTTTTGTCCCGTCCAATTCCGAGAATATTGATTTTTTGCCTTTCTGGAACCAAAAACAAAAGAAAATAGGCAACTGGCACTGTGGCATCTTGTTAACAGTTTAGTACCAGAAAACATATAAAAAAACCTCAAAGTGTAGACAAAACAAAGCAAAGTAGATATTAAACAAGCATGGAACATCAAAAATTATAGATACGTTTCCGACGTATCAGTGACCAAGACGACAGTGCCACATATAGGTTGAGTTATCGCTTAATTTCAAACCTTTAGCCTCAATATTATTAACATGTGTATTACTACAATCGAGATTCAACAAGAATAAACCATCTATCAAAGGTGCATGTGCACAAAACATATTACTCATATAAATCAAACAACCATTATTCTCGGATTTAAACAAGTAACCGTCTCAAAATAAACATGATCCGTATATAATGTTCATGCTCATCGCAAACACCAAATAACAATTATTTAAGTATAAAACTAATCCCGATGGTAGATGAAGAGGTAGCGTGCTGACCGCGATCACATCAACCTTTGATACATTTCCAACGCGCATCGTCACCTCGTTCTTCGCTAGTTTCCGTCTATTCTGCAGCACCTGTTTCGAGTTACAAATATGAGGAACTAAACCAGTATCAAATACCTAGGCACTACTACGACTACTAGTAAGATACACATCAATAACATGTATATCGGATATACCTTTCTTCTTGATGTTTCCGTTCTTCAGATCCGCCAAGTACTTAGGGCAATTCCGCTTCCAGTGACCTTCTCCCTTGCAGTAAAAGCACTCAGTATCAGGCTTAGGCCCAGCCTTGGTCTTCTTCGCCGACGCGGTAGCTTTCTTACCGCCCTTCTTGAAGTTTCACTTTTTCTTAGGCTTTCCTTGCTTCTTGAATTTGGTGGTCTTATTGACCATAAACACTTGGTGCTCTTTCTTGATCTCCACTTCAGCAGACTTCAACATAGAGAAGAGTTCTGGCAACATCTTATCCATGCGTTGCATGTTGTAGTAGATCACAAAGTTCTTGTAACTTGGTGGTAGTGATTGGAGGACACGATGAATCCCCAAAGCATTAGGAATTATTATTCACAAGCTATAGAGCTTATTGGCGTGCTTAGACATCTTAAGTGCATGCTCACTGACGGAGCTGCCCTCCTCCATCTTGCAGTTAAGGAACTTTTCAGAAGCTTCATAACTCTCAACTGCTGCATGAGCCTCAAATATCATTTTGAGTTCACGGACAATATCATGTGGGTCAGAGTTCTCAAACCTATTTTGAAGCTCCGATTCCAAAACATACAAGATAGCACACTGAACCGTGGAGTACTAATTATTTCGAGTACGGAAAACATTTTTCTCATCACCGGTAGCATCTTTTGCAGGAGGGTCACCTAGTGGTGCATCCAACACATAGGTCAACTGACTAGCATTGAGGAAAATCCTCAAATTCGGAACCAATCCTTGAAGTTGCTTCCATTGTTTTTCAACTTTTCTTTCACTAGGAACGCATTAAAATTGATGGTAGGGGCCGTCATTGATCTACAACATATTTGCAATAGTTTAGACTAAGTTTATGACAAATTGAGTTCTAATTAATAGTTAAATTAACCTAGGTAAACTGCCACTCAAAACAATATACCTCACATTGTTTTAGTGATGACATGAACCAAATCCACTACATCAAAACCGATCATCACGAGAGATGATGTAGTTTCAAAGGCGAACAATCAACATGGTCAGCATATCTACTATATGACTCATGCTTTACCTTTCGGTGATCCGTGTTCCGAGACCATGTCTGTACATGCTAGTCTCATCAAGATCAAACCTTAGTTTCCGCATGAGCAAATATAGCTTGCTCCCGTTATATACACTCGCATAATCTAACACATCCGATCATCACATGGTACTTTGAAACAACGAGTCTTGGCAACGATGCCTACTTAGGATGAACACTTTATAACTTGATATTTTGTGAGAGGGATCATCTTATAATGCTACTGTTGTTAACTAAGCAATACAAGATGCATAAAAGGATTAACATCACATGCAATTCCAAATATGTGATATGATATGGCCTTTCTTCTTGTGCCTTCGATCTCCATCTTCAAGCACAAACATGATCTCCATCATCACCAGCGTGGCATCAAGGTCAATGGCACCGCTCCATGGTTGTCGTCCACCAACATCAAATATTACAACTACTTTGAGTAATAGACACGCAGGTCTTAACAAAATTAAAATACAACCATAAGGCTCCTGCCGCTTGCCGACTTACAATAAGGAACATTGCATACATCATATATAATCACAATCATGGCCATATCAGATCACAGCACACCCCTGCAAAACAAAGTTAGATGCCTCTAATTTTCTTTGCATATTTTACGTGGTTTGGGACTTTCAATAAGTATCGTTCTAACTTACGAAAAAGAACCACAACGTTGATGCTTGAACTATCAAGTGCCCGTTGTAAATTGAATCTTTACTATGATGGGAGAGACAGACACCTGCAAAGCCACTTATGCAATAGAAGTTGCATGTTGAGTGTGGTTCAAGTCTCATGAACGATGTCATCTAAGGTTAGCCCGGGTCGCTTCATCCCACCATACCGCAAGATGCAAAGTACACAAGAAGAAATTGATAATAAAAGCACCACCGCCCATAATGACCATTTTGTTGTACTTGTGCAACAGATCTACATATAAACCTGGCTCTGATACCACTGTAGGGGTTCGTAGCATGGAAAACAAAAAAATTCTACCGCATGAACACACACAAGAAAATATCTATCTACTAGATTGTAGCAACGAGTCGATAGAGTACTCACCCTCGAAGATTCCAAAGCGGTAAACGAGAGCAGATTCTCATGGGTGATGTAGTCATTCACTTTCCGATCTCAAGATCGCGAAGACGATCCTTCCGGCGCCGCATTCTGGCAGCGCTCCCACATTCGGTCACACGTTCGGTACTTGTTGAAGACCTTCCTCTCCCTTGTTCCAGTAGGCAGCGGAGGTTGTAGTTCTCTCCTCGCAATTCCGGCAGCACGACGACATGGTGTCGAAGTTAGAGGGGAAATCCCGCACGGCTTCGTCTTAAGCCGAAGAGGGTTATGGTGGAGTAGTAGCATTTCCCCGGATTCTAGGGTTTATAAGCTGGAGAGGAGGAGGTGGGGCCGGCTATGACTAGGGTGGCGGCGGCACGGTAGCAGCGGCGACAGGCGGCGGCTTGGGGGGTGGGGCTTGTGGTGGTCTTGAGGGCACCCCCTCCCCTCTATTTATGAGAGGGAGGGGCAGCTAGGGAGAGGGGAGTTCGAATCCTTCCCCAACTCCCTCTCCTACTAGGCGTGTGGTGGAGGGAGAGAAGGATTCTCTCCTTCCTCCACTAGGAAATATTGTCCCGGTTTGACTTTTCAAACTTGCCTTTTGACTTTCAATTTTGGAGTTTAATTTCTTTGTTTCAAACGCCCAGGCAAGTGATCTAGGACATGATGCAATCATTCCACTTAGTCATGACATATTCATGTACTCTTCCCCTTCTAGTCCGGTGAACCTTCTAGACCCTTCTAGATCATTCTGGTGAAAACACCAGAATCATTCCCGAACTCCGGAATTGGACTCTCCTTATATGAATCTTATTCTCCGGACCATTACGAATCTCCTTGTGATATCCCGGATCCCATTTGATACTCCTAACAACATTCGGTCTTCCTACTTACATTCCATATCTACTAAACAACATTGAATCCTTAAGTGTGTCTCCCTACGGTTCGTGAATTATGCAAACATGATCGAGACTCTTCTCTGATCAATAACCAATAGAGGAATCTATAAGTTCATATGGCTCCCACATATTTATATGATTACTTTGCGATCGAATGAACCATTTACATATGATACCAATTTCCCTTTGTCTCGCGATATTTTACTTATCCGAGGTTTGATCATCGGTATCTCTGTATACCTAGTTCAACCTCGTTATCGATAAGTACTCTTTTCTCGTTCCCGTGATATGTGATCCCTTATGAGACAGTCACATGCTAGCAAGCTAACTGGATGACATTCCACCAAGAGGGCCCAGAGTATATCTATCTGTCATATGGATGGACAAATCCCACTCTTGATCCATATGCCTCAACACATACTTTCCGAACACTCAATGCCACCTTTATAGCCACCTAGTTACGATGTGGTATTTGATGTCATCAAACTATCCATCCAGTGATAGTGATTAGCATGATCTCATGGTCGAAGGAATTAGGTTACTATGTATCAGAAAGCTTATAGCAAACGAACTAATGAATGACTTGATCTTTATGCTACGCTTATCTATAGGAGTATGTCCAAAACATCATTCTCCTAAAGATATGATCTTGTCGTTAATAACATCTCAATGTTCATGATTAGGAAACCATGATCATTTACTAACCAACAAGCTAGTGTTACAAAGAGGCTTCACTAGGGACTCTAACAAGTTTACAAATCACACAAGTATTAATGTTTCCGATTAATACAATTATAGCATGAATGTAAACATTTATCATAAACACAAAGATATAATAATAACTACTTTTATTATTGCCTCTAGGCATATCTCCAACAAACTCCGTGAGAGCATCCCAAGCTTCTTTTGCAGTGTTGAGGTGTTCAATGTGAGGGTAATCCTTTGTACCCAATCCTTGTTGTATCATGTGCAAAGCGGTGGCATTGAGTTGACTATTGACAACTTCTCTTATTGTCAAGTTGGATGGATCCACAATACGGAGTCCTTCTTCAATGATATTACATAACTCAATACAAGATCTGTGCACATGAGATTTCATTAGTGATTGCCATAGAGCAAAAGTAGATGCAACAAGCTTAGGTGGGTCTCCTCTATTGTTTATATTAGGGTGAGGAATTGTAGGGTCGGGAGAGTACCATCCTTGAGCCTCATGGTGCTCTCCCTTCCCACCATCCTTTTTGGTGGAGGGATTAGTGTTTTCATTTTTCCCCACCACCACAACTACGGGTGCTGACGAGGCATTCACCTTTGGAGGTGGTGGTAGACCCTCTTGAGGTGAGGGGGAGATGAGGCTTTAAAAAATTGCTCGAATAGATCGCCCAATTGTTTGATCTCGCTGCCCAAGGTGGAGCTCAAGTTTGTTTCCAAATTCTTGAGGTCCGTCATGGACACCATGGTACTAGCATCATCCCCTACCTCATCCCCTTTGCTACCCATTTATTCTTAGGCGTTAAAGCTCGAATAAAGAGTCGAGGCTATGATACCAATTGAAAGGATCGTATGAGCACCTAGAGGGGGTGAATAGGTGCTACTTCAAATTTTACTCCTTTTCAAATTAGGGTTTGACACAACAGGTAAATTCTCTAGATTATGCAACTAAGGCGAATTTACCTATATGTCAATCTAGCACATACACTAAGCAAGAACAAGATAAGTAAAGTGTGGTGAAGGATATAAGTAACCAAAGTGGAGCACACGGAGACACAAGGGTTTGTTTCACGTAGTTCCTTCCTTTTGAGGGGAAGTACGTCTACGTTTGGAGAGGGGGTGGTTTCAAACCATCAACGCCACGACAGGCCTCCCTTGTTCTCCGATGAACCTCACCCCAATGGGTTTGATTCACCTCTTCCACTATAACGACAACCTTAGAGGTGGAAGCCGACTCCTTTACAACAAGTTCGAGGCACACATCCACAACCTAATAGGAGGCTCCTGAATACAAGAAAGCTGTCAAACAATCAAAGAAAAGATTGTAAGAACCAAATCAAAAGCTAGGGTTTCCAAAGAAACACTAGAGCAAGGGGCCCTCAAGTGAATGAGAGGGAAATGAAGATCTCTCCTGGTGAAGCTATAGATCAAGGCCTCCTCCTTTGATTCTCCAAAGATCAATGACTTTGGATGGTTGGATAAAGAGATCTTGTTGATTTGGTGGCTCAAATGGTGGTGGAGTTTATGAGTGGGTCGAGTAGCTAGAGGAAGGGGATAAGGTCCCCTATTTATAGTCCACCACTCACTGAACCGTTTTCTGACCGTTGGGTGACTTGTTAGACCGGAGACTTCGGACCGTAGACCTGAGACTCCGGTCTACACCGGAGACTCCATCCAATCTCCGAATTGAGCTTCGAACCACCATACAGACTGTCCCAGTGCCCCTGGGAAAATCTCATCTAGAGACTCTTCAAAGATTCAGAACCATGTGCACTAGAGACTCCAGTCTAGCCACACCGGAGACTCCGGTCTGAGTGCTTGGACCGGACACTCCGGACTGTCTTCGGTCGATCTCCGGACCCTCATGCAGTACTTCCTGGGCTGATTTCTGGAGCCCCCTCCGGAGATTCATGGGGAAACTCTAGACAACACCGGAGACTCCGATCCAGTCAGACCAGAGACTCCGGTCTGGAGTTCCTAGAAACCTGCATATTTTGCAGGGAAAATTCCACAGTCCAAGGTCCTTTTCACTTTTCATTATATCAACTTGTAGACATTAGCATACTATAAAATGATTTGCGAGTTGTTAACGAACACCAAAATATACTAAGTAAATGTCCTTTCACATTTGAACAAATTAGGGGGGGTGTTGCTGCTGCTACGACTACGGCTGGAGGAGGACGTCGCGGTGACTACTCACCGCCGTTGCCGCGGCCACCGTTGCCACTACCTCCGGCCCCGTCGATCACCGTCCTAGCGGACTAGATGGCCCGCTGCTGGATGCATTCGCAGTGACGGTTGCGGCCATGCGCATGGTCGCGAGCAAACGCCTTGCCCGCCGCCTTCCTGCGGTACTCCGCCGCCCGGTTCGCCGGGGCCTTGTCCATCTCGGTGGACCAGTGGTCCCTCGCCTCCTGGTCGGTGAGCTCATTCGCCTCAGCCGCGAGCAACTCCACCGGAGAAGGAGCCGAAAACGGAGCACCATTGGGGCCGAAGCCCAGCACCTGCACTATCTGCACGGGGACGACGATCGGCGCCTCTAGTTGGTCCACCTCCTCCCCCTCCTTTTCTTTATCCTCCGACACTTCCGTCTCGTCGCCGTCGATGATACCCCACGCAATCGCCGCCTCAGCGTCCAAAGCCACGCTCTCCTCCTCTGCCACTGAGTCGGCGACATGCTCGTGCTGCGCGTCCTCCGTGTCGCTGCGCACTTTGGCGGAGTGGCGTACCTCCTCCAGCGTGGTCATGGCTGCCTTGTGGCGGATGTAGCAAAAAGTCGTTGATGCGGCCTCCAAGGCCACCACCTCCACCGCCTCCTTGGCGGCGACGTGGTGTATGTCGTTCACCGCCCATTGGGCGGCCACCATGGCCACCGCCTCCACCACCCGTTGAAGTGTCATCTCAGTGACATGACCTTCCTTTTCGAAGGCCAGCACCTGCGCATCGCTCATGCGCCGGGCCAGTAGTGTGGCCTCGAGGTGGACCTCGTCGACCTCCACGTACAGGTAGAAGGTGTGGCATATCTCTCATATCTTTGTCCAGTTGGCAATCTTGTGGCGAGGCATGGCTGCTGGTGGCTGGCATTTTTCCGGTTGCTGGTTTGGTCTTACTTTGGGGCTTGTTGTCTCCGCCACGTCGGCGGCCGTCTTTTATAAACCGTGGCGGAGGCGGGAAACGACCTGGGATGCGCGGGGAGTTTTCTCGCCACGGGAAGCGAGGCGCGTGCGGGAAACGATGGCGGGAAATGCCTGCCGTGTGGGAAGCCACCGGCGCTGCTAGACGACGTCGCGTCGCCATTATCGTTCCATCACGAGAGTGTCAACTGGTGACAGCGGGAGGAAGACAGACATGACAGATTGCAGAAGTATAGATTGTATTGATATTGCAAGAGATGATTACAACATGAGCCCTTGGGTTGTTTATATAGTACTAGACGACTTGGGGGGCAAGAAGACTACTAGAGATAGAATTGGATTACAATATTAAACTACCTAATATAACGTAATCGATATATACTCTAACACCCCCCGTGGTCAGATCGGTAGTGACGCGGACGCTCTGACTGGAGCATAAGCCAGAGGTGAGGTGGTAGCCCTTGTTGCCAATGTCGATGTAGCCGGGTGTGAGGGCGTTTTAGTTGTGGTCAATGGTGTCGTTGGTGAAGTTACCGCCGTTGATGAAGTCGATGATGTTGTTGTGTTATGGTCAATGTCGTCGTTGAGCCTGGAGAATTCACCGTAGTAGTTGAGGTAGTCGTCGTTTGAGTTAGAGTAGTCGAGGTAAGCGACACTTCTTGCCGAGCTTGCCAAACTCGGGAGCATGCCGGAGATGAAGGCACGCGTCGGTGTTGCCAAGACCGGATCTGCGAAGATAGGGACCATCACGAGCCATGCACGACAGAGCCGGAGGGATCAGCAGAGAAATTCTCCATAAACGGTCGGTGCGTAGAAGTTGTCCGCCAAATTTTCGGAGTAGATGAAGTAGTTGCAAGAAGAAAATTAATTTAGTGCAAAATAAAAAATTAGACTGCAACTCTGGCGGCAAGGTTGTGGTGGACGAAGACGACGAGGTAGTTGTTGCGGTAGTCGATTTCGGGGATTAAACCCGTATTTTCCGCTTGTATGAGTGTGGCGTCACTCGTGGAGAAAAACTTGTTGGCGTTGACGATGACCACGATTGGTGGTGGCAACGATGATGCAGCGATATTGTTGGTGTAATGGTTGTCGGCGATGATGACCACGAGTGATGAAGGTGCAACCCTTTGTTGACGGCGAGGCGCGTACTTGGGACTTGCGTCCCGGTTGATGTTGGTGAAGATGATCCGGCGCGGTCGATGACGATGTAGCCGGAAATGCGTCGACGCCGAGGTTGAAGTAGAGGCGCGTGATGACATGCGGCTGTGGACGACGCAATCCGATCTATGATCGGCAAAAGAAGAAGAAACGCCGGTCAAGAGGCCGGCAAGAAAATTTTGGCGAAGTAAGATCTAATCTACTATTGCGCGGCCCCCGGTGGAGAACGGTCTCCTCGGGGGCGGTGCGGCGAAAGAGGTGACTAAACCCTAAACGGAGCGAACCGCTCTGATACCATGATAGATTGTGGAAGTATAGATTGTATTGATATTGCAAGAGGTGATTACAACATGAGCCCTTTGACTATTTATATAGTACTAGAAGACTTGAGGAGCAAGAAGACTACTAGAGATAGAATTTAATTACAATATGAAACTACCTAATATAACATAACCGATATATACTCTAACATGACAAATGGGTCGGACCGCTGGGCGTGGTCAACCGAACAGGTCGGACCACGACCTCAAATCGATCACGACCCGCTTTCAAACAGACAGAAAGAGACAGTTTAGGACGACCGGATGGATCGAGTGAAAATGGCCTTATCCCCTGGCAGCCCGCTAGGCCCCAGCTACTGATAGCCCTGGTTGGCTTGAATGCTTAGGCCACTATGAAAGGCCAGCAGTCGTCCAGTTGAAGCCGATTAGACTGGTCATCGTCATGACTGGGCTGCGAGGGAAACTACTCGGTAGCGGCCGAGCATTTTGTACCGCGATTTCGCTGAAGGATCTCGAACGTGAGCTCGGCCCGTTTATAGCATGTTTCGGTTTGCCCTTTGTTCGATCGATTCGGCCAGCCATGCACTCAAGGCTCAATGATTCGAAGTTGCTTACCAGTGCATGATGCTGCCACGTCACAGATCCTTGCACGTTTCCTCCAACAATCTGATAGCTCCTTTAGTTTCTCTCCACCAATCAGGTTGAGTCGTATGGATCATGTGTTTTCTCCATATAGTAGGTGCATTCTTTCTTTTTTTTTCCCGCTTTTCTGGTACGTATGTTTTTTATCATGATTTTTCTTTATAGTTTTTTCCATACTTTAGTACCTTATATTTTTATTTACGAAAGCTTATCCTTAGTTTATAGATATGTTTGTTGGATTATTGGCCATAATTTTCACTATTAATTTCAGAATATAAATCATGACAAAATCAGCTACTAGCTTATGTAACTCGAACATACTAGATGTACTAAACAACAGGATGATCAGAAACAAACAACAGCTTAACATGTACTCGCAGAACATGATGAATAACCAAACAGAAGCACGTAGCACGTACCGTTCGTTTATCGTAGTAGAAACTTTAGGAAAGAATGATCAAAGAAGATGGCGACGAAGACGACGGTAGACAGCACCGCCTGACTTGGATGGAAGACGACCCATGATGGAGAACTCGAGCAATCTCCAAAAACCTTATTCGTCCTCTCCCGTACAGGATCACAAGGGCGAGTGGTTCCGGAGACCTGCTCTTCCGTCCGCCGGTGCACGCCGGCAAGCGGGATGGAGTAGACTACGGTGACGGCGCAAGTAGAAAGGATGGCAAAACCCTTTTTCGATGGTATTGTGGCGGTAGCCGTGCAGGACTTTATATAGAGCGGCTCAGGAAACCCTAACAGTACACGCACACGCACGTCGTGACGAGCGGGCAGGCGGGCGGGCGGCGTCGTCGGAGGAGGAGCGCGCGTGTGTATCTCTCTTATTGCTACTCACTTACAAAGTGGTGTAACACTCCACCTTATAAGGTGGTGCAACTTTCCTCCAACTTTCCATGTGAGACTAAACTTGAGCTCTCACTCCATTTCCATGTGAGCTGCCACAAATATAGGCCCAAACACATATGCCACAAATTTGGGCTTTGAGATTTAGGGAAAATCCAAAATACACATGGGCCTAAATGAATTGACCCATTATTTCTAACAATCCCCCACCAGATCTCAAATGCCCATTTGAAGATTTTCCAATCCTCGCTACTTGTTTATATACCAGTGTTTCAGCAGAGACCGCTAAGTTGAACTTCCGCCTAGAATCTTGAAATACGTCTATCAACAACTTGAACAATGGACGAACCTTGAATTGCAAGTTTGGTGCCAATAGATTTCACTCAAAATCATAACTAGTACCTGGCTGCCAGTAGCCTACCCTGTGGGTTGGAGCATATGCGCCATACTCCCTGGTCTCTTCATGAGTTTACTAGAGATCACTCAAGTCTCATAGACCGCGACGTTTACAGTCGAGCTTATATAGGTGTGTTCTTTCAAGAATGCCCTGTAGGACGGCATCTTTCCTAATTAAAGCCAACAGAAACACATTAAGGCATGTTGCCAACCTATCTTACAGATTCTGAGAGTTGTGCATCTTCATATAGACAAGGTTATAAAGTACTCTCCTCTGTCAAACCACTAGCTTGTTCTTCACATGTCCTAATTCACGGGATCTCCGATCACATAGGTTGGGTTAACACTAAGGTGTGACATCCATGGGTCTCAACCCCATCTCCCTTGATGCACTTTCTATCATATTTCGTGATAGTCCATTTTTAAAGGGATCTGCCAGGTTTTTGTCTCTTTGAATATACGTAACAGTTATTACTCTGGAGTTTCTCAATTTCCTGACAGATTTCAAATGTCTCTTCATGTGTCTTGATGACTTCGTGTTATCCTTAGAATTGTTCACTTTGACAATAACAGTTTGGTTGTCACAATTCAAAAGGATTGCTGGCACAGGTTTCTCAACCACAGGCAAGTCCATCAAGAGCTCACACAGCCATTCTGACTCAACAGTGGCTGTGTCTAAAGCAGTACGTTCTGCTTCCATAGTTGACCTCGTCAATATGGTTTGCCTACGAGACCTCCATGACACTGCGCCACCTCCAAGGGTAAACACATACCCGCTCGTGGTGTAGAGTTCATCAACGTCAGAGATCCAATTCGAATCACTATATCCTTCAAGTACAGCAGGGTTCCCTGAATAGTGAATCTCATAGCTCATTGTACCACATAGATAGCGCATGACCCTTTCAAGTGCATGCCAATGATCAATACCCGGGTTAGACATGAACCTACTCAACTTGCTCACAGCAAAAGAGATATCGGCTCTTGTAGCGCTTGCTAAGTACATGAGAGAACCAACAACTTGTGAATATTTCAGCTAATCTGTTGGTTCCTTCTTATTCTTTCGTAATGTCAAACTGGGATCATAAGGTGTTGGAGAAGTCTTTCCATCATTAAAGCCAAATCGGCTCAAGACCTTCTCAACATAATGAGATTGCGTTAAAGTAATCCCATTCTCGTTCTTAATAAGCTTGATGTTCAGAATGACATCAGCCTCTGCCAAATCTTTCATATCAAAACTCTTTGACAGGAAAGACTTGACTTCATTTATCACTTTCATGTTTGTACCAATATCATCCACGTACAAACATAATATAACGCTATCGCCCCCACCATGGCGATAGTAAACACACCTATCAGCCTTATTAATGACAAAGTCAGTAGAAAGTAGAGTTCTGTCAAACTTCTCATGCCATTGCTTAGGTGCTTGTTTTAGGCCATATAAAGATTTTAATAACTTACACACCTTTGTCTCTTCACCTTTTACCACAAACCCATCCGGCTGATCCATATAGATCTCCTCTTCCAACTTTCCATTAAGGAAAGTTGTCTTCACGTCCATTTGATGAACGAGAAGACCATAAGAGGCAGCCAGGGATAGTAGTACTCGAATAGTGGTCAGTCTAGCGACAGGTGAATAGGTGTCAAAGTAATCTTCGCCTTCTTTCTGTGTGTAGCCCTTAGCTATAAGACGTGCCTTGTACTTCTCAATAGTACCATCAGGCCTTAGCTTCTTCTTGAACACCCACTTACATCCCACAGGTTTACAACCATAGGGTCGTTCTGATAATTCCCAAGTTCCATTAGAAAGAATCGAGTCCATCTCATTTTGGACAGCTTCTTTCCAATCATCTGCATCAGGAGATGCATATGCCTCAGTAATGGATCTGGGAGTATCATCCACAAGGTACACGATGAAGTCATTACCAAAGGATTTTGCAACCCTCTGTCTCTTACTCCTCGTGAGAGGTTCATCATCATCCTTCTCAAGAAATTCCTCATGTGGTTGTTTAGAATTCTCGATAGATGCACTAGATTCAGCAAGTATTTTAGAAGAAATCCTACCAATGTTATGCATATCTTTCATAGAAAAAATATTCTCAAAGAATGTTGCATCACGAGATTCCATTATAGTATCAACATGCATATCAGGTACCTCAGATTTAACCACTATAAATCTATAGCCTACACTCCGTGGAGCATATCCTAGAAAGATACAATCCACTGTCTTGGGTACGAGTTTGCGTTTCTTAGGGATTGGTATGTTGACCTTTGCCAAACACCCCCAAGTGCGCAGATACGAAAGTGATGGTTTTCTCCCAACCCACTCCTCATAAGGGGTCTTTTCTTTATTATTGTTAGGAACTCTATTCAGGACATGACATGAAGTCAACAAAGCCTCCCCCCACCATGCCTTTGATAAACCAGCAGTGGCTAACATGGAATTCACCAAGTCAGCCAGCGTGCGGTTTTTCCTCTCGGCAACCCCGTTTGATTGGGGCGAGTAGGGAGGCGTCCTCTCATGAATAACTCCGTGTTCCTGACAGAATTCGTCAAATATTTTGGGAAAATACTCACCACCACGATCCGACCTAAGACGCTTGATCTTTCTCTCTAGTTGATTTTCAACTTCGGCCTTATAGATTTTAAAGTAGTCTAAAGCCGCATCTTTAGTTTGTAACAAGTAAACATAGCAGAATTTAGTAGCATCATCTATCAACGTCATGAAATATCTCTTTTCACCTTTTGGCAACACACCATTCATCTCGCATAGATCAGAATGTATGAGTTCTAGAGGTGCCAAGTTTCTCTCCTCGGCAGCCTTGTGAGGCTTTCGAGGTTGCTTTGATTGCACACAACTATGGCACTTAGAACCTTTGGCAATAGTGAAATTCGGAATTAAACTCATACTGGACATCCGAGATATCAAACCAAAATTAATGTGACATAAACTAGAATGCCAAATACTGGTATCATCATTAACACCACCACAAATATGATTCACGGATTTATTACAAAACTCTGAAAGTGAAAACCGGAACAAGCCTCCGAACTCATAACCTTTACCAATAAATTGTCCATGTTTCGAAAAAACGAATTTATTATACTCTAAGACAACCTTAAACCCATCTCTGCAAAGAAGGGAGCCACTAACGAGATTCTTGTTCATAGTAGGGACATGCTACACGTTCCTCAGCCGCACGATCTTTTCGGAAGTAAACTTCAGATCCACCGTGCCAACACCACGAATAGAAGCATGTGGATCCATTCCCCATTAGACGGATGAATCCCGAGCGACCTGATAAGAAGTGAACATAGAGATGTCAGCACACACATGAACATTAGCACCCGTATCAAGCCACCAACACGGTGATTGAAATACTTAAAGAACAGTAAATAAATTACCATACCCATCAGTATTGCTAGCGGTCATGACGTTGACAGTCTTGGCCTTTTTCCCTCTGCGGTCTGCGCGTTCTGCACAGTCCTTGGAAAAGTGGTCGGGCTCTTCACAAGTGTAACAGGACAGTTCACTCTTGTCCCTGTTCGTCTTCTTCTTCTTGAAGGTTGTAGTCTTTACAGGCTTGTTAAAGGAGGGTTTGAAGTTCCCTTTGTTCTTGCCTACGGATTTGCCTTTCTGCACAAAGTTGGCAGTAGCATGACTCTCTCCTTTCTTAGTAGTGTCCTTAGCCCGAGCCTTCTCCTCAACATCAAGGGACGCTATCAGATTTTCAACTGATATCTCCTGTCTCTTGTGTTTGAGAGCTGTGGCAAAGTTCCTCCATGAAGGAGGCAACTTAGCAATAATGCAACCCACCACAAACTTGTAGGGTAAGGTACACTTAAGGAGTTAGAGCTCTTTGGCAATGCACTGTATCTCATGAGCTTGTTGAACCACAGGAAGGTCCTTTGTCATCTTAAAATCATGAAATCTCTCCATGATATACAGTTCACTGCCAGCATCTGCAGCACCAAACTTTGCATCCAGTGCATCCTAGAGCTTCTTTCCGTCTTTTATGTGCATAAACACATCACACAGACGGTCAGCAAGAATGCTCAGAATACATCCCACAAAGACAGTATTGGCATCCTCGAACTTCTTCTGATCCTCGTCAGATATAGTTCCTTCAATTTTGCCTTTACTGATATGGAACACTTTCATCGTGGTCAGCCAAAGCTCAGCCTTATACTGCCACCTCTTAAAGTGCACACCGGTAAACTTATCCGGCCTCAGTGCATCGATAAAACCAGCCATTGTTAATTCAGGAAATTGCCTACAATAAGGTTTTTGGAGTGTTGGATTATTAGGCATAATTTCCACGATTAATTCTAGAATATAAATCATGACAAAACCAGCTACTAGCTCATATAACTCGAACATACTAGATGTACTAAACAACGGGATGATCGAAAACAAACAGCAGCTTAACATGTACTCGCAGAACATGATGAATAACCAAACAGAAGCACGTAGCACGTGCCGCTAGGTTGTCGTAGTAGAAACTTTGGGGAAGACTGATCGAAGCAGATGGCGACGAAGACGGTGGTAGGAAGCATCGCCTGACTTTGATGGAAGACGACCCGTAATGGAGAACTCGAGCAGTCACGCGGAGCGCTTTCCAAAAACCTTATTCGCCCTCTCCCGTACAGGATCACAAGGGCGAGTGGTTCCGGAGACCTGCTCTCCCGTGCGCCGGTGCACGCCAGCAAGCGAGATGGAGTAGACTACGGTGACGGCGCAAGTAGAGAGGATGGCAAAACCCTAGATTGGTTTTCGATGGTATTGTGGCGGTAGCCGCGCAGGACTTTATATAGAGCAGCTCAGGAAACCCTAACGGGGCGAACGTGGGCCGAGTCCACATTACGCACGTTCGGGTCGGTTACAGTAGCCCACGATCCGGGAGCGACCCGAATAGGCTAACTGTTTGACGGCGCAAGTAGAGAGGATGGCAAAACCCTAGATTGGTTTTCGATGGTATTGTGGCGGTAGACGCGCTGGACTTTATATAGATCAGCTCAGGAAACCCTAACGGGACCGAACGTGGGCCGAGTCCACGTTACGCACGTTCGGGTCGGTTACAGTAGCCCACGATCCGGGAGCGACCCGAATAGGCTAACTGTTTGACACATGTGTCAAAACCTCACAGTTTTCCTCGCAACCCGTGGCGCACGCATCGTGACGGGCGGGCGGCGGGCGGGCGAGCGGCGTCGTCGGAGGAGGAGCGCACGCGTGTATCTCTCTTATTGCTACTCACTTACAAAGTGATGCAACACTCCACCTTATAAGGTGGTGCAACTCTCCTCTAACTTTCCATGTGGGACTAAACTTGAACTCCCACTCCACTTCCATGTGAGCTGCCACAAACATGGGCCCAAACACATATGGGCTGCCACAAATTTAGGCTTTGAGACTTAGGGAAAATCTGAAATACGCATGGACCTAAATGAATTGACCCATTATTTCTAACAATGTTTCTTCATACAAATTTTTATTTTTTCCCTTAGTTTAGTTACTTTTTTCTTTGGCAATTTTTTTTCTTTGTTCATAGTGAATTATTGCACGTAAGCTTAGTGTTCTTTTTTGGTGTTTTCCTTCTTTCTTGATTTCATTTTTTTTTCATTTCCCCCTGTTTTTAAAGTTTTTTCGCATGGTTCATTTTTAAATCATTTTTTCTTATTTTGTGATTTTCAAAATTGACTTCTATTTTGTTTATATTGTTTTTATTTTTCAATGGCTTATTGAAGCTGGATGCGATTCTTTTCTCTCTATATTCGGGGTTGTTCGAAGGCCCTAACATTTTCTCTGAAATAGTCCAATTTTTTGTTCTATCTGTAGTCATGATTTGTTTCATGGTCATCAAAATTTTGCCACACTTACTCCAAAATTTGTTCATCTCGCGGTTATGATTATTTCATTCTAGGCCTTAGATTTTTGTGTGCCTTGTCAGCTAAATTTATCCAACACACTCTAAATTTATGGTCCATTTCCATTCCGCCCGCACATGTGTTATTTGTTCCTTCTACTCCGGGATTTTGTTCTGTTTGGTCAAAATTTGTACTTCGCTAAGAAGTCACGATTTTGTTCCATCTACGCTAAATAATTTGGAACTAAAATTTTGTTCCATCTCGTGTAGATGTGATGTATTGTTTGAACACTAAATTTTTGTCCGAGTTAGTCCAAATTTGTTTTTTTTTGGTCGAAGTCGTTATTTATGCCTCATGGGTCAAAATGGTTTGTTCCTATTGGTCAAAATATTTGCTTTGCTCGTATATATAATTTGGTTCCTTTTGGCCCAATAATTTTTCTCGGGTGCATTTATGTTTTTTGTTCCTTTTTGTGAAACTTAAATTTCTCATGTAAATGCGATGCGTTCTATGGAAGCTAAGTTTTGTTCCAGTTAGTTCTAATTTTTTCACTAGTAGTCATCATGTTTTAAATTTTGTTCCTATTGGTCTAATCTTTTATTCCATGTGTATATGTCATTTTGTTATTTTGGCACAATATTTTTTGTTCCAATTGCATTCTTGCTTTTTTCTATTTAGTCTAAATTTTAGTTCCTCGCGTAAATGCTATGTGTTCCTTGAACGCTCTCCTAGTTATTCCAAATTTATGTTTTTCAATAGTAGTGGTGACTTGCTCCTAGCTAGTCAAAAATCACATGTAAGTGTTTTAGTGTACTAACTTTTTGTGTTCTTAAATCAGAAATTTTTAAATTTGAATGAATGAAATAATGGTAAGATATAGCTAACGAGGCTATAATACCACGGCGACCAGCAGAAAAATTATTAAAATAGACGAGGACACATGCAATCAGAAATGGAAGTAGCAAAGCAGCAAATGCCATACTTGCAGAAAAGCTGGGACTTATCGAACCTCTCCTGTTAACTGATAATATCCTGCTGGCCAAGGCTGTTGCAAGTAATAAGATAGACACTGAATGCATTCATTAGAATATTAGAGATACTCTTGCAAAGATCCTGAATTTTGTTCAAAAAACTAAAGCAAGAGCAGCTCATATTTGTAGAGGGAGTAACACTATAGCTCATAATTGTGCTCATAAGGTGCATGAACACACTACTCCTGTACCTATCTTTAGATGCTTTTCAACAGATCACAATCCTAATTCCTACCCTATTTTTTCTATTTTCTCTTGTACTATATGGCAGGATTTTGTAATTCTCGATGTAAACTGTTGTTAAGCATTGGAATGAAATTAGGTGCCATGGGCACCAGTTACTTTTTCAAAAAAAAGCAGCAAATGCCATACTTGAGGTTCAGGGCGTGGGCCAATGATGAGCTGGCTGCTGTTTCAGCAGGCGCTATTTTCACCTTGACACAAACATGTCCAATGCATGCACGTCCTACATCTGCGTCACAGCAGCAGGCAGACATGTTCACGTCAGCTACCTTCGCATTTTTAGTCCTACTACCTTGGATCTTTAATGAAAAACAGACCAGTTTAAATACGACTGGTTGTCCAACGTGCTACGAGCAATCTGATCGAAGATTCTGCGATAAGATGGAAGCGAGTCCACGCGAATAACAGATACTACATGGGCCTGTATTTTGATGGCCCAACCAGGCGCTATCAGAGCTACACGACGCCCGGGCGGAAGGGAGGAGCACCCGTTGCGAGAGGGGATAATAACGGGAAACTGCTCGATAGCGCGCGTTTCATGCGACGTACGCGAGGCTGCACCTTCCTAGCCAGGGGCTGTCACGTCACTAATATCCATGGTATTGTTTCTCCACCAATGAGGAGCACAGTACATAGATTGTGTATTTTTTCTCAACCAATCAAAATTAAAGAAATCCGATTATCTTTTCTCTCTCTACCGATCAGGTGCAACTGCATGGATTGTATATTTTTGTTTCTATATTTTCTCTTTCTTTCTTTCTTTTTTAATTTCTTCCTAAATATTCTTTCTTTCTTTCTTTTTTCTCTTACTTAAATTATTTTCTTCTTATGTATTTTATTTTTTAATTCTTGTTAGTTTCTTCCTATTTATTATTTTCTTCATTTTTAATGTTTCTTAGTAGGATGTGTGCTAAGATTGCAATTTTTTTTGCTCCATCTAGGTTTATTTTTTTGTTCAATCAATTCTCGTGAGTTATTGCACACATAGTTGTGTATCCCAATTAGTGAGAAAAACCACTAGTAGATGTGGTTTATTTATAGTTTTTTTTGCTCGAGTTATCCTACGGTTTTGTTTCTCATGTATACGTGTTTCAATCCTTATACTTGAAATTTGTGTTCCATTTGTACACATATTTCGTCGGTAGCTTTTTTCCCACCTTACCACAAAATTCATTATGTGAAAAGTAAACTTTTGTTTCATGGTCCTCAGTCGCTAAATCTGTGTTCCACATGGACAATTAATTTGTTCTACTATCGGTAAAGTTTTGCTACCATTTGTCCAATATTTTTGTTCCCCGGGAACTTAAAAAAATTCCATTGTTCTTGAACGCTATTTTTGTGTTCTACTTGTACTCATAATTTTTTCCATTGTTTTCCAAATTTTATTTTACAGTAACTTAGATTTGTTCCATCCTATAAATATTTTGAGCAATTTATTTGTTCCATGTGGTCCAAAGTCATTGTGCAAATTTCCTTATGCTTTAGTAGACGTTATTTTGTTCTCCTGAAACTAAAATTTGGTTCCAACAAGTCAAGGGTTTTATTTGCCAAAAATCAAGCACTAAATTTGTTTCCTTTTTAGTCTAAACTTCTTGTTCCACATGTAGTGGTGACTTGTTTCTTGGTACTAAAGTTTTGTTCCGCTTATTATAGAATTGTGTTCCACACTAGTTCTTATTTCTCGTGGACTTGTTTAATCGTGATGGTATTTATCACGTTACCAATATTAACTAAGGTGAGATAACTATGAGAAAAATGTTGTTGGGTATCATTTCATTTGTTACCATTGCATGTATCTTTGGTAGAGAAAAATGAGCAACAATGACATGATGGTTATTAAATTTTGTTCTAAACAGTCTACATTTTTGTTCTGGCAATCAATTGTCCACCTGTATTTTTAAATTGTTTCACAATCCATTTTTTGTTCCTCTCATACTTGTGGTTTGATCCACGGGTTTAAATTTTGTTCATATTTTTGTTCCTTTCCACAGTCATGATTCATTCCATGCGGATGTCATAATTTTGTTCCACTTACATTTTGTTCCCTTTTGCATTTTGTTCCAAGCAGTCTTATGGAAGAGTCGGGATTTGTTTACTTCATGTCTTTAATATTGTACATGCATCATCTATTTTTTGTTCCTTTTATACTCGTGTGTCGTTCTAGGAGTTCTAAATTTTGTACCATATTTTCATGTTCATGTCCCCCACATTATCATGATTCTTTTCATTGATGCCAACATTTATTTCACTTAGCCTAGTTCCGTTTGCACTCACAATTTGTTTCACGGTTTATTATTTTTCTGTCCATGGTATTCTAATGTTTGGTCCATGTGTATATTTGATTGTGTTCCTTCATTTTAAATTTTTTCCAATCGCAGATTGATTTGGTTTATTATAGACTAATATTGTGTTCCATGTGAAGGTGATATTTGTTTCTTGAACGTTAAAGTTTTGTTCCACATGATGTTTGGTTTGTTCCTTCACCATATATTTTCCCTGTAGTGTGGCGAATTATTTGTTTTCCGTGGAGGCGAGATTTTGTTCCTCAGACGCTATATTTTTGTTCAATCCGTTGCTGTTACTGTTATCGTGCTTTAAAATTTGTTCCCCTTAGTCTACAATTTTTGGCTATAGAAACATGGTTTGTTCCACGGGTACTAATTTTTATTCCAGTAATCGCAAAATTCGGTGCACATCCATGTCTTTCTACAAAAGTTTTAACAAAACTATGATCTAAAATTGTATATGTTCCATTAGCATATCCCCCCCCCCCCCCCCCCCAATAATCATGATTATATTCCAGCCAGATTTTTGTTTTCGAAGTTAGCATATTTTTTGTTCCATCCAGTCAAAAGTTTTACTTTGCATGTAGTTATGATTTGTTCTAGAGGTGCTAATATTTGGTTTCATTCAATTATACTTTTTTCCATTAGTAGCGATAGTTTACTCCACAAGCACTAATGTTTTGTTCCATTTCGTCAGCCATTTTATTCGATGGATACCTGCTGTTCCAAGGAAACTTATACCCAATGTCCAGCTAAAAAAGCCGCATGCATAGTGTAGCATACCATCAGCATGCATGCACATCTAGTGTAACAGTGTATAAACACAGACCAAGTAGTACTTCATTCGTTTCAAAATATAAGATATTTTAGGTTTGTGAAAAAAATGAATCTAGACTAATTTTAGTGTATAGATTTATCCTAAAGTTAGGTGAACTTACGTACTTCCTCTGACCCATATTAGTTGACTTGGATTTTTTCTAGATTTTGATGAATCTAGACACAGTTTAGTATATAGGTTCATCCAAATTTTGACAAATCTATGTCAACTAATATGGGTCGGAGGAAGTACTAAAATAAGTCTAAATACATTTGCTTCACAAAACTAAAACATCTTATATTTTAAAACGGAGGGAGTAATAACCATCAGTTTGTTTAATTGATGTCAGCGTACATAGCGCGTTGACCAAGAGTTTCCGTGTACGATCGTGTTTGAAAAAACTGCTCCTAATACGTTGTAAAAAAATCTGACCATATAATGCTAAACAAGCAGCCTGTATACGAGTACACATAGACATATATATTTTTAGTCCCACGTCACCGATCAAACAAGGAATGCACCAATTTAAATAGCCGGCCACCATGTATCCAATCGTCATTTCTTTCCTTCAGCTCGGCGGTGTCAGACACGCAACGCTCAAGGATAGAAAAGCTCCCGACGATGAAATGGGCCTCATCAGGCCGGCCCAACATTGCGATCCTTTGAGCGAAATTGAAGCGGGGTGACACTCGGGCTCTGGAGGAGGACCCATAATGACGTGGCCACGTCCTATTCTTTCTACGTTCTCTTTCGTATTCCCTCCGACCCAAATTAATTGACTCAATTTTGTTTAGATAATTTTGTATCTAGCGCTAAAACATGTCTAGATACAACTGAATCTAAACAAGTCCGAATAAATTAATTTGGATCGGAAGGAGTAGTTAAAAACCAGCAGCTCTCCCCTTCCCCGATTTCTTGCCAAAAATTGCTCTTTCACACCAAATCAACTAGCTAGAGGAATGAGGAGGCAAGGGAGAGCCCCTGTCCACCGATGGGTCAACTCGTGGAGGCGTTTTGGGTGGTGGAGCAATGGTGGAGAGCAATGGTGGGATGCAATGGTGTGTGGTGACGGTTGAGCTACGTGCAGTGGTGGTAGTGCTGGTAGGATGAAGAAACACAATAGGATAGAGGGGCTTCGAACGGCTTCGTGGATAAACGCTAATGCCTCACTAATTATATTTTAGGGTATATTGCTTATGCGGGTTGGTGTAGATGTTTAGTTAGTTGTGTGAATATTATTTCGCTGGATTAGGTAGTTTTTCTCTAATATATAGGTTGGAAGGTATAGTGCTTTTTAGTTGGTATGGTATGTGTAGTATAAGTGCAATCATACGTATGTATACGTGGTGCTTAGCATTTGAAGGTACTCAATTTTTTAGGTCAAGAGACATGTCTGAGCTAGTCAAATTTGTTTTTACTATGGTTAGGGTATTGTCCGAACAGACGAGATGGGAGTTGATCTGAGTGAATTTCAGTTTGAAGTGTTGCTTTTGCAGCCCCAGAAATAGTGAGTATTAGGTAGTTGAAGGACAGGCCCATAATAAATTTCTCTCTTAATCCTCAAACCCGCACCATTAGTGTATAGTCATTGTGGAGCAACTCTCTTCAAAAAAATTCTACCTGTCGTAGATGATAGATCAGATCTCTTAGTGGGTGCACTCGCTATAAGCGTGCAAAAGCATGGGTATTCACCGAGCATCGCCTTAGTGCTTCCCGTGACCAAGGAGATCATTTGCATGATGTGGTGGTGGGTATGATCCTAGCCAACGCAGTGAACCAGCTGACGAGATTGATGTATCTATGTCATATTTTTGTGAACCAACTGCTTCATGGAATTAAGACTTCTTGACCGTAATGACCATGAATATACCTCGGAGTATCATGAGAACAACATCGCAATACGGGACATGTATCCCTCAAAAAGTTATGCGCGCTGTTATGCACGACTCAATATCAATGTGTTTAGATCATAGAACAACTAATACTAAATATTGATAATAACTTGACTAGTAAGTTAGCTTACTTAACTAACAAACCGTGTTGTCAAAGTGTGAGTTCCCTTGGATTGCTCTCTCGTATGAGTTTGAGGGGGAAATCTCAAGATCTGTTATGTTTGGTGTTAGTATTTAGTTGGTTCCGCATATGCCTCTCATACACTTGCTCTAATAGACGGAAGTTGTATCTATAGGTTTTAGTCCAAGATTTTCTACCGATTAAACCACCATACCATGTAGGTGAGCCTAGTCGAATTCTAAGTCTTGAGAGTACACACTTTTGTACTCACTGTTGTTTTCCCCCTTTATTGGCAACTGTTGGCCTGATTCTTGACAGGTATGGGATCGATTATGTTAGCAAGTTTACCCTTCCTGCTTGTCTTTTGTAGGATTGTGGACGTCACTTGGTTATGTTCAGGCCTAATCGTTTGTATTCTTATTTGTAATCGGATGCTATTTTGATTTTATTGTGATTTGTATATTTGTATTGTATCTATTTGTATTCTTGGTTCGTTGGAGTCGTTGTTGTATAAATATGTTTCTTGTGGGTTATGTTGTGAACAGTTATAATTATGCTATTTGGTCTTCAAGACGCACTCAAGTGCTTGGTGGACATCTTTTAATCATTTCTATGTGGATTCTTTGATAGGAATACGGTAGGGGAAGCCCCTACAACAACTTTGTTTTTGAAATAATATGAACCCAAATCGGCGCCTGTTAGGACTAGAACCTGGGCGGTGGGATTGTATATTCACTTCCCTAACCAAGTGACCTAGGCTCACATCTTATTTCTATGCATATTTTGACGGGAATCGCTAAAACTGCATACTCCTGGTACGGTGATGCATGTAAAATGCATCCATGAACTTTGTAGTTTATTATGCCAAAATCCCCATTATCTTGCAACTTTATTATATTTATTGGGACTAACCTACTAATAGTTTCAAAAGTGCACAAATTCTTGTTTCATACCTTTTGTAGGAAATACACAAATATGAAAGGAAACTGGTCATTATGGTGAAATTCAGAGTTTCCTGAAATCTGTCTCTGCAGAACAGTTTTCGAAGATTGCCATGGCGCCCCTAAAGATGGCATCAAATAGAAAAATTCAAAACATGAAAGTTGTGGGGAATTTTATGTTGATGATCGTAGACATAAAGGGTACAAAAGTAGTTTTGGGATTCCGAGAGTTTGTGACGTGATTGACTCTAACTCTTCCCATACTTGATGTATTCGGCCAAGTCACGACCCGAGGAGCTCCCAAAGGACAGAGGGGGGGCCTGGGAAGGTTCTAGAGGTGCCCAAGAGCCCGTGGATCAAAGGGACATCCATCCCATGGCCTAGATTGCATCTCTGCCATCTCTATATATTGAGGGGAAACCCTATTTTTGGAGGCATCCATCCATAACCACAAAATTTCTCCCTCTTGGCAGTCGCCGCCCTAGGAAGGAGACGCTAGGTCACCGTCGCCCTGCCCTGCCGGCGTCGCCTCTCCTCCATGTCATGGTCGTCTCTCCCTCTTGGTGAGGCACATCTCCATCACCATCTACAGCAAGATCCTCTCCATACCCCTACTGTAATATCTTAGCAAACATGATGTGTGATACAATATATTGTTTTCCTATGATCTATTGTATATCTATGTCTTTGTTTGAGTAGTAAATTGTTTATGACAATTATGATATAGTTTGTTGATGCTTGTATACAAATA
Source organism: Avena sativa (assembly GCA_916181665.1). Lineage (NCBI taxonomy): Eukaryota > Viridiplantae > Streptophyta > Magnoliopsida > Poales > Poaceae > Avena > Avena sativa. The sequence goes on from OV702279.1 coordinate 10,416,214, forward strand.
TATGTTATCTTCTATGATGATCTTATGTACTAATATATAAGTGCACACATATGTTGAGGGATGCATAAGGTTGTCATTGTTGCATGATGATAGGATGAGAGATAGATGTAGTTTGACAGAAACCAGATCCCAAATCTTAGATATGCATGTTGTGGTAATTATTGGTTAACTAACGGGGATTATAATTATGGGGACCCTAAAACTTACAGCGGTGGTTGTACTTTATGTATTAATATTTCCCTTACTTGCTCTTAATTGGCCTTGAGATCAATCACTAGGGGTGTACTTTCTCGTGTATATGGCTACACCTATATATGGTTCCTCTCTAGAAGAAACAATAAAAGGATATCTATGCGCTTCACTAATTGTGACAACCAAATTAATGAAATAACAATTTGCCTAGACATTTTCTCCCTTGAGAAACTTGCTACTACTTCAGTAACTCCACCTTACTTGCAATAGTTTACTTGTAATATTTACTTTGAGCACTTTATCGTTTTGTAGTTAGTAGTAAAAACAAACATACAAACTCTAGTTACTAGCATTGCATAGAAGGTCATATAAGTGGGTTATAGGGCTTTAGAGAATAGATAGTTTACCTTCAGCTCCTCGTAGGTTCGATACTCAAATACTTATCGAATTGTACTACGATGATTGTTGTCTACGCACTTCTATTCTTGTAGACAGTTGTTGGGCCTCCAAGTGCAGAGGTTTGTAGAACAGCAGCAAGTTTCCCTTAAGTGGATTACCCAAGGTTTATCGAACTCAGGGAGGAAGTGGTCAAAGCTACCCCTCTCAAGCAACCCTGCAATCAATATACAAGAAGTCTCTTGTGTCCCCAACACACCCAATATAGGTGCACTAGTTCGACGAAGAGATAGTAAAATACAAGTGGTAACAGTGCCAGAAAAGAGTTTGACGGTGGGGTAAATACTAAAGGCAACAAGAAGGAAGCAAGAAAACATGCAACGGATCTAGTAGCAAACGGTGTTTCAATGTTTAGAAACAAGGCCTAGGGATCATACTTACTAGTGAACACTCTCTCATATAAATATCCTCTCTTCATGATACAACTCTTAACTACTCTCCGGTTGGACACTCTAATCCATGGTAGGGCTATAACAGCACACCTCAAAGTCCGCCTTACCCAATCTAGATAACCCCACACTGTCACCTTGAGAACTAGATGGTTCCAACAAACACGACAATTTCATAGATACATCCAACTCCAAATATAAATCATAACAAATATTCAATCTAGCCAAAGTGCCACACACGGTATGCCCGCTGTCACTTTCACACACGTGGGGAAAAGCATAGATCTATTAAAGCACAAAGAGTATTTATGTAGACTCAAGCCTAAGTGCCACCATGGCGTGCACGCTATCACTTTCACACACATGGGGAGAGAAGAGATCTAATGAAGCACTTGAGTAGCAAGGTAGATCTACTTGATTACAAAGCTCATGACCACAAGATCATGCATAGAAAGAGAGATGAACACATAGCTACCGGTAGAGCCCTTAGCCTCGAGGAAGAACTACTCCCTCCTCATCATGGGAATCAACAACGGTGATGGAGATAGTGGTGGAGATCGATGGAGATGGCTCCGGGGGCACTTCCCGTCCCGGTAGGGTGCCGGAACTGAGACTTTCTGACCCCCGAATCTCCTTTTTGGTGGCGGCGGCGCTACGGAGGTTTTCGTGGATTTCTTCTGGATGATTTAGGGTTTTTGGGTCGGAGGCTTATTATAGGCGAAGGAGGCAAGGTCGATGGAGGGCCAGGGGGCCCACACCCCCTGTGGGCGCCTCCAGGGCTTGCCTACGCCCAGGGGGGTGCAGCCACCCTGTGGCCCCCTCCAGCTATTCTTCGTGGTTCCGTTTTGCTCCGGGAAAATAACGACTTTGGGTTTTGTCCCGTCCAATTCCAAGAATATTGATTTTCTGCTTTTCTCGAACCAAAAACAGAAGAAAACAGGCAACTAGCACTATGGCAACTTGTTAATAGGTTAGTTCCAGGAAAGATATAAAAACACCTCAAAGTGTAGACAAAACATAAGACAAATGATATAAAACAAGCATGGAACATCAAAAATTATAGATAAGTTTTCAACGTATCAAGCATCCCCAAGCTTAACTCCTGCTCGTCCTCGAGTACGTAAGTGATAAAAAGAATAATTTTTGAGGTGACATGCACCATCAAAACCAAGATCAAACCATTTGCAAGCATTGAAAGTTGGGATCAAAGAACTCTAAACATGTGTATGAAAGATGGAGTTCTAACAATAGGACAAAGTAACTATGCATGCAACATGAAAGGCTACAAAAAAAGATCATGAATAACATGCATTGAAAAACGTTTGTTTGTTTCACATACAAAAATCATAGCATAGTGGCATTCAGCTTGTCCCTCATAGAGTAGCAAGTAGATGCATATGACACCTTCAAAGTTCACAAGGGTGACTAGAAACAAAAAGCACAAGAACAAGTAATATCACAATATGCATTAATCAATAAGTTTTTGGACACTGCACACAGAATGGCAATTATTCTCTCTTAATGGTGCCTAAAGGTAGAAGGTGGAGACTAAATAGAGTGGAAAAAAGGCCCTTTTTGTAAAGGAAGCAGGGATTTCAAGTTTCAAAAAGAGCTTCCAAAAATTATGGTACTTGTTAGCTTTCAGCCCTCATTGCCCCTATCATAAGCATCTTGAAGTGATTAAGATTAAAGTGAACAAAAATGGAGTATATTCTTGACGAAGTATAAGTGGCAATCTCAAGTCCCTTGAATACAAGGGCCACAACTCATGCTACTCAACTTCAGTCATAGGTAAGTTCTTGTCATTGTAAGTATTTGCATATCATAGAGAACCGACAACGGGGTACCCCTTGCACATTGTACAGGAGCTTTCCCATAACCAAAATGACAAGGCAAGCAGACAATAAGCATCTCAGTGATATTTTTATTTACTATATGCATAGCTTTTTATTGAGGATGCTTCATAGATAGCTCACTATGGTGATGTTGCAAGTTTCCACCATGATTAGGCATGGCTTAGGCTTGCGGCCCAGGCGTTTCTCTAACACAGAGTACAAACTCCATGGACTTACAAGATCCCTCTTTATTTCACACCGGTGACATCCATAGACAAAAGAGCATGATATCAACTGAGTACAAAGTACAAGTGCAATGTTGAAAACATTCCCCATGATAGCATGGTTCTGCTAATTCCAACGTATAAGTTCAAGCATATACAACATAGACGACACATGGTTCAAGTTTATTAGGGGCAAAGAATATAAAGTATGCCATCAAGTTTGTGAGGGCTTTAATCACTAAGTTTTCACATAACAAAATACTTTTTAATTGGAAGATAGATGAAAAAATAATATACTTGGAATGGTGTAACACACCATGCATAGGAATTTATAGTGGACACTTTGGAATAACTTGGTTTCTTGGGAGTTGGAAGCATGAGTAGAGCTTACTCATACAAGTGGAGGCTAGCAAAAGACTGGGAGCAACCAACTAAGAGAGCAATAATGGCCATAATCATGCAGAGCAACAAAACATTAGTAATCAAAGCATAGAGTGGTACTACAAGTCAAGGACTAAATGATCATAGAGGCTATGGTGACTTGTGCATAGTCATAACATGGTGTGAGCATGTGCCAAGTCAACCCAAACAAAGCATCAAAGGAGAATATCGCAATACTATGCTTTTGTATGCTAAAACAACGCATGATTCTTTCAAGGCACATTAAGCAATCCTAATTGTTTGGAACAAGTCATGTGATACGTCCAAAACGTATCTACTTTATCGAACACTTTGCTATTGTTTCTCCTCTAAACTTGTGCGATTTGGATACAACTAACACGGACTGACGCTGTTTTCAGCAGAATTACCTTGGTGTCTTGTTTTGTGTAGAAAATGAACTATCAGGAAAAATCCCCGAAAATATGCCAAAAATTATATTTCACCAGAAGATCCATGCAGCCAGAAGAAGAGATGGGAGAGGAAGCCTGGGGGGCCACACCCACCCCAGGCACGGGCCCACCACTGGCCGCGCCTGGAGGGGGTGCAGCCACCCCAGGCACCCCCTCGGCCTCCCTCTGCGCCTATAAGTTGCCTTTTGACCTAAAAATCGAGGGAGGTTTGATAGTTTTCCATAAAGAGTTCCACTCCGCCGCCGCCACCAGAAACCAAGATTCGGATCCAAAAACTCCGTTCTGGCACCCTGCCGGGACGGGGAATTTGGAGAGGATCATCGCCATCGTCATCACCAACGCATCTCCATCAACCACCGATGTTTCCCTCATTCATGAGTGAATAATCCCTCGCTGCAGGCTTGGGGATGGTAGGGATTGGATGAGTTCTATCATGTAATCGAATAAGATCTGTTAGAGCATAGTGCCTAGTATATCTATTAGTGCTATTTGACTTTGTTGCAACTTGTTGTGCTTAATTCTTGTCACTAGGGCCCGAGTGCCATGATCTCAGATCTGAACTTATTATTGAATCATTATGATAGTATTGTTTGTGATCTTATCTGCAAGTTGTGTACACATATCATTGTCCGGGTCCAAAGGCCCCAAAGTGACAATAATTAGGACAAACGGAGGGGATGGCTGTGGTGTGAGGATCACATGTGTTCACGGAGTGTTAATGCTTTGCTACGGTGCTCTATTAAAAGGAGAACCTTAATTTCCAGTAGTTCCCTAGAGGCCCCGCTGCCACGGGCTGGCTGGACAGAAGATGTTGTGCAAGTTCTCATTGCGAGCACGTATGACTATATTTGGAGCACATGCCTAGGATTGTTTAATACTTGTATGATTCTTATTATTTATCTGCAATGCCCTATGTCTTGAAGTTACATGTTTAGACTCGTCCATGCAACGCCCGTCCATCCATCCCTATGCCTACCACACTTGAATCCTACTGTTACTGTTACTATTACTATTGCTCATGTTTCACTGTTGCTTTTGTTGTTGCTGTTGCCGTTGCTTTGCTGTTGCTACTACCAAACTGTTGCTACTGATAAACTTCTGTGAGCTAGAACTATTTCCAGGTGCAACTGAACTGACAACTCAGTTGTTAAGGCTTGCAAGTATTCTTTGGCTCCCCTTGTGTCGAATCAATAAATTGGGTAATACTACCAGCGAAGACTGTTGCGATCCCCTATACTTGTGGGTCATCAAGACTATTTTCTAGCGCCGTTGCCGGGGACCATAGCTTGATTTGTAAGTTCACTTGGATCTATTATTTTTCACTGCTACTCCTTTCATCATGGGGAAGTCTCGTGATGGAAAGTTCCATATTTTACCATCCACTACAAGAAGAGGTACAATTCTAAACACCTTTGCTGCTCTTGATTCACCGTCTGTTATAAGTAAGCTTGTTACACCACCACCACATACTCATGCTACACACACTGCTACTACTGCTGAGTCTGAAACTGCTTTTGATACTCATGATGTTACTTCTACTGTGCTTGATGAGAGTGGTTCATTAGGTCCTTTTCTAGATGCTATTATGGATAGTCTAGGAAATACCAAAACTCCTAGTGAAGACACTGTTACACCTATTAGCTCACCTGAGTCTAGTGAGAGTTATGATATTAATGATGGTTACATTGAGTTCACTGATGATTTTGTTGAAGAGTGCCAAAACACACATGGTACTAGTGCTCTTAAGAGTCTCCTTGCTAAACGTACTATCATGCCTAAGTTGTCCTCTGATCCTAATTTTGCCACTTCTCCCATAGATATTAAAGATGAAGACTATGATTTCTCTCTTGATTTATCTTATTTAGATATTGTTGAGAAAGAACCTTTTTGTGGGACTAAAAGTAAGAGTGTTGTGGCTCATATGAATGAGCTTTCTACTATGAGTGCTTTGTTCTATGATGATTTTAAGATGCGCAAGTACTTTGTTAATAAGATCTTCCCTTTTTCACTAAAATGAGAAGCTAGGGCTTGGTTTAATAGATTACCTCATGGTTCCATTGATAGCCCTGATTTCTTGATTGCTTCTTTCTTCCAGAAATATTTTCCTCCTAGTGCTAGACATGCTCCTTTGCAGAGACTTTTTGATTTTAAACAGGGAGAAGAAGAGAAATTGCCTGAGTCATGGACAAGGTTTTGTGCCTTGATTCATCCACATCCTGGATGTCCATTACCTAAGAATGAGCTTCTTGATATTTATTATAATGGACTAACTGATGATTCTAGGACCTACCAGGATAGCTTTGCTGATTGTGTTTTCAGGAAAAGAACTCCTACAGATGCTGAAGAATTAATGACCAAGATAAGCAAGAATTATGATGATTGGACTTCAACTGAGCTGAATACACCTGAGCCTATTACTCCTGAACCAGTTGTTCCTGAACCAATTCCAGCACCAACAACAAATAAGAGGGGAGTTATTGCATTAAATGATGAAGTGATGAAGGAAGCTAAGAAGTGTCTAAAGGAGAAATGTATTAGAGCTGAAGATGTGAAGAATCTACCTCCTATAGAATAATTATGTAAGCCAATTCCCCGCTCATCTACTATTGAGGTACACTCTCTCCAACACTTTGATGAAGGTGATATTCCATAGGGTAAGCCTCCTGATCAATGTTTAGAGGAACTTGCCATTTTTATTGTTAAACAAGGTCATTTCAATAAACAAGTTCAGAATCATTTATTAGAAAACTCTAGAGCTATCCATGAGTTGAAAGATATTGTGGAAAGAACTTCTAATGATATTAAAATGCTTTGTAAACACTTTCAAATGGTTCAAACCCAACTTGATCAACTTGTTAAGGTACAAAAATATATGCTAGTTAATGATTCAGGAGATAAACATGCTTATGGAATTAGAACTAGAAGTGGTATAGCTACTCAAGATCCTTTATATCCTGAAGGACACCCTAAAAGAATTGAGCAGGATTCTCAACAAGGTGAGGATAGTGGTAGCCCTCGTAAGAGAAAGAAAAACAAACATAAAGTAGTTGAGGAACCACTTGAACCTGTTGTAGATCCTAATAGTATATTTGTCTCTGATGCTGAAACTGAGAGTGGTAATGCTAAAAATGAGTCTCCTGATAAGAAGGAAGGTGAGGAAGAACCCGAGAAGCACACTAAGAACACTAGGTACACAAAGGAAGATTTTATTGCTAATAAACATGGTAAAGAGAGAGAACCTTGGCTGCAGAAACCTATGCCTTTTCCAGGTAAGAAACACAAGTAAAAGGAGGAGGTACACTACAACAAGTTTTGTGATTGGATGAAACCTTTATTCTTGCAAATTCTTTTGACTGTGCTATTAAATTGCCTCCTTATTCAAAGTATATGAAGGATATTGTCTCTAATAAAAGGAAGATTCCTAATGAGGAGATTTTTACTTTGCTTGCTAATTACTCCTTCAATGGTAAGGTTCCAAAGAAACTTGGTGATCCAGGTATACCAACTATTCCTTGCTCCATTAAGAATAATTATGTTAGAACTTCATTATGTGACTTTTTTTTTGACCAAAAACAGCAGGAGAGGCTCCTACTGTGGTACTATATTAAACAGATAAAAGATTACATGTATATACAAACAGCTGCCATGGTAGCAAAAAAAGAAATATTAAATCAGGAATAGCTAAATTGTATCAATAAAAAAATCTATTGTTTGTTCCAGGTTTTGGTTATGGTTAACCCTGAACCTAAGCAGTTGTAAATCTGATTTCACTCTATCTCTCCAAGCTTGAATTGATGGTGTAATTCCTTGAAATATAAGATTGTTCCTTTCTTTCCAAATTCCCCAGGCAGAAATAACAAACAGTTCAAAGAATAGATGTTCCTGAAAATTTTGTTTAGCTAGATTTAGTAACTGGAATCTTTTTCTTGTGCCCATCCAAGTGATATTACATCTGAGCCAGCAAGCTATACTGAATGGGCAGTGAAAGAATAAATGCTCCAGTGTTTCTTCAATATTAAGGTTGCAGAGAGGACAATTGTGATTTTGACCTTGACCCACATTGAAATTTCTTCTTCGAAGCATATTCTTGGTATTTAATCTATCTGAGAGCAATAACCATGAGAACACCTTCAGTTTTTGCCATAATTTTGATTTCCATATCCATGAAAATTGCACAGGTGGCTGAAGCAGTCTAAAACAAAATTTATAATATTTCTGTGAGGTATAATTGTCTCCCCAAATAAATTTCCATTCATCTTGACACTGTTCAGTCAATCTCAGATTAGAAATCTCCATTTGAACTTGATGTAGCTCCTGTGAGGCTTGTAAAGAAAGTGGATTATGAAACAGGTTTTGATAATCCTCTGCAGAACAAAAGTTACTGACAGTAATATCCTCATTCCTTGCATAAGAAAATAATCTTGCATAAGACTGCTGTTTAATCTCATCATTCCATTTATCCTTCCAAAAAAGCACATTATTCCCTTGTTTATGTGACTTGGGAGCTGGAGTTAGTGTTATGCCTTTTTCTCTCTATAAGAGACTCCAGCTAGAAAAGTTGATACCAACTGATATATCTTTGCAAATGGATGATAAGTCAACTACTATTCCTGTTGGTATATGTGAGGATGTTCATGTTCAAGGTGCTCATAATTGCATGGTTTTAACTGATTTTGTTGTGCTTGAAATGCCTAAAGATGATAATATGTCTATTATTCTTGGGAGACCTTTTCTTAATACCGCAGGTGCTGTCATCAATTGCAATCAAGGAAAAGTAACATTCAATATTGATGACAAAGAGCACACTGTCTATTTCCCCAAGACGGTTGCTAAGAGCTATTGCCTGAATTCCATTGAAAATATTGACAGCATCAAGGTTGGAGAAATATATTGTCCCATTCCACAAGAAAACTTTGAAACTATTATGATTGGGACCATTGCTATCAATTATGAGGTAACATAATCACCTTATGGAATGCAAAGTTTTGTTTCATATAAGATTGTTTTGGTAACAAGACTTGATCAACCTTGTTAACAAAAGGATTTTAATGAAAAATAATAATTCTTTCATTGTGGTTATACTTGCTCACTTTTATTTTTCTCCTTTCCAATCCTTGCTCTTCGCCGTGCCTAACTTAAAGGAGTTAAAGAAAAATACTTGTTGGGAGATAACCCAAGAGTTTCCTTGAGTCTTGGAAGTTATTACTTCAGTAATGACCTCTCAATATTCTTTTTGTTTGCCCTTGGTGCCAAGAATGACCTCTAATGAGAGGGGAGTAAGATTTGGGGAGTTGCTTTCCCGAAACAGATTTCTGTCCTCCACCATAAAAATTCGTGAGGAGTCTGTGTAAGTCGGATTGCACTGAAAATTTACAGATAAATCCCCAAGTATGTTATCTAACTTTCGTTAGTTCAACACTTTTTTATTTGAGCAACAGAAGGTCTTCGGAAAAATCGGTTTCTACCTGCTGGTCTGTTCTGACAGATTTCTGCCATTATTTGCATTTGCTTCTTATTGAATCCTTTTTTGGTTCTTTCTGAGAAATTGAGCTTTTTGAGGGAGTTGCTACAGTAGATTGTGTCTTTAGTGAATGTTTTGCTGTTTTAAAACTAAACCCCAAAGGTCTATTATCTTTTGAATGCACTAATGTTGCTAATGAAGATTATGTGAAGTTTTGTATGAAGGAAAGAAAATTAGGTGTAAGGAAAGAATGATGTACTGAGATGAAGAATGGACAAAAGCTCAAGCTTGGGGGGAGCCACCCCGTGTCACCCCAAGAAATATTCTAGAGGTACAAGCGTCAAAGCTTGGGGGTGCCTAAGGCATCCCCTTCTACATCAATAAAAATCTCAGGTCTTTCTAGACACTTCGTTTTTATTGTTTCATGCACAGTTGTGTTGTTCTTGGAGCATCTTAGTTTTTGTTTTTTGGTTTTCTTTTGCTTTGTTTGGTTTGATTTTTCTTTGTTTGTTTTTGCTTTGTTGGCTTGTTTCTAAAAATAGAAAACACCAAAAATATTTGTTGGTCTTCTTTGGTTTTGTGAGTTCTTTGCAGGGTTTAGCCGTCCACGGTGGATTTTGGTTTCATATTATTATTCAATTCACATAAGTGAAGGGCAATAATGAAGATTAAAACAACTCGAGGTATGGTAAGAGGCTGGTAACGAACTCTATTTGTTTCATTTTTGTACATATACTCTTCATTGTGAGCATGCTTAGCCTGTTTGTGTAAAGTGTATGACATTATGGATACTTAGTAGTTCTTGCTTGTCTATGATTAGCTCCAGCTCGCTAATAGTTTGTAGCATGTCATATGAATGTTTGTTTGTATTGTTTTATTCATACTTTGGTATGACATTGTGGTATCCTCCTCTGACTGTTCATGTGAATCGACTTGGCACATGCTCACGCATGCATATGACTAATCAATAGTCATTAAGCCTCGATGATTTATTTTGCCTCAGAGTTCTTGTATCACTTTCATGCCATAATTAGTCCTGTTTTGTTGCAAGCATGATTATGATAGTTATTGGTCTCTCGTTTGTCGCTCCCTCTCTATTGCTAGCCTTCACTTGCACTGACTATGTGCTCTACCTGTGATTCCAACTCCCCAAAACCAATATTGCCAGCTGTGTCCACCATACATACCAATTAGCATCATTTGCTATTTCAGTGCATATTCCATATGCCGTGTTTTCTTCCAAAATAAAATGTTTGTCTGTTTTGAGAAAGTTACTTAGTAAAGCTCTCGCGAACTTAATGGCATACTTAATTCCTTGCGCTTAATAATCCTGAACCATTGTGACTAGTGCACGAAAGTTATATGCTTGCTAATTATATACTGGGAGTCAGCGGAACCGTGCTGTCACGGGAAACGCTTTCAACACTTTTTGGATATCTCATCCAGTTGATTCCTTGCTCTTTTGTTTACAGATGTCGACGATGTGAAATAAAAGGGGAGGTTGTGAGTTCATGGAGTTTATACATTGTGTTAGAGAAACGCCTGGGCCGCTAGCCTAAGCCATGCTTAATCATGGTTGAAACTTGCAGCATCACCATAATTAGCATCTATGAAGCGTCCTCAATAAAAAGCTATGCATATGGTAAATAAAAAGATTGCTGAGATGCTCATTGTCTGCTTGCCTTGTCATTTTGGTTATGGGAAAGCTCTTGTACCATGTGCAAGGGGTACCCCATTGGCGGTTCTCGATGATATGCATGTATTTACAATGACAAGAACTTCCAGGTGACCAAAGTTGAGTAGCATGCGGAGCGACCCTCGTACTCAAGGGACTTGGGATTTCCATTCTATGGTCTGTCAAGCATAAGATTCAGAGTGGACCTCATTTTCACCTTAACCACATGAAGCTGCCTATGATAGGGGCAATGAGAGCTCAAAGCTAATGAGTACCTTACTTTTAGCATTGGGAAGCCTTTCAAACCTTCACAAAACCGTTTTCACAACCTTGTTGAGTCACCACTTATTCTATGAGCACCCTCTTAAGAGCATAGTTGTCATTCTTGTGTTTGTTCCATGTCACATCCCAAGATTTTCCAAATCTTGTAATGTGAAAAATAAATGAATAAAATAAAACTTTGATGATTATCAGGGCCAGAAGAAACTTTTTGAATTCAATTGGAACTTCAAACCAATTTGAAACAAATAAATCCTAAAGGGATTTATAAGGATAAAACATTTGATAAAAAAAATTTGGAACCTTTTTATAAAAGACTTGGTTTTCAAAAGAAAAGATGGATTCATAAATAAAGATTATTTTATAAAGCCAAATTAAAACCTTGGCCAAGCTTTGGAATTAAAACATTTTGTCTTGAATAAAAAACAGCAAAGGTTTATTTAAATAAATTAATAAGAATTTAATATCCAAGTTTATTTTATAAAGGTATTTGCTATTTACAAAACATAAAAACTTATTTAATCATTTAAAATAAGTTTTCCAAGTATTTTATATTCTCAAATAAATCCTACTAAAATGTTTTAGTTTTATTTTAGACTTCAAAATAAATGTTTTAAATAAAATAGAGTACTAGTTGTTTTAATAATGAAGGTCTATTGTATTTAAATAATTATTGGACCCTAAAATAAAAGGTTGATTTATTTTTAAAACAAGCTTTCCAGATATTCCTTATTTTCAAATACAACCTACTGAATGGTTTAAAATTATTTAGTTCTCAAGTGGAGCTTTGAATTAAATCAAAGCCTATGGATTTAATAATTGATACATCTATTTATTTAATTAATAATGGACCCTATTATTAAAACTATTAATTTGAATTTGGATTTTTGTTCATGTTACTGAACAGAACTAATTTCAATATTACAAAGTTTGGGTGTTGTTTGAATTGATTTGAACCATGTTTGTTTGATAGAAATTTCAAAACAGAAATCAAAAATAGAAATAGAAAAAGACTACAGGAAGAAAAAAAATGGAGTCGGACTTGACCCAACCCAGCAGCCCAACAGGCCCAGGAACTAGCCCAGTATCTCACCCCGAACAGAAAAAGATTCACACCTCATTTCTGACCCGCACTGAGTATGACCAGTGGACCCTCCCCTCATTTCTTTTCTCACTGCCAGGTAGACCCCACTTCCCCCTGTTCATCGTCCACACCCGCGCGACCCCTTCTTCCCCCTCGTCGCCGTTTCCTGCTGTGATTCCGCGGATTCAATACGCCATAATGCCGCGCCTTTACCTCGCCTTGACCAAGCTCGATAAAACGCCAGCGTTCCTTCTTCATTTCCCCTCCGACTCCTCCCTCAATCACGCCACCAGGCCGCCCAAATTCCTCCTCGAGCTCCTCTGTTCCGACCACTGTCTCCGGCAAATTCAGGCCAGTGCACGCCACCTCCTACCTTCCTGAGCACCCTAGCAGCTTCCCCACTCCCAAACGCATCTCCCAGCACCCTCCTCTCAACTGCGGGCGCCCCGGTGCGTCGGCTTTGACAAGCTCCGACAGCGCCGCCGTCTGTTTCTTCTCCGACGACGTTTTCCAGGTGAACCAGACCGCCCCTTCACTTCTCGTTCACGCACACAGCGTTGTCTTGATCCTGCGCATCTCACCGCGCCTTTGTTTAGCCTTAGGGCGATCTGCAGCAACGTCCTCGACCTCAACCAGAGCCACCCGCCGCCAGAACGAACTCCGGCGAGAGATTCCACCTGACCCCGTGCGCCCCTTGCCACATCGACCACACGTCGAGCACCACCTTGTCCTCGCGAACACGGTAAGCGTCACCTCCATCTTCCTTGCTTCCTAGAACCACCGCGAGCACTTTGTCTGGCCGTCGCCGCCGTCCACCGCCGTGCAGCGCCGCCCACCTGTGACCGAACAATAACAATCGTAGGATCTTAATCCAACGCCTACGATAGGTCACTTAAGCCGCGAAGAGGTACGCGCCCTGTGCTGTGCGATCAAACTAGATCCTGCGGTCCACGTTGCCGATCCAACCGAACCGGTACCACCCAATGAGACCGCGACGCGTGGCCTGTATTAGATCTAAAATCAGTTTTGAATCAGATTTATTTGCAAATTTCAAAACCTTATAACTTTGGATCCACACGTCCAAAAATTTCAAATTTTATGTCGTTGGATTCAGGAGAACAAGACCTAGCCAACCATGACCTTAGTTTAGAAAATAGTATCTGTTAACTTGCTTGATTGTGCAGATTCTTTTGTGAGCTTGTTTAGAGTAGAAAAATTGTTTAAAATTGATTTTAGTTTTAAAACTTTTGCAAAGTGGTTTGTAGTAACCTTACTGACCTTAGGAACCAACCCATGGTTTTGAAAATAAAATTGGAAAAATTTAGAATGGATTAATTGAATTAGTCTATTTCTAGCTAAGTAAAGATAATGGTTTTATTATGAAAAAGGATTTTGGAATAAAACTTTGGGAAAATATTTTGATTCAAAGATACTGACCCAAAACAACAAATCTTGAGAGTTAGAAACTTTTGGTGAAGACTTAAAGGTTTTAGATTTGATAAAACTAATTTCCACCACATAAAATGATGAATGAATTTAAAAATGATTTTTGTACAAAACCCTCTAACTAATGACTTTGCCATTTTGGTAAATGACCAATTTGGACCTTACAAAGTTTAGAAACCTAGTGGAGACCATCCTTGCAATAGAACCATCCTTTGCATACTTATGCATGACCTAGATTCCATTGCTTTGTGAGTGTGAGATTGTTTGTTTGACTTTGGTTTGGAATGTTAGTTGATTTTGTGTTTGCTTGATTGACTTGTAGTGAATTTAGCAAAGTGAGAGACTAGCAAGATCAAGGAGTGAACCACCATTCTCTACCAAAAGGCAAGTTACACTATCATTCAAAAGTCCTACTATTTTCATTATACTTAGTGGATTTTGAAAACATGCATGAAAATGATTTATACTTATGCTATGCTAAATCCTAATAGGATGCCCTTACATTCCTTAGAGAAAATCTTGTAGTTGTACATGCTTAGCCATGCTTTATTGTGAAAAGAGATATATGTTGAGATTTTATAAAGTTGAGAAAAGGACTTGTGTTTTATATAATTAAACAAGGACTCAATGAACCACCTAGGTGGAGGATACTTAAAGTTTTGGAGAAGGTGGCAACAAAAGGAGCCATGTCTATGGTAAACACTTTGTGTTGTGCTCCAAAGAAAACCCACCTAGGAAACTTAGAGATTGAACATGCTTCTCCAATTGTGGCTTTTGTGTGCAACCACATGCTATTATGGCTCTGGCTTAGTCAACTACATTAGGAAGACCCATACATTGTCTTTAGTTACCGGACATGGGGATCTGGAATGCTTCATGGGGGCTGAAGACAAGCTAGCAATGATGTATGGGAGGACCTTTTGGAAAGACTTCGTCACACTCTCAGTCTGCCAGTACTCCATCTTGGTGAGCACTAATCCAGTAGGCCACTGGTGGCAACAAGATGGGATTGTGACATGTGGGTAAAGTGTACTCCTTCTGCAGAAGTTAATAAAAATCTAAGTACTTAGCCGTGTCCTCGGTTATGGACAATACTGAGCAACTAAAGTTTGAACTATGGGAGATCTCGACATTCCAACTTCAAAAAAATAAAAACTTGATGCCCTTGTGTGTCTACCAAGGAATTCAAAGAGATTTTGCTAAGCTTGATGCACTTGGGGTTACCAAGGTGCTCAAGAGATTTTGATGAAAACATGACCACTTGGGGTTACCAAGGAACTCATGAGATATTATAAAACCTGATGCACTTGGGGTTACCAAGGTGCTCAAGAGATTTTGATGAAAACATGACCACTTGGGGTTACCAAGGAACTCATGAGATATTATAAAACCTGATGCACTTGGGGTTACCAAGGTGCTCAAGAGATTTTGATGAAAACATGACCACTTGGGGTTACCAAGGAACTCATGAGACATTATAAAACCTGATGCACTTGGGGTTACCAAGGAGCTCAAGAGATTTTGACAAGGACTTGGACACTTGAGTTTCTACCAAGGAGTTCAAGGGATTCTTGGAAAAGAGATTTTTCAAAGGACCAAAACCATTTTTAAAAAGATAGGATAAAATATTGCTTTGTGCAAACAAGCCTTAAACTCTACTTAGCCAAATATGCATGTATTGATAGGGTCCACTCTTATTATACATAGAAGTGAAGCTTGCCAATACAATTCAAAATGTATTGACCCTTGTGGCTGTAACTTGTAATGTTGCAGGTTTGATTGATTTTAGTGAAGTTCGATTGACTAGGATTACAAAGTCTACAACCAGCATTTGCCTGTGGCACTTTGAAGATGAAGGACCCATGACTATAGTTATTCCGCTGTAATGTAATGTAATAGCCAAATGAGCTATGAAAAGATGTAATAAAATTATGTTATTCCTGGTTATAAAGTTATATTATGACCTTTGTTTCTTGATATTACATCTATACTGTGGATGCTAGCTATTGATCCAGGGACTAGCATTGTAAACACAGGAGGAATCTACCTTATTAGGTTGAGACCTTACAGATGGTATCAGAGCATTGTGTTGCCTGTAGGATTTGTAAACCTAGGATTGGACAAAACCCCTTAGAAAAATAGGAGTGTATTTGTTCCAAAAACTTATTTACAAAAACACTTGTAAACTCTTTACTTAACCATTTTGGTTTCAACTCTACATCTCTTCTACTTCAACTTGATGGAAAAACCTACCCCATGGCCAAAGACTACACCATGTGCAAAGGACTTCTTCAACTTCTTCAACTCTAATGACTTCAACTTCTTCAACTCTAATGACTTCAACTTCTTCAACTCTAATGACTTCAACATTTTCAGCATATTCCCCAAGGACTTCCAACTTGGAAACTACTAAGGACCACAAGTGAAACAAGGAAATCTTGCTCAAGAGTTAGAGACTGAGGGAATGCAAAAGATTGAAAGAGCCTACATCACTTGAAGTTTTGAGACCAAGAAATTCTCCTAAGGAAGCCATGATCTCATGTAAGAAGAAGCAACCAAGAAGGATGGAAAGATCACAAGTGAACCATATAGATGGACCACTATATTATAGTTAAGTCAAAACACACCAACCTGTGTGGTGTAACAAAAATATTTTTTGACTAAGTATGTGCTTGAACCTTGTTTGAGTGAAATGTTTGGTTTGTGTTTGCATGCACATTGTTTGTGTGAATTGTGATGTGTGTGAGTAGAAATATTTCCTTAGAAATATCTTGCCTATTCTAATCTCCCTTCAACCCAAACAGATGAATACTCCAAAAGACTCCAAGGTTGATGACATCAACACCAACCAAGCTGACAGCATGAAAGAGCTCATAGAAACCCAACACCAGTTAAACCAACTAACAGCTCAGTTCATAGCCAGCAATAGTGATAAAGATCCAACACTGCAAAGGTTTTTGGAGGAACAATCCCAACTGATGCTTAAGGTGACTAATCAAATGATCAGCATGGAAGAAAGCTATCCCAAAGGAGTTTATGATAACAAAGATGACAAGAATGTTGTTCTAGATGGAGCCCCATCTTGCATTATTTGTGGAGACAAGGATCACACTTCCAAAGAGCATGAAGGTCAATGCCCTAACTGTGAAGGAAATCATCCTGTTGGACAATGTCCTACCTCTCAAGCTACTTGTTACCTTTGTGAAGGAAATGACCATGTCCCTATTCAATGCCCCATCTACTCCATGGTAGAACAAAGGAAACAAGAAGGATCCAATTCTACCAAAGGAAAAGGACCACTTATACCTCCAAACAAGACAACCCAATTCAAGGGATCAAAGAAACCCAAGAAACCAAGACCAGACATGAACCTTGTGCAATGTCGTAAATGTAAGGAAATGGGACACTACTCCAGTGAGTGCCCAGAGAACAAGAAGAATAAAGAGATTGACCAAGTATGGTGCAACAACTGCAAAGAGTTAGGCCACTATGTAGCAACTTGTCCACAAGAGCCACGTAAATAACTCAAGGACATCCATTGTTTCAACTGCAAGAATCCAGGACATTATGCAAGCAACTGTCCAGAAAAGATGAAGAACAAGTTGAACAAGCCTATGGAGAAACTCAACCTTGGCCCATGAGTCAAGTATGGACACCAAGGACACCATGCAAATGTTTGCTTAGAGAAATTTTCCCAGGATCCCAAGAAGGACAATATGTAATTTTTGTTTGAAATTTTTTAAGGGTGGTAGTACCCTAGTTGTTTTGAACCTGCTTGTAACCCTAGCCTTCCCAAATCTCGGGACGAGATTTATTTTAAGGGTGGTAGCCTGTCACATCCCAAGATTTTCCAAATCTTGTAATGTGAAAATAAATGAATAAAATAAAACTTTGATGATTATCAGGGCCAGAAGAAACTTTTTGAATTCAATTGGAACTTCAAACCAATTTGAAACAAATAAATCCTAAAGGGATTTATAAGGATAAAACATTTGATAAAAAAAAATTTGGAACCTTTTTATAAAAGACTTGGTTTTCAAAAGAAAAGATGGATTCATAAATAAAGATTATTTTATAAAGCCAAATTAAAACCTTGGCCAAGCTTTGGAATTAAAACATTTTGTCTTGAATAAAAAACAGCAAAGGTTTATTTAAATAAATTAATAAGAATTTAATATCCAAGTTTATTTTATAAAGGTATTTGCTATTTACAAAACATAAAAACTTATTTAATCATTTAAAATAAGTTTTCCAAGTATTTTATATTCTCAAATAAATCCTACTAAAATGTTTTAGTTTTATTTTAGACTTCAAAATAAATGTTTTAAATAAAATAGAGTACTAGTTGTTTTAATAATGAAGGTCTATTGTATTTAAATAATTAATGGACCCTAAAATAAAAGGTTGATTTATTTTTAAAACAAGCTTTCCAGATATTCCTTATTTTCAAATACAACCTACTAAATGGTTTAAAATTATTTAGTTCTCAAGTGGAGCTTTGAATTAAATCAAAGCCTATGGATTTAATAATTGATACATCTATTTATTTAATTAATAATGGACCCTATTATTAAAACTATTAATTTGAATTTGGATTTTTGTTCATGTTACTGCACAGAACTAATTTCAATATTACAAAGTTTGGGTGTTGTTTGAATTGATTTGAACCATGTTTGTTTGATAGAAATTTCAAAACAGAAATCAAAAATAGAAATAGAAAAAGACTACAGGAAGAAAAAAAATGGAGTCGGACTTGACCCAACCCAGCAGCCCAACAGGCCCACGAACTAGCCCAGTATCTCACCCCGAACAGATAATGATTCACACCTCGTTTCTGACCCGCACTGAGTATGACCAGTGGACCCTCCCCTCATTTCTTTTCTCACTGCCAGGTAGACCCCACTTCCCCCTGTTCATCGTCCACACCCGCGCGACCCCTTCTTCCCCCTCGTCGCCGTTTCCTGCTGTGATTCCACGGATTCAATACGCCATAATGCCGCGCCTTTACCTCGCCTTGACCAAGCTCGATAAAACGCCAGCGTTCCTTCTTCATTTCCCCTCCAACTCCTCCCTCAATCACGCCACCAGGCCGCCCAAATTCCTCCTCGAGCTCCTCTGTTCCGACCACTGTCTCCGGCAAATTCAGGCCAGTGCACGCCACCTCCTACCTTCCCGAGCACCCTAGCAGCTTCCCCACTCCCAAACGCATCTCCCAGCACCCTCCTCTCAACCGCGGGCGCCCCGGAGCGTCGGCTTTGACAAGCTCCGACAGCGCCGCCGTCTGTTTCTTCTCCGACGACGTTTTCCAGGTGAACCAGACCGCCCCTTCACTTCTCATTCACGCACACAGCGTTGTCTTGATCCTGCGCATCTGACCGCGCCTTCGTTTTGCCTTAGGGCGATCTGCAGCAATGTCCTCGACCTCAACCAGAGCCACCCGCCACCAGAATGAACTCCGGCGAGAGATTCCACCTGACCCCGTGCGCCCCTTGCCACATCGACCACACGTCGAGCACCACCTCGTCCTCGCGAACACGGTAAGTGTCACCTCCATCTTCCTTGCTTCCTAGAACAACCGCGAGCACTTTGTCTGGCCGTCGCCGCCGTCCACCACCGCGCAGCGCCGCCCATCTGTGACCGAACAATAACAACCGTAGGATCTTAATCCAACGCCTACGATAGGTCACTTAAGCCGCGAAGAGGTACGCGCCCTGTGCTGTGCGATCAAACTAGATCCTGCGGTCCACGTTGCCGATCCAACCGAACCGGTACCACCCAATGATACTGCGACGCGTGGCCTGTATTAGATCTAAAATCAGTTTTGAATCAGATTTATTTGCAAATTTCAAACCCTTATAACTTTGGATCCACACGTCCAAAAATTTCAAATTTTATGTCATTGCATTCAGGAGAACAAGACCTAGCCAACCATGACCTTAGTTTAGAAAATAGTATCTGTTAACTTGCTTGATTGTGCAGATTCTTTTGTGAGCTTGTTTAGAGTAGAAAAAATGTTTAAAATTGATTTTAGGGTTAAAACTTTTGCAAAGTGGTTTGTAGTAACCTTACTGACCTTAGGAACCAACCCATGGTTTTGAAAATAAAATTGGAAAAATTTAGAATGGATTAATTGAATTAGTCTATTTCTAGCTAAGTAAAGATAATGGTTTTATTATGAAAAAGGATTTTGGAATAAAACTTTGGGAAAATATTTTGATTCAAAGCTACTGACCCAAAACAACAAATCTTGAGAGTTAGAAACTTTTGGTGAAGACTTAAAGGGTTTAGATTTGATAAAACTAATTTCCACCACATAAAATGATGAATGAATTTAAAAATGGTTTTTGGACAAAACCCTCTAACTAATGACTTTGCCATTTTGGTAAATGTCCAATTTGGACCTTAAAAAGTTTAGAAACCTAGTGGAGACCATCCTTGCAATAGAACCATCCTTTGCATACTTATGCATGACCTAGATTCCATTGCTTTGTGAGTGTGAGATTGTTTGTTTGACTTTGGTTTGGAATGTTAGTTGATTTTGTGTTTGCTTGATTGACTTGTAGTGAATTTAGCAAAGTGAGAGACTAGAAAGATCAAGGAGTGAACCACCATTCTCTACCAAAAGGCAAGTTACACTATCATTCAAAAGTCCTACTATTTTCATTATACTTAGTGGATTTTGAAAACATGCATGAAAATGATTTATACTTATGCTATGCTAAATCCTAATAGGATGCCCTTACATTCCTTAGAGAAAATCTTGTAGTTGTACATGCTTAGCCATGCTTTATTGTGAAAAGAGATATATGTTGAGATTTTATAAAGTTGAGAAAAGGACTTGTGTTAAAACAAGGACTCAATGAACCACCTAGGTGGAGGATACTTAAAGTTTTGGAGAAGGTGGCAACAAAAGGATCCATGTCTATGGTAAACACTTTGTGTTGTTCTACAAAGAAAACCCACCTAGGAAACTTAGAGATTGAACATGCTTCTCCAATTGTGGCTTTCGTGTGCAACCACATGCTATTATGGCTCTGGCTTAGTCAACTACATTAGGAAGACCCATACATTGTCTTTAGTTACCGGACATGGGGATCTGGAATGCTTCATGGGGGCTGAAGACAAGCTAGCAATGATGTATGGGAGGACCTTTTGGAAAGACTTCGTCACACTCTCAGTCTGCCAGTACTCCATCTTGGTGAGCACTAATCCAGTGGGCCACTGGTGGCAACAAGATGGGATTGTGACATGTGGGTAAAGTGTACTCCTTCTGCAGAAGTTAATAAAAATCTAAGTACTTAGCCGTGTCCCTGGTTATGGACAATACTGAGCAACTAAAGTTTGAACTATGGGAGATCTCGACATTCCAACTTCAAAAAAATAAAAACTTGATGCCCTTGTGTGTCTACGAAGGAATTCAAAGAGATTTTGCTAAGCTTGATGCACTTGGGGTTACCAAGGTGCTCAAGAGATTTTGATGAAAACATGACCACTTGGGGTTACCAAGGAACTCATGAGATATTATAAAACCTGATGCACTTGGGGTTACCAAGGTGCTCAAGAGATTTTGATGAAAACATGACCACTTGGGGTTACCAAGGAACTCATGAGATATTATAAAACCTGATGCACTTGGGGTTACCAAGGTGCTCAAGAGATTTTGATGAAAACATGACCACTTGGGGTTACCAAGGAACTCATGAGACATTATAAAACCTGATGCACTTGGGGTTACCAAGGAGCTCAAGAGATTTTGACAAGGACTTGGACACTTGAGTTTCTACCAAGGAGTTCAAGGGATTCTTGGAAAAGAGATTTGTCAAAGGACCAAAACCATTTTTGAAAAGATAGGATAAAATATTGCTTTGTGCAAACAAGCCTTAAACTCTACTTAGCCAAATATGCATGTATTGATAGGGTCCACTCTTATTATACATAGAAGTGAAGCTTGCCAATACAATTCAAAATGTATTGACCCTTGTGGCTGTAACTTGTAATGTTGCAGGTTTGATTGATTTTAGTGAAGTTTGATTGACTAGGATTACAAAGTCTACAACCAGCATTTGCCTGTGGCACTTTGAAGATGAAGGACCCATGACTATAGTTATTCCGCTGTAATGTAATGTAATAGCCAAATGAGCTATGAAAAGATGTAATAAAATTATGTTATTCCTGGTTATAAAGTTATATTATGACCTTTGTTTCTTGATATTACATCTATACTGTGGATGCTAGCTATTGATCCAGGGACTAGCATTGTAAACACAGGAGGAATCTACCTTATTAGGTTGAGACCTTACATTCCAAAACTTGGTTAATTATGTCATGACTTTAATGCGTGTATCCCTGATATCTTTACTTCTAGTCTTCATGTAAACTTCAGAGGTGCCTCAGCATTTATATTGTGCTCTTCAAACAAAGGCAAGTGAGATACCACTCTATCATACCTTATTATGAGCATTGCAATGCTGCTTATGTTTATGTTTCATGCTACTTATTATTATTGAGTTGGTTTCTCTTCATAGCATGTAATGACTATTGAGTAGACTTAGTTGCATACTCTTTATGATGAATTGTCTAAGCATCTACTCCTGTGCTGAGAATACTTACATCATATGAAGCAAAGTGTTCGTGAAAGTTATTTTATCGCACTCAGTTTTCAACTGAATTGCTTGAGGACAAGCAATAAGCTAAACTTGGGGGGGGGGAGTTGATACGTCCAAAACGTATCTACTTTCTCGAACACTTTGCTATTGTTTCTCCTCTAAACTTGTGTGATTTGGATACAACTAACATGGACTGACGCTGTTTTCAGCAGAATTACCTTGGTGTCTTGTTTTTGTGCAGAAAATGAACTATCAGGAAAAATCCCAGAAAATATGCCAAAAATTATATTTCACCATAAGATCCACGGAGCCAGAAGAAGAGACAGAGAGGAGCCTGGGGGGCCCACACCCACCCCAGGCGCGGGCCCACCATTGCTCGTGCTTGGAGGGGGTGCAGCCACCCCAGGCACCCCCTCGGCCTCCCTCTGCGCCTATAAGTTGCCTTTCGACCTAAAAACCGAGGGAGGGGTTCGATAGTTTTCCAGAAACAGTTCCGCTCCGCCGCGGCCACCAGAAACCAAGATTCGGATCTAGAAACTCCGTTCTGGCACCCTGCTGGGACGGGGAATTTGGAGAGGATCATCGCCATCGTTATCAACAACGCATCTCCATCAACCACCGATGTTTCCCTCATCCATGAGTGAATAATCCCCCACTGTAGGCTTGGGGATGGTAGGGATTGGATACGTTCTATCATGTAATTGAATAAGATCTATTAGGGCATAGTGCCTAGTATCTCTATTAGTGATATTTGACTTTATTGCAACTTGTTGTGCTTAATGCTTGTCACTAGGGCCCGAGTGCCATGATCTCAGATCTGAACTTATTATTGAATTATTATGATAGTATTGTTTGTGATCTTATCTGCAATTTGTGTACACATATCATTGTTCGGATCAAAAATCCCCAAAGTGACAATAATTGGGACAACCGGAGGGGATGGCTATGGTGTGAGGATCACATGTGTTCACGGAGTGTTAATGCTTTGCTCCGGTGCTCTATTAAAAGGAGCACCTTAATTGCCAGTAGTTCCCTAGAGGCCCCGCTGCCACGGGCTGGCTGGACAGAAGATGTTGTGCAAGTTCTCATTGCGAGCACGTATGACTATATTTGGAGCACATGCCTAGGATTGTTTAGTACTTGTATGCTTGTTATTATTTATCTACAATGCCCTAGGTCTTGAATTTACATGTTTAGACTCGTCCATGCAACGCCGTCCATCCATCCCTATGCCTACCGCACTCGAATCCTACTGTTACCGTTACTGTTACTATTGCTCTTGTTTCACTATTGATGTTGTTGTTGCTTTACTGTTGCTACTACCAAACTGTTGCTACTGATAAACTTCTGTGAGCAAGAACTATTTCTAGGTGCAGCTGAACTGACAACTTAGTTGTTAAGGCTTGCAAGTATTCTTTGGCTCCCCTTGTGTCGAATCAATAAATTGGGTAATACTACCCGCGAAGACTGTTGTGATCCCCTATACTTGTGGGTCATCATCATGCTACATCAATAATCACTAAGCATAAGGTCAAAAAAAGATCTAGCATGACATGATAAAGTCTAAGCCACAGTCAAAACAAGCTCCCTTTTGTACCACTTAAGCATGAAATTTTCTACTCTTTTCCCAACACCAATCAACTTATTTGAAACAACTCACAAAGATACTAATCAATAAAAGGAAACCCTAAGAGGAAGGTATGATGAGCACAGCAGCAAGTTTTCCCTTAGTTATGAAACCAAGTTTATCGAACCAGTAGGAGCAAGGAAACAACTCCAAGGTGTTTCTAACAACTTGGAATCCTGCACAACACAAACTCAAGACTTTGCCCAATTTATAGTGAGGTTGTCAATCTCACTGGTTTGCTAAAACCAAAAGATTAAACGTAAAGTGTGGAATCTAATGGTTGCTTGCAGAAGGTAAATGGTAACAGTAGATGATGTAACAATGGTAAATATTGGACCGGGGTCCACAGTTCACTAGAGGTGTTCTCCTTAAGATAAATAACATAACATGCTGGGTAAAGAAATTACAACGAGGCAATTGACAGGAACTGAGCAAGTCATAACAATGCAATACTAGACATTCATGATCCTATGAGATTTGATTGGGCATTACAATAATATACATAGACCGCCATCCAACTGCATCTATGACTAATAATCCACCTTCAGGTTATCGTCTGAACCCTCTCCACTATTAAGTTGTAAGCAACGGATAATTGCATTAAGCAATGTGTGTAAAGTAAACAATACAATTGTTCCATGAACAAAAGATTATTTTTTTCTCCCTAGTAGCAACAACACATCTACAACCTTAGATATGTCTGTCACTTCCCCAAATTCAATAGAGGCATGAACCCACTATCGAGCATAAATACTCCCTCTTGGAGTCACTAGCATCTACTTGGCCAAGATAGCTACTAAAAACGGAGAGCATGCAAGTTCTCAAACAACACAGACATGATAGAATCAATAATCAATCTAACATAGTATCTCAATATCCATCAGATCCCCGCAAACACAACATGTATGATTACAAATAGATGATATTGATCATGAACGGAGCTCACAAGATCTAAACATGTAGCACAAAGGAGTAGAAACAACCAGCTAGCTACTGTATGGACCCATAGTCCAAGGGTGAACTACTCACGCATCATACCGGAGGCTGGCATGGTGATGAAGAAGGTCTCCGGGAAGATCTCTCCCCTCCGGCAGGGTGTCGGGAAGAGATTCAGACCCCCCCCCCCCCCCGATTTAGGGATGATGGTGGTGGCGTCTACGGACTGTTTCGTGGATATCTGATTGGGTACTTAATGTTTTGGCATCGAGGGGATTTTATAGGCGAAGAGGCGAGGCAGGGGGCGGCCAGGGGGCCCACACCCTGCCTAGGCGCATCCTAGGGTGGGCCCGCGCCAGGGGGTGGCCACGCTGTGGTGCCCCTCCGGTCGCCCTTTGGTCTCTGTGTTTGTCTCAGTGAAATATTGACTTTGGCTTTGTCCCGGCCAATTCCGAGAATATTTCCTTACTAGCTTTTCTGAAACCAAAAACAGCAGAAAACAGGCAACTGGCACTGCAGCATCTTGTTAATAGGTTAGTCCCAGAAAATGTATAAAAATACCTCAAAGTGAAGACAAAGCATAGCAAAGTTGATACTAAACAAGCATGGAACATCAAAAATTATAGATACGTTTATGACGTATCAAGCATCCCCAAGCTTAACTCCTGCTCGTCCTCGAGTAGGTAAGTGATAAAAAGAATAATTTTTTAGGTGACATGCACCATCACAATCTAGATAAAACCATTTGCAAAGCATTGAAAGCTGGGATCAAAGTACTCTGAACATGAGCATGAAAGATGAAGTTCTAACAATAAGACAAAGCAACTATGTTGCAACATGAAAGGATACAAACAAAGATCATGAATAACAATGCATTGAAAGATGTTTGTTTGTTTCACATATACAAAACATAGCATAGTTGTATTCAGCTTGTCCCTCATGGAGTAGCAAAACATAAATGCATAGGACACCTTCAAAGTTCATAAGGGTGATGATGCAGCATTGAGTTGATGTAGGAGCGCTTTGTTGGGAACCCCAAGAGCAAGGTGTGAAGCAGCAGAGCAGCAAGTTTTCCCTCAGTAAGAAACCAAGGTTATCGAACCAGTAGGAGGAAGGAAACGTCACACAGGTGTTGCAAGCAACGCGGAGACCTGCACAACACAGACTCAAGACTTTGCCCCAACGAATCAGTGAGGTTGTCAAGCTCACCGGTTTGCTGTAACAAAGGATTAAATGTATGGTGTGGAAGGTAATGGTTTGCAACAAGTAAACAAGTAACATTGGAAGATGTATCAATGGTAAAGATTGGACCGGGGTCCATAGTTCACTAGAGGTGCTCTCCTTAGATAAACAACATGGCATGATGGGTAAACAAATTACAGAGGGGCAATTGACAGGAACTGAACAAGGCATAACAATGCAATTACTAGCCAGAAAGATCCTATGAGGTTGATTGGGCAATACAACAATATACATAGACCGTCATCCAACTACATCTATGACTAGAAGTCCACCTTCAGGTTATCATCCGACCCCCCTCCAGTATTAAGTTGCAAGCAACAGACAACTGCTTTAAGCAAAGTGTGTAAGGTAAACAGTCCACATGTTTCATGAACAAGAGACCATTGTTTTCTCCCTAGTAGCAACAGCACATCTACAACCGAAGAGATTATTGGCACTTCCCTTGGAAACTAGAGGCATGAACCCACTATCGAGCATAAATGCCCCCTCTTGGAGTCACTAGCAACTACTTGGCCAAAATAACCACTAGCAACGGAGAGCATGCAAGATCACAAACAACACAGACATGATAGAATCATAAAGATAAAACCATTAATCAAACCAACATAATAATCTCAATATCCATTGGATCCCCACAAACACAACATGCATGATTACAAATAGATTAGATCTTGATCATGAACGGAGCTCACAAGATCTATACATTAAAGCACAAAGGAGGATATATGACCATCTAGCTACTATATGGACCCATAGTCCAAGGTGGAACTACTCACGAATCATACCGGGGAGAAGGCCTCCGGGATGATCACCCCTCCGGCAGGGTGCCGGGAAGAACTTCAGATCCCCCCTGATCTAGGGACGATGGTGGCGGCGGCTACAGACGGTTTCGTGGATTTCTGAGCGGGTCCTCAGGGTTTCTGCATTGGGGGCTTCTTATAGGCGAAGGGGGAGACTGAGGCAGCGGCTAGAGGGGGCAAACCCTACCCAGGAGTGGGGTAGGGCCCACCCGCGCCTAGGGGGTTTAGCTGCCCTGGCACGCCTCCTCGTATCTCCTATGGACTTCTTGTTCCCCGCGGAAAGTTATTGACTTTGTCCTTCGTCTCGTCCAATTCCGAGAATATTTCTTTACTAACTTTTCTAAAACCAAAAACAGCAGAAAACAGGCATCTCGCACTGTTGCAACTTGTTAATAGGTTAGTACCAGAAAACATGTAAAAGCACCTCAAAGTGTGGAGAAGTAAAGCAAAGTAGATACTAAACAAGCATGGAGCATCAAAAATTATAGATACGTTTCCAACGTATCAGCATCCCCAAGCTTAACTCCTGCTCGTCCTCAAGTAGGTAAGTGATAAAAGAACAATTTTTGAGGTGACATGCACCCTCACAATAAAGATCCAATCATTTGCAAACATTGAAAGCTGGGATCAAAGAACTCTAAACATGTGCATGAAAGATGGAGTTCTAACAATAGGACTTAGTAACTATGCATGCAACATGGCAAGCTACAAACAAAGATCATGAATAATATGTATTGAAAAACGTTTGTTTGTTTCACATGTAGAAAACATAGCATAGTGTCAATCAGCTTGTCCCTCATAGAGTATCAATATAATGCATAGGACACCTGCAAAGTTCACAAGAAAGAAACAGATAGCACATGAACAAGTAATAACACAATATGCATTAATTAATAATCTTTGGAACACTTCACATAGAATGACAACTATGCTCTCTTAATGGTGCCTAAAGGTAGAAGGTGGAGACTCAAATAATGGTGGAAGAAAGGCCTTTTGTATAGGAAGCAGGGATTACAAGTTTCAAAAAGAGCTTCCAAAAATTATGGTACTTGTTAGCTTTCAGCCCTCGTTGCCCCTATCATAAGAATCTTGAAGTGGTTAAGGTTAAAGTGGCAAAGCTGGAGTATATGCTTGACGAAGTATAAGTTGGCAATCTCATGCCCCTTGAATACGAGGGCCACACCTCATGCATACTCAACTTTGGGTCCAGGTAAGTTCTTGTCACTTTAAGTATTTGCATATCATTGAGAACCGCCAACGGGGTACCCCTTGCACATGGTACAGGATCTTTCCCATAACCAAAATGACAAGTCAAGCAGACAATGAGCATCTCAGCAATTCTTCTTATGTACCATGGGAATATGGTGTTTTTTTCTCTCTTTCCTATTTTCTCAATGTGTCTCTTTTTTTTATTATAAGAAGAATGCTTCATAGATGTCACTATGGTGATTCTGCAAGTTTCCACAATGATTAGGCATGGCTTAGGCTAGCGGCCTAGGCGTTTCTCTAACACAGGATACAAACTCCATGGACTTACAAGTTCCCTCTTTATTTCATACCGGTGACATCCATAGACAAAAGAACATGATATCAACTGAGTACAACAAGGTACAAGTGCAATGTTGAAAACGTTCCCCGTGACAGCATGGTTCTGCTAATTCCAACTTATAAGTGCAAGCATATATAACAAAGTTGTCACAATGGTTCAAGTTTATTAGGGGCAAAGAATAAAGTGTGCCATCAAGTTCGTGAGGGCTTTAATCACTAAGTTTTCACATACCAAAATAGGTTTTAATTGGAAGATAGATGAAAACAAGAATATACATTGGAATGGTGTAACACACCATGCATAGGAGTTTATAGTGGACACTTTGGAATAACTTGGTTTCTTGGGAGTTGGAAGCATGAGTAGAACTTACTCATACAAGTGGAGGCTAGCAAAAGACTGGGAGCAACCAACAAAGAGAGCAATAATGGCCATAATTATGCAATGCAACAAAGCAAACTAATCAAAGCAAAGAGTGGTACTACAAGTCAAGGACTAAATGATCATAGAGGCTAATGGTGACTTGTCATTGTCATAACATGGTGTGAGCATGTGCCAAGTCAACCCAAGCAAAACATCAAAGGAGAATACCACAATACTATGCTTTTGCATGCTAAAACAACGCATAATTTCTTCAAGGCACACTAAGCAATCCCAATTGTTTGGAACAATACATGCTACGGCAATAATCACTAAGCATAATGCTAAAACAACACCTAGCATGTCATGCCAAATTCTAAGTCACACTCAATGCAAGCTCCTCTTGCACTTCAAGCAAGAACTTACTACTCCTTTCCAAACACCAAGCAAACTTATTTGAAAAACAACACAGTGAGAGTAGGGTCCAAACTACTAAAGCAAACTAAAAAAACTAAGAAAATCAAACAAAAACTAAGATGCTCCAAGAACAACACAATTTTGCATGAAACAATAAAAACGAAGTGTCTAGACAGACCTGAGATTTTTATTGATGAAGAAGGGGATTCCTTGGGCATCCCCAAGCTTTGACGCTTGTACCTCTTGGATATTTCTTGGGGTGACACCATGGTGGAATCCCCAAGCTTGAGCTTTTGTCCATTCTTCATCTCATTGCATCATTCTCTCTCTACACCTAAAATTTTCCTTCATACAAAACTTCACACAATCTTCATTAGCAACATTAGTGTTTTCAAAAGATATTAGACCACTGGCAAAGCTTTGGAACAACAAGGCTTTTCACTTAAAACACAAGCTACTGAAGCAACTCCGTCAAAAATTTCAATTTACCTGAAGAGAACTCAAAAAGGAATCAATGAGAAGCAAATGCAAATAATGATAGAAACCTGTCAAAATAGACCAGCAGGTAGAAACTGATTTTTTCGAACATCTTCTGTTGCTCAAATAAAAAAGTGTTGAACTAACGAAAGTTATATCTGAGTTACAGAGCCTCCTCGCGATTTTTTTTGGTGGAGGACAGAAATCTATTTTGGGACAGCAACTCCCCAGATCTTATTTCCCTCTCATTAGAGATCATTCTTGGCACAAAAAGCAAACAAAAAGGATAAGGAGAGGTCATTACAGAAGTAATAACTTCCAAGACTCAAGGAAACCCTTGGGTTATCTCCCAACAAGTACTTTTCTTTAACGCTTTTAAGTTAGGCACAAGAAGCAAGAAGAATCAAGTATTTTCAAATGAGGAAGCATTAACATCAAACCTTGCTTTCAAAGGAGGAGAAAAAAGCAACTTCTCTCTCCTCATAGGGAAGTGTTCAATACCTTTCTTGAATGGAAAATGGTATTTGATGGTGCCTTCTTTCATATCAATGATGGCACCAACTGTTCTAAGAAAAGGTCTTCCCAAAGTAATAGGACAAGAAGCATTGTATTCAACATCCAAAACATAGAAATCAACAGGTACATAAGAATTGTTAACCATGATGAGAACATCATTAATACTCCCCATAGTTTCTTCTTAGCATTATCATTGAGTGGGACATCCAAATAAAAATCTTCTAATGGTGGCAAATCAAGCATCTCATAAATCTTCCTAGGCATAATAGAGACACTAGAACCAAGATCACATGAAACTTTGAGATCAAAGTCATTCACTTGCATATTAATAATGGGTTCCCAACAATATTATACTTTCCTAGGAATAGAAGCTTTGTGTTTTAGCTTCTCTTCCTTAATCTTAACAAGAGCATCTGTAATGTGTTTGGTAAAGGCAACATGCATATCACTAGCCTCAGGACTTCTAGCAAGCTTTTGCAAGAACATAATCACTTCAGAAATATTGCAACCATCAATATAAAGTCAAACTTAGCATCACTAGTAGTAGGCTCACTAGGCTTAGGAATAGTAGGAGGAGGAATAGGGGCTACTTGTGGTTTAGTGGTGATAGTGCACACACTATTGTTTCTATCAATTTCAGCTTCCCTTTCCCACCTAGCATGAAGTTGAGCTAAGAGCCTAACATTTTCATCAATAGTAACCTGTATGGCATGAGCATTAGCAAAGGTATTTTCCATAGTTTGAGGTTTAGCAGCCATTTTATTAACCAAGGAAGTTTGAGCTTTAAACAAAGAGGATATATTTTTCTCAACAGTTAAAAGCTTTCCTCTATAGTCTTATTGAAAGTGGTTTGTTTACTAATGAAGTCCTTGAGCATTACTTCAAGTTCAGAAGGGGCACTTCTAGCATTATTGGAAGAGCTTCCATAGGAATTTCCATTATTAGCAGGATAAGGCCTATAATTGTTGTTGTTACCAAAATTATTCCTATAGGCATTGTTGTTGAAATTGTTGTTTCTAATGAAGTTCACATCAACTTGCTCTTCTTGAGAAACCAAAGAGGCTAAGGGAACACTATTAGGATCTAGAGGAGCTTTCCCATTAACAAGCATAGCCATAATAACATCAATCTTTTCACTCAAAGAGGAAGTTTCCTCAACAGAATTTACCTTGTTACCATGTGGAGCTCTCTCAACATGCCATTTAGAGTAGTTAACCATCATATTATCAAGGAGCCTTGTTGCATCACCCAACGTGAGGCCCATGAAGGTACCTCCAGCAGTAGAATCCAACATGTTTCTTGAGGAAAAGTTCAAACCTGCATAAAAAGTCTGGATAATCATCCAAGCAGTGAGTCCATGAGTAGGGCAATTTTTAACCAAAGATTTCATTATTTCCCAAGAAGGAGCAACATGTTCACTATCAAGTTGTTTAAATTTCATAATATCACTTCTCATAGAAATAATCTTTGTAGGAGGATAGTACTTTCCAATAAAAGCATCTTTGCACTTAGTCCAAGAATCAATACTATTTTTAGGCAAAGATAGCAACCATTCTTTAGCTTTTACCCTCAAGGAGAAAGGAAAAAGCCTGATCTTAATAATATCTCCATCTAGATCCTTATACTTTTGCATCTCACAAAGTTCAACGAAGCTATTAAGATGGGCAGCAGGATCATCTGAACCAGCACCAGAAAATTGCTCTCTCATCACAAGATTCAACAAAGCAGGCTTAATTTCATAAAAGATAGCATCAGGAGCAGTTGGAGCAATAGGTGTGCTTAGGAAATCATTGTTGTTGGTTCTAGTAAAGTCACACAACTTGGTGTTCTCAGCAGAGTTCATTTTTATAAAGGTGGGCAAGCCAAAAGCAGCAGCAGCTAGAGCAGGAACTAATTTTTTTTGTGTTTTTGAATAAGGCAAGCAAACCAAGCTAGACTAATCTTTTTTTTTTGAAAATAGGCAAACAAAACCAAGAAAAAGAAACAAACCAAACTAAAAACAAAGTAAAGAGAAAGGAAGTGAAGGACTCCCCTAGTGAAGACGTCCTTAGCCTCCCCGGCAACGGCGCCAGAAAAGCTTGATGCAGCGCTGAGTTGATGTAGGAGCGCTTCGTTGGGAACCCTAAGAGCAAGGTGTGAAGCAGCACAGCAGCAAGTTTTCCCTCAGTAAGAAACCGAGGTTATCGAACCGGTAGGAGTAAGGAAACGTCACATAGGGTGTTGCAAGCAACGCGGAGACCTGCATAACACAGACTCAAGACTTTGTCCCAACGAATCAGTGAGGTTGTCAAGCTCACCGGTTTGCTATAACAAAGGATTAGACGTATGGTGTGGAAGGTAATGGTGTGCAGCAAGTAAACAAGTAACATTGGAAGATGTATCAATGGTAAAGATTGGACCAGGGTCCATAGTTCACTAGAGGTGCTCTCCTTATATAAACAACATGGCATAAAGGGTAAACAAATTACAGCGGGGCAGTTGACAGGAACTGAGCAAGGCATAATAATGCAATTACTAGCCAGAAAGATCCTATGACGTTGATTGGGCAATACAACAATATACATAGACCGTCATCCAACTGCATCTTGACTAGAAGTCCACCTTCAGGGTATCATCCGAACCCCCTCCAGTATTAAGTTGCAAGCAACAAACAACTGCTTTAAGCAAAGTGTGTAAGGTAAACAGTCCACATGTTCCATAAACAACAGACCGTTGTTTTCTCCCTAGTAGCAACAACACATCTACAACCGAAGAGATTATTGTCACTTCCCTTGGAAACTAGAGGCATGAACCCACTATCGAGCATAAATACTCCCTCTTGGAGTCACTAGCAACTACTTGGCCAAGATAACCACTAGCAACGGAGAGCATGCAAGATCACAAACAACACAGACATGATAGAATCATAAAGATAAAACCATTAATCAAACCAACATAATAATCTCAATATCCATCGGATCCCCATAAACACAACATGCATGATTACAAATAGATTAGATCTTGATTATGAACGAAGCTCACAAGATCTATACATGAAAGCACAAAGGAGGAGATACAACCATCTAGCTACTACATGGACCCATAGTCCAAGGTTGAACTACTCACGAATCATACCAGAGAGAAGGCCTCCGGGATGATCTCCCCTCTGGCAGGGTGCCGGGAAGAACTTCAGATCCCCCCCCCCGATCTAGGGACGACGGTGGCAGCGGCTACAGACGGTTTCGTGGATTTCTGATCGGGTCCTCAGGGTTTCTGCATAGGGGGCTTCTTATAGGCAAAGGGGGAGACTGAGGCGGAGGCTAGAGGGGGCAAACCCTACCCAGGTGCGGGGTAGGGCCCACCCACGCCTAGGGGGGGTTTAGCTGCCCTGGCACGCCTCATCGTCTCTCCTCTGGACTTCTTGTTCCCCACGGAAAGTTATTGACTTTGTCCTTCGTCCCGTCCAATTCCGAGAATATTTCTTTACTAACTTTTCTGAAACCAAAAACAACAAAAAACAGGCATCTGACACTATTGAAACTTGTTAATAGGTTAGTACCAGAAAACATGTAAAAAGCACCTCAAAGTGTGGACAAGTAAAGCAAAGTAGCTACTAAACAAGCATGGAGCATAAAAAATTATAGATACGTTTCCAACGTATCAATTGACTAGATACAAATAGTTCAAGAACAAGCAATATCGACATTATGAATCAATCAATAAGTTTTGGGACAATGGACATAGAACTAAGAATGACAACCAAGCTCTCTTAATTGGTGCATAAAGATAGAAGGTAGAGACTCAATATAAAGGTGGAAGAAAGACATTCATAGGGAAGCAAGGATTTCAAGTTTCATAAAGATCTTCCAAAAATTATGGTACTTATTAGATTTCATCTCTCATTGCCCCTATCATAAGCATCTTGAAGTGGTTAAGGTTAAAGTGAACAAAGTATGGAGTATATGCTTGACAATGTATAAGTTGGAAATCTCATGTACCTTGAGTACGAGGGACGTTCCACATGCTACTCAACTTTAGTCATCGGTAAGTTGTTGTCATAACAAGTATATGTGTATCATAAAGAACCACCAACGGGGTACCCCTTGCCCCATGATACAGGAGCTATCCCATATCAAAATGATAAGGCAACAGACAATGAGCATCTCAGCGATCTTTTTATTTGCTATTTTCATAGGTTTTTATTGAGGATGCTTCACATATTGCTCACTATGGTTATGCTACAAATTTCCACCATGATTAGGCATGGCTTAGGCTAGCGGCCCAGGAGTTTCTCTAACACATATACATACTTCCATGGACTTACAAGCTCCCCTTTTATTTCACACCACCGACATCCATAAACAAAAGAGCATGATATCAACTGGGTATATATTTATAGGCGTTGAAAGCGTTACCCGTGATAACACGGTTCTGCTAATTCCCAACTTATAAGTGCAAGCATATACAACATAGATGACACAATGGTTCAAGTTTATTAGGGGCAATAAAAATAAAGTGTGCCATCAAGTTTGTGAGAGCTTTAATCACTAATTTTCACATAACAAGTTTAATTTGGAAGATAGATAAAACAAGAATATACTTGGAATGGTGTAACACACCATGCATAGGAATTTATAGTGGACTCTTTGGAATAACTTGGTTTTTGGGAGTTGGATGCATGAGTAGAGCTTGCTCAATACAAGTGGAGGCTTGCAAAAGACTGGGAGCGACCACTAAGAGAGCAATAATGGCCATAATCATGTAGAGCGACAAAACATTATCGATCAAAGCATAAAGTGGTACCACAAGTCAAAAACTAGATGATCATAGAGGAAAAGGTGACTGGTTCATAGTCATAACATGGTGTGAGCATGTGCCAAGTCAACCCAAATAAAGCATCAAAGGAGAATACCACAATATTATGCTTTTGTATGCTAAAACGACGCTTGATTCTTGCAAGGCACATTAAGCAATATCAATTGTTTGGAACAATTCATGCTACAGCAATAATCACTAAGCATAAGGTCAAAAAAACATCTAGAATGACAAGATAAATTCTAAGCCACAGTCAAAACAAGCTCCCTTTTGTACTACTATAAGCATGAAACTTTCTACTCCTTTCCAACACCAATCAACTTATTTGAAACATCACAGCGAAAGCGGGGGTCCAACTACTTTATTCAAGCAAACTAAGCAAACGAAAACCAAAAACTAAAACTAAGAAGCTCCAAGAACAACACAACAGTGCATGAAACAATAAAAATGAAGTGTCTAGAAAGACACTTGGGATTTTTATTGATGAAGAAGGGGATGCCTTGGGCATCCCCAAGCTTTGACGCTTGTACCTCTTGGATATTTCTTGGGGTGACACGGGGTGGAATCCCCAAGCTTGAGATTTTGTCCATTCTTCATCTCATTACATCATTTTTCCCCTACACTTGGAAATTTCCTTCATACAAAACTTCACAAATCTTCATTAGCAACATTAGTACATTCAAAAATAATAAACCTTTGGGTTTAGTTTCAAAACAGCACAACTTTAATTAAAAACACAAGCTATTGTAGCAATTCCTTCAAAAAGCTCAATTTACCAAAGAGAACCCAAAAACAAATCGATAAAGAGGCAAATGCAAATAATGGTAGAAATCTGTCAAAACAGACTAGCAGGTAAAAACTGATTTTTTCGAAGGCCTTTGATGACCCACAAGTATAGGGGATCGAAACAGTCTTCGAGGGTAGTATTACCCAATTTATTGATTCGACACAAGGGGAGCCAAATAATACTTTCAAGCATTAACAAATGAGTTGTCAATTCAGCTGCACCTGGAAATAGTTCTTGCTCACAGAAGTTTATTAGTAGCAACAGTTTTGTAGTAGCAAAAGCAAAGTAGCAACAACAGTAAAACAAGAGCAATAGTAACAGTAGTAGCAAACAGTAGGATATGAGCGCGGTAGGCATAGGGATGGATGGACGGGAGTTGCATGGATGAGTCTAAACATGTAACTTCAAGATCTAAGGCAATTGCGGATAAATAAGATAAAGCATCCAAGTACTAAACAATCATAGGCATGTGCTCCATAAATAGTCATGCGTGCTCGCAATAAGAACTTGCACAACATCTTTTATCCCGCCAGCCCGTTGCAGCGGGGCCTCAAGGGAACTACTGGCAATTAAGGTGATCCTTTTAATAGAGCACCGGAGCAAAGCATTAACACTCCGTGAACACACGTGATCCTCACATCACAGCCATCCCCTCAGGTTGTCCCAATTATTGTTACTTCGGGGCCTTTGGATCCGGACAATGATATGTGTACACAAATTGCAGATAAGATCACAAACAATACTATCATAATGATTCAATAATAAGTTCAGATCTGAGATCATGGCACTCGGGCCCTAGTGACAAGCATTAAGCACAAAAAGTTGCAACAAAGTCAAATAACACTAATAGAGATACTATGCACCATGCCCTAACAATCTTATTCAATTACATGATAGAACTCATCCAATCGCTACCATCCCCATAGCCTACTATGGGGGATTACTCACTCATGGATGAGGGAAACATGGATGGTTGATGGAGAGGCGTTGGTGATAACGATGGCGATGATCCTCTCCAAATTACCCGTCCCGGCAGGGTGCCAGAATGGAGTTTATGGTTCCGAATCGCGGTTTCTGGTGGTGGCGGCACAGCAGAACTCTTTCTGGAAAAACATCGAACCCCCCTCGGTTTTTAGGTCAAGAGACATCTTATAGGCGAAGAGGGAGGCCGAGGGGGTGCCTAGGGCAGCCACACCCCCTCTAGGCGCGGCCTGGGCCCACCCGCGCGGCAGGGGGTGTGGGCCCCTCAGGCCTCCCCTCCGTATTGTACTCTGGCTCCGTGTGTCTTTTGGTGAAATAGAATTTTTGGCATATTTACCGGGATTTTTCCTAATAGTTGATTTTCTACACAAAAACTAGACACCAAGGTAATTCTGCTGAAAACAACGTTAGTCCATGTTAGTTGTATCCAAATCACACAAGTTTAGAGGAGAAACAATAGCAAAAGTGTTCGGGAAAGTAGATACGTTTTGGACGTATCAACTCCCCCAAGCTTAGTTTATTGCTTGTCCTCAAGTAATTCAGTTGAAAACTGAGTGCAATAAAAGAACTTTCACGAACACATTTGCTTCATATGATGTATATATTCTCAGCACATGAGTAGATTCTTAGACAATTCATAATAACGAGTATGCAACTAAGTCTACTTAATAGTCATTGCAACATATGAAGAGAAACCTACTCAATAATAGTAAGTAGCATGAAACATAAACATAAGCAACATTGCAATGCTCATAAGAAGGTACGATAGAGTGGTATCTCGCTTGCCTTTTTTGTAGATCATAATATAAATGCCAAGGCACCTCTTCAGTTCAAGTGGAGACTAGAAGTAAAGATATCAGAGATACAAGCATCAAAGTCATGACATAATTAACCAAGTTTTGGGACAAGCACATTAAACTAAGAATGACAACTATGCTCTCAAGAAGGTGCTCATAGAATAAGTGGTGACTCAACAAGGAAGTGAAAAAGGTTTTGAAAAGTTTGAAAGGCTTCCAAATGCTGAAAGTAAGGTACACATTAGCTTTGAGCTCTCATTGCCCCTATCATAAGCATCTTTATATGGTTAAGGTGAAAGTGAGGTCCAATATCAGTTATATGCTTGATAGACCATAAACTGGAAATCTCATGTCCCTTGAGTACGAGGGACGCTCCTCATGCTACTCAACTTTAGATACCCGTAAGTTCTTGTCATTGTAAATACATGCATATCATAGAGAACCACCAACGGGGTACCCCTTGCACATGATACATGAGCTATCCCATAATCAAAATGACAAGGCAAGCAGACAATGAGTATCTCAGCGATCTTTTTATTTGCTATTTGCATAGGTTTTTATTGAGGATGCTTCATATATTGCTCATTATGGTTATGCTGCAAGTTTCCACCATGATTAGGCATGGCTTAGGCTAGCGGCCTAGGCATTTCTCTAACACACATATATATATATAACTCCATGAACTCACAAGATCCCCTTTTATTTCACACCGACGACATCCGCAAACAAAAGAGCATGATATCAACTGGATATGTATCCATAAGTTTTGAAAGCGTTCCCCGTGTGTGGCATCCCGCAAAACCACTACTAGAAAATCGCGTTGTTTTTGTGCATTGCATCATCATGACCACATGCTCATGTCATCATGCCACGTTGCATTTGCGCATCGTCATCATCTTGCATTTGATTGTACAAAACTATTTGCAGAAAAACCTATTTTTGTGTTTTCTAAAACGCCCCGTCTTTGTTCAAACGCAAAACCGGGTCTCCGGATTATTTTGTTTTGTCCGCTGTCGGATTGCAAAAGCGCTGGCTGAAATAAATAATTTAATTAATTATTTTGGTGGGGGCAGTCGAACGGGCCGAATCGACCCGAACGACCACCCCCAGTACAAACAATCGGCCCACCCATAATCCTAAAGTTACCCAGTCCTATCTACCCACACCCCCTCCACCTCACCCCGACCACTCCCCTCGTGCCACCTCACCTCTCTTCCCCCTCCCCACCACTCATATGCTGCCAACTCACCCCAAAAACCCTCCCTCCTTTTTCCTACTCCCTCTCTCACCCCAACCTCCCCAACCCAACCAGCACACACCACACACGCCCCACGCGCCATCCCCCTGGCCGGATCCCACCTTCCCCAGACCAACTCCCACGCCCCTGGGCCCCACACACGACCCCGGCCCCACCCACGAGTTCCCCACCACGCGCCAGGCTCCTCTCTCCCTCTTCCCTGGTTCTCCCCCGACCACCGACGCGACCCCCGCCTCGTCCCGCTCGCGTCTCCCCCTCCAGCGCCGGCGACCCCGCTCTTCCCCCGTCCTTGCTCCGCTCCCTCCGGCCTTCACCAGCCCCGCGCCGCCGTGCTCCTCCCCTCCCCCGAGCCCGCGACGGCCCGCCCCGAGCAGCCGCCCGTCTCCGGCGTCGCCTCCATCGCCGCCACCGCTGCTCGCCCTTCCATCCCCGGCCCGCCTTCTTCCTCGGCTCTGGCCGGCCCGAGCGCGTCGCGCCTCCACCGCCAGTCCGCCGGACCCCCCACCTCCGTCCGCCGCCGACAGGGCCGGCCCTCCCTCCCGCGAGCGCCGCCGCCCGCGGCCCCTCTCCACCGCGACCCCCCTCCCTTCCGCTCTCCGGCCCCGCCTCCTCCGGCTCTGCCCCGACCCCGGCCGCCGCCTCCGTGCCTCCTCCGAGCGCCCGCGCCTCTCCCCCTCCGCAGACCACCCGCCGCCGCCGTCTCCGGCGTCCACCGCCACCGCGACCCCGCCTTTCCCCGGAGCGCCGCCGCTCGCCTCCGAGCTCGCCGCCGGCGTCCCTTCCGCCACCGCTTGCTAGCACTCTGCAGCCGCCCGCCGCCGTCCGCAGTAGCCCCGCGACCTCCATCGCCTCCTCTCCGCCCCGAGCAGCTCGCCCCAGTAACCGGCCCCACCTCGCCTGGCCCGCCACCGTCATCCTGTGGGCCCTGCCTCCCGTGTGCGCATCTGCGTGTGCTCGTGTATGTGTGCCATGGGAATATGCTGATGTTCCCTATGGCCCGT
The DNA here is from genome assembly GCA_916181665.1 of Avena sativa. NCBI lineage: Eukaryota > Viridiplantae > Streptophyta > Magnoliopsida > Poales > Poaceae > Avena > Avena sativa. The sequence goes on from OV702279.1 coordinate 10,456,251, forward strand.
CTTGAGGCACCCCAAGTTCGCCAACGGCCTTCGGCGCCGAACCGAGGACACTCGACGAACCTCCGGCAACATCTTCGACATGGCCAAGACCTACCGCAACCGGGTCCGGCACCGACAATTGAAATCAGAACCACCAAGACCGTCGGCACGACACGACGACCGCGGATGCGACAGGATCGTCCCCAGGACGCCAAGATTGTCACGAGAACGCTCCCGAACGCTATCACCGACTCGATGGCACGGGCCCGACAAGACCTTCGCAACGGCAAGATCGACCCCGTGAGGCCCCGACAAGATCTGCTTCCGTTGGCCGGGACCGGTTCCGTCGAACCCCGGAACCCCAAGACCGTCGAGACCCCTCAATGTGTGAACCCCTTCCCGAAACCCTATTTTATAATATTATACAACTTGTCGCATATTACTTGTCATACTTGCATGCATATTTGTGTGGTTTGGGGGCCTTATGTCGATTCACCTCTAATTAAATATGGGGCCCATATGCGGCAAATCTAGTCTCATATTGGCCTCATTTAAATTTGTGTAGCGAACTGGTAACTTATCTTGCCTTGTTAAAACAACATTTAATTTGCGGGGTATCTAAATAACATGAACCACCGAACTAACTGTCGGGACCCCCGGTTCCGCTTAATATGACCTAATCGCATCGCATCTTTGCCATGTCATACATCAACCATGCATCATGCCGATCTTCTGCCGTTGTATTAAATATTGCATCCGGTGTTTATTCTAGTGTTTTGCTACTTCGCGGATAAGGCCGTTGAGTTGATGCGAGTGTCGACCCGATCTTCGGTTCAACCTTCGGCATGTTTTCAGGCGAGCATCTCCCCCTTTCTACCTATCTTACTTTTATAGTATTTACTTCCATCCTGTTGATCTTTTGCTATCTGTGTTGCGTTGCTCTAGTTTCGTACCCGTGAAACCCTTGCAGCCATATATTGCCTTGAACACATCCTATTACCTGTTGTTTGGTAGATAGCTGGACTTGCGCGTCGTAGCCGCTTGCTCAAGTGCTGTTGCGTGTCGTCAAGTGCCACAGTTGTTGGTGTATTGCCGCAAGTTAATTGTTGGAGATGATCATGGCTTTACTTATCGTTCACTTTAATTCCTGTTTAACAACTAAAATTGAAGTAAGTAAGCAGAGGCATCGGTGGGTGATAGATAATATTTGGTTTCCGAACGCCCACTTGTGTCCCGTAGGACCCCGAGTACTTGATACCTGTTCCTTGATTTATCGCGCTATCCACATCCGGGAGGCTTATGGGACCCCCCTTAGCCAGAGCTTGATTCAGTCTTATTTCTTGGGGCCACAGACTAGTTTGAGGTTTTATTTACGATCCTGTACTTATGCCATGCTTTACTGCTTTATTTACGATTGTGCGAGGAGCACACTGTACTGTTTAGGAATTGTGACCCGTTTTCGCGGTATCGACACCCCGAGTTTTCGGGTTCCCAGTCATTTACAGCCGGCCCCACAAACCTCGGGTCCGTCTCGGAGCTAGCTTACTTCGTTTCGGGTGTACTCCAAGGGGTGGCCCCCTGAAATATTTCTGAATCCTGTGATTGCTTTGTCGTGAAGGCCTCGTTGGGTTTTGATTTGGTTTTTCCGAGGTTGATCGAGTGTGTGTTGCTATTTGTGCACCCCGGCCGGGTTAAAACTTTCTGAAAGCCGTGTCCGCGGTTATGGACGACTTGGAGCACAGTATCTCGACCATAGACAAGCATAACTAAAGTAGTGCTATAAATTTGACTTTATAATGACTAGTAATCAGCTTCACTATAATGGAATGGCTAACTAAAACTGCCCACAACTGCTTGTTTGGTTTGTCGCTTGCGACAATTGTATCTGACTAGTAAGTATTGAAACTACAACGGAATGGCTAAATAAAAGTACCAACAACTGCTGGGTTTTGGGTTATCTCGTGCTAATTGTAGCTGACTAGTAAGTGTCGCAACTACCACGGAATGGTTAACTAAAACGGCCCACTGCTTATTTTTATCAGGATGATCACCTATACCTGACTAGTAATTGCTGCAACGATAACTGAATAAATAAAACTGCCAACGGTGTGAGTTCCTCGGTGGACTTCCTCGTTTGGTCTCGAGGGGGAAACACCAGGATGGGTTTGTTTGGTGTTAGCTTCAGGTTGGATCCGAATAGGTCATTCTTATCCCTTTTCTGATAACCGCCAGTTGTATCGAGTCTCTATAGGTTGTTTAGTGCATGCTGCCGCTGCCGCTCAGTCCACCATACCTATGTAGGCGAGGACCACCGAATTCTAGTCTCGCCGTGTACTGGCCTCAGTACTGACGCTCCTCTTTTTCCTTTGCCCTTTTGTCGGCACCCCTTTTGTTTAAGCAGGTTTTGAGATCGACGTCGTTAGCAGGGTTACCCTTCCGGCTTGGCCTGGGCAGGGTTATGGACGCCATTGGTTATTCTTCAGGGCTCTTAGCCCCATTTGCATCTTGTCCGTAGCTGGACGCTATATCGTTTTCAAGGTGATTTGGATCTTTGTATATTATATCTGTATTCTTGACTCTTTGAGTCGCTGTTGTATATATCTGTTCTGTGGGTCCCATCGAGGACTGTTGTGTAATGTTATTACTTTGTTTTCCACCCGCACGAAAGTGCCTGGTGGGCACCTTTGAATCGTTTCTATGCGGGTTTGGCGGGAATCGCTGAAACTTGCATAGGGTCGATTCTGAGGGTGTTACACCGTGATAACACGGTTCTGCTAACTCCCAGCCTATAATTTGCAAGCATATAACTTTCATGGACAGTCATAATGGTTCAGGTTTATTAAGTGTAAGGAATAAAGTGTGCCATCAAGGTCGTGAGAGCTTTACTAACTAACTTTCTCAAAACAGTCAAACATTTTATTTGAAAGAAAACAAGGCATAATGAATATGCACTAAATAGCAAATGATGCTAATAGGTAGGTATGGTGGACACTGTTGGCAATATTGGTTTTGGGGAGTTGGATGCACAAGTAGAGCTCATACTCAGTGCAAGTGAAGGCTAGCAATAGAGAGGGAGCGACAAACGAGAGAGCAATAACTGTCATAATCATGCTTGCAACAAAACAGGACTAATTATGGCATGAAAATGATATAAGAACTCTGAGGCAAAATAAATCATCAAGGCTTACTGACTATTGTTTAGTCATATGCATGCGTGACAATGTGCCAAGTCGATTCACATGAAACATTCAGAGGAGGATACCGCAATATCACACCAAGTTATTAATATGACAATGCAAGCAAACATTCATATGACATGCTACAAACTATTAGCAAGTTGGAGCTAATCAAAAGAGAGCAAGAACTACTAAGCATCTATAAATAACATACAACTTACACGAACAGACTAAGCATGCTCACAATGATGAGTATATGTACAAAAATGAAAAAGTAATAGAGTTTGTTACCAGCCTCTTATACGTTGGAAACATATCTATAATTTTGATGCTCCATGCTTGTTTTGTATCTACTTTGCTTTGATTGTATACACTTTGAGGTGCTTTTTACATGTTTTCTGGTATAACCTATTAACAAGTTGCAACAGTGCCAGATGCCTGTTTTCTGTTGTTTTTGGTTTCAAAAAAGTTAGTAAATAAATATTCTCGGAATTGGACAGGACGAAGGACAAAGTCAATAACTTTCCGTGGGGAACAAGAAGTCTAGAGGAGAGCCCGAGGGGCCGGCCAGAGGGGCCAGACCCCCCCAGGCGCGGCCACAAGTGGGCCCGCGCCTGGCTAGGGTTTGGTCGCCCTGGCGGCCGCCTCGGTCTCCCCTTCGCCTATAAGAAGCCCCCGATGCAGAACTCTAAGTACCCGATCAGAAATCCACGAAACCGTCTGTAGCCGCCGCCACGATCGTCCCTAGATCGGGGGGTCTGAAGCTCTTCCCGGCACCCTGTAGGAGGGGAGATCATCCCGGAGGCCTTCTCTCCGGTATGATGCGTGAGTAGTTCCACCTTGGACTATGGGTCCATGTAGTAGCTAGATGGTTGTATCTTCCCCTTTGTGCTTTCATGTATATATCTTGTGAGCTCCGTTCATGATCAAGATCTAATCTATTTGTAATCATGCATGTTGTGTTTGCGGGGATCCGATGGATATTGAGATTATTATGTTGGTTTGATTAATGGTTTTATCTTTATGATTCTATCATGTCTGTGTTGTTTGTGATATTGCATGCTCTCCGTTGCTAGTGGTTATTTTTGCCAAGTAGTTGCTAGTGACTCCAAGAGGGGGTATTTATGCTCGAAAGTGGGTTCAAGCCTCTAGTTTCCAAGGGAAGTGACAATAATATTTTTGGTTGTAGATGTGTTGTTGCTACTAGGGAGAAAACAACGGTCTCTTATTCATGGAACATGTGGACTATTTACCTTACACACTTTGCTTAAAGTAGTTGTATATTGCTTGCAACTTAATACTGGGGGGGGGGGGTCGGATGATAACCTGAAGGTGGACTTCTAGTCATAGATGCAGTTGGATGACGGTTTATGTATATTGTTGTATTGCCCAATCAACCTCATAGGATCTTTCTGGCTAGTAATTGCATTGTTATGCCTTGCTCAGTTCCTGGCAATTTCCCCGCAGTAATTTGTTTACCTGTCACATCCCAAAATTTTCCAAATTTTGAAATGTCAAAAATAAATAAACAAAATAAATATTTGTTGAAATTTAGGGTGAAAAGAAACTTTTTTTGATTCCAAATGGAAACATCAAAACCTATCTTGGTCAAATAGAATCCTAAAGGGATTTAAAAAGATAAACAAAAATAAATAAAGCTATAAAAGTTGGAATCACCATTTTTGGATCTTTAAATAAAAATATATGGATTTTAAAACAAGGACTATTTTAAAGAGCCAAATTAAAACTTGGCCAAGCAAATAAAATAAAATATTTTTGTGTGATAAAAAGAGTAAAGGATTATTTAAATAAAATCATGAGGATTTATTATTATCCAATTTCATTTAGGTAAAGACTTTTTCCCATTTTAAATGAACATTAAAAACATAGTAAAGTATTCTAAATTATATTTCAAAGTGTTTTTATTTTTAATAAAACCTACTGAAAAGGTTTGGTAAAAATTTAGATTTCAAATAAGAGCTTTAAAACATATTAAATCCTATTTGAAATAAAGACAAATGTCTATTTTTAAAATAAATAATAGACCCTAAAAAGAATAAAAGAATTATTCTAAATTTGACTTTAGAATATGTTAAATAATAGTATTAAAATATATTCAAGGTTTGGCAAAGGTTTGAATTCAAATGGAGTTTGAATTATTTGAATAAAAATCAAAACATGAATTCAAAATAGAAAAAGAAAACATTTTGTACAAAAAAAGAAACAAACCCAACCCACTAATCAGGCCCAGTCGAGCCCAACTCGCAGCCCACTCCCCCCCTCTCGCGAATTGTTTTCCACTCAATAGCCTACCCGCGAAGTCGCTGACGCCTGGCCCCCACACGCACCCTCTCTCTCACAGACAACGCGGCCCCACGCTGTCAGTCTTCTCTCCCACCCGCGTCGACCGTTTCCCCATCGCTCGTCGCCGTTCTGCCGCGATTCAATTCGCGTTAATTCGCGTTGATGGCTGAATTAATCTCGCCAGCAACCACGCACACTTAAGCGCCTTCCTCCCCTCTTCCATTTCCCCCAGACATCGCCTCCCGTCTGCCCCCAGGCTGCCCCCAATTGCAAGATCGAGCCCCCTGCCCCGACGAGCTACTCCGGCGAAATCTGGCGCCGTCCGACCACCCCTTGCCTCCCCATCCACACGTGCGTGCTCCCCATCGTCTCCTGCATCTCCCAGCACCAACCCCACACCCGCGCGTGCCCTAGAGGCTCGACAACCTCGATGCCTGGGCGCCGCCGTGTCTGCCATCGCTCCGGCAAGGTACCCTGGTAAGCACAGACCGCCCCTGACCCTTTTGTTGATGATCTCGTAAACGCCACACTCTCCCGCGTCTAACGCAACCTTTCTTTCTCCTTCTGGTGGCCTACAAGCTCGCCCCCGTCGACGAATGACAGAAGCACCCGACGCCGCCAAAGACCACGTTGAGCATCAACAATATACTGCGAACTCGGTGAGACCCCTCTCTCTCTTTCTCGCATCCTGCATCGCCGACAACTTCGCTGACAGAGCCGCGCCGCCTCTAGCGCCGCCCAGTTGTGGCCTGGTTGCTGTACACCGTTAGATCTTGATCGCGTGGCTACAATAGAATCTTAGCCGAAGGGGTATGCGACGATCTGTGCCGTGCGATTTAAATGAAATCCTGCGGCCTGCGCAGCTCGATCCAGCCGAAGCGGTGTCGTCCAGTAGAAATGAGCCACGTGTCCAGAGTTGATTTAAAACAGAAAATTTTGATCTATTAGATATGCAAACTTGCAAATTCATAACTTTTAATCCCCACGTCTAAATTTTGCAAATTTTATATCAATGGAATCAGCAGAACAAGTACTTTCCAACCATGCACTTTGTTTAATGATTTTCTTCTGGAAACTTAGTTATTTTTGCAGAAACTTGTGTAGGCTTAATTTGAATATAAAAAATTATTCTAGAAATATTTTTATGGTAAAATCTTTGGCAAATGGATTGTTTTCAACCTACTGACCATAGAAACCAACTTATGGATTTAAAAATGTATTTTGTGAAGCCAAAGAATAAATCTTTGAATAAGAGCATTTCTAGTCAAATAAAAATATTGTTTATGTGTTAAAAATACTTTTTGAGTAAAATCTTTGGAAAATGATTTGAGTTAAACTCTCTGACCCTAAACACCAAGATTTGAGATTTAAAAATATATTTGAAGAACCCTATAAAATTATTACTTTGCAAAAAGGCATTTCCAACAACATAAAATATCACTTTGGTATAAAATTGGTTTATGGGGTGAAACCTTTTGCAAATGGTTTTAATATTAAACACTTGACCTTAAAACACTGACATGTTGTGTTTAAAAATATTTTACAAACTCTAGGGATTATCACTTTGATTTAAATCATTTCTAGCAAAACAAAATGATTTAAATGGCCATTTTCACCAACTTGAAGTTAAATGGTTTTACCACTTTCGTAAATGACCAATATGAGCTTTAAAATGTTTAGAGCCTACTAGAAACCACTTTTCCAAATAAAACAATCTTTTGCATGCTTGCATGCATTGCCTTGTTTTTATTATTTTATGTGGTGAATTGTTTGAATGCTAGTTGAATATATGTTTGCTTGATTAAATTGTAGTGAAGTTAGAAGAGTGTGATATTTGCAAGATCAAGGAGTGAACCAATATTCCCTACTAAAAAGGAAAGTGACACTATCATCCATGTCCTACTATTTTCATTACACTTAGTGGATTTTTGTAACATGCATGATAGGACTACTATATTTCTATGCTATGCTATATCCTATTAGGATATCCTTATATCTTCCTTAGTGAAAACATTGTAGTTGTAGTATGGTTAGCCCTGCTATATATTTGGGATGGGATACATGATATGATTATATGAAATGTTGGAAAAATTATATGTTTTATATAATAAAACAAGTACTCAATGAACCACCTGGGTGGAAAGAGGATACTCAAGTTTTGGACAAGGTGGCAACAAAGGTAACCATGTTTATATGGTTATCTTTTTGTATGTGCACTAGAATAAAACCACCTAGGGACTTAGAGATTGGACATGTTTCTTGTAGAGTGGCTTCCGTGTACAGCCACATGCTAAATGGGCTCTAGCTTAGTCAACTACATAGTGGAAGACCCATGCATTGGCATCTTCAAGTTAACTAGAATTGTGTATGGAAATATATCCCTACATTGGTGCCTGGTAGACAAGCTAGCATTGTGTATTGGGAGGACTTCTATGGAAAGACTTTGTCACATTCTCGATCTGCCGGTACTCCATTTTGGTGAGTACTTATCCAGCGGCCACTGGTGGCGTCAAGACGAGATTGTGTCATGTGGGTAAAGTGTACAACTTTTGCAGAAGATCAAATTCTAAGTACTTAGTCGTGTCCCCGGTTACGGACAATTCTGAGCAACTGAGGCCTGAAGCTATGGAAGATCTCGACATTCCAATTTCTCAAAGTAAAACCTGATGGTGTCAAGAAGGGACTAAAAGCACTTGGAGTTTTTCCAAGGAGTTCAGAAAGATTTGTCAAAATATCAAAATTATTTTGAAAAGATAGGATAAAACTATATTGCTTTCTGCAAAAGAGCCTAAACCCTACTTAGCCAAATAAGCATGTAATGATAGGATCCACTTACTTCTACATAATAGTGAAACCTGCCAATACAATTCAAATGTATTGACCCTTGTGGCTGCAACTTATTATGTTGTAGGTTTGTTTGATGTTAGTGAAGTGTGTTGAATGGGATTACAAGAGTACAACCAACATGATTGCATGTGGCACTTTGAAGATGAATGACTCCATGCTATAGTTATTCCTGCTGCATTGTAATGAGATAGCCAAATGAGCTATGTAAGATGTAATGAATTATTTTATTCCTGGTTATAAAGTTGTATTATGACCTTTGTTTCTTGATATTACATCTTAACTGTGGATGCTAGCTATTGATCCAGGGACTAGCATTGTAAACACAGGGATCTCTACCTTATTAAAGGTTGGGACCTCTACATTACCCTTCATGCCATGTTGTTTATCTAAGGAGAGCACCTCTAGTGAACTATGGACCCCAGTCCAATCTTTACCATTGAGACATCTTCCACGGTTACCTGTTTACTTGCTGCAAACCATTACCTTCCACACCATACATTTAATCCTTTGTTACAGCAAACTGTTGAGCTTGACAACCTCACTGATTCGTTGGGGAAAAGTCTTGAGTTTGTGTTGTGCAGGTCTCCGTGTTGCTTGCAACACCTGTGTGACGTTTCCTTTCTCCTACTGGTTCGATAACCTCGGTCTCAACTGAGGGAAGACTTGCTGCTGTACTCTTCACACCTCGCTCTTGGGGTTACCAACAAGACTCCACATCAAGCACCAAGTTCTCTGGCGCCATCAAGGAGTCATCAACAAGTTTTCTGGCGCCGTTGCCGGGGAGGCTAAGGACGTCTTCACTAGGGGAGTCCTTCACTTCCTTTCTCTTTACTTTGTTTTTAGTTTGCTTTGTTTCTATTGCTTGGTTTTGTTTGCCTCTTTTAAAAAAAAACCCAAAAAATTAGTCTACTTTGGTTTGCTTTCTTTATTCAAAAATACAAAAAAATAGTTCCTGCTCTAGCTGCTGCTATTTTTGGATTGCCCACCTTTTGCCAAAATGAACTCTGCTGAGAACACCAAGTTGTGTGACTTCACTAGCACCAACAACAATGATTTCCTAAGCACTCCTATTGCTCCACCTGCTCATAATGCTAGCTTTTATGAAATTAAGCCTGCTTTGTTGAATCTTGTGATGAGACAACAATTTTCTGTTGCTGGTTCTGATGATCCTGCTGCCCATCTTAATAGCTTTGTTCAACTTTGTGAGATGCAAAAGGTATAAGGATGTAGATGGAGATATTATTAAGCTCGGGCTTTTTACTTTCTCCTTGAGGGGAAAAGCTAAAGAATGGTTGTTATCTTTGCCGAAAAATAGTATTGATTCTTGGACTAAGTGCAAAGATGCTTTTATTGGAAAGTACTATCCTCCTGCTAAGATTATTGCTATGAGAAGTGATATTATGAAATTTAAATAGCTTGATAGTGAACATGTTGATCCTGCTTGGGAAAGAATGAAATCTTTGGTTAAAAATTTCCCTACTCATGGACTCACTGCTTGGATGATTATCCAGACTTTTTATGCAGGTTTGAACTTCTCCTCAAGAAACCTATTGGATTCTGCTGCTGGAGGTACCTTCATGGGCCTCACTTTAGGTGTTGCAACAAGGCTCCTTGATAATATGATGGCCAACTACTCTGAATGGCATGTTGAGAGAGCTCCACATGGTAAGGAGGTAAATTCTGTTGAGGAAACTTCCTCTTTGAGTGAAAAGATTGATGTTATTATGGCTATTCTTGTTAATGGGAAAGATCCTCTAGATCCTAATAGTGTTCCCTTAGCCTCTTTGGTTGCTCAAGAAGATCAAGTTAATGTGAACTTCATTAGAAACAACAATTTCAACAACAATGCCTATAGGAATATTTTTGGTAGCAACAACAATTATAGGCCTTATCCTCCTAATGATGGAAACTCCTATGGAAGCTCTTATAATAATGCTAGAAGTGTACCCTCTGAACTTGAAGTAATGCTCAAGGATTTATTAGTAACCCATCCACTTTCAATAAGACTATAGAGGAAAAGCTTTTAACTGTTGAGAAAAATATATCCGCTTTGTCCGAAGCTCAAACTTCCTTGGTTAATAAAATGGTTGCTAAACCTGAAACTACGGAAAACACCTTTGCTACTACTCATGCCATACAACTTACTATTGATGAAAATGTAAGGCTGTTAGCTCAACTGCATGCTAGGTGGGAAAGGAAAGATGAAATTGATAGAAACAGTAGTGTGTGCACTATCACCACTAAACCACAAGTAGCCCCTATTCCTCCTCATACGATGCCTAAGCCTAGTGAGCCTACTACTAGTGACGCTAAGTTTGACTTTGATATTGATGGTTGCAATATTTTTGAAGTGATTATGTTCCTGCAAAAGCTTGCTAGAAGTCCTGATGCTAGTGATATGCATGTTGCCTTTACCAAACACATTACAGATGCTCTTGTTAAGATTAAGGAAGAGAAGCTAAAACATAAAGGTTCTATTCCTAGGAAAGTAGAAGATAGTTGAGAACCCATTATTAATATGCAAGTGAATGACTTTGATCTCAAAGCTTCATGTGATCTTGGTTCTAGTGTCTCTATTATGCCTAGGAAGATTTATGAAATGCTTGATTTTCCGCCATTAAAAGATTGTTATTTGAATGTCCCACTCAATGATAATACTAAGAAGAAACTCATGGGGAGTATTAATGATGTTCTCATTATGGTTAACAATGCTTATGTCTCTGTTGATTTCTACGTTTTGGATGTTGAATACAATGCTTCCTCTCCTATTACTTTGGGAAGAACTTTTCTTAGAACAGTTGGTGCCATCATTAATATGAAAGAAGGCACCATCAAATATCATTTTCCATTCAAGAAAGGTATTGAACACTTTCCTATGAGGAGAGAGAAGTTGCTTTTTTCCCCTCCTTTGAAAGCAAGGTTTGATGTTAATGCTTCTTCATTTGAAAATACTTGATTCTTCTTGCTTCTTGTGCCTAACTTAAAGGCGTTAAAGAAAAGTACTTGTTGGGAGATAACCCAAGAGTTTCTTTGAGTCTTGGAAGTTATTACTACTGTAATAACCTATCATTATCCTTTTTGTTTGCTTTTTGTGCCAAGAATGACCTCTAATGAGAGGGAAATAAGATTTGGGGAGTTGTTGTCCCGAAACAGATTTCTGTCCTCCACCAAAAAAAATCGTGAGGAGGTTATGTAACTCGGATTGAGCTAAAAATTTACGAATAAATCCCCCAGTATGTTAGATAACTTTCGTTAGTTCAACACTTTTTGATTTGAGCAACAGAAAATGTTCAAAAAAATCGTTTCTACATGCTGGTCTCTTTAGACAGATTTCTGCCATTATTTACATTTGCTTCTTATTGATTCCTTTTTGAGCTCTCTTCAGGTAAATTGAGATTTTTGAAGGAGTTACTAAAGTATCTTGTGTTTTTAGTGAAAAGCCTTGCTGTTCCAAAGCTTTGCCAGTGGTCTAATATCTTTTGAATAAGCTAATGTTGCTAATGAAGATTGTGTGAAGTTTTGTATGAAGGAAAAATTTCAGAAGTAGAGAAGAATGATGCAATGAGATGAAGAATGGACAAAAGCTCAAGCTTGGGGATGCCACCATGGTGTCACCCCAAAAATATCCAAGAGTTACAAGCGTCAAAGCTTGGGGATTCCCAAGGCATCCCCTTCTTCATCAATAAAAAACTCAGGTCTGTCTAGACACTTCGTTTTTATTGTTTCATGCACAGTTGTGTTGTTCTTGGAGCGTCTTAGTTTTCATTTGATTTTCTTAGTTTGTTTAGTTTGATTTAGTAGTTTGGACCCCCATTCTTGCTGTGTTGTTTTGCAAATAAGGTTGCTTGGTGTTTGGAAAGGAGTAGTAAGTTCTTGCTTGATGTGCAAGAGGAGCTTGCATTGACTGTGACTTAGACTTTAGCATGACATGCTAGGTGTTGTTTTGGCATTATGCTTAGTGATTATTGCTATAGCATGTATTGTTCCAAACAATTGGGATTGCTTAGTGTGCCTTGAAGAAATTTTGTGTTGTTTTAGCATGTAAAAGCATAGTATTGTGGTATTCTCTTTTGATGTTTTTCTTGGGTTGACTTGGCACATGCTCACACCATGTTATGACTATGACAAGTCACCATTAGCCTCTATGATCATTTAGTCCTTGACTTGTAGTACAACTCTTTGCTTTGATTAGTTTGCTTTGTTGCATTGCATAATTTTGGCCATTACTGCTCTCTTAGTTGGTTGCTCCCATTCTTTTGCTAGCCTCCACTTGTATGAGTAAGTTCTACTCATGCTTCCAACTCCCAAGAAACCAAGTTTTTCCGTGTCCACTATAAACTCCTATGCATGGTGTCTTACACCATTCCAAAATGTATTCTTTTTTTCATCTATCTTCCAATTAAAAACCATTTTGTTAGGTGAAAACTTAGTGATTAAAGCCCTCACGAACTTGATGGCACACTTTATTCTTTGCCCCTAATAAACTTGAACCATTGAGAGAACTTTGTTGCATATGCTTGCACTTATAAGTTGGGATTAGCAGAACCGCGCTGTCACATGGAACGTTTTCAACATTGCACTTGTACCTTGTTGTACTCAGTTGATATCATGTTCTTTTGTCTATGGATGTCACCGCTGTGAAATAAAGAGGGAACTTGTAAGTCCATGGATTTTGTATCCTGTGTTAGAGAAACGCCTGGGACGCTAGCTTAAGCCATGCCTAATCATGGTGGAAACTTGCAGCATCACCATAGTGACATCTATGAAGCATTCTTCTAATAAAAAAAGAGACACATTGAGAAAAGAGGAAAGAGATAAAAAAAGCACCATATTCCCATGGTACATAAGAAGAATTGATAAGATGCTCATTGTCCGCTTGCCTTGTCATTTTGGTTATGGGAAATCTCATGTACCATGTGCAAGGGGTATCCCGTTGGTGATTCTCAATGATGTGCAAATACTTACAGTGACAAGAACTTACCTGGACCCAAAGTTGAGTATGCATGAGGTGTGGCCCTTGTATTCAAGGGGCATGAGATTGCCAACTTATACTTCGTCAAGCATATACTCCAGCTTTGCCACTTTAACCATAACCACTTCAAGATGCTTATGATAGGGGCAATGAGGGCTGAAAGCTAACAAGTACCATAATTTTTGGAAGCTCTTTTTGAAACTTGTAATCCCTGCTTCCTTTATAAAAAGGCTTTTCTTCCACCACTATAGAGTCTCCACCTTCTACCTTTAGGCACCATTAAGAGAGCATAGTTGTCATTCTGTGTGCAGTGTTCCAAAGCTTATTAATTGATGCATATTGTGATATTACTTGCTCTTGTACTACTTGTTTGAAGGTGTCCTATGCATTATATTGCTACTCTATGAGGGACAAGCTGATTACCACTATGCTATGTTTTCTGCATGTGAAACGAACAAACGTTTTTCAATGCATGTTATTCATGATCTTTGTTTGTAGCTTGCCATGTTGCATCCATAATTACTATGTCCTAGTGTTAGAAATCCATCTTTCATGCACATGTTTAGAGTTCTTTGATCCCATCTTTCAATGTTTGCAAATGGTTGGATCTTTATTATGAGGGTGCATGTCACCTCAAAAATTAATCTTTTTATCACTTACCTACTCGAGGAATAGCAGGAGTTAAGTTTGGGGATGCTGATATGTTGGAAACGTATCTATAATTTTTTATGCTCCATGCTTGTTTTGTATCTACTTTGCTTTGGTTGTCTACACTTTGAGGTGCTTTTTACATGTTTTCTGGTACTAACCTATTAACAAGTTGCAACAGTGCCAGATGCCTATTTTCTGCTGTTTTTGGTTCCAGATAAGTTAGTAAATAAATATTCTCGGAATTGTACGGGACGAAGGACAAAGTCAATAACTTTCTGTGAGGAACAAGAAGTCCAGAGGAGAGCCCGAGGGGCCAGACCCCCCCCCCCCCAGGCATGGCCATAGGTGGGCCCGCGCCTGGCTAGGGTTTGGTCTCCCTGGCGGCCGCCTCGGTCTCCCCCTTCTCCTATAATAATCCCCCGATGCAGAAACTCTCAGTACCCGATCAGAAATCCACGAAACCGTCTGTATCCACTGCCACCATCGTCCCTAGATCGGGGGAGATCTGAATCTCTTCCTGGCACCCTGCCAGAGGGGAGATCATCCCGGAGGCCTTCTCTCCGGTATGATGCGTGAGTAGTTCCACCTTGGACTATGGGTCCATGTAGTAGCTAGATGGTTGTATCTCCTCCTTTGTGCTTTCATGTATAGATCTTGTGAGCTCCGTTCATGATCAAGATCTAATCTATTTGTAACCAGGATCGGATGGATATTGAGATTATTATGTTAGTTTGATTAATGGTTTTATCTTTATGATTCTATCATGTCTGTGTTTTTTGTGATCTTGCATGCTCTCCATTGCTAGTGGTTATTTTGTCCAAGTAGTTGCTAGTGACTCCAAGAGGGGGTATTTATGCTCGATAGTGGGTTCATGACTCTAGTTTCCAAGGGAAGTGACAATAATCTCTTCGGTTGTAGATGTGATGTTGCTACTAGGGAGAAAACAACAGTCTCCTGTTCATGGAACATGTGGACTGTTTACCTTACACACTTTGCTTAAAGCAGTTGTCTGTTGCTTGCAACTTAATACTGGAGGGGGTTCGGATGATAACCTGAAGGTGGACTTCTAGTCATAGATGCAGTTGGATGACGGTGTATGTATATGTATATTAATGTATTGCCCAATCAACCTCATAGGATCTTTCTAGCTAGTAATTGCATTGTTATGCCTTGCTCAGTTCCTGTCAATTGCCCCGCTGTAATTTGTTTACCCTTCATGCCATGCTATTTATCTAAGGAGAGCACCTCTAGTGAACTATGGACCCCGGTCCAATCTTTACCATTGATACATCTTCCACTATTACCTTTTTACTTGCGGGAAACCATTACCTTCCACACCATACGTTTAATCCTTTGTTACAGCAAACCGGTGAGCTTGAGAGCCTCACTGATTCGTTGGGGCAAAGTCTTGAGTTTGTGTTGTGCAGGTCTCCATGTTGCTTGCAACACCTGTGTGACGTTTCCTTCCTCCTACTAGTTCGATAACCTCGGTCTCAACTGAGGGAAGACTTGCTGTTGTACTCTTCACACCTTGCTCTTGGGGTTCCCAACAAGACTCCACATCAAGCACCAAGTTCTCTGGCACCATCAAGGAGTCATCAGCCTCTTACCACACCTCAAGTTGTCTTAATATTCATTATTGCCCTTCACTTGTGTGGCTTGAATAATAACATGGAACCAAACTCCAGTGAGGACTGCTGAACCCTGCAAAGAACTTCACAAAACCAAAGAAGAACAACAAATATTTTTGGTGTTTTCAATTTTTTAAAGCAAGCACACAAAGAAAAAACAAACAAAGCAAAATCTTTTTGGATTTTTCTTTACGGCAAACCAAAGCTAAAAATCAAAGAAACAAACCAAGAGAAACAACGAAAATATTTTTGGTCTTTTTGTGTTTTAAGAAAGCAGAAACAAAAACCAAAAAGAAAGCGAAACAATGGATATACAAAGAACCGACGAAACATGATATATAGATGAGTGTGATGTCGGTATAACTCCCCCCAAGCTTAGGCTTTTGGCCTAAGTGGGGATCAATAGCGCGGGTAGTAACCCCAAGCTGGTGGGTCATCATAGGAATGATCATAGTCAGGCACTTGCGATGAAGAAGAAGACGTGCCCCAATCATAGGAGGGCTACTGGTATGAAGACTCCCCCAGGTTGGAGGGCTGAACCGAATCATCTTCGGCATCCTCTCCAACATTCTGCTCTTGCTGGGAGAGCTCCGCCATGTAAGTGTCAAACTCCTCCTCCGTGAGCGACCATCCTTGCTGAGGAGAGGTTTCCAGCTAGGGGGTTGCGAGGATTAGCGTCGGGTTACGCCTATAAGGTGTTCATACAATAGGATCTAGTGATCTGAGGCAGACAAGCAATATATTTCAAGCATCACACAAGAATATAGCAAGCATGCAGAGCGTACCATAGATACTAAGGGGTAACTACGCGCCATTAGGGGTATCCAATCTCGGGGTTATTTATCCTAAGTACGGATGATACGGGTTTCTTAGCTTCTGTCTTTTCATCTATTGTCGTCGGTGCCGTACGTGATCGTTTTGGGGTCTATGAAGGACTCCGTTGGTAGGGCGATCTTGTAGTGTCTTTCGTTGTTGGTAGCTCCTTTGTTTTGCTTGTCTTGGTGTCTCTTCATTCCGGGATCTCCGTCTTCATAGTCTCTGAGTCGGACTTTGTTTTTGAAAACGGGACATTTGAAGTAGACAAGATATCGAGTAATCTATTTTCAAATAGTTTAAGTCAGAGAAGGTGAGATAAGAAATCTTTCGAAAAGCATTTTTGGAAATAGTTTTCGAAAGCTGATGTTTTTGGAGAATAAGGGTTGTCCGGTCTAACGTCCATGCTAACTAAGGTCTCCTACAGTCAGGATGGCTCTGATACCAAGTTTGTGGCACCCCGGATTTATGGTCCGAGAATACCCGTTATGCATGCAAATCACGTTCCCATGATCAGTGAGCCATGAGCATAACCGAGAAGTATCATTACAACATCCATAATTAATGAATACAAGTACTTACATTAATTGCCATTAGGGCGATACAACAACAATAGCGGAAGTCTTCAAGCGCAGAGCCCATGTCATGCCTTAACCTACATGTGACTGACTAGGAACACGGCCTAACTCGCACAGATGTCAGCATCTCCATCTTTTCTCTCGATCAACTGAAAGTCTGGCCAAGTAAATAGCCAGGGACAATGCCGGTGAGTACTTTGAATGTACTCACAAACCACCTTAAGAAGTAAATAATAAAAGGTATGCAATATGGTTGTGGTAGGATGGCTCCAATAGAGGTTCTTTTATAAACTAGTTTCTCTTGTAGATATAGCATGTATCTATATCTTGGTTGAAAAGTTTTTGTAAAACATTTTGGAAACCTTTTTGAAAATCTTTAATAAAACACTAGGACTGGGTCACCCATTTGTTCCTCCATCCGGTCAAATCATGACCAAACTCCTTCCTCCATTTTCCCGACCATCCCATGGTCAAAACATTTTTGAGCCATTGCTTTTCCAATGTCCTTTTTGAAAACAAAACCATCACCCACCATACAGCCGCCAGCACAACCATCCATGACCGAGGACTCGGCTATTCGAATAGATTTACACTCTGCAGAGGTTGTACACTATACCCACACCATCCGATTACCCGTCCCTGATCTACACCGATCGTGGGTCAAATAGCCGGTCAAGACCTTCCGAATGCCCTCTCCGATACAAGTGTCTACCCTATGAGGTTAATCCCCTCAAAACCGGGACGCCCTATATAGTTCACTAGCCAACTGGAGCGCATTTTGCACCCCGCAGGGTGGGCGCTTTCAATGAGGGGATCATAGTATCGTCTGGCCGCCATTTAGACGGTATTTACCTTCCCTAGAACGATGTTTCACATGGGCCTTTATAGGGGAAATCCCAGACTCCAGGAATTTGTTCTTCCCCGTAGTAGTTTGATACACCTATACCGTATTAGATAAACTTCCAGCCCAGCCCCGTCCCATTCCAAAGTAATGTGGTTGCACGGGTTAATTGTCCCACTCGTCAACTATACAGCCCAGCGTGTTTTCGTAAACATTTTTCCTCCATCCGTTGCCGGACCATTTTGTAAAACCAAAACCTTTCTCATTTTCAAAATTCACTTGGTAGGCCACGCCTCACCAAGGTTTTCACATAAAACATTTTTGTGAGTCTTTTTCTCGGGGTCTTCCCATCCTACACTTTTGTTTAGGCTAAAACGAGGTCTCCAAGAGTTTATGGTGTTAAACACCATCTACCATACTAAAGGAAGGTAGGTATTATATAAAAGGGGTTGTACCTAATGGTACTAAGGGTAAACATTTGGAGGAGCCAAACATTCCCCATACAAAACATAGTATAGTAAAACAATGCAAATTGCAGAAATGAGTAGATAAAACATGCATAAGTAAAGTAATGGGACAATACATATGAGCAAGAAGGTGGCTTTCCTGTGACCAGCGGAATGTCCCGTGACTTCTTTATAATTCCAGAATACCAATAAAATTAATAATAAGAGAATGTCCCGATCCTTCCTTCTTCTCGATGTCACACAATCGCAACTATCGCCGTTATCGAGCATACATGCAAGCAAACAATAAACCATTCAATACAATCATACAAACATCAAATCATACAGCAAGCAAAGGATTTATACATGATATGAGACAGTAGGATGTGGGATGATTGTTGGATGAGATTAGCAAGGATTTGGAGGCTTTTAGGAAAAGTGCTCCCTTTGGATTTCTAGGTCTAGGAATTTCCTAAGAGGGGGATTTTGGTCAAGGACTTGATCTGTATGATACCATTGTATAAAAATGATACCATCAGATAGGTATTGATAAAATGAATCCAACAAAAGTGGTTTCACTATTTTATCAATTTCCCTTGATTTATAATGGATTTTATAGTGATTAAAACTCTAGTTTTAGGAAATAATTCACCAGAACTTCTATGGAGTTCCAAAAATTATGTCCTTGGGGAGGTTAAGTAGTATTTGATGGGATGAATACATAGGAGTTCGAATCACCTCAAAAAAATTACCAGAATGTCCTTAAGAAATTCCCAAAGGCATTACTGGACAAGATTTGTCTTTTTCCTTAGATTTATGTTACTTAAGATTTTGATAGGATCCAAAGTTTATTTCTTAGGAATTTATATTACCTTTATGTAGAAACTAGAATTACCCTTTTTGGATTCGCAGAACTCAAATGGGGAATTTATTGGTGATCAAACAATACACATAAACGTTTAATTCACCATAATTCCATAAAATCTCAATAAATCTAGGGCTCCTGGGTTTTGAGATATATGGGTATTTAGGTTTACTGGGAGTTGTAATTTGGTCAAAACCATTTTTGGTTTTGCCTAGGTAATTTTCTAAAGGCAGAAATGTTCTGTTTTTGTCATTTTTGCTATGGGTAATCTAGGAAGCAAGGGACTATGGGACATGTGGGACTGGAAAGGCATGGTTAGTAAATTTCACCAACATTTGGATTTACTCCAATTGGTTTTGCAAAACATTCTGGAGAAATTGCTTTGTGTTCAGGACAGATCTGAGGAGAACATTTATCATATTTATTTTAAACCTCAGATTGCTCCAGTAACAGGTCTGCATCTTTGCAAGGACCTCAGGGTACCCTAGAAAATTTGTATCTTCAAATTTGGAGGAGGTTTACATTTTTAATTTGATTAAACCTAAAGGCAATTTTGCAGATATGGAATTTATTTTATTAAAAGAGAGGGACGAAGAGTTTACTGGGCCGAGCGGAATACATCCAGCCCACCCGGGCTTGGCTGCGCGGGGGAGGTGGCGACTGGGCCGGCCCAGGGCCCGCGTGGCGGTGAGTGAGAGGATGAAGGGGTAAGGAGGAAGGAGGGCCGCCGGATTAGAGTCAATCCGACGGTGCCCTGTCGTCTCCTTTGGTGAGACTGGCCGACGGCAGCCGAAACCCTGGCTCGAGGTTGGCGGGATCGGGAGGCTTACCAGGGGCATGGAGAGGCGTCGGGGCTGGTCCAGGAGGACGCGGCGGTCAGCAGGGAGTCCGGAGAGGGGCGGCATCGGCAGGGTTGGAAACGGGGGAGGGGTCACGCGCACTTGCTGTGTCGGTTTGCTTGGCTGCTCGCCGGACCATGCTCGGGGGTGCCTGCATGCAGATGGGGAGGGGCCGGGGTGACGCTGCGTGAGCCTATAGGATGAACCAGGGGCGGAGACGATGCCCTTGATGCCTGCAGGGGCCTCGCGCGATGGGGTCCGAATGGAGGTGTCCGGTGACGCTCGTGCATGGACGGGTTGCAGGCGTTCCTGCAATAAACAGAGAGCAGAGGGCTGTAGATCAACAACATGGGTGGAGCAGAGAGAGCAGATGGGCCTGGTGAAAGTCGAGGTCGACCGGAGTCTTGCTTGCAAGCTCCGAGGCCGAGAGGAGTTCCTCTCCTCCTTCATGGCTACAGAGAGGTATGGAGCTTCTGGGCTTCGAGAGGAAGGGAGTGGGGGTTGTGGGCTGGCTGTTGGGCCTACCGGGCTAGGTTAGTGGGTTGGACCCTTTTCCATTTTTTTCTGTTTTCCTTTTCTTTTTCTAATTTCAATTTCTGTTTTGATTTGAATCAAATGATTTAAACACTCAATTATTTTCAAAACTTTTCCAAAATTCTAGTAGTTTTTTATATTGTTTATTAATGTATTTAAAATTCCATTTTTAGAATATTTCAAATATTCCTTTTATGGTTTATTTCAAATAGTTTTCAAACTTCTTTTGAATTCCAATTTTTTACCAAACCTTTTTCAGTAGGTTTTATTTATTCATAAATTATTTAAATTAAGTGAATTATTTAAATTAAGTGAATTATTTAAATTATTTTAATATGATTTAGTATACATATAAATTGGCAATTGTCTTTATTCAAATAAAATCAAATATGGTTTTAATCCCATATAAATTTTATTCAAATAATTCTTTTATTCCATTTAAGATAATTAAATAACTTTTATTCCACTTGGCAAATTCCAATTTATTATTTTCTCAAGATTTAATTAATCATTTACATTAGGGATTTTGTCTCCATTTAAATATAATTAGAATATGGTTTAATCCCATATGTTTTTATTTGATTATTCTTTATCCCTTTATTTTATTTGGATTTGAATTATCTTTGTTCCATTTCCTTATGGATTTAATTCAAGGTTTAAATTGTCTCCTAAATAATTTTATTGGGATTTATTATTTAGTTTAGGCAATTTGTCTTTATTTAAATAGAATTGGATATTGTTCAATCCTTATGATTTTATTTAAATAATCTTTTACTCCTTTTTATTATCCAATAAACTTTCATTTGTTTATGGATTTGGCTAAGATTTAATTTGGCTTTTAAATATTCCTTATTTATTTCTTTCTTTCTTTATCTTATAAAATCCATATCTTTTTATTTATAGATCCAAAATTGGTGATTCCAATTTGTATAAATTTATTTAATATTTGTTTATCCTTTTAATTACCTTTAGGATTTATTTGCTCACAATTTGGCATGGATTTGGTTAGGAGCTTTATTAGCTTTGGAAATTGTTTCTCTTTAACTTATTAAATTCATTAGTTTTTATCCATGGCTCCAAATTAAATGAAACCAATTTCTATGGTTTTACGATATTTTTGGTTTATAATTTTTGATCATTTATAAATATTTTTCCTGGATCAAATCCATGTTCTTAGAGAGATCTTGGAAATGATTTTCTTCCATTAGGGTTTTGGGGTTTTGGTTTATTTTCCAAAGTGTTTAAATTTCAAGATACATTCAATGATGAATGCATTTCACTTGATTGAAAAAAATTTTGGGTTCCCTTTTTATTCAAATTTTGTTCAAGAAGGGTTTTGATGTTTCATTTAGAAACAAAAGTTTCTTTTCACCCTAAATTTCAACATTTAATTCTTTTGTTTATTCATTTTTCACATTTCAAAATTTGGAAAAATTTGGGATGTGACAGGCTACCACCCTTAAAAGAAATCTCGTCCCGAGATTTGGGAAGGCTAGAGGTTACAAGTTGACTTCAAGTCAACTAGAGTACTACCACCCTTAAAAAGGTTTTCAACTAGATTACATCTTGGATTACTTGGGATCTTGATGTAGCTTCTCTGAATAGTCGCTTGCATAATGTCCTAGATCTTTGCATTTGAAACACATCAATT
The DNA here is from genome assembly GCA_916181665.1 of Avena sativa. Taxonomy (NCBI): domain Eukaryota; kingdom Viridiplantae; phylum Streptophyta; class Magnoliopsida; order Poales; family Poaceae; genus Avena; species Avena sativa. The sequence goes on from OV702279.1 coordinate 10,478,378, forward strand.
GGCTAAAATCCTTCTTCTTATTTGGTATCATTGCCTCTTGTTTGTTTCCTTGGTTCTTCTTCATTTCTGGACATTCATTGGCATAGGGTCCCATCTCTTTGCAATTTTAACATTGCACTTGGCTTTTGTCCTTCTTCTTTTTGGGTCTATCTAAAGCTAGGAGTTCTTGTAGTTCATGTTCTTCATATCTCACCTCAAAGGTGGGAAATCTTTCTCTTTTCTTGGGGCAGTTACTAGAGATGTGACCTTCTTCCCCACAAGAGTAGCAACACTTTGTGGTCACTTTGGTTGTGGCTTTATGAGGCATGGTTCTAATTTTGTTCTTACCCCTCTTGGTAGAAGTTGTTCCCTTATGGAGGTTTCCAAACATTTGATGCATTCCAACTTGTTTAATTTGTTGAAGTATAGGATAGATGGGGCATTGGATAGGGACATGATCATTTCCTTCACATAGGAAACAAGTAACTTGAGAGGTGGGGCATTGTTTAGTTGGATGTTTCTCTTCACAATTAGGGCATTAGTCCACATGCTCTTTATAAGTGTGTTCCATGTCTCCGCAAATATTGCAAGCTTGAGTTCCTTCTATAATATCATCCTTGATATCATTGTTGTCACAATCACTTTGGGAAAGGTTGTCTTTCATGTTGATAATTTCATTGGTCACCCTTTGCAACAATTGGGATTGGATTTCCAAAAACTTTTGCATGGTTGGGTCTAACTCAATGTTGTTGGCTAAAAACTGAGTTGTCACTTGATTCAACTGGGCTTGGGTTGATAGAAGTTGTTCTCTCATGTGCATCTCTTGGTTGTTGTTGTTGTCACCATCCTTGATGTTGGAGTTGTGGTCTCTTGGAGAAGTCATCTGTTTGGGTTGGATTGGGATTAGATTAGGCAAAAGATTTCTAGAGGAAGAATTCTAATCACACACAACAACTCACACAAGCAATGTGCAAGCAATCACAAACAAACATTCCACTCAAACAACAAGTTTTCAAGCACATTTTTAGGCAACAAAATATTTTTGCTACACCACTTAAGTTGGTGTGATCAAACTAAACACTAGTATGGTGGTCCAACTATAGAGTTCCATTGGGATCATTCCATTCTTCTTAGTAGTTTCTTCATGAACAAAATCATGGTTTCCTTTGAAATATTTCTTGCATCTTGGTCATAAAACTTCCAAAGGTGATGATGATTCCTTCTAGATTTGTGTTTCCTTAGTATCCAAGTCTTGAGTATCATTTCTTGTCTCACTTGTAGTCCTTAGTGATGTCCAATTGAAGTCCTTGGTGAAACTAAAGTTAAAGTCATTGGTGTTGTTGAAGTGTTTGGTCATGTTGAAGTCTTTGTCCGTCAAGTTTGAAAAGAGGGGAGGTGTAGAATCAAAACAAAAAGGTTAAGGAAAGAGTTTACAAGATTGTTTGTAAATAAGTTTTGAACAAAATACAACTCCTATTTTTATAAGGGGTTTTTTCCAATCCTAGGGTTACAATCCTACAGGCAACACAGTGCTCTGATACCATCTGTAGAGGTCCCAACCTTTATAAGGTAGAGATCCCTGTGTTTACAATGCTAGTCCCTGGATCAATAGCTAGCATCCACAGTTTAAGATGTAATATCAATAAACAAGGGTCATAATACAACTTTATAACCAGGAATAAAATAATTCATTACATCTTACATAGCTCATTTGGCTATCTCATTACAATGCAGCAGAAATAACTATATAGGATGGAGTCCTTCATCTTCAAAGTGCCACAGGCAATCATGTTGGTTGTAGACTTGTAATCCTAATCAACACACTTCACTAACATCAGCGGGTGAGGGGGTGGATCTGTGGGTGAGAAAACGGTTCGCGTGGAGGGGAGGGAGTGGGCTGGCTGTTGGGCCTGCTGGACTAGGTTACTGGGTTGGACCCTTTTCCATTTTTTTTCTGTTTTCCTTTTCTTTTTCTAATTTCAATTTCTGTTTTGATTTGAATCAAATGATTTAAACACTCAATTATTTTCAAAACTTTTCCAAACTTCCAGTAGGTTTTTATACTGTTTATTAATGTATTTAAAATTCCATTTTTATAATATTTCAAATATTCCTTTTATGGTTTATTATATATTTAAAATAGACATTTTGACTTTATTTAAATAAGGTTTAAATATGTTTTCAAACTTCTTTTGAATTCCAATTTTTTTACCAAACCTTTTTCAGTAGGTTTTATTTATTCATTTAAAAATATTCACTTTGAATTATTTAAATTAGTTTAATATGATTTAATATCCATATAAATTAGCAATTGTCTTTCTTCAAATAAAATCAAATATGGTTTTAATCCCATATAAATTTTATTCAAATAATTCTTTAATTCCATTTAAGTTAATTAAATAACTTTTATTCCACTTGGCAAATTCCAATTTATTATTTTCTCAAGATTTAATTAATCATTTACATTAGGTATTTTGTCTCAATTTAAATATAATTGGAATATGGTTTAATCCCATATGTTTTTATTTGATTATTCTTTATCCCTTTATTTTATATGGATTTGAATTATCTTTGTTCCATTTGCTTATGGATTTAATTCAAGGTTTAAATTGTCTCCTAAATAAGTTTATTGGGATTTATTATTTAGTTTAGGCAATTTGTCTTTATTTAAATAAAATTGGATATTGTTTAATCCTTATGATTTTTTTAAATAATCTTTTACTCCTTTTTATTATCCAATAAACTTTCATTTGTTTATGGATTTGGATAAGATTTATTTTGGCTTTTAAATATTCCTTATTTTATTTATTTCTTTCTTTATCTTATAAAATCCATATCTTTTTATTGATAGATCCAAAATTGGTGATTCCAATTTGTATAATTTTATTTAATATTTGTTTATCCTTTTAATTACCTTTAGGGTTAATTTTCTCACAATTTGGCATGGATTTGTTTAGGATCTTTATTAGCTTTGGAAATTATTTCTCTTTAACTTATTAAATTCATTAGTTTTTATCCATGTCTCCAAATTAAATGAAACCAATTTCTATGGTTTTATGATATTTTTGGTTTATCATTTTTGATCATTTATAAATGTTTGTTGCTGGATCAAATCCATTTTATTAGAGAGATCTTGGAAATGATTTTCTTCCATTAGGGTTTTGGGGTTTTGGTTTATTTTCCAAAGTGTTTAAATTTCAAGATACATTCAATGATGAATGCATTTAACTTGATTGAAATTTTTTTGGGTTCCCTTTTTATTCAAATTTTGTTCAAGAAGGGTTTTGATGTTTCATTTAGAAACAAAAGTTTCTTTTAACCCTAAATTTCAACATTTAATTCTTTGTTTATTTATTTTTCACATTTCAAAATTTGGAAAATTTTGGGATGTGACAATTAAGCAGGAGGAGCTACAGGGCCAAAACGAGCCCAGATGGTGCGCCCTACCCTGCTAGGCACGCCAGCCATGCTGGTTTGGCCCACGAGTATCACCTTGGATCCTCCTTTTTATAGATGCCTCTGTATCGCCAGAAGACCTACGCCATATTTTCCCACGATTTATGGAGGCGGCGGCGGAGGCGAGAATCCTCTCCTACTCCGGAGAGGGCAGATCCTGTAGCACTGGAGCCTCTGGTGAGGGGGAAATCAACGCCATCGTCATCGCCACTCCTTGGCGTAGGGGGGAGGCATCTCCATCAACATCTCCATTAGCACCATCATCATCACCATCTCTATCTCCAAGATACACCTCGTTCCCTCAAAGTTTTTGATTGATTGAACCCCCAGATATCATTTGAGTGCTATTTGCATGTTTGTGATTGGCAACTTGTCTTTATTTGGTGGAGAGATTATATTTTCATATGGTGTTGTAATCCACATGCAACTAATCCATATCATGTTTGTCACTTGTGAGTAGATCCCCATGTTCCTGAGGGCATAGGATGAATTGGCTATGATTTCCATATAGTATGCAATGAGTATTTGGCCTAGTTTTTATCTTTTATGTGGTTCTATGATGTTTTTATACGAACATTGACTGCATATTACTTCACCTTTATGGGATCATATGGCTACACTTTAATGCAATGATGAGGGTTGGAAGGGGCGGAATGACAAAAAACAGTTTTCCAATACTTTGAGTTATATTAGAGGGATTTCTATCGGGGACCAATGAACTAACTGCTATGGTAGGATATTTATGTCTTAATGATTCCTATACTTTATTATGACAATGGATATAGACCCATAATAAGGGGTGTACTTGCTCATATATATGGCGACAGTCCTGCACATAATTTATGCTCCGCCCTAAAGGAATGAAACTTGACGAGATGTTCACCATGTTATGTAGAAATATGAAATCTAAGTAAATCCAGGCCTCCCTCAGGAACGCTTGCCACATATAAGTTTTCACATACACTTGAGCTTGTCCTCTTGATGAATAGAGGATTGGTATTTCTCATTGTGAGCATTTACTTGTTGCTATTTACTTTTAGTACTTTATATTACTACAAACTGCAAACCCAAAACACCAAAACCACTGCACTCTTTTATTGTTTTACTTGTCAAACGTACTAACTAATACCTTCTTATCCTTATGGTTTCGACAACCTTTCTTATTTAAAAGTACTACAATTGATCTCCCGCACTTGGGAGCCATCAAGACACTTTTCTGGGGCTGTTGCTGGGGAGCGTCGTGCTATTGGTAAGCTGTTTGGTAAGGAAACTGAAAGCTATTTTTACTATTTACTATTTGTTTTACCATGGATTTCTTAGGCCATGAAGATATGAAACCAAATTTCTATGAATATGTTCATTCTGTTAAGAACAAGGTTGAAAAACCTCCTGAAGAAAAAGTGGCGTATCAAATCCCTATTGGTATTGCCAGAAAGGCTATGAAACTAACTTTTGCAGGGGATGGAAGCCAAAATGCTATGAGGCATTTACAAGCCATTGAAGATCTATGTTCTCTATTTAAACTTGATGGTATTCCTCATGATGAAGTGAAAAGGAAGTTATTATATTTATCTCTTTCTATTAGTGCTCGCATATGGTTCAGATCTCTAGATGATAAATATCGTCTTGATTGGTAATATCTGAGGAAGGCTTTCTATCTCAAGTATTACACTCCTAAAGAAGCTTATGATGATTTGCCATATTTATAACTTTTGGCCTCATGTTGGAGAAAGCATTGCTCAATATTGGGGGAGATTGAATGAACTCATTCGCAAGAATCCTTGTCATGGTATTCCTGACAGCATTATATTAATCAACTTCAATGTGAGATTACCCTAGCATCCTAGGAACATTTTGGATAATTCTTCTAAAGGATGTTTCACTAATAGAACTCAAAAATAAGCATGGGACCTATTGGATACTATTTCTAAGAATACTAATGTTTGGGATCTTTATAAAGGTTAATGAACCCTATTTGAATATAAATATTCATGTGTAGAGAATTTATCTACTACTGTATTGTTTAAAGAACTAAGTAACAGGTTTGGCCTTGATCCTCATGTTTTAGTAGAAGTTACTAAATCTTTTGCTAACCATCTGAATGTCCCTAAAAAGGATTTGATGTTTATGTTGAGCCTTCTAAATACTCTACAGTTGTTCCTAAAGTTGTGAAATAGGTTAATCAAGTATCATCTGCTAAAATTGAAGAATATATTGAAACTCCTCCATATCCAAGTAGAGTGAAGGAAATTTACTCACCATTGTTGCAAACAAGAGTGATAGAAGATGTAGTGAACCATATGAACAAATTGAAGTTTAGCATCAAACTTTGGCCATTAAAGAAATGAACAAAGAAACTCAATGTGATGTTTATTTATGTGAAGATTCCACCAAGGTAATTCAAGGTAACACCACCAAAGTGGGTAAACCTATTATATCATGTGCTATTGGAACTTCATGCTATCATGGTCTATGTGATATTGGATCAAGTATAAGTGTGATACCATATTCTCTATACCTTGAAATCAAGCCTGGTATTGATCCCATACACATGGAAGAGACAGGTATAACTATCCAACTTGCTAATAAATAGTATATTTGTCCTCTAGGTATGGTCAGAGATGTTGAAGTATTAGTAGGAAAGATCAAATACCCCGCAGATTTTATTGTGCTTGGTTGCTCCCAAGACTCATTTTGTCCTATCATATTTGGTAGACCATTCTTACATATTGTGGGTGCTGAAATTAGTTTAGTAAAAGGGAAAGTATTCATTAAATGTGTCACATCCCAAGATTTTCCAAATCTTGAAATGTGAAAATAAATGAATAAAGAAAAACTTTGTTTGATTTTTAGAGCCAGAAGAAACTTTTTGAATCCAATTGGAACCTCAAACCCATTTGAATTAAATAAAATCCTAAAGGGATTCATAAAGATAAACATTTTAAATAAAGGAAAACAAAATATTTTGGAAATACTATTTTTGATCATTAAAATAAAAGGATTTGGTTTTCAATTGAAATAAAAGTTTTATAGATGAAGATTATTTTATAGAGCCAAATTAAACCTTGGCCAAGTCTTTGATTAAAACAATTTATTTTGATAAAAATAGTAAAGGTTTATTTAAATAAAATAATAAGGATTTAATATCCAATTTTTATTTAAGTAAAGGCTTTTCCCATTTTAAATAAACACCAAAACTATTATTTTGTTTTAAATAAGTTTTCTAAGTATTTTATATTCAAAAATAAAATCTACTAAAATGTTTTGGCTTTATATTGGATTTCAAAATAAATATCTCAATAAAATAAATCCTAGTTGTTATAATAATGAAAGTCTATTATATTTAATTGATAATAGACTCTAAAATGTTATTTGTTTTAAAACAAATTTCCAAATATTATGTACTTCCCAAATTAAACCTACTAATTTGATTTTGAAAATATTTAAGTTTCAAATAAAGATTTTATTAATAAAATCAAACCTTATTTGATTAATAAACCTAGGCCCATTTTATCCAATTGTTAAAGGACCCTAAAATAAAAGATTATTTTGTTTTGAACAAGATTTTCAAATGAATTTTATTTACAAATAAAACCTACTGAATTGATTTTGAAAATACTTTGGATTTCAAATGGAGATTTTATTAAAATAAATCAAACCCAATTTGATTAAATAACTATGGTCTATTTTATTTAATTATTAAATAGATCCTAAAAATAAATAAAAATATTATTTTATTTTGAGATTGGTTATTGATAAACAGAACTAAAAACTCATTACAATTGTTTGAATTGTTTGAATTATTTGAATGCTTGAATAGTTGGATGAAATTCAAATCAGAAAATAGAAATAGAAAAGAAAAAAACAAACAGGCAGAAAAAAAATAAGGAAAAGGACAACCCAACAAGGCCTAGCCCAAACAGCCCAACAACCCATCTGCCCTCTTCCCCGAACCGTTTTCTTTTCCACTCAGAACCGCACCCACCCAGCAACCGACAAGTGGACCCATCCTCCCTCTCCTTTTCTCACTGACAGAGGACCTCACACCCTACTGCTCTTCTTCCCCACCCCGCGGACTGGTTCTTCCCCTCTCCTCGCCGTTGCAGACATAAATTCTCGGCTTGATTACGCCTTAACGCGACGATCTTTACTCGCAGTGATCGCACACCTTAAAGCGCCAGCCTCCCCTCTTCCGTTTCCCCCAGACCATTCCCTCTCTCTGCCCCCAGGCTGGACGAACTGCGCCGCACACTGTCCACTGTTCGATGATGCTCCGGTGACGATTCCGGCGAAACCAGACCTCCCCTTGCTTCATTGACCAAGCCCACAGCTTCCCCACAACCAGACGCATCTCCCAGCATCCTCCTCTCAACCGCGGGCGCCCCATAGCGTCGGCTACATCAAGCTTTCGAACGCCGCCGCGTCTGCCATTCTCCGACGACGTCCCCAGGTAGAACCCGACCTCCCCTCTCAAACCCGATGATGTTCCCTTACTCGCGACCCTCGTGCGCACCTAACCGTGCTTCTCCTTTGCCTTAGCGCGGTCCTAAGAGACGCCAACAACGACAACCCGAGAGCACCGCCGCCCGCACCAACTCCGGCGAGGAATTCTGCCCGTCCCCGTGCGCCCCTCGACGGACCAGTCCCACGTTGAGCATCAGCGTCGCTCCACGAACCCGGTGAGCATCCTCCCCTCTTCCTTGCTTCCTGCTTAGCCAGCGCCGCCGCCATCTGGCCGCACCGCCGCTCGCCGGTGAACTCGCGCCGCCAGTTCTTGGCCAGGCAGTAGCAGCCGTCCGATACAGATCCGAGGCACACGATTGAATGACTTATCGAAGGGGTATCGAGCAACCAGTGCCGTGCGATCCCACTTAGATCTAACGATCCAGAGAGGTCAATCCGACCGAACCGGTACCAACCAGTTAGATAACGCCGCGTGTCATCTATTCCGTTTAAAAACAAATTTGAAAACAGATTTAATTGCAAACTTCAAACCCTTGTATCTTTGGATCCACACGTCCAAAAATTACAAATTTTATGTCGTTAGATTCAGGAGAACAAGCCCTAGCCAACCATGGCCTTAGTTTGACAAATAGTATCTGTTAGCTTGTTTGAATTTGCAGAAACATTTGTGTACTTGTTTAGGGTATAAAAATTGTTTAAAAATGAGTTTTGGATTAAAACCTTTGCAAAATGGTTTGTTGTGACCTTACTGACCCTAGGAACCAACCCATGATTTGCAAAATGGATTTGGAAAAGTTTAGAATGGATTTATTGGTTTAGTCCATTTCTAGCCAAACAAAACTATTGTTTTGTTTATGAAAATGGTTTTAAATAGAAAACCTTGAGAAAATGTTTTGGACCAAACCTACTGACCAAAACACCAAGTTTTGCAATAGCAACTCATTTGGTGAACCCTATAGGCTAATGCCTTAGTAAAAAAATATTTCTACACCACATAAAATAACACTTTGTTTTGAAAATGGTTTTAAAGTGAAACCTTTTGCAAATGACTTGGCCACTTTAGGAAATGACCATTAGATGTACCCAAATGTCTATGACCCACTAGGAACCACTTTTTAAAACAAAACAAAGCTTGGCATGCTTGCATGCATTTCTTTGACTTTGTTATTTATGTGTGTTGTTTTGCTTGATTGGTAGATTGAGTTTGTGCCTTGCTTGATTGATTTGTAGTGACTTGAAGAGTGTGGTTGTTGCAAAGATCAAGAAGTGAACCTATACTCTACCAAAAAGGCAAGTGATGCTTCATACTTTTGTCCCATTATTTTCTTTATGCATTAGTGATTTTGCTAAGTAAACTTGCATGGATTTTGCTAAGTATAGATCATGCTATAGGAAACCTAGTAGATGAATCCTTAGTAGGATTTTCCTAAGTTAAGATTCCTACTACTACCAAGCTTAGCCTAGCTAATAGAAAACATGGGTGGAATATATATTCACACTATGGAAAAATATTCTAAGTCTAAGGACTTGTGATTTTATTTAATAAAACAACTAAGTTAATGTATCACCTGGGTGGAAATGGAAGGATTGGGTTATGTTGAGTGGTTACACAAGACCATGGACCTGGCTTGTGTATCTCACTTGTGGATGGCCACCCAGGAAACAAAGGGATTTGAGATGTCAAATGTTGAGAAGCTTCAAGTGCAACCACTTGGCAATATGGGCTCTGCCATGATCATATAGGTTGCAAGAACTTAGCCATATGGACAGTGGGTGGTAGTGTTTGATAGGTTGGAACGCGTCCATATTGTTCTAAGGGAAAGCTTCTGAAAGATCTTGTCTTGGGAAACCAAGTCTTGTGGGTAAAGTGCACCACCTCTGCAGAGTGTAAAATCTAAGTACTTAGCCATGTCCCTGGTAAAGGACAATTTGAGCATCAAGACATGGAAGCAATCAAGAATCTCATCATTCAAATTTCTAAATTAAAATCTTGTGGGTTGAACAAGGGTTGTTTGAATTCTTCAATCATTGATGGAGAGATGGCTTGGTACAAGGATCTTGAAATCTTTGATTGAGAAAAATGATTTTGTCAAACAAAAACTTAGTATTTTCAAAATGATAAGAAAAATCTATTTTGAGCAATGCAAGCCTCAACTCCACTTAGCCAAATGCATATAGATGATAGACTCCACTATACAAATATAGTATCACTTGCCAATACAATTCAAAATGTATTGACCCTTGTGGCTGTAACTTGTAATGTTGCAGGTTGATTGTTTTTAAATGAAGATTGTTTGATTGACTAGGACTACAAAGTCTACAACCAACATCTGCCTGTGGCACTTTGAAGATGAAGGACCCATAACTATAATTAATCCGCTGCAATGTATTGTAATAGCCAAATGAGCTATGTTTGATGTAATAAACTTATATTATTCCTGGTTATAAATTTATATTATGACCTTTGTATCTTGATATTACATCTTAACTGTGGATGCTAGCTATTGATCCAGGGACTAGCATTGTAAACACAGGAGGGATCAATCTTATCTAAGGTTGGGACCTCTATAGATGGTATCAGAGCATTGTGTTGCCTGTAGGATTTGTAACCCTAGGATTGGACAAAAACCCTTAGAAAAATAGGAGTGTATTTGTTCCAAAAACTTATTTACAAAAACACTTGTAAACTCTTTCCTCAACCATTTTGGTTTCAACTCTACATCTCTTCTATTTCAACTTGATGGAAAAACCTACCCCATGACCAAAGACTACACCATATGCAAAGGACTTCTTCAACTTCTTCAACTCTAATGACTTCAACATCTTCAACTCTAATGACTTCAACATCTTCAGCATGTTCACCAAGGACTTTCAACTTTGGATATCACTAAGGACCACAAGTGAAACAAGGAAATCTTACTCAAGATTTAGAGACTGAGGGAATGCAAAATAAGAAGAAGCCATCAACAACTTTGAAGTATTGCAACCAAGAGTTTATCTCAAGGAATCATGATCTCATACAAGAATAATCATAAAGGAAGGAAGGATCACAAGTGAACCCTATAGATGGACCACCATTTATAGTTAAGTCAAACACACCAACTTATGTGGTGTAACAAAAATATTTTGTTGCCTAAAAATGTGCTTGAACTTTGTTGTTTGAGTGAAATGATTGTTTGTGATTGCATGCACATTGTTTGTGTGAATTGTGATGTGTGTGATTAGAAATAATTCCTTAGAAAATATCTTGCCTATTCTAAACTCCCTTCAAACCCAAACAGATGACTACTCCAAGAAACTCCAACATCAAGGTGGATGACAACAGCAACAACCAAAAGGACAACATGAGAGAACTTATAGCAACCCAAAACCAGTTGAGCCAAGAGACAACTCAGCTTTTAGCCAACAACAATGGACTAGACCCAGCCATACAAAGGATTTTGAAACTTCAATCCCAAATGTTGCATGGATTGGTTACTCAAATGATCATCATGAGAGAAAACTTTTCCCAAAGAGCTAATGACAACAACGATGACAAAGATGTTATTCTAGAAGGAACCCAAGCTAGCAATGTTTTTAGATACAAGGATCATGCATCCAAGGAGCATGAAGATCAATGCCCCAAGAAGAGAGAAAGATCTCCCACCTATGAAGAACATGAACTAGAAGAACTCCTAGCTTTGGAGAGACCCAAGAAGAAGAATAAATTCCCCAACACTAACAAGAAGGATATTACTCAAGAGCAATGTTACAATTGCAAAGAGATGGGACACTATGCCTATGAATGCCCAGAAAAGAAGAAGAACCAAAGAAACAAACAAAAGGCAATGATACCAAAGGAAAAGAAAGATGTCAGCCAAGTGATGTGTTTCAAATGCAAGGAACTAGGCCACTATGCAAACAATTGTCCGGAAAGGATGGAGAACAAGTTAAACAAGTCTATGAAGGATCTCAACCTTGGCCCATGAGTCAAGTAAAGAAACCAAGGACACATGCAAAGTTTGCTTAGAGAAGTTTTCAAGAAAGACATTATGTAATTTTTGTTTGAAAATTTTTAAGGGTGGTAGTACCCTAGCTGTTTGAACTTGCTTGTAACCCTAGCCTCCCCAAATCTCGGGACGAGATTTATTTTAAGGGTGGTAGCCTGTCACATCCCAAGATTTTCCAAATCTTGAAATGTGAAAATAAATGAATAAAATAAAACTTTGTTTGATTTTTAGAGCCAGAAGAAACTTTTTGAATCCAATTGGAACCTCAAACCCATTTGAATTAAATAAAATCCTAAAGGGATTCATAAAGATAAACATTTTAAATAAAGGAAAACAAAATATTTTGGAAATACTATTTTTGATCATTAAAATAAAAGGATTTGGTTTTCAATTGAAATAAAAGTTTTATAGATGAAGATTATTTTATAGAGCCAAATTAAACCTTGGCCAAGTCTTTGATTAAAACAATTTATTTTGATAAAAATAGTAAAGGTTTATTTAAATAAAATAATAAGGATTTAATATCCAATTTTTATTTAAGTAAAGGCTTTTCCCATTTTAAATAAACACCAAAACTATTATTTTGTTTTAAATAAGTTTTCTAAGTATTTTATATTCACAAATAAAATCTACTAAAATGTTTTGGCTTTATATTGGATTTCAAAATAAATATCTCAATAAAATAAATCCTAGTTGTTATAATAATGAAAGTCTACTATATTTAATTGATAATAGACTCTAAAATGTTATTTGTTTTAAAACAAATTTCCAAATATTATGTACTTCCCAAATTAAACCTACTAATTTGATTTTGAAAATATTTAAGTTTCAAATAAAGATTTTATTAATAAAATCAAACCTTATTTGATTAATAAACCTAGGCCCATTTTATCCAATTGTTAAAGGACCCTAAAATAAAAGATTATTTTGTTTTGAACAAGATTTTCAAATGAATTTTATTTACAAATAAAACCTACTGAATTGATTTTGAAAATATTTTGGATTTCAAATGGAGATTTTATTAAAATAAATCAAACCCAATTTGATTAAATAACTATGGTCTATTTTATTTAATTATTAAATAGATCCTAAAAATAAATAAAAATATTATTTTATTTTGAGATTGGTTATTGATAAACAGAACTAAAAACTCATTACAATTGTTTGAATTGTTTGAATTATTTGAATGCTTGAATAGTTGGATGAAATTCAAATCAGAAAATAGAAATAGAAAAGAATAAAACAAACAGGCAGAAAAAAAATAAGGAAAAGGACAACCCAACAAGGCCCAGCCCAAACAGCCCAACAACCCATCTGCCCTCTTCCCCGAACCGTTTTCTTTTCCACTCAGAACCGCACCCACCCAGCAACCGACAAGTGGACCCATCCTCCCTCTCCTTTTCTCACTGACAGAGGACCTCACACCCTACTGCTCTTCTTCCCCACCCCGCGGACTGGTTCTTCCCCTCTCCTCGCCGTTGCAGACATAAATTCTCGGCTTGATTACGCCTTAACGCGACGATCTTTACTCGCAGTGATCGCACACCTTAAAGTGCCAGCCTCCCCTCTTCCGTTTCCCCCAGACCATTCCCTCTCTCTGCCCCCAGGCTGGACGAACTGCGCCGCACACTGTCCACTGTTCGATGATGCTCCGGTGACGATTCCAGCGAAACCAGACCTCCCCTTGCTTCATTGACCAAGCCCACAGCTTCCCCAAAACCAGACGCATCTCCCAGCATCCTCCTCTCAACCGCGGGCGCCCCATAGCGTCGGCTACATCAAGCTTTCGAACGCCGCCGCGTCTGCCATTCTCCGACGACGTCCCCAGGTAGAACCCGACCTCCCCTCTCAAACCCGATGATGTTCCCTTACTCGCGACCCTCGTGCGCACCTAACCGTGCTTCTCCTTTGCCTTAGCGTGGTCCTAAGCGACGCCAACAACGACAACCCGAGAGCACCGCCGCCCGCACCAACTCCGGCGAGGAATTCTGCCCGTCCCCGTGCGCCCCTCGACGGACCAGTCCCACGTTGAGCATCAGCGTCGCTCCACGAACCCGGTGAGCATCCTCCCCCTCTTCCTTGCTTCCTGCTTAGCCAGCGCCGCCGCCATCTGGCCGCACCGCCGCTCGCCGGTGAACTCGCGCCGCCAGTTCTTGGCCAGGCAGTAGCAGCCGTCCGATACAGATCCGAGGCACACGATTGAATGACTTATCGAAGGGGTATCGAGCAACCAGTGCCGTGCGATCCCACTTAGATCTAACGATCCAGAGAGGTCAATCCGACCGAACCGGTACCAACCAGTTAGATAACGCCGCGTGTCATCTATTCCGTTTAAAAACAAATTTGAAAACAGATTTAATTGCAAACTTCAAACCCTTGTATCTTTGGATCCACACGTCCAAAAATTACAAATTTTATGTCGTTGGATTCAGGAGAACAAGCCCTAGCCAACCATGGCCTTAGTTTGACAAATAGTATCTGTTAGCTTGTTTGAATTTGCAGAAACATTTGTGTACTTGTTTAGGGTATAAAAATTGTTTAAAAATGAGTTTTGAATTAAAACCTTTGCAAAATGGTTTGTTGTGACCTTACTGACCCTAGGAACCAACCCATGATTTGAAAAATGGATTTGGAAAAGTTTAGAATGGATTTATTGGTTTAGTCCATTTCTAGCCAAACAAAACTATTGTTTTGTTTATGAAAATGGTTTTAAATAGAAAACCTTGAGAAAATGTTTTGAACCAAACCTACTGACCAAAACACCAAGTTTTGCAATAGCAACTCATTTGGTGAACCCTATAGGCTAATGCCTTAGTAAAAAAATATTTCTACACCACATAAAATAACACTTTGTTTTGAAAATGGTTTTAAAGTGAAACCTTTTGCAAATGACTTGGCCACTTTAGGAAATGACCATTAGATGTACCCAAATGTCTATGACCCACTAGGAACCACTTTTTCAAACAAAACAAAGCTTGGCATGCTTGCATGCATTTCTTTGACTTTGTTATTTATGTGTGTTGTTTTGCTTGATTGGTAGATTGAGTTTGTGCCTTGCTTGATTGATTTGTAGTGACTTGAAGAGTGTGATTGTTGCAAAGATCAAGAAGTGAACCTATACTCTACCAAAAAGGCAAGTGATGCTTCATACTTTTGTCCCATTATTTTCTTTATGCATTAGTGATTTTGCTAAGTAAACTTGCATGGATTTTGATAAGTATAGATCATGCTATAGGAAACCTAGTAGATGAATCCTTAGTAGGATTTTCCTAAGTTAAGATTCCTACTACTACCAAGCTTAGCCTAGCTAATAGAAAACATGGGTGGAATATATATTCACACTATGGAAAAATATTCTAAGTCTAAGGACTTGTGATTTTATTTAATAAAACAACTAAGTTAATGTATCACCTGGGTGGAAATGGAAGGATTGGGTTATGTTGAGTGGTTACACAAGACCATGGACCTGGCTTGTGTATCTCACTTGTGGATGGCCACCCAGGAAACAAAGGGATTTGAGATGTCAAATGTTGAGAAGCTTCAAGTGCAACCACTTGGCAATATGGGCTCTGCCATGATCATATAGGTTGCAAGAACTTAGCCATATGGACAGTGGGTGGTAGTGTTTGATAGGTTGGAACGCGTCCATATTGGTCTAAGGGAAAGCTTCTGAAAGATCTTGTCTTGGGAAACCAAGTCTTGTGGGTAAAGTGCACCACCTCTGCAGAGTGTAAAATCTAAGTACTTAGCCATGTCCCTGGTAAAGGACAATTTGAGCATCAAGACATGGAAGCAATCAAGAATCTCATCATTCAAATTTCTAAATTAAAATCTTGTGGGTTGAACAAGGGTTGTTTGAATTCTTCAATCATTGATGGAGAGATGGCTTGGTACAAGGATCTTGAAATCTTTGATTGAGAAAAATGATTTTGTCAAACAAAAACTTAGTATTTTCAAAATGATAAGAAAAATCTATTTTGAGCAATGCAAGCCTCAACTCCACTTAGCCAAATGCATATAGATGATAGACTCCACTATACAAATATAGTATCACTTGCCAATACAATTCAAAATGTATTGACCCTTGTGGCTGTAACTTGTAATGTTGCAGGTTGATTGTTTTTAAATGAAGATTGTTTGATTGACTAGGACTACAAAGTCTACAACCAACATCTGCCTGTGGCACTTTGAAGATGAAGGACCCATAACTATAATTAATCCGCTGCAATGTATTGTAATAGCCAAATGAGCTATGTTTGATGTAATAAACTTATATTATTCCTGGTTATAAATTTATATTATGACCTTTGTATCTTGATATTACATCTTAACTGTGGATGCTAGCTATTGATCCAGGGACTAGCATTGTAAACACAGGAGGGATCAATCTTATGTAAGGTTGGGACCTCTACAAAATGTGCTGGTGAAAGATTAGAATTTAACTTTTCAAAATTTACTAATAACCATTTAGAAAAAGATTTTTTTTCAAAAGATAGTGGAAACTCTTGCTTCTATGGTAGTCGCTTCATCGGACACGATGGAGCGATATGTGATTAATCAAGAGGAGACATTTAGTGATGAAGAGAGAGAAGCATTAGAACAAATACTATCTCAGCAACCACCACAACTACAATTACATATTCCACCATGTGATTTAGGAGAACTACACCCACCAAAATAGGATCCTAGTTTTGAACTTAAACCTCTGCCTGAAGATATGAAATATGCATTTCTTGATGAGAAGAAAATATATCTTGTTATTATTAGTTCTAACCTTTTAGGTGAAGAAGAAAAAATTGCTTGAAGTACTGTGAGCTCATAGGCCAGCTATTGGCTATTCACTTGATGACTTGAAAGGTATAAGCCCTTCTTTATGTATGAATAAAATTAACTTGGAAGAAGATGCAAAGCCTTTTGTTGACTATCAACACCGTATTCAACCACAAATGAAAGAAGTGGTAAGGAAAAAGGTAATCAAACTCACTGAGGTGGGTATTATCTATCCCACAGCTGATAGTAAATGGGTAAGTCATGTTCATTGTGTGCCTAAAAAGGGTGGAATCACCGTGGTTCCAAATGATGAAAATGAACTTGTAGCCCAGCACATTGTTACTAGTTATAGAATGTGCATTGATTACATGAAGTTAAACAAAGATACTCATAAAGAACATTATCATTTGCCATTAATTGATCAAATGCAAAGATTATATTAATATTCACACTTTTGTTATATAGATGGTTATTCAGGCTTCTCCTAGATCCTAGTGCACAAAGATGATCAGGAAAAGACGACCTTCACATGTCCCTTTGATACTTTTGCTTATAGGAGAATGTCATTCGGTTTGTGAAATGTTCCTGCTACTTTTCAAAGATGCATGAATGCTATGTTTGCTGATTATATTGTGAAAATTATGGAAGTATTCATGGATGACTTTTATGTGTATGGTACCTCTTTCGATAGTTGCATGCTCAATATTAACAAAGTTTTGCAGTGTTGTGAGGACCAACATTTAGTCCTAAACTTGGAAAAGTGCCATTGCATGGTGATATAAGGTGTTGTTCATGGACACCAAGTTTTAGGAAGAGGCATTGAAGTGGATCGTGCCAAGATAGAACCATACATAAGCTACCATATCCAAAGGATATTAATAAGAATTTTTCTTGGACATGCATGTTTTTGTAGAAGATTTATCAAAGACTTCTCCAAAATATCAAAGCCCTTGACTAATAATTTGCAAAAATATGTTCCATTCTCTTTTAGCGATGATTGTGTAGTCTTTTAATGTCTTAAAGAATTCTTTGATAAGTGATCCTATAATTCAACCTCCTAATTGGAATTTTCCATTTGAAATCGTGTGTGATGCTAGTGACTATGTTTTAGGTCTTGTCTAAGGCCAAAGAGTTGATAAGAAATTGCATGTAATATACTATGCTAGAAAAACTCTTGATGGCGCCCAAATAAATTATGCTACCACTAAAAAAGAATTTCTAGTTGTGATCTTTGCATGTGATAAGTTTAGACCCTATATTGTAGACTCTAAAGTCATAGTACACTCTAATCACTCTTATATTAAATATCTAATGAACAAGAAAGATGCTAACACTAGACTTATTAGATGGGTTCTCTTGCTACAAGAATTTGACTTGCACATTGTTGATAGGAAAGGTGAGGACAATCCGGCAGTTGATCACTTATCTAGAATGCAAAACATTTCGGTAGATCCTATTCCTATTAGTGATAGATTTGATAATGAACAACTAGCAAACATTAATGTATCTAGTGCTAGATTAGCCTCCCCATGGTTTGCTTGTTGGAGATATGCCCAAGAGGTAATAATAAAATGGTTAGTATTATATCTTTGTGTTTATGATGAATGTTTGCATACCATGCTATAATTGTATTAATCGGAAACATTAATACTTGTGTGTTTTGTAAACATAAAAGAGCCCCTAGTAAGCCTCTTGTTAAACTAGCTTGTTGATTAATAGATGATCATGGTTTCCTGATCATGGACATTAGATGTTATTAATAACAAGATCATATCATTAGGAGAATGATGTGATGGACATACTCCTATAATAAGCATAGCATAAGATCAATTCATTAAAGTTTGTTTGCTACAAAGCTTTTAAATACATAGGAACTTAATCCTTTGACCATGAGATCATGTTAATCACCATCACCGGATGAGTGCTTTGATGACATCAAATGCCACTTCCGTATGTGGGTGGTTATAAAGGTGGCATTAGGTATTATGAAAGTATGCGTTGAAGCGCATGTATCAAGAGTGGGATTTGTCCATCTATATGACGGATAGATATACTTTGGGCCCTCTCGGTGGAGTGTCATCCAATTGGCTTGCAAGCATGTGACTAGGTCACAAGGGATGTCATATCATAGAACAAGTAAAGAGTACTTATCGGTAACGAAGTTGAACTAAGTATAGAGATACTAACGATCAAACCTCGGATAAGTAAAGTATCACGCGATAAAGGTAATCGGTATCGTATGTAAATGTTTCATTCGATCATGAAGTCATCATAGAAATATGTGGGAGCCATTATGGATTTCCATATCCCACTATTGGTTATTGATCAGAGAGGTGTCTCGATCATGTCTGCATAGTTCAGAAACCGTAGGGAGACACACTTATGAGTTGGAGACCGAATGTTGTTCGGATTCTTGGATTGGATCCGGGACATCACAAGGAGATCCGGAATGGTCCGGAGAATAAGATTCATATAAGGAAAGTCAACTTTCGGGGTTCAGAAATGTTTTCGGTGTTTTGATCGGAAGCTTATAGAATGTTCTGGAAGGTCCACCACCCCGAGAGGGGATACTTGGATGCACCATACCCTAAGGGGTCGGCCGCATCAAACCCTAGGCTAACTCGGCCAAGCACAAGGGGGGTAGGATCAAAACCTAGTTTGAAAAGTCAAATCATAGTTTGAAAAGTCAAATCCTAGTTTGGGAAGGAAAGGGGAAACTTGAAAGGCAAGTTTACAACTCCCCTTCTTCCTAGCCGAGTTGGGGAAGGAGTCTTCCCTTCCTAGCCGAATTGGAAAGAAACTCGGCTAGGGGAAGGAGGCATTGGCCGTCGCCCCTCTCCCATATAATGAGGGGTAGGGCGCCCCCTTGTACCTCTTGCCCTTTGTCCCATGGCGCCTACAACCCTAGCCGCCGCACCCCTCAATCCTCCACCATACTGCTCCGGCTTAGGCGAAGCCCTGCAAAAATCTCTCCTTCTCCACCACCACCACCACACTGTCGTGCTATTGGGATTCTGAGGAGATCTATAACCTCCGCTGCCCTGCCGGAACAAGAGAGAGGAAGGTATTCATCGACTACCGTACGTGTGACCGACTGCGGAAGCGCTGACGAAACGCAGCGCCGAAAGGATCGTCTACATGATTTTGAGATCGGCAAGTGATCTACTACATCAATCACGAGAATCCGATCTTGTTAAACACTTTGGATCTACAAGGGTTAGTTCTCTATAAACTCGTTGCACCGATCTCGTAGATTAGATCTTGGTTTCTCCATAGATTAGATCTTGGTTTTGTGTGTTCTTGCGGTAGAATTTTTTTGTTTTACATGCAACGAACCCTATATTGCTGATTATGTTATATTTATTGTTGGGAAAGTTATGCCACCACACTTCACTTCCCAACAAAGAAATAATTTTTTTATGATATTAGACATTACTTTTGGTATGATCCATTCCTTTATAATAAAAGTGCAGATGGTATTATTAGATGCTATGTGCCTGAATTTGAGCAGTAGGATATCATAAGACATCGTCATGACAGTCCTTATGCAGGACATCACACAGGAGACCGCACCTCTGCAAAGGTATTATAGTCTGGTTTTTATTGGCCTATTTTATTTAAATATTATGCTAACTATGTTAAAGCATGTGACAAATGTCAACGCATTGGAAACATTGGTAAGAGAAATGAAATTCCTATAAAGTATTCACCGCCACTTGAACCATTTGATGTATGAGGATTTGACTTTATGGGACCATTCCCATCATCAACAACAAAACGCACTCACATTTTGGTTGCAGTGAACTATGTTACAAACTGGGTTGAAGCGATTCCAACAAAATTGCAGATCATGCTACACCAATGAAGATGCTTAAGGACATCATCTTTCCCAGGTTTGGATTACCTAGATTTTTAATTACTAATGGTGGTTCTCACTTTATACATGGATTCTTTAGAAAAACTTTAGCTAAATATGGTGTCAATCATAGGGTAGCATCCCCATATCACCCTCAAACTAGTGGTCAAGTTGAACTAAGTATTTGTTGGAGATATGCCCTAGAGGCAATAATAAATGTAGTTATTATTATATCTTTGTGTTTATGATAAATGTTTACATTCATGCTATAATAGTATTAACAAGGAAACATTGATACTTGTGTGATTTGTAAACTTAATTTGAAGTCCCTAGTATAGCCTCTATACTTCACTAGCTTGTTGGTTCATAAATGATTGTGGTTTCCCTATCATGAACATTGAGATGTTATCAACAACAAGATCATATCGTTAGGAGAATGATATGGTGGACATACTCCTATAGATAAGCGTAGCATAAAGATCAAGTCATTTCAATAGTTCAATTGCTATATGCTTTCTGATACATAGTAACCTAATTCCTTCGACCATGAGATCATGCATATCACCTTTACCGGATGGATGCTTTGATGACATCAAACACCACACCGTAACTGGGTGGCTATAAAGGTGGCATTGAGTGTTCGGAAAGTATTGGTTGAGCCACATGGATCAAGAGTGGGATTTGACCATCCATATGACGGATAGATATACTCTGGGCCCTCTCGGTGGAATGTCATCCAATTAGCTTGCAAGCATGTGACTGGATCACAAGGGATCACATATCACGGGAACGAGAAAAGAGTACTTATCGGTAACGAGGTTGAACTAGGTATGCAGAGATACCGACGATCATAACCTCGGATAAGTAAACTATCGTGAGACAAAGGGAAATTGGTATCGTATGTAAGTGGTTCATTCGATCGCAAAGTAATCGTAGAAATATGTGGGAGCCATATGAATTTCCAGATTCCTCTATTGGTTATTGTTCGGAGAAGTGTCTCGATCATGTCCGCATAATTCACGAACCGTAGGGAGACACACTTAAGGATTCGACGTTGTTTGAGTAGTTATGGTATAATGAGAAAGAGACCGAATGTTGTTCGGAGTCTCGGATGGGATCCTGGATATCACGAGGTGATCCGGAATGGTCCGGAGAATAAGATTCATATAAGGAAAGTCCTGTTTCGGAGTTCGGAAATGATTCCGGTGTTTTCATCGGGAATGTTCTAGAAGGTTCCGGAATGTCCGGCACTCCGGGGGGAAGGGGTACATGAATGTGTCATTACATATTGGAATGATTGCATCATGTACTAAGTGTTCTCGCTGTTCCAAATAAAGTATTAAATTGAATCCTAAACTGAAAAGTCAAATAGCAAGTTTGAAAAGTCAAACGGCTAAAACAGGAAAGAGAGGAAAAGAGGAAAGAGGGGGCAAAACCGAGTTGGGGAGGGAATCCCTCCTCCAACCGGCGGCGCCTCCACCAGGCCGAGTTGGGGAGGGACTCCCCTCCCTCCCCTGGCGCGCCGGCCCCCTCCACCTATAAAAGGAGGGGCAGGGCCTCCTCCTCTAGACACACAAGTTCCTATCCTCTAATCTAAATCCTAGCCCTAGACTCCGGTTTAGAGACGCTTTGGTTTAGAGCTTCTAATTGCACTAGCCTACGGATTAGAGCCTTATAATTGGTGTGTCTAAACCCTAGACCACTAATAGTTCTCTCTCATACTCCACCATACTCGCTCCGGCTTAAGGCGAAGCCCTGCGGGATCTCCCCTCTACTTCCGGTACCACGCCGTTGTGCTGCCGGAATCGCGAGGAGAGTGCTACAACCTCCGCTGCCTGCTGGAACAAGGGAGAGGAAGGTCTTCATCGAGTACCGAACGTGTGACCGAATGCGGGAGCGCTGCCGGAACGCAGCGCCGGAAGGATCGTCTACACGATCTTGAGATCGGGAAGAGTACGACTACATCACCCACGAGAATCCGCTCTCGTTAAACACTTTGGAATCTTCGAGGGTAAGTTATTCCATCGACTCGTTGCTACAATCTAGTAGATAGATCTTGGCTTGTTTGTTTGTATGCGATAGAAAATTTTTGTTTTCCATGCTACGAAACCCGACAGTGGTATCAGAGCCGTGTCTATATGTAGATCTGTTGCACGAGTAGAACACAATGGTCATTGTGGGCGTTGATGCTTTTATTGTCGATTGCTTCTTCTGTACTTTGCATCTTGCGGTATGTTGGGATGAAGCGGCCCGGGCTAACCTTACATGACATCGTTCATGAGACTTGCTCCACGATTGACATGCAACTTGTATTGCATAAGTGGCTTTGCGGGTGCCTGTTTCTCCTAGCATAGTTAAGATCCAATTTACAACGGGTGATCAACAATGCTAGTATCAATGTTGTGGTTCTTGTTCGTAAGTTAGAACGACACTTATTGAAAGCCCCAAACCACGTAAAATATGCAAAGAAAGTAGAGGCGTCTAACTTTGTTTTGCAGGGGTGTGCAGTGATGTGATATGGCCATGATTGTGATTATATTTGATGTATGCAATGTTCCTTATTGTAAGTTGGCAACCGGCAGGAGCCACATGGTTGTCTTTAATTTATGTTAAGACCCGCGTGTCTATTCAAAGTAGTTGTAATAGTTGAAGCCGGTGGACGACAACCATGGAGAGGCGTCATTGACCTTGATGCAATGCCGGTGATGATGGAGATCATGTTCGTGGTTGAAGATAGAGATCGGAAGCACGAAGAAGAAAGGCCATATCATATCACATATATATTGAATTGCATGTGATGTTAATCCTTTATGCATCTTGTATTGCTTAGTAGACGACGGTAGCATTATAAGATGATCCCTCATGCACATGAATTTCAAGTCATAAAGTGTTCACCCTTAGTTAGCACCGTTGCTAAAGCTTGTTGTTTCGAAGCACCACGTGATGATCGGGTGTGTTAGATTCTGCAAGTGTATACAACGTGAGCAAGCCAGATTTGCTCATGCGGAAACTAAGGTTTGATCTTGACGATCCTGGCATGTACATACATGGTCTCGGAACACGGATCACCGAAAGGTAAAGCATGAATCATATAGTAGATATGATGAACATGATGATTGTTCGCCATTGAAACTATATCAACTCTCGTGATGATCGGTGTTGATATGGTGGATTTGGTTCGTGTGATCACTAAAACAATGTGAGGGATATTGTTTTGAGTGGGAGTTCACCTAGTTTAATTACATTAATTAATTTGAACTCAATTTGTCATAAACTTAGTCTAAACTATTGTAAATATGTTGTAGATCAATGGCAGCCCCTACCATCAATTTTAATGCGTTCCTAGAGAAAGAAAAGTTGAAAAACAATGGAAGCAACTTCGCGGATTGGTTCCGCAATTTGAGGATTGTCCTCACAGCTGGTAATTTGACCTATGTGCTGGATGCACCGCTGGGTGACCCACCTGCAGCTGATGCTCCCGATGAAGTAAAGAATGTTTACCTCGCTCGGAAAAATCAGTACTCCATAGTTCAGTGTGCTATCTTGTATGGTTTGGAATCGGAGCTTCAGAAAAGGTTTGAGGATTCAGACCCATATGATATTGTCGAGGATCTCAAATTGATTTTTGAGACTCATGCGGCAATTGAAAGCTATGAGGCTTCTGAAAAGTTCTTTAACTGCAAGATGGAAGAGGGCAGCTCCGTCAGTGAGCATGTGCTTAAGATGTCTGGGCACGCAAACGAACTTCAAAGCTTGGGTATAGTGATTCCTAATGCTTTGGGGATTTACCGTGTCCTCCAATCACTACCACCAAGTTACAAGAACTTTGTGATGAACTACAACATGCAGAACATGAACAAGACGTTGCCAGAACTCTTTGCCATGTTGAAATCTGCAGAAGTGGAGATCAAGAAAGAGCACCAAGTGTTGTTGGTCAATAAGACCACCAAATTCAAGAAAGGAAAGTCTAAGCAAAAGGGACACTTCAAGAAGGGTGGTAAGAAAGTTACCACGCCGGCGAAGAAGACTAAGGCTGGACCCAAGCCTGATACTGAGTGCTTTTACTGCAAGGGAGAAGGTCACTGGAAGCGGAATTGCCCAAAGTACTTGGCGGATTTGAAGAACGGCAACATCAAGAAGAAAGGTATATCTGATATACATGTTATTGATGTGTATCTCACTAGTACTCGTAGTAGTGCCTGGGTATTTGATACTGGTTCGGTTGCTCATATTTGTAACTCGAAACAGGTGCTGCAGAATAAACGGAAGCTAGCGAAGAACAAGGTGACGATGCGCGTGGGAAACGGATCAAAGGTTGATGTGATTGCGGTCGGCATGCTACCCCTTCATCTACCATCGGGATTAGTTTTATACTTAAATAATTGTTATTTGGTGCCTGCGTTGAGCATGAACATTATATCGGGATCTTGTTTATTGCGAGACGGTTACTTGTTTAAGTCCGAGAATAATGGTTGTTCGATTTATATGAGTAATATGTTTTATGCACATGCACCTTTGGTAGATGGTCTATTCTTATTGAATCTCGATAGTGGAAATACACATATCAACAACATTGAGGCTAAACGTTTGAAATCAAGCGATAATTCGACCTATATGTGGCACTGTCGTCTTGGTCACATTGGAGTGAAACGTATGAAGAAACTCCATTCCGATGGACTTCTTGAATCACTTGATTTTGAATCACTTGAAAGATGCGAAGCATGTCTGATGGGTAAAATGACTAAGACTCCATTTTCTGGTATGATGGAGCGAGCTACGGACTTATTGGAAATCATACATATCGATGTGTGTGGTCCAATGAGTGTAGCATCGCGCGGTAGTTATCGTTATGTTCTTACCTTCACGGATGACTTGAGTAGATATGGGTATATCTATTTCATGAAACATAAGTCCGAAACTTTCGAGAAGTTTAAGGAGTTTCAAAGTGAGGTAGAGAATCAACGTAACAAGAAGATTAAATTTCTACGTTCTGGTCGTGGAGGTGAATATCTAAGTTACGAGTTTGGCGAGCATTTGAAGAAATGCGGAATACTTTCACAATTGACACCGCCGGGAACACCACAGCGTAATGGTGTGTCCGAACGTCGTAATCGAACTCTCTTAGATATGGTTCGTTCTATGATGTCACTTACAGATTTACCGCTATCATTTTGGGGTTATGCATTAGAAACAGCCGCATTCACTTTAAATAGGGCACCGTCTAAATCCGTTGAAACGACACCGTATGAATTATGGTTTGGAAAGAAACCTAAATTGTCGTTCCTTAAAGTTTGGGGATGCGAAGCCTATGTAAAGAAGTTACAGCCGGACAAGCTTGAACCCAAAGCGGAAAAATGCGTCTTCATAGGATACCCGAAGGAAACTATTGGGTATACCTTCTATCATAGATCCGAAGGCAAAATCTTCGTTGCCAAGAATGGATCCTTTCTAGAGAAGGAATTTCTCTCGAAAGAAGTGACTGGAAGGAAAGTAGAACTCGACGAGGTTGTCGAACCTTCTCTTGAAATTGCGAGTAGCGCAGCACCGGAAGAAGTTCCTGTGGTGCCTGCACCAATAAGAGAGGGAGCTAATGATGGTGATCATGAAACTTCGGTTGAAGTTGCTACAGAGCCTCGGAGGTCAACGAGAACTCATACCACTCCAGATTGGTATGATCCCGTTATGAGTGTCATGTTGGTGGACAACACCGATGACCCCGAGACATATGAGGAAGCAATGATGAGCCCAGATTCCAATAAATGGCAAGAAGCCATGAAATCCGAGATTGGATCCATGTACGAAAACCAAGTATGGACTTTGGTGGACTTACCGGATGGCCGGAAGGCTGTCGAGAACAAATGGATTTTCAAGAAGAAAACAGATGCTGATGGTAATGTTACTGTCTATAAAGCTCGACTTGTCGCAAAAGGGTTTCGATAAATTCAAGGAGTTGACTACGATGAGACTTTCTCATCGGTAGCGAAGCTAAAGTCTATAAGGATTATGTTAGCAATCGCTGCATATTATGATTATGAGATATGGCAGATGGATGTCAAAACAGCATTCCTCAATGGAGATATTGATGAAGAGTTGTATATGATGCAACCCAAAGGTTTTGTCGATCCTAAAGATGCTAACAAGGTATGCAAACTTCAACGGTCCATCTATGGATTGAAGCAAGCATCCCGAAGTTGGAATCAACGTTTTGATAAGGTAATCAAAAGTTTTGGTTTTATACAAACTTATGGAGAAGCTTGTATTTACAAGAAAGTGAGTGGGAGCTCTGTAGCATTCTTAATACTATATGTGGATGACATATTGTTGATTGGGAATGATGTAGACCTTCTTAATAGTGTCAAGGAATATTTGAATAATAGTTTTTCAATGAAGGATCTTGGCGAAGCAGCTTACATATTAGGCATAAAGATTTACAGAGATAGATCGAAACGCCAAATATCATTGTCACAGAGTACATATTTGGACAAAGTTCTAAAGAGGTTTGGAATGGAAGAAAGCAAGAAAGGGTTCTTGCCCATGTTGCCCAATACGACCTTGAGTAAAACTCAAAGTCCGACATCGGCAGAAGATAGAGAAAGGATGAGTAAGACTCCCTATGCCTCAGCCATAGGATCTCTAATGTATGCCATGCTATGTACTAGACCCGACATTGCATATGTTGTTAGTTTAACTAGAAGATATCAAAGTGATCCAGGAGTGGATCATTGGACAGCGGTCAAAAACATCCTTAAGTACTTGAGAAGAACTAAGGATATGGTTCTTTCTTATGGAGGTGATGAACAGCTCGTTGTTAATGGTTACACCGATGCTAGTTGGAACACCGATCCGGATGATTCTAAATCACAATCCGGATACGTATTTATTTTGAATGGTGCAGCAGTTAGCTGGAGGAGTGCAAAGCAAAGCGTTGTGGCGAGATCTTCAACTGAATCGGAATAAATGGCTGCTTCGGAGGCTTCACAAGAAGCGATATGGATGAAAGAGTTCATTACAGAGCTGGGTGTGGTTCCTAGTGCGCTGGACCCAATGTCTATCTACTGTGATAACATGGGCGCCATAGCCAATGCGCAAGAACCAAGAAGCTGAAGCATATCAAGCTACGTTTTCACGCTATTCGAGAACATATCCAAGATGGGGATATAAAGATTTGCAAAGTACACACAGATCTGAATGTGGCGGATCCATTGACTAAACCTCTCCCGAGGGCAAAACATGACCAACACCAAACTGCCATGGGTGTTCGGTATATTACCATGTAATCTAGATTAGATGACTCTAGTGCAAGTGGGAGACTGTTGGAGATATGCCCTAGAGGCAATAATAAATGTAATTATTATATCTTTGTGTTTATGATAAATGTTTACATTCATGCTATAATAGTATTAACAAGGAAACATTGATACTTGTGTGATTTGTAAACTTAATTTGAAGTCCCTAGTATAGCCTCTATACTTCACTAGCTTGTTGGTTGATAAATGATTGTGGTTTCCCTATCATGAACATTGAGATGTTATCAACAACAAGATCATATTGTTAGGAGAATGATATGGTGGACATACTCCTATAGATAAGCGTAGCATAAAGATCAAGTCATTTCAATAGTTCAATTGCTATATGCTTTCTGATACATAGTAACCTAATTCCTTCGACCATGAGATCATGCATATCACCTTTACCGGATGGATGCTTTGATGACATCAAACACCACACCGTAACTGGGTGGCTATAAAGGTGGCATTGAGTGTTCGGAAAGTATTGGTTGAGACACATGGATCAAGAGTGGGATTTGTCCATCCATATGACGGATAGATATACTCTGGGCCCTCTCGGTGGAATGTCATCCAATTAGCTTGCAAGCATGTGACTGGATCACAAGGGATCACATATCACGGGAACGAGAAAAGAGTACTTATCGGTAACGAGGTTGAACTAGGTATGCAGAGATACCGACGATCATAACCTCGGATAAGTAAACTATCGTGAGACAAAGGGAAATTGGTATCGTATGTAAGTGGTTCATTCGATCGCAAAGTAATCGTAGAAATATGTGGGAGCCATATGAATTTCCAGATTCCTCTATTGGTTATTGTTCGGAGAAGTGTCTCGATCATGTCCGCATAATTCACGAACCGTAGGGAGACACACTTAAGGATTCGACGTTGTTTGAGTAGTTATGGTATTATGAGAAAGAGACCGAATGTTGTTCGGAGTCTCGGATGGGATCCGGGATATCACGAGAGAATAAGATTCATATAAGGAAAGTCCCGTTTCGGAGTTCGGAAATGATTCCGGTGTTTTCATCGGGAATGTTCTAGAAGGTTCCGGAATGTCCGGCACTCCGGGGGGAAGGGGTACATGAATGTGTCATTACATATTGGAATGATTGCATCATGTACTAAGTGTTCTCGCTGTTCCAAATAAAGGATTAAATTGAATCCTAAACTGAAAAGTCAAATAGCAAGTTTGAAAAGTCTGTTGCCTGCCAAAACCCACTGGCGAGCAGCGACGGGCAACACGGAGAGCCGGGAGGCTCCCAGAACTGCTGGTGGGCCCTGGTCCCTCGGGCAACGGCCCGCAAAACTCCGGCACACGTCCTGGCTGGTTCGAGGGCGTGCCACCTGACCTATACCTGATCAGGAAGGTGAAAGATTGCTTCGATTGGTTTCCTGCATGGCAAACAAACATACATAAAATTCAAGCCGTGACCGGCTTTCAGGTTTCCCTGTGAATCGGCTCTTGGAGCCGATTACCCCATGGTTCTGCATTAGATCTATGATAACATGGGGTTTTGCTTCATCAATACAAGTTAAATCGATCTACGACAGTTTAACGTTTTCACCACGTAATTGGAACATCCTACACGTAATTGAGCCTGGTAAATACGAAAGATGATAGAAAACTAACCCTAGAGAAGGCCTAACAACCGACGTAAAGTCAATTCCCGGAACAACTCCTCTCGAATTAGCAAACCATATCTTTTCGTATTACTGGATCGTTCAACCCATTTGCAAGGCCTGACTACGTGGATATCAAACTAAACCTTGGAAAGCAAGGCAAAACTATAACGGATCAAATCGACTGAATAAAGATCAAGCAAGATGCTACCCTTATACCCAAAAGGGTGTAAAGGCAGCGAGATAAGCAAAGGCGGCATAGCTAAGCAATCATAGCAGAAAGTACCGATGCCAGCCTAAACAAATCTATGATAGAAGTGTTACTCGCCATCAACAAGGCTTCAGCACGAGTAACACCAAATAGCGCATAAGTAGATACTGCCTAGATCGCAAGATGCGATCTAGGCAGCATGACACTTACCCGAAAGAAACCCTAGAAACAAGGGGTGGCGATGCGCCGAGATTGTGTTTGTTGTGAACGTGATCGTCCTCCTTTTCTCAATAACCTTAGGTACATATTTATAGTCCGGAGACTTTCTATCTTTGGAATAAACCTAGCAATCCTATCTCTTTACTTAAACCGAAACGTAACCTACTACAATATAAGATACACGGGCAATTTAGCCCAAATCAACGCACAAGGCCGATTCCAACATGTTGCATATATGTATCTTCCAAGCCCATCTTGATTACGGCCCATCTCCCCCTTTGGCCAAAATATGGCGATAACACATGCCCCCCTGGTTTTGGCAATAATAATTCCAAAACCACTCTGCTGATGTTTTTTCTCCTCTTTTTTTTTGTATCGGGTTACGCGTTGCAGAGCAGAATGCGTTGTAGAATCGTCACGCCACCCCCTCATCATGATGCCCTGTCTTCTCAACTCCTCCGCAGTGCATGATTTGACCGTTTTGGCACCACATTATGGAAACTGCTATGGCATTGAACCGTCTCCCACTATTCCCCTTATTTAAATTCATCTGAGGCAGCCCCCATCTTCCTCCCTTAGCCAAAAAACCCTCTTCCTCCGCCATGGCCTCCTCTTCTTCCTCCGAATCATCTGCCCTTTCCTCCCAATCTTCCAACACGATGAGCAACCGAGAGCCGACGCCGGAGCACCCGCCAACGGCGGCGTATGAGGCTCTCGCCCCACATTGGTGGGACGAGCGGGGCTGGGACTTCGCCGCCTGGTCGGAGGACGACGAGTCCCTGACCGACGGCGAGGAGGGCCTCCAGTTCCTTGTCGACGGGGAACTGGAGGTGGAGAGCTCCGAAGACGCCTGGTCCTGGGACGGCGTCGAATCCTTCGACGAGGAGGAGGAAGCGGAGGAGGACACTTCCTCCGATGAATACCCGCCGGTGAAGCGCTTCCGCGCTGGGTCCAGCGAGGACACCGAAGACGACGACGAGGATGAGGAGGCCCCCGCTGACATCCTCAGCAGCAGCGACGAAGACGACGCCGGCAGCAGCGCTGATGACAGCGAGGACGACGACGGCGAGGACAGCGGCGACGACACCGGCCTCTAGATTAGGAACTAGTAGTAGTAGTACTTAGCAGTAGATTCCCTTTTGTAAGCAATCGGCTCCATTGTACACAATCGTCTTTTGACTCAACAAAGATTGCTTTTCTAATTCGCCCTTTTCCGATCGTCAAAATAAGTCAACACTCCAGAAGCCGATAGCAATGTATCGGCTTTCACCATGCTAGCTCATATGGTCAACCAAGTCAGAGCCCAACGAGCCGATGGTAACACATCGACTTTCCCCACAATCGTTGACAAAATCAACTTTGGTCGCATATTGAGATAAATCTGAGCGGCCACTCTCCAACCTCAAACGGTAACCTGCGACCCCCTTCAAAAAGGCTAAACCAGATCTCCAATTTCCTCATCGCATAGCTCGAGCTTACAGCGACAAGAACCCTCGATCCCTAATCGCATAGATCCATCTCCGCCGGCAAACAAGATGGCGGAATCATCCAATATCAACACAGCGGTCTCTGGTCTGAAGGTATGCCTGCTCCTCGTAATCTGAACACGGCGCTAGAATTAATAGCAAACACCTGAATTAATGCTTTATTCCACCATTAAATTTTTTAGGTTTCAGACATCCTGCTGCCGCATCCTTCTCTCCCAAATTCTCTCTGTCTTGGCCCCCGGACAGAATCTAGTCCTGCTCATCTGATCTCTTGCGAGGCAAATAGAATTTCCTTCGCAAGCCAAAACCTAGATTTGAATTCTTGGGCCGACTGCTTGCGAGCCTGGCCTAATCCTCCTGAACATTGGGTTTCTTGGTTCATCAGGGTAGCCAAAACTTACCAATCTCAATGGGAAACCACGGGAATAGCTGATGCCTTGCATTTGTCATTGTCTCCCCTGGAGAAACACGAAAATCTTCTAAAAACCATCGGCTATTTCTGGTCCGATGCTCTGAACTGCTTCATGTTTGGTCATGGTCCCATGACACCAACTCTGTTAGACGTGGTGATGATTACCGGTCTGGACGTTACATCACCCAGCCCCTCTGCTTTTAAGCTGACAAAGGTCCCCTACAAGCTTTCTTCCAAAACAGAGTGCACGAACTGGGGTGCCTATCTTCAAAAACACATGAAAACTAAAGGCCCTGTCACAGAGAAAGAACACACGGCTTTCCTTAACTTCTGGCTGGAACATTTCATATTCTGTGGTCCCTCCCTGGCTCCGACCAAAAATTACCTCTCCTTGGCCTACGAACTTGCCAAAGGCACTCAACTTAGCATCAGCAAACTGTTCCTTGGAGAAGTCTATCGATATCTCCAGTTGATGTCTGTCAAATTATTCTCTGGACTAGCAGTCAAAACAGGAGGTCCTTGGTGGTTTATTCAACTATGGGCCCAGCTGTATTTCCAAAATCATGTCCCAAACTTCCCCCTTTTGGCGAGTTGCACCTTTCCAAATGTCAAAGGGAAGCAGATTCGATGCACCAGCTATGGCCAAGCTCTGTACAGACTGCCAGGTAGCAAACTGATCCCTCAGGAAGCATCCAAATGGTTCAGCATTTTCTTCCAAGGCCTGGATAATCCTATCTTCTTTCCTTACACGGAAGAATCGGAACATTTTGAAAATCCACTCTCCTTCAGGCTAGACAACTTTGCCGACGACACCAGCACTCGGCAGCTGTTTTCTACTGTGATCCGTCCCTGCTTTCTTCCAGTTGGCATGAGCACCTCCAATAGAATAATCAAGCCTGGATATGAATTCTACCAGCCAGTTGTAGTGGCTCGGCAATTTGGTCTTGGACAAGTACCTCCCCATTTCTTTCTCCACCATCTTACAGAGAGCAGAGCTGACCTGCCCGATCCTCTCACCAGTCAAAGGTGTTACTCCTTCTTCGATGCTCTAACCATCCCAATTCCCAACAACCTCATTTTCACTTCATCAACCGATGGTTTTGAGAACTGGTGGGCGATGTGGAAGACTCATGCTTTCAGAAGAGCTCTGGGACCGTTGCTGAAACAGCTCGATGCTGACTATGATATCCCCGTAGAACAGGTACTATCACTTGTAAATTTTCTTGATGCAGTTCCCAAATGATCCTTCTAATAACCCGCTCTGTCTCCTTGCAGCAACAAGATAGTCCTGAACCTACACACGATGATGGTTCCCCCTTCGAATTCTTCCCACCAGCTCCTGTGGTCCTTTTCTGCAAAAACTCGCCACCGTTTAAAAAGGTTGTGATGCAGAACCAGCCGATACTACCACAATCGGCTTCCAAGATCCAAGCCACTTCTGGGTCTGTCGCCTCTCGAGTTCCAACTAAAACAAGAACGGTGGTGAGGAAGGTAGCTGCCAGGAAGACCCTGAGGCACCGGAGCCCTTCTCCAGAAAGTTCGCATGTACGATGATCCATGCCTTGGTTGATCTCTTTCATCCTTGCAAACACGCTTGTGTTTACTAGCTCCCCTTTTCTTACTGGCTTCCGTCGAAGACACCTCCAGCGAGGACACAACATCCAATCGAGGAGAATTGGGTCCAACAGACTCCGATAGGACCATCACACCGAGCCAGCCAGATTTGCCACAATCGGCTCCCAGGAAAAGGCCAGCTCCTGAACCTGCTGCCCCCCGAGCATCAGTCGAGGCGGGGCCCGTCGTGAGCCCCAAAAGGGCTCGCAAGGAACTGCAAACTCCTTCGTCGAGCCAGGAGGTTTCGCAACATCACTCTCCATGCTCTTACCAATTGTTTTTTTATCTGCCGATTCATCACTATTTATATCGGCAAGCACCTTCCATGCAGGCGACTGACACTCCTAGTGGGAAAGCCGGGGAAGTGCCGATGCCTACCGCAGGGCCGGATCTAGGAATCCCTGAAGGTGTAACTGAAACGGTTACCATTTTGGCCAAGCCCCCCGCAACAACACACAAGCCGATGGTCTCGTCATCTGCTATCCCCTTGACCTTAGGAGAGGTACGTTCGCTTCGTTCGGCTCTTCCTTCCGTGTTGGACGCATACTGACGCCATTTCGGCCTGCCAGGGTTGTGATATCTCAGGTCTGCTAACGTTCGACCCTGAAACCATCGAACCAGCTCTCCCTGCTGCTGACGATGAACCACGAGCAAAGGCTGTTCTACCTCAATTCCAGCGTCTCAAAGCCTTGTTGTCCTCCCCGATCGAGAAGTTGATCGAGGGCTCTGAAGAGGTGCAGAGTGTTCTTGCTGAAATCAAGGACCAACTTCCAGTAGCACTGCAGGTGAAGCTTTGGCCAGTTGTAACTCTGTCTTTCTACGGGTCAAGGGTGAAGTTGGCTCGCGAGAGGATTAATCTGCGCCGCGCCCAACTCCCACTGAAGGCCAACATTGCAGACAAATGTCAGCAGCTCAACGAGAAAAAGGCGTCTCTAGATGCCAAAACTGACACCTCTGTCAGCACCGCCGAGCTCGCATCCTTGAAAAAGGAACTGGGAGATCTTGAAGAGAAGGTCCGGGCGACTAAACAGCTCATCCGTGACAAAGAAGCATTCATCGCCCGCTCCCAAGACGAAGCAGAAGGTCTCAAAGCTCAGCTGAAGACTGATCTGGCGGAAATACGTGCCCTGAACAAGCAGCTAGTGACGGGCAAGGACGAAGACGAAGAAGCCGAGATCGCCGAGGTGGATCGTGTCCGTGCTGACGCCCTCCACGCCTTCGAGGCATTCCTTCAGTAGCTTCTTCACGTAAACTGGCATCTGCTCGTAGCAGTTTGAACCTCTAGAGTCGATGGCTGTGCATCGGCTGTATGTTTTTTATTGGCCGATTTCATGTATCGGCCCCCATATTTCAGTGTCCATCATCCCACATGCTTGGGAAATATTTCTTGAGGTGTTGCCCGTTGACAGCCACTGGGAATTTTACGCCATCCAGTTCCTCAAGCATGTACGCGTTTCCCCTTAAAACTTGATCGACCCTGTATGGCCCGTGCCAATTTGGAGACCATTTACCATATGCTGCATCCTTAGTTCCCAATGGCAATACAGCTTCCCATACCAGATCGCCAACGTGGAACTCCTTCGGTCTCACCTTCTTATTATATGCACGAGCTACCTTGGCCTTGTTCTCTTTGATTTTCTCAAGCGACCACAGCCTAAGCTCAGTTAAATCCTCAACACTGTCACTCATCAGGGTCGTATATTCTTCAGTCGTTAGATCGTTCTGAAAGGTGACACGCCTCGATCCAGCCGTAATTTCCCAGGGCAATACGGCTTCTTGTCCATAGACTAGATGGTATGGCGAGGTTTTTATCGCTCCATGACATGACATGCGATAAGCCCATAAAGCCTCTGACAAAACCTCGTGCCAACGCCTAGGGTGCTCATCGATCTTCCTCTTGATCAGCTTGATAAGGCTCTGGTTGGACGCTTCAGCTTGCCCATTTGCTTGAGCATAGTACGGAGATGATCGGATCAGCTTAATTCCCGTGTCCTCACAGAACTCTCTAAACTCGTAAGAAGTGAAGACCGAACCTCCATCGGTCGTGATCGTTTGGGGGATCCCGAATCTATGAATAACATGTTCTTTCACAAAATCGATAACATCCTTTGAGCTCACTGACTTCATAGGGACGGCTTCAACCCATTTAGTGAAATAATCCGTAATGGCCAAAATCCACATGTGGCCTTTGCTTGATGGAGGATTGATCTTGCCAATCATATCCATGCCTCAACCTCGGAATGGCCAAGGTTTGATGATGGGGTTCATTGCTGACGCGGGCACCATCTGAATTTTTCCAAATTTCTGACATGCTTGACACCCTTTGTAGTACTTAAAACAGTCCTCAAGCATGGTGGGCCAATAAAACCCTGATCGCCTGATCAACCATTTCATCTTGTGAGCTGATTGGTGAGTTCCACAGGCGCCTTCGTGTACCTCGTGCAGGAGCCGATTGGCCTCGGTTGGCCCTAGACATTTGAGCAACAACCCTTCCAGAGTCCTGTAGAACATGTCGTCCCCGATAAGCACGTACTTCATGGCCTTGTACCTTATCTGTTTAGGTGCCCCCCGAGCCGAATCTTTCAAGTAATTGAAGATATCGGCTTTCCAGTCGTCCGTCTCCAGGAACTGAACTTGAACATCAGTTCCCTCTGCTACGTCCTTGTAGCCTGAAGCCATTTGTGCGAGATATTTGCCTCTGTATTCTGCGATCGCGGGATCCAGTTAAAGTTTATGTACCGGAACTGTGCCATGAGCTCACGGCATTGCAACCATAATGGGAAGAGCGACTCGCTCTCACACTTGTATTCCTCCGTGAGCTGGGAAATCACCAACTTGGAGTCTCCAAAAATTTCCACTGCCTCTGCCCCAGCTTCTATGAGCAACTCCATTCCCTTGCGTATCGCCTCATACTCGGAGACGTTGTTGGTGCACGGGGTAGCTAGCCTGATGGAGAAGGAATATGTTGCCCCCCGGGGCGACACGAGTAGAATGCCAATGCCGCAACCATCATCGCAAACCGATCCATCAAAAAACACAGCCCACGCTCGTATAGACAGCGCTGCTATATCAGTGTTGATCCTTTCAGCAATAAGGTCGGCTAATGCCTGACCCTTAACCGCTTTCGCAGGTTGGTACCGGATGTCAAATTCCGATAATGCAAACATCCATTTGCCGAGTCGGCCTTTCAACATAGAGGCCGACAGCATGTGCTTTATGACATCTGATTTGCATATAATGATAATATCTGCCGAGAGCAAGATGTGGCGCAGCTTGGTGCAGGTGAAAAACAGGCAGAGGCACAACTTATCGATCTCAGGGTACCTTGTCTCTGCGTCGAGCATCCTTCTGCTGATGTAAAACACAACTCGCTCCAGACCATCATAAACCTGCACCACCACCGAGGCGATGGACGTGTCAGCTACTGATAAGTAAATGTAGAACGGCCTATCCGGCTGGGGCGGAACCAATACTGGCGGCTTCGTTAGATATTCTTTGATCTCGTCGAAGGCTCGTTGTTGCTCTGTCCCCCAGCGGAATTCTTCATCAGATTTAATTTTCACCAGTTCCATGAACGGCTCTATTCTTCCTGACAGATTGGAGATGAATCTTCTGACGAAGTTGATCTTGCCGATGAGAGACTGCAGTTCTTTCTTCGTGGTAGGTGGCTTCATTGTTCGCACTGCCTCCTGACTTTTCAGGCCGATCTCAATTCCTCGTTCATGGACCAAGAAACCCAAGAACTGACCGGCCATCACACCGAAGGCGCACTTCTTTGGATTCATCCGTAGCCCGAATTTCCTTGTTCGGTCCAGTACGCGTCGCAGATCGTCCAAATGTCCTTGTACTGAAGGTGACTTGACCACCACGTCATCGATATAAATTTCCACCAGCTTGCCGATCAGATCATGGAAGATGTAATTCATGGCTCTTTGGTATGTGGCGCCGGCATTCTTCAGTCCAAACGTCATGACTACATATTCAAACAACCCCACCGAACCTGGGACTCTGAATGCAGTCTTGTGTATATCTTCCGGAGCCATAAAAATTTGGTTGTAACCGGCATTGCCATCCATGAAGCTCAAGATTTTATGACCAGCAGCTGTGTTGATTAACGTCTCTTCTACCGGCATCGGATATTCATCCTTCGGAGTGGCTCTATTGAGATCCCGAAAATCTATGGCGACCCGCCAGCGGCCATCCTTCTTCTCTACAGGTACGATACTAGAAATCCACTCAGCATACCTGCATGGCCTGATTAACTTGGCTGTCAACATTTTCTCGATCTCCTTCTTGACTTCTTTCAAAATTTCGGCCTTCATCTGTCGCGCTCGCTGCTGGAACGGCCGAAACCCTTTTTTAAGCGGGAGTTGATGCTCGATGATGCTCCTGTCTAACCCGGGCATCTCTGTATAGTCCCAAGCAAAGCAATCTGGATATTCTTTCAACAAAGCTATCATCGGACCCCGCAGATTCGGATCTAACTTCTTGCTGATAAATGTTGGTCTTGGCTTATCCCCAGGACCGATGTCAATCTCCTCTAGCTCATCAGCGGATGTAAATCCATACCCTAGCTTTCCGTCACCTGCTAAATCGATGCTAAACACGGGGCCAGCAGCTGGTGAGGATAACAAAGATAATTTGGGCCGATTGCCGGAATCGGCCCCCTTTTTTATTGCATTAGTCAAGGAAGGTTTACAACTTATCTGTGCTCTACAATGGCAGGGAATCTCCCTACTACGACTGCATGACCTGTTTGTCGTAAGCTTACTGCTTTTTATTTTTTGCGGCCGATCGCAGGGATCGGCCATACCACGTATGATCGTGGACTTTGCTACTATGTCAGGCCAGTGGATAAGACCAGCCTCACCCCGTTTTTTGTAGCTTCAATGCGCTCACAGCCGTCTAGACTGACTCCAGAGATCGGCTCTTGGTCTCCTGCCTCCCAGATGTTCATGCCAGCTATGGAGATCTCGATCGAATCATCTGCATGAATGACCTCCACTTCATCTCCATCCCACTGTATCAGGCACTGGTGCATCGTGGATGGAATGCAGCAGTTGGCGTGAATCCAATCCCTCCCCAGCAAGACAGCGTAGGTGCTTTTGCTGTCAACGATGAAGAATGACGTAGGGATGGTTTTTCTGCCCACGGTCAAGTCCACATTCAAAACGCCTTGCGTCTCTGAAGTTTGGCCGTTGAAGTCGCTTAACGTTACGTTGGTTTTGATCAGATCTGCAGTGGAGCGTCCCAAACGCCATAGCATGGAGTATGGCATTATATTGACTGCCGCTCCGGTGTCAACCAACATCTTGCGGACAGGCTGCCCATTGATATAACCTCGCAGGTACAGAGCTTTCAGATGTTTGTAGCCCTTCTCTTGTGGATTTTCAAAGATAACCGGCCGTGGGCCGCAGTCAAGCTGTGCTACTGGTAGTTCTTTGGCTCTTGGAGCACAGAACTCTGACGGAAGTGTGAACACCATGTTTGTGCCAGCCGAAGTCTTCGCATCGGCTTTTACTGGTTTGGGGCGCCATTCTTTTCTTTTTGGACGAGCCTCCGTCTCCAAGGTTTGCTGCACTTTCACGGCCAGATCGGGCCGTGCCTTCCTTAAAGCGTGGAGGTACTGCGCTTCGGCTTCCTCCAAGTTACGCAGCCGCTGAACTCGACGCTTTTGGGTGTGCCTGAGTCCATCGGGGCACCACCTTGGCCGGTGATATCTGTCTTCTTCTTTTCCACCCATTGGCTCCTCGAGGTCTTTTGCTCGAGGGGGAAGAGGCCCTAGGCGCTTGAACACCAAGACTGGACCCGTGTCATCCTTCTGCTGTCCACATTCTGGGCAGTTGTCGATTGTAGGCAATCGGCTCATTCCTGCGTCCCAGCAATACTTGAAGAAAGGACAATCCCAATGTTTGTCCACGCCTTCTTTTTCCTTTGGCTTTTTACTAGCGAGGTGCTCATATTTGTTAAGGAGATGTGTGGAGTGTGGCTTCTGATATCGCACGCTTCTCACTTGCTCCTCGGTCAAATACCGCCTGTCATCATAACGGGGCCGGTCACGTGGACCGGCCTCCTCTCTTTCTCTGCCCCGAGAGCGACCGTCTTCCTCCTTATATGTGCCATGGTGGTACACAGGTCCTGCCATATTAACATCGAACGAGAAATCCAACTGACGCCTCGTGGACTGGCTGTGTTCTACCATGTTGACGCCGGGAAATGGGTTTGTGTCTACTTTCATGGCGAACTGCCCAAGGATCAGACGGCCTTGTTCTATCGCCGTTTGGATCTGGCGACGTAGCTCTTTGCAGTCATTGGTGGTGTGGGTGAACGAGTGATGCCACTTGCAGTAAGGTCTCCCGTTCATCTCTTGAGCCGTAGGGATTTTGTGGCCTTCGGGTAACTTCAGCTGCTTTTCTTTCAGCAGTAAATCGAATATCTGCTCAGCTTTGCTCACGTCGAAGTCGAACCCTTTTGCAGGCCCTTGCTGTTTTACCCATTTGCAGGACACAGGATCTGCCCCCCGAGCCCATTCAGCCACGGCCACCTCCTGGTCTTGTGTAGGATCCTCTTCTTCTGTATCGACCAGGCTTATCGGACGTTTGAACTTGTCTTGGTACAACTCAGGGTGGCGCTGTTCATATATTGTCAGCTTCTGGGCCATGTGCGCCAATGAATTGTACTCTACTTGGAAAGCCAGATCCTTGATAGGTGCTGAGAGACCCAACACTGCCAGCTCGACCGCTTCTTTCTCAGTTAAACGAGCCGAATAACATCGGTTCTTGACAGTCCTGAAACGTTGAATGTACTCAGCTACTGTTTCTCCCCGCTTTTGCCGCACCTGCGCCAGATCTGCAATGCCAGCCTCGGTAGCTTCTGAATGATACTGAATGTGGAACTGTTCTTCCAGTTGCTTCCAGGTCTGGATCGAATCCGGTGGCAACGAGGTGTACCACCCAAAAGCTGGTCCTGTCAGAGATTGCGCAAAGAACCTTACGCGTAACTGATCCGATGCTGAAATCATGCCTAACTGTGCCAGGTATCGGCTCACATGCTCGATCGAGCTCGACCCTTCTGATCCGCTAAACCTTGAGAACTCAGGGAGCCGATACTTGGGTGGCAGCGGAATCAGATCAAACTCGTTGGGGTACGGCTTGGAGTAGCCGATTGTCCTTCTCTTCGGCACGAAGCCGAACTGGTCTCTCAAGATGGTACGGATTTGCTCCACCGTTTGAGCTGCAGGGGCTAAATTCTCAGAACTCGCTCCGGTGGCGTACTTGGCTAGCCATGCCTGTTTATCAGCGTCCATCCCAGACATCCCTGCTCCGGAAATACCTGCTCCCGAAGTCCCTGCTCCAGAAACTCCTGTTCCAGAAATCCCTGCAGTTGCCACCTGGTTCGTGCGCGTCAGGTTATTGCAGTCCGGCACGTAGGTGCACACATATCCATGTGGGATCTCTTTAGGTGGTTCAAACAGGAATTGGTAATCGCCAGGGTCACCTCCAACCTTGTAGACGACGTACGCCGGTGCCCCTGGCGGCTCCGGAGCTGCAAGCGTGAATGGCAGCTGTGGCCTAGTCTGGAGTGGCCTTTCTCCCTGGTGAGTCCCTAGAGTAGGCCCCGACGGAGAGTACTGATGTTTCATGATCTCCTGAACTACGCGAACCGCGACACGCTCGAAAGCGTTCACTAGGCTCTCAGAATGGCGATGAAGAGAATGAGCCACCATGTAATTGACTTCCTGTCGCAGAGCTCTGGTGCGCTCCTCTGAAGGAACAGACAGATCCACCTCATCAAGAGCACCTTCAGGTGAAAACCCTTTCCACCTGATACCATGTTAACGAGTCCTCTCAAAAGAGCCGATGAGATCGGCTTCGAAGAGATCTTTGATATCATCATACTTCGCCTTGTGCTCCTCAGGCAGATCGTCGTACGTGACCGGTCTGTTCTCCATCGCAGCGTCGGATGTTGATGTAGACGTTGTTGAACGTCCCACCGGGCGTGCCAGAATGTGTTGCCTGCCAAAACCCACCGGCGAGCAGCGACGGGCAACACGGAGAGCCGGGAGGCTCCCAGAACTGCTGGTGGGCCCTGGTCCCTCGGGCAACGGCCCGCAAAACTCCGGCACACGTCCTGGCTGGTTCGAGGGCGTGCCACCTGACCTATACCTGATCAGGAAGGTGAAAGATTGCTTCGATTGGTTTCCTGCATGGCAAACAAACATACATAAAATTCAAGCCGTGACCGGCTTTTAGGTTTCCCTGTGAATCGGCTCTTGGAGCCGATTACCCCATGGTTCTGCATTAGATCTATGATAACATGGGGTTTTGCTTCATCAATACAAGTTAAATCGATCTACGACAGTTTAACGTTTTCACCACGTAATTGGAACATCCTACACGTAATTGAGCCTGGTAAATACGAAAGATGATAGAAAACTAACCCTAGAGAAGGCCTAACAACCGACGTAAAGTCAATTCCCGGAACAACTCCTCTCGAATTAGCAAACCATATCTTTTCGTATTACTGGATCGTTCAACCCGTTTGCAAGGCCTAACTACGTGGATATCAAACTAAACCTTGGAAAGCAAGGCAAAACTATAACGGATCAAATCGACTGAATAAAGATCAAGCAAGATGCTACCCTTATACCCAAAAAGGTGTAAAGGCAGCGAGATAAGCAAAGGCGGCATAGCTAAGCAATCATAGCAGAAAGTACCGATGCCAGCCTAAACAAATCTATGATAAAAGTGTTACTCGCCATCAACAAGGCTTCAGCACGAGTAACACCAAATAGCGCATAAGTAGATACTGCCTAGATCGCAAGATGCGATCTAGGCAGCATGACACTTACCCTAAAGAAACCCTAGAAACAAGGGGTGGCGATGCGCCGAGATTGTGTTTGTTGTGAACGTGATCGTCCTCCTTTTCTCAATAACCTTAGGTACATATTTATAGTCCGGAGACTTTCTATCTTTGGAATAAACCTAGCAATCCTATCTCTTTACTTAAACCGAAACGTAACCTACTACAATATAAGATACACGGGCAATTTAGCCCAAATCAACGCACAAGGCCGATTCCAACATGTTGCATATATGTATCTTCCAAGCCCATCTTGATTACGGCCCATCTCCCCCTTTGGGCAAAATATGGCGATAACAAAGTCAAACGGCTAAAACAGGAAAGAGAGGAAAAGAGGAAAGAGGGGGCAAAAC
The DNA here is from genome assembly GCA_916181665.1 of Avena sativa. Taxonomy (NCBI): domain Eukaryota; kingdom Viridiplantae; phylum Streptophyta; class Magnoliopsida; order Poales; family Poaceae; genus Avena; species Avena sativa. The sequence goes on from OV702279.1 coordinate 10,520,962, forward strand.
CGAGTTGGGGAGGGAATCCCTCCTCCAACCGGTGGCGCCTCCACCAGGCCAAGTTGGGGAGGGACTCCCCTCCCTCCCCTGGCGCGCCGTCCCCCTCCACCTATAAAAGGAGGGGCAGGGACTCCTCCTCTAGACACACAAGTTCCTATCCTCTAATCTAAATCCTAGCCCTAGACTCCGGTTTAGAGACGCTTTGGTTTAGAGCTTCTAATTGCACTAGCCTTCGGATTAGAGCCTTCTAATTGGTGTGTCTAAACCCTAGACCACTAATAGTTCTCTCTCATACTCCACCATACTCACTCCGGCTTAAGGCGAAGCCCTGCGGGATCTCCCCTCTACTTCCGGTACCACGTCGTTGTGCTGCCGGAATCGCGAGGAGAGTGCTACAACCTCCGTTGCCTGCTGGAACAAGGGAGAGGAAGGTCTTCGTCGAGTACCGAACGTGTGACCGACTGCAGGAGCGCTGCCGGAACGCAGCGCTGGAAGGATCGTCTACACGATCTTGAGATCGGGAAGAGTACGACTACATCACCCACGAGAATCCGCTCTCGTTAAACACTTTGGAATCTTCGAGGGTAAGTTATTCCATCGACTCGTTGCTACAATCTAGTAGATAGATCTTGGCTTGTTTGTTTGTATGCGATAGAAAATTTTTGTTTTCCATGCTACGAAACCCTACAGTATTAGGGAAATCAAACTCATTCTAGAAAAGACAACCAATAGAGCTAGATATGATTGGCCAACCAAAATCAATGATACTTTGTGGGATTATAGAACTGCTTTTTAAAATCCTATGGTATGTCTCCTTATAAAATGGTCTATGGTAAAGCATGTCACCTCCCTGTTGAATTAGAACATAAAGCTAGGTGGGTTGTTAAACAACTCAACTTTGACTTCAAAACTGGTGGAGAAAAGAGAATTCTAGACCTAAACTTGTTAGATGAATGGAGGAATGGATCTTATGAAAGTTCTAGGTTGTTTAAAGAAAAAGTGAAAAATTGGCATGATAAAAGAATAAAGAGAAATGAATTTAAAGTAGGAGATCAAGTGTTATTGTTCAACTCTCGTTTCAAGTTCTCTGCAGGGAAGTTAGCATCAAAGTGGCAAAGTCCATTAGTTGTGCATGAGGTGTATCGCTCTGGAGCCATCCGTCTTCATGGAGACTACAAAGGTAAACCTCATGTTGTTAATGGACAATGTCTTGAACATTATATTGCAGGTCAAAAATTCGTTGGAAAGGTGGAAGAGTTAAACCTCCAGATCCCCAGGACCATAATTGCAAATAAATATCCCATGCTAGATACCAAAAATCAATAAATGGAGGTTTTCGGGTGCGTTATTGTCTCAGAATATCTCCATACTTTAGGTAAGTCATTATTTTTGGAAAATTAAAGCATGCGGCAAAAGAATTGGACAAAACGAAATCCCAGAGAGGCAAAGAGGCCATGTGGCGCGTCCTACCTTGCTGGGCACACCACCTATGTTCTTCTGCCCCTCCGACGTCCGTTTTGCCCCGGTTTCGTCTCAAACGCTTCATCTTACCCTAAAACTTGTCAATATATACCCCTCTCTGCCGATCTAATCTCACATCAAGTCTTTTCGAGCGAACATTGTTTTTTGTTCCTGTTTTCTAGGTCTCATCTATGAAACTAGTCATGTCTTCGCCGTGGAGCACCAGGACGTCATGGTGGAGCTCCCCACCAAGGAGTCCGCTACAAAGGCAAGAATAATACCCTAGGGATAATGGCCTTTGGAGGACTCAACTTGAAGATGGAGCAAGGAGGATGAGGGACGTTGAAGAGCCCCAATTCAGGAGCTTGGATGATCCGGATCTTCAAGCATGGATTGACATCCTTCATTGACAAATTTCTAACAAAGAGAAGTACTCATCTAGCTCTCTCCATCATATTAAATTATTGCAGGACTACAAAGAGGCGATGAATACAAAGTATATTAGGGGCATGCAAATAAACTCCGCAAGTTTGCATGGAGACTATTGAAAGGCTGGAGGAAGAGCTCAAGAGTTACAAGGCCAAGTGGGAGGAGCAAGTTGAAGTCAACAAGTTGCATGTAGGCTTGGTGGGGATTAGGAACACTACTGATGATGAGTTCATGAAGGTCATTGCTTAAGGATCTACAACAACACTCATTTTTGGGTGAGTTTTACCAAGCCTTTTATGCTTTTTACTTTATTATATTGCTTCTAGCCGTGATCGTTAGGTTGGTTTTTTATTTTATCTATTAGGTATTGATTTTCTCATCGCTTAAAGGGCTCTTAGGGCATTATCTTGTATCCTTGGTTGAGAGTTGTTTAATGCAATACGAAGTATGGTGTGATCCATGATTCTTTTGTTTGGATATTTATGGGTAACACTCATGCAGATGTGCACCTCATATCTAAAAGTTTCAGTTACATCTTGCCTTGAATTGGATTAACTTGAGTGTGTTGGACAAGTATATAACTTCTCAAACAAACAAAATCTTGCAACAAAGGAAAGATCCATGCGAGTTATGTTTAGAAATATATATATAAAGAAACATACCTTGAATTTGTAGTAGAGATATGGTTTTGTGGAACGAAGAGTTAGGAAGAGATGATAACAAGGGTCATGAGATACTCTTGTTCTATTTAGTAATCAATGAGTAAACTGAGGGTCATGGATATTTCAATTCATATGCTCTATGGAAATTGTATGAAAGGCAGGCACCCGAGGATATGCTTAGCCATGGAAAGTAAAAGACAAAGGTTGAGTAGAGCATATAACATGATTGAAAGATCCATGAATAAGGTTTATACTGGTTACTTGGAGGCAAGACCATTAACTGATGTCGTTTAAAAAATGGTGAAAGTGTTTGACGAAGTCAAACTTCATGTCTATCTTATTGCTTAACTCTCTTCTTTTAACTAGTTGTTCTATGAGAGTTTTATCTCCATTGCAAAGTCAAGAGTGAATCAGAGATAGCAAGGTAAAAAACCATGCAAGCTAATATTAGCAAAGAGAAAAGAAAAATTGGAGACTTGTTCACTTGTCCAACATACACTGGTTAGTTTGTTCAAAAGAAAGGGGCAGTTGCTAGAGCTCGTGTCAATGGAACCCACATTTGTGTGATTGTTAGTCTATAGAACTTTTAATACAAATGAATATGCATAAGTTGATGATGCCATGCTCGTATTTTATTATCAATCATAAGCTCATTGGTACATTGTATGATCTATTTGCTTATTTGCTCAAGGACAAGAAAAGGTTTAAGCTTGGGAGAGTTGATACGAGCATTTTAAATCATCAATATAGTGACTTATATGATCTGTATTGAATAAGATTTGCCATGTTCTATCATTATGCCTTTTTAGTTGATTTATGGGACTTTCCTACAAAGTCGCTTTCATTAGTATTTAATTTCTAGGAGGCAGAAACCCTCCTTTTTCATATTTTGTTGTTTCAGGGACCTTATGGACACCTAAAAAATCAAGGGAAAATACCTGATCAATTTTTCACATGTATAAGAACCGTGAGTGAAAGAATCGAGCGGGAGGAGCTATAGGGACCAAAAGAGCCCAGGTGGCGCATCCAACCCTGATGGGCACGCCACCCATGCTCGTTTGGCCCATGAGCGTCGCCTTGGCTCCTCCTTTTTACAGATGCCTCAGTCTCGCTAGAAGACCTACACCATATTTTTTTCCATGATTTACAGAGGCAGCGGAGGAGGCAAAAGTCCTCTCCTACTCTGGGAAAGGGCAGATCCTGCAGCACCTGAGCCTCCGGTGAGGGGGAAATCGATTCCATCGTCATCACCACTCCTCCTTGGCGAAGGAGGAGGCCTCTCCATCAGCACCATCTTCATATCCAAGATCCACCTCCTTCCCCTCATAGTTTGTGATTGATTGAACCCCCAGATATTGTTTGAGTGCTATTTGCATGTTTCTGATCGGCAACTTGTATTTATTTGGTGGAGATATTATATTTTCATATTGTTTTGTAATCCATATGCCACTGATCCATATCATGTTTGTCACTTGTGAGTAGATCCCCATGTTCCTGAGTGCATAGGATGAATTGGCTATGATTTCCATATAGTATGCAATGAGTATTTGGTCAAGTTTTTATCTTTTATGTGGTTCTATGATGGTTTTATGCAAACATCGATTGTATATTACTTCACCTTTATGGGCTCATAGGGCTATACTTTAATGCAATGATGAGGGTTGGAAGAGACAGAATGATAGAAACCGGTTTTCAATACTTTGAGTTGCATTAGAGGGATTTCTATCGGGGACCAATGAACTAATTGCTATGGTAGGACATTTATATATTAATGATTCCTATACTTTCTCAAAAAAATGGCTCTAGGACCCATCATAAGGGGTGTACTTGCTCATATATATGGCCACATCTAATTTAGGCTCCACCATAAAGGAATGAGACTTGATGAGATGGTCAGCATGTTATGTAAAAATCTGAATGCTAAGTAAATCCATGCCGCCCTCAGGAAAGCTTACCACATATAAGTTCACACACACTTGAGCCAATCCTCTTGTTTAATAGAGGATTGGGCTTTCTCTCATTGAGAGCATTTACTTGTTGATATTTACTTTCAGTACTTTCTATTACTGCAAACTGTAAACCAAAAACACCAAAACCACTACACTCTTTTATTGTTTTACTTGTCAAACGTACTAACCAATACCTTCATATCCTCGTAGGTTCAACAACCTTTCTTATTGAAAAGTACTACAACTAATCTCATGCACTTGGGAGACATCAATATGCCCTAGAGGCAATCATGTATGATGTAATTCCTAATGTATTCATAAAGTTATTAAGTTGTCCTTGTATAAATATATGAAATGTATCATTGAATATATTATTCATTTGTGGAACTATATATTCATGTTCTTCATATTAAATGTCCTTAGTCGTTGGGGTTACGTTGGACACACAACTTATACTAATGTGAAAGTCGGTTGATGACTAGGTTCCACTTATCATGGGTATGGTGATGCTATTCCAATTTACATGGATTCGGCTAAAGAGTTTAGCGAGTCAGACTGACCCATATTAAGATAAAATGAACATGTTGTTATTTGTATGTCTCAATTAATGTAATCCTTAGACATGAGGATATCACACAATCCGAGTTGTGGATCACCGACTTAGGTTATGTTAAATGATGTTCCGTCATAGGGCAGTTTTAAAGGTTGAGTTCGGGTCGGCTGAGAATCAAGCTGCGTGATGTGGATAACAAGATGGGATTTTGCCCCTCCAATTGGAGAGATATTCTCTGGACCCTCTCGTATGATATGATTCGGAAAGCATGGCCATGCACGACTCAGTTAAGTGTTAACTAAGGCGATCGACTAAGAGTTAGTCGGATGAATCACATATCATAGATTGAGAGGAGAGTTGACTATTTAAGGGATGGCAATAATTATCCTATAGCTCGACAAGGTATATAGTGAGGCAAAAGGAATTTGGACGTAAGTCACATTGGAAGGTATGTCGTCATGACTCTTTGGTACTTGAAAATCAGCATGTTCCGCTAGGAGCCGCTACCGATTGATCGATTGTCAGTCGGACTCCAATCGTATCTAAGTTGCCATGAGCCTTCGGGGTCACACACTTAAGAGTGGGAGCAAATCGTTTGGGTTGGACCCAAAACTATCAGGAGCTGAGTTAGTGAGTTGGACTCGCAGTGACTAGTACATGCTCACTTTTACTCCCTATATATAGTTCTTTTTTTTACTATGATCCCTCCCTATAGATAGTGGGGGTGCATGATGCCTAAAGGGAACGGTTAGACCACTCCATGCATTAGAAATTCTAGCCGGTCCGGACCTAGCAATCCATCGCCAGAGCTCCTCGTACGTGTGGATACCCGCAGAGGTTTATACGTTCAGCACTTCAACGACCACGGGATTGGATCGAATCATAAGTACTGCATCAACTAATGTGCTTCATCAGTGAATCGCAATCATGTGACTAGTAGTAATCCTCATGGCCTTCTACCTAAGTTAGATCTTGGGAGCACTACGTAGAGAATTTTTTTGTTTATCCCCGTGTGGCCAACACTTAATGAGTTCACCCATGCACAAGTTAGACAAAGAAAATTTGCACAAACAACTTCAATAGCTGCACAAGCAACAACAGTAGCTGCACAAGCAACGACAGTAGCATCAAACGACACTGCCTTTCTTCAATCTCACACGCTACCCAATCCTGCATCTTCGTGTCAATCCAACGATACCACCTGCAAAGGGATAGAGGAGACAACACAGAACATTAATAAAATATCAATAACACAAACAACATGTCTATTCATGCCCGACTTATCAAAATAATCCTTCACCTTGCAAATATTGCCGCACCAACACAGAGATGTTGGGGCAACGTCGCATCCTTCATCTTATTTGGCCTATCATCAGCTCGGTCCCGTCAAAGCAAACTCATCACTAATAAAATTGAGGAGGAAAAAGAGCGGTGGAGAAGGGTGCTTGGATGATAGATGAAGATGAGCTATTTATAGACTCAAATCAGTGGTACAGCTAGAAGGAGGTGGAGGGAACAGATATAGGCAGGAACCAAGAAATGGCGCGAATGAAGAAATGGCAGTAGTGAGGACCCGCATCGCTCCCTCCCTAGGGGTGACCTAGGAGGCGACACCGCCCAGCCACCATCGACCCCCTCCTCCTCTCCCTATCTTCGTTGGTCGCCTCTACCGGGCAAATCCCGAGTGGATCCGGCGGCGATGGAGCATTGCTTCTCCGTGGCGACGCTCGGGAGTGGGGGAGCTCTCGACGACGGCCCGTTCATGACGGTCGGGAGGTCACGCGGAGGTCGTGGTCTGCAGCGGCGGCATTCAACGGAGTTGGAGACGGCGGTCGGGACTGCGCGGCTGCGGGTTTGTCCGGGCCCGATCTGGGCCCTAGATGGGCCGTGGCGGGCTTCGGCCGTGGTGTTCCTTCTAGGTGGCGGGCTCGGGCGGGGTTTCGGTCGGGGCGGTGCCCCTCTCGCTCGGGCGGCCGGCAGGGGTGGTCGGGCTGCTTCTCCGGTGCCGGCAGCGTCCGTTCTGTCGGAGATGTGGAAGTCGGGGCGGCGACCCCAAGGACACGGCTGCTTTCGGGTGGTCAACAGCCGGAGGTTTTGCCTCGACGCTTCGGTGGCAATCAACATGCCGTCAAGCTAGACTACAGATGTTGTTTCCCATGGCAAAACTTAGCACTGAACACCATTGATGTCAAAAAGAAGAGAGGACCTCGACGCTTCGGTGGCGTGGAGGTCGGCGGGCCGGGGGTGCCTCGGCGTGGTGGTCTCATCGCGGCCGCGCCCTGCTCCGATGGTGCTTTGGCGGTTGTGGTGGGTCGCCGCGGGGTGGATGGCTGTCTGGGGCGGTGGCATTCTCAGCACATGTTTGGTCATGGCATTTGATGGTCATTATTCCACTTGCAAGTTGTAAAAAAAATTATCAGGAAAAAAAAGGAAAGAAACAACAGAACAATCAACATGCCGTCAAGCTAGACTACAGATGTTGTTTCCCATAGCAAAACTTAGCACTGAAAACCATTGATGTCAGAAATAAGAGAGGAGCGCCGTTGAAATAGCAATTGATCCGTCCCTGCCAACGTAGAAGGGCCAGACAATTGCACGAATGACGGGAAAGAGCAAAAGGAAAATCAAAGCGAATATGTCATTCCAACAATCATTTGGGAATATCACATCTCCTGAAATAAGGATGACTTTGAATTTCCCTTGGCTTCGTTGTCTTCTATAATAATGATTTAGAGCATGTACATATATATATGAAAATCCAGACCACCCCACTTTGCACGCAACATATATAAGTCAACCAAAAGAATTCACATCTGCCAGTGATGCCAGGCAGTCACAAGCATATGTGTGAGGGAGGAAGTGATCATGCATGGATCCATCATCAATAGTCAAACTGCTGGTTGCTGGCGTAAGTCTGGGCTCCCCAGGTCCACCACGCCGGCACGACTTGGTTCAAGTACACCGTCTGGCCGCCGGTGGAGGTGACCTTGAAGGACAGCGCTTGTCCGATGAGCACGGAGTTGCACTGCCAGTTTGCGCCCCAGTTCCTGGTCAGCGTGATCCACCCCGTATTGGTCCCCTTGACCGACATCGACTGGATCGACCCGCTACCGGCGACGTTGGTGATGAGCACCAGTTGGAAGTATTTGAAGCCTGTGATGCTGAACCTCATCCCTCCCGTTCTCCAGCACTTGACCCTATACAATTAAAGTTGTAGTATTGGTTAGATCGATCCGTATGTGCTTTTTGGCATGACTGTAGTACTTATTACTTCTGGTAGAGGATCGGGATGATGCCGGCGCGGTAGACGCCGATGTTCTCCCAGGATGGCTGGGACATGTCGAAGTGGGGGCGTGGGGTGTTGCACCAGCCGCCGTTGTCGTTGGAGAGAGCCCAGTTGGGCGGGCAGAGGTTTGTGGCGGTGATGGTGACGGCGACGCCGGGCTTGCACATCGCGGACTGGCTGGTGTCGCACATGATAAGGTAACACTCGCCGCACGACGCGCCGTCTTTGAACAGCACCGTGCTCAGCGCGGCGTTCCACACGCCGTAGCCCTGGTTGTACAGGTTGCTGTATCCGCACGCGCCACCTGAGCGATCGACCAACAAAAATCATTAGTAGGAGTCGTAATTGTTTTGGCCGCCGCCGCCGCCGGCCGGCCGGAGCTGGGACACATGCATACCCATTGTGCCGGCGGCGTCTTTCCCGCCGTAGAACGTTGCCGTCCCCCTGCTCCAGTCAGCCATCGCCGACGCGACACAGAGACCGAGGAGAGACAAGAGCCTGAGCTTCGCCGGCGGTGTACCCATCTCGTCCGTACTGATATCGATCAAGATCACCGACGACTCGAAGGGTCTAGCTAGCCTAGGATGTGTACAAGACGAGGCGAAGAGAAGAAAGTGCAGCTAGCTGTTGGATCGACTGATCACTGGTGTTCCGATCGAACAGGTCGGTACGGTGTGCTTATATACTCCACCAGGGATTAAATTCGGGGGAGTGATGGGAATGATGGTCGTTGGCAGGGAATATAGGAGATTGATTAATTGCATGCGATAGCATCCTGGTGCTAGCTAGGCTCACATGCATGCCATGCAATGTCAAACCTTCGGATAATTAGTAGGGATTCGATCTCTTGCATCCTGAGTCAGCTCCTTCTTCGGCACCCTGTATGTGCAGCCAAAACCCATTTCCTTCTACACAAACAAACACCATCCATTCCTACACAACCTAAAGAATATATGCGGCATCCATATGCATGTGTCCACTTGAGACTATGGAGGTTGAAGAAAAATTAATTCAAGTTTGTGCTGTAATGTCGAGGCGAATGCTCTCGCCAAAGCAGACTTAGCAAGTGTGAACTAGAAATTCCAAGAACATGCCATCAAGCCTGATTGATAAAAGAAACGGAGGACCCACATGAGGCCACGAGAGGAGCCAGCGGCGTGGGCACATGGAACTCGGCGGCCGGCCGGCCGTACTCGTACGTGCCCATGCCCCCACGAGCATTTCCGGTAATTCGGTTGGTTAGTAGGGGGATTGGGTTTGGTGAATGCCGTACTCCTGGAGTTTGGTAGAACCGTATCTGTACGTTCATCTCAGCACTTCCGCAGACTGTTAATGCTAGGCCCATGCATGTCCAGTGGATAGTGGGTTGGTGTTGTGGCTGACATCACGATCTTTGTGGGCTGGTTGGTTTGAGTTTAGTGCTGTTGAGAGACGCGGGAGTGGCGAAACCCTAGCCCCCAGCCGCCACCCCCTCCCCCACCCCCTCCCCGAGGTCGTTGTCGGACAAGTCCGTGTGGTGTCGGTGAAGGAGGCGGCGGGGATCTGGCTCTCTCGGCCCTTTGCGCGGCTGTATGGAGGAAGACGGCTGTGCGGCGCTCTCCCTCGTCACCGGTGGTCTGGAGCTCCTCCTTCCACGCGGCGGCAACTGCCCGTCCCTGCTTCTCCTCCGAATGTGCTTTTTTCGCCCCGCTGTTCTGCTGGGGGACCCTGCAGCGGCTGCAATGGTCACGGCCAGTGGTGCCAGCGGCCGTACCGTGCCTGTTCGTGGGCTGGATTCCACGGCCGGAGGCCCGTCCCTGCATTTTGATGCACGACGGTTGTCGATAACGTGCTCAGCCACGGCCAGATCTGACCAAGGCTTGGTTCTCGATCTGGTGCTCACCCTCTAGTGGATGGCGGCCATGGAAACCGGTGATGATGTGGGAACGGGCCTCGGAAGCCGGGGCGGCGGCCCCGGAGGTGGTGGACGACGTTGATCTGGTGGCGGATGGCGTTCGTCTGTGCTGCAAGGCGTCTCCTTTGGCTGTGTGGGCAGAGAGGCGGCGACAGGCGTGGGTCATGGCGCGGAGGCTGCCCCAATGGCTCTCTGGCGCAAGTTCTAAAGTTGCAGCTCTCCCTGTTGACGCTCACCTCACCCCCTCGGCCCTGGAACTTCCGGTGGTTGGCGGTGGTGGCTGGAGATGGGGGCTCTTGACTGGGGGAAACCCTTGGTCGTCGGTGGATGCCACAACGTTGTCGGTGCTTGTGCACCGATTCCCTTCTTGAAGGCTTCATCGAGGTCTATTCCCCCCTTCCCATCCTAACTATCCTGGGTGAAAACCCGAATCTTCAGATTGAATGGCGGCGGCGCTCCGGCGTCGTTACCTCGTTGGAGGCGGCGTCTTGGATTTTCGAGGGTGGTAGACAAGCTTGTAGTGGGTGGTGGGCTGCTGGTAGCGGTTCTTCAATTCGGTGGCGACGCGATACTGTGGCCGATCCGTTGATCCCTTTCCCTGGTGATACCTACTGCCGGCGGGTCATCGTCCTCGAGCCTGGGCGAGAGGGGAAGTGCTCTCCTTTCCGGCATTAGTGTTACCATGGTGATAAGTTGAGCTAGGTGTTCTTAGTAGCTTTGTTGTCATTCGCTATCACCGCATATTTTTTGTCAATCCCGTCTGGCAGTTGATGTTCTTCGTGATGATTTGTGAGCGGCGCTGGTGTTCGTGAGTTGTGGTGGTGATGCGGTGTTGCTCTTTGGCTCTCCCCTGGCAACCTGTCATATGGACATGCGTACTTAGGGCGAGCTTCTCCACCTCCTGACGGGTACGGCGCCCTCTGATCCAGGGCAAGAAGGCAGTGGCCTTCTTCGGAGGTGGAGCCATTGGCAGCATATTGACATTGTTTGTCCTGGTGGTGGTCGACGACAACACATTTCCTCCCGTGTCATGCTCCTTCCTCTTCGTTTCGTCTCCGGTCGGCTCACGGATGGAATACAAGGGCTTTGATACTCAAGTGGTGTTTAATTTGTATTTTCTTTGTTTGTTGTATATATCGCATGTAAGCTGTTTTCAGCACTCTGTAATCTCGGCCGTATGTGGCTTTATTAATTTAAAGTCGGGCGCTTGTCGCCTTCTATCTAAAAGTTTAGTGTTGTGGCAATGTATTGGTCAAAGATCCAACCAATTCGGTTAATTATATCTGGGCTTGATAAAATTATGGGGACAAGTGTAACATCAACTAGCGAACAAATAACAATTTTAGTTTTAGATACATTGATCAAAACAACTATAATTCATGATATATGCAAAGAATTTGGCTCCACAAATAGTTTCATTTTACCAATTTTACCCCCTCTCTTGTAAACCATGTATCTCCCGATCCGTTCTAACACCACACCGTTCCGTTCAATCTTGTCACCATTAAAATTTAATTTAATATTTATCAAATAAAGTCTTATTATATATTTCTCGTTGTTATGTACTAAACGCAGAACATACCCAGGCAATACAAAACTCATTGAAAACAATAAGTTTATGGATAAAAATTGAAATAGTATATTTTTTAGTATTTTAGAATTTATTGTTAACACAAATGCAGCTTGGCTATTTATTGAAGTATGTCCAGTGACAAAAATAGCTGGTCAATATTACAAAAGAACGAAGCAGTTCTTTGGAACATACCTTTTCAAAACTCAGAACAGTTTCACCTGCTGAAAGTAAATCGAGTTCAGAAAAAAATAACTTCAATCAAAAGCATATAAAAAACATCAGAGTGAAATCTAATGGGATACTTAATTGAACCTCAGTTGCATCAGTCTACCGGACAATTTGGTGGGCATTAGTAGACCAGGTGTCAACACCCGGATTTTTAATCCCAGATGCATGTTATGCCATACGTCGCAATCACAGGATTACCATTTTTGCGAGACATAACAGATTGGATATCACAGTACATCATCCATTACAAACCATACATAAAGTCTTACAACGAATAAAGGATCTCATGATCCAGTCTTGATACAATTATAGCAGCGGAATAACGTGATGATAACGGTAGCGTGAGCGAAGCTCTATCTTCATGGTCACAGGCAATACTGACGATAAGAGATGATCCTAGTTGTCGTAACCTTCCTATTGTCCATCCTCCTGATAGTCCTTCATAGTCTGGCCATGGACATAGCCAGGGACAAACTCATGAGTACTCTTTAAGTACTCGCAAACTAATACTAACAAGTAAGGTGGTTTCGAGTAGGAGATACTAAGTTCTAGGTTGTTTTGCAAAAAGCCAGATTTATCTCTAGTGAGTTCAGAAGCAAAGAACGCTAGTTGAAAGTTTTATAACACCTAAGTGGAAACTTGAATTTCATATCACAACTCTGTTATGGTCAAGTCAAAATCATGAATCATTTTATAAGTCATTTTGAAAACATCTGATGACAAAACAGTATGGCCACTCCAATTGTCCATAACCGCGGACGCGGCTATTCGAATAGTTTGAGATTATGCAGAGGTGGTACACTTTCACCACAACATTCGATACATCCATCAGGAACAATTCTGAATTCACCATACTCAGTATACGGATAATCAATCCTAACCTTTCAATTACACGCCCTAGTATAGGCATCTCTCCTGTGAGTTTGGCCTCCCAACCATGACCAACTGTCATCTTGAGAACTGCACAGGTGGACAATCTTCACAAGGTAGCCTCGGCTCAAACCTTGGCCGCAAGGGAACCCATACTAAGGTATATAAATTTTCATTCAAGCCCTACCAAATTTTCAGGTATTGTGGTTGTACGGTAAAATTGGAATGGTATCGCATCCATAAAACCATCAGTTTTATAAAGGCTAAGGCTCATGCCTTAACATTTTCATCATCAAAATCATCTGGTGTTCAAGAACACATGGCAAAAACATTTCAGTAGAATAACTTATCATTCTAAGGTTTTCATAACCATTTTCACCAAGTATTCCCATCTAAAGTGACAAGTTTTATGCTTAGCACTAGTATCTACAAGTGGGGGTAAACACTAATGAGGGGTGGTAAATAAGTGTATCCTATATAGGTTCAATCTCATGCCTCAGGATGACATCATGATTTATCTAACTTAGGTCAAGTTTTATGCTCTTTAGCTACCTTTAAAACATCTTTCTAAGCTCTACAAGTCACTAAGTAAACCAAACTAAGAAGCTTTAATAAAGAAATAAAATACTAAGCTTACAAGTAAAACTAGGATGGGGTATCAAGTGGTGTAAGCTTGCAAGTAAAACTTGCATGGTTTAGCTTAGCTTACTAAGATAGTAGCTTGCTAAAATATTGGTATAAGCTTGCCAAGTCAACTGATAGTATTAGGCTTGCCTTGTACAGAGCAGTGGTTGAAGTTCTCCTTGGCTTCTTCCTTGTAGTATTCTCCTTCATCCTCGTATCCTTGGTCGGTACTAGCGTCTATAAATAAATACGAGGTACACAATCACTAAACAATACTTAACTACCTCTATTTATCACACCAAGGTTTTCACTAGATAATCTAGTATCATCACAAACATTACAATCATTAAGGCAAGGTTTTAATTATTTTATTTCTGGAAAAGTAATTTCTACTCATTGAAAAACTACTTAAGATTTAATATTCTCCAACTAAAACATGGTATCATGTTGACACATGTCATCACCACATATTTAAGTACAAGGGAATATGATTTAAAGTGGTGTCACAATTTAATAAGGTTTAACCCTTTTATTTTACTTAATTAAAGTGATAGAAATGCCTATGAGGCATTCTTTTATTACTTGTCCATTATTTCTGTAAGTAAACCTAGAGATTTTTATATATTCAGAAATGTCTTGTTAAATATGATTTTTGACAGTTGGAATCAACTCAAAAGCTCTTGTGGTTGAATTTTGAAAAATGTTTGAATACAGAAAAGCTTCTGCCTTGTTATTTTTATCATGGGCGATCTACAAATCCAATTGGTTTGAATCCAACGGGCTTGGATTAAGAATTCCAGTACCTTTCTAATAAAATTAGTTTCATGCAATTTGGTTCAGTGAATCGAGCTGGGTTGATTTTTGAATCTAGGTACAGAACTAGGTTTAAAACTAAATTGGAAAATATAAATTCAAACTAACTGGGTTGCGCGGGATGCTAACTGGGTCGGCCCACGGTGCATAGCGCACGTGCGGGTGGGTTTAAGTGAACGACCCCACGAGTCAGCGAGACAGGGGGTGCGAAGCGGTACGGGGCGATCTAGGTTGAGCGATCAAACTCTAATCGAACGGCTATGGTTCATCATCCATGTCGGACAACGTTGGAGAGACAAAACCCTAGCGCGGCCAGTGGGGGTATACCGGGGCTCACCGGGCCTTAGGCGATGGTCGGCGATGGTCGGCGATGGGGGCGAACGACGAAGTCGACGACGGGGATCCTCCTGGTACCGATGACTTCTCCTAGGGCGGCTCCAATCGATGGCTCCTTTCTTCCTCCTCCGTGGCAGACTCCGGCCAAATTCTGGTGATGTGCTGCGCGCCTTGCTACGGGGGTGAGGTGGGGTGGTTCTGAGAGAGAGGGGAGTGATATGGTGTGAAGAATTCTAGCGGGGGTGGCCTCCTTTTATAGTGCCAGAAGGGGACCGAAGGGCGCGGGTGGAGCTCGTCGTGGTCGTCGGCACAGCGAGCTAAAGGCATGGGCGACGATAGGGGCGGTGTTGTGTTCCCTGGCGAAGCTCAACGGCATGGTTACGCGGCGTGGGGCGGTGCGAGACTGTCGGAACATCGCGGCGCTCTAGGCGGGTCTGACAGGAAAATTCATGGCGCACGGGTTGTCCTGGTCGCGCGGCGACAAACGGGCGTGTCTGGGGTGTTCCTGGGTGGTGGTGATCATGCTTACACGCGGCGAGAGCGGCGCGCGGTCTGTGGGAGTGTGTCGCGTGCGGCGCTCTGGCGCGCTCTTGGCTCGCTCGCAGAGAGGCTGGGCACGAGTGTTTCGTGTGGTCCAATGGCTGGCAAGGCTCGGAGCTTGGACAAGGGGTGGCGGTGGATGGTGGAGTGCCTGCTAGACAAGGTTGGCGAGGCTAGTGAGACTCCTAGCTGGCTGGCGACACTGGGGTGGCAAGGGTGCTCTCGGCATGCTTGTCATTGATGGTGTGGTCGGTTTTACAGTGAGCTAGAGGGGTTAATTTAGTTGGATGATCTATTGAGGGTGTAGTGTGAGCTAGATAGGGAATAAGTTAGGCCAAAATTACTGCTCACTATAGTATTGGATGTTTGTTGGTTTTGTGTCTGCAAGGTGTTTGATGAAATGGCCGAAAGAGATTCAAATTTAAATTTTTGATTCAAACTTTGTGGCTGTAGTAGTTACATACTCAGTAGTCTCTGGTTAGTTGGAAAGGTCAAGTGGAATTGGTTTGGTTGGTTTTTGAGAATTGGGTGATCTTCTCATATGAACTAGATTCAGTTTTGAATTGTCATTTAAATCAAGTTGCCAAATATTTCTGTAAGTTTGAAAGGTGGGCTTTGGTTTACTTTTACTTGGTCTAGCAAGGAGTGAAAAGAAATAGAATTGTTTCTATTTGAAATCTTGGACTAGAAACACTCAAAGTGGTCTAGTGAGCAAGATTAGCAAAAGTGACCATTTGCTTATTTGATTTGTTTTTGAATTTCTCTTGATTTGTTTTTGCTTGGAAATGTTTTAAATGATGTTGTTTTCACCTTTCAACCATTCCTTGCTATTTAGATCAATCAGACAAGTCCATTTATGCATTCATACAATCATCATATTCACACATGCATTCATATTGATTTGATTAACAAAAGTTTTTGTTAACCCTAATTTTGGTGATAGAAATTGGATAATTATTGTTCAATATTTTTGGAATGTTACACCAAGTCAGGGTAAGCTTCTACATCAGTGTAACAGTTCATATATTAGGTGTTAGACTTGAAAAAAATGCTGCTTCAGCTAGGCCGACTAATCCCTTGTTAGAATAACAGCATGGAGGATTATGTTCCTTGCCTACATGCCAAGCAGCTATGCACCGAGTATAACGGAAACTGGAACATAAACACGGGTGTAGTAACAAACCTCATGCGGGATACTCCAAACCTTTGCCATGTTATTGATGCATATAGAGTGGCCTCATTCATAATTCCAAACTGACTTTATCCTTTTATCATAGCATTATAGCTAACAATGTGAGGGCAGACACCCTGCCCTTTTGCTGCATGAATTTGAATATTTTCCTTGCATCACCAAGACTCTCACAACTAATGAACCCATCAATTGATGTGGTGTAGACAAATTTATCAGGGTGGACATTTTGGTCTAGCATCTCTGTGAAAAGGTTCATAGCTGCATGAAGCATATATTTCTTGCATAGGCCAATAATCCATACACTATGTATGTTAACATCAGGAGTAAGCTGTCTCGCTGCCATCTTCTCACGGATAGGAAGGCCTCACTGACTTGCCAGCAACAACCAGACCATGAATCAGGGCACCAATGTGACCACATCAGGAGTATGTCTTCTTTCCATCATTTCCACAAGCAAATTGGCTGCAGCAAGCACTTCTCCTCTAGTGCGGAAGCCATGAATCGATGAAGTATAGGTAAATACATTTGGCTTTACCTCACTCCTAATGGCCTTCCTCAAAAGACGCTCGGCACAGCCCAGGTTTCAGAGTACTAAAAGTGATGACATCCATGTCTCGGTGCAGACAATAACTAGAACATAATACACGGCACACAGCCTGACCCCAGCTCGCCCTCAATCAACTTCAATTCGTTCTCGTCCCACCATTCTAAGCATAGGCCGCATGTGCCGTAATCTTCTGCACCACCTTCCTCGACAAGCATTTCGTCATACAGCTGAGAAGGCAGTTGCTAACTTGCTATGGGTCGCCGCAAGGAGTATTCCCTATTATCCCCTGACACGCTCACACATCTCGTTGCCTTTCCTTCCATCCCAGCATCACCGTAGGCGGAGCAGCAGAGACGGGCGGACGCTGGAGACTTTGGCGGGCTTGCAGGTAGCTACCCGTGGTGGAGCAGAGAAGTCTGGCCAGACTACGGTTGGTGCAGACCGCCGGCGTCCCGTGAGAGGCGGGGCCGAGCTTGTGCCCGTACGTGCTCACCAAGATAATGGAGAAGAGAAGCATGGTGCGAGCGACGAACGACGCAGGCCGGCGGCTGGTGTGGTGGGGGTCAGGGATTATTGGATGGGAGAAGGGAGGGTCTCGCGTGCCTTCTGGTTTAGGTACATTTGATGTCGGCGTCTGGGCCCCTGGGCTTCTTGGTCCGGCCGGTCTAAAAGCATCTCCACTCGCCTATCCACAAGGCCGATCCTTTAATTACGGTTTGAACATAAAAATTGCCTCACTCGTGTATCTAAGGACCTGTTTTCGGCCGGATTCGACCCAGGAAGAACCCAGGTTTCCGGGTACGCCCTGGAAACGCCGGACTAAGCGAATTCGGTGAAAAAAGCCGAAGCGGCGCGTGGACCTGCCGAGTCAGTAACGGAAGCCGAGTCGTCGTCATCCTCGGAACCACGCGGCGACCGCCGGACATTAACTGTCCGTCGCGTCGGCCACGCGTCGCCGATTTACGGTGCCACCGTCGCAGCCTCGGCTCCCGCGACGGACCGGCGGGCACTAACTTCCCGCTGTTTCCCCTTTTCCCGCCCTCGCCGCTACACCCCTCCCGTCCTCGCCGCCCACCTCGGCCTTTATAAGCCGTGCCCCTCGCCGGAGATCTTCACACTCTCTCACAGCTCCCCCACCCACAAGCTCAAACTCCGGCGAACCCTCTCTCACCGTCTCCCCTTCCCAGCCATGGTCGAACGGTACCCCGGCGACGGCGCTGTGGCGAACGGCTTCGGCCAGCGCACCCTCCAGGCCTGGGAGGCGCGCATACTGTACGACGCCGACTATATGGCGCCGTCAGACACGCGGATGCCTCCGGGGTGGAAGCTGAGCGCCGGCGACATCCCTATCCCGCCGGCGCCTACGCTGGAGGAGCTGTCGTACGACGTACAAGAGTACATCGACGGCATGGACGACCCCACCGAAGCCGAGAGCACCGAGAACCTCCTGTACTGGGAGCAGTTCTTCGTGGACCGGCGCGAGCAGGAGCTCGCCCGCCACGAGGGGCCGCCGAACGAGTCGCCGCCGAAGCACAACAACTCGGCTGGCCGCCGGGTTGGTGGAGCGTGCTAGGCCGAAGGCTCGCGGCGGTGATGGAGCACATCAACAGCGGGAACACGCCGCGGCTCGGATTTTTGCGCACACCGACGACGGCGGCCAGGGTCGGGTCGGCGCCCACCGCCGAACTGGATGCCGAGGAGGATGGCGAGCATGAGCTCGTCCTCCTCCTCGTCGGCATCCCACTCCTCCGGCTCGGCTCCGCCTCGCACGGCGCACCCTGATGGCAGTCAAGTGTGAGGCGGAGTCGTCCGTGCGCTCGCCGCCGCAGACAACGGCATCGCCAACCGGCCGCCTGCGTCTCCGCCGCCCCAAGACAGAAGACTCGGCGCCGGCCAAAGATGCCGCCTTGAAGATGGCGCTGGAGGAGTCGCTCCGCGACACGACGCCGCAGACACCGCTGCCTTCGCCCGTCGAGGCCTCCTCGCCGGATATCTTGGAATGGTCCAGGAAGGACTGGGAGAAGGCGGAGCGGCAGCGCATCCTCGGCCTGCAGCAGCAAGCCGAGGAGCAGGCCGCCCGGCGACGGGCGTTGTCCGGGCGTGAGCTCGCGTACCAGGACGCCCCACTCTACGTCCTCGACGACGACGATGACGAAGACCCGTCCTACCAGCCCTAGAGGTTCGGCGACCCAGGCCAGGGGAGCTCCCGCCAGAACCAGCCGTCGAGCGACGACGACGATGACGGCAGCAAGGATGACGGCTGCCCCGACCCTGGCTACACGGCTTTCTACAGAAACTTCGGCCTGTAGAACGGCGAAGTCACCGGTGGAGGCCATGGCGGGTCTTTTATTTTAAGTTTATTATGAAGTAGTTTAGTTTAAATTTGATGTAATCCGCCTATATTCGCCCAACTTAATGAAATTCGCACATTTTTAATAAATTTTAGCCGAACTTGGGACTCGGCATGGGTACGCGAGTGGGAAAATGAGCGTACCCAGACCAAAAACTAGTTCGGTCCGGCCCAAAAATGGTCCGATTTTCAGCCTGGGTTCGGCCAACGAGTGGAGATGCTCTAAGTAAATCTACTTCCCTTTATTTCTTTTTCTTTATTTTTTTTCTGTCTAAGAACAAAGGCAGGTTTGAAAGTTTTAACCAATCTCGGCGCCTGGCTTCTCTATCAACGATCGCAAGAACATCCCGTCAACTTTGTCTCATGTGGTGCTTTGCCCTCCCACTGCGAACATTCCGGTGGCAACTGGCAAGACCGTGATGCCGGTGCTGAGCAGGTGAGCAGTGTTGGCCCAGCCCCAAATGCCGAGTGCAGTCCGGTGTGACGTCAACGAAGTATTCCGGCGAGTTGCGCGCACATATAAGAACCGGCTAACAACGATCAGCAAGCTAGCTATCTAGCCTGATCAAAAGAACTAGCTCTCTCAACTCACACGAGTACGTACGGGGAAAAACAATGTTGATGGCTACAGGTCCCTCTCGGTCATGTTGTTTGTATTGAATCTCACGGTTGTCTTACAAGGCTACTACATGGGTGTATATATATCCGGCAAGACGACGCAACGTCAATACTAATAGGTGTTGGACTACTAGTTCTACTCGGAACACACACGCACACGACACCGTTCCGTGTCCTATCGGGATTATTATTCCTAACAATCACCCCCCTAAGCACGATGTGCTCATCCTCACAGCTTGGACGCCGATCCTTCCTCGCATCTCCTCAAACTTCACTCGTCCCAAAGATTTAGTTAGAATATCCGCAAGCTGATCATTGGTGCAAACATAGTTGACTTCAATCTTGCTCTCCTCTACACACAGCCGTATGTAGTGATACTTCGTATCAATGTGCTTTGTCATGATGCACCGGATTCTTGCACAATGAAATTGCAGACTTGTTGTCAATATTGAGCACCACTTGTTTCGCCTCCCGATTGGTGAGATCACCAAGTAGACTCCTTAGCCACACACCTTGACACGCCGCAGTTGCAGCCACAATATACTCAGCTTCACAGGATGACTGTGCCACCACTTTTTGCTTTTGTGATAGCCAACTTACTATGCTTCTTACCAAGAAATATGCCACGCCCGAGGTACTCTTACGGTCGTCTATATCTCCTGCCATGTCGCTATCACTGTAGCCAAGTAGCTTCACCTCCTCCTTCTCTTTCGAGTAGACAATACCAAAGTTTGTAGTACCTTTGATATACCTGAGTATATGTTTCACGGCTGTCCAATGCTCCATTGTGGGTGCTTCCATGAAGCGACTCACATAGACAACGGAATAGGCCAAGTCGGGTCTTGTGTTGATGAGATACCTCAAACTTCCGACAACGCTCCTATACTCCGTTGCATCAACCGCAGGTGCTTCACTCCTTTTGCTCAGTTTAAGACGAGGTTCCATCGGAACATGAGTTGGATTGCATTCTTCCATGCCACACTTCTCAAGTACCTTATTTGCATATGCCGCTTGGCATAGCGTGATCTCACCCAACTTTTGATGTACCTCGATCCCAAGGTAGTAGCTCAACAAGCCTAGATCACTCATCTTGAATAACTCCTTCATCTGTAGCTTGAACTTTGCAATCTCCTTCTCATCCTCTCCTGTTATCAATAGATCATCAACATAGATGCCAACTAGTAGATGATCCCTTCCTTTACCTCGCTTATACATCACATGCTCCAGTGGGCTCTTCTCGAATCCGAGAGAGATCAATGTACGATCAAGCTTGATGTTCCACGCCCGAGGGGCTTGCCGTAGCCCGTACAATGCCTTGTGTAGCTTCAAAACCTTGTGTTATTCTCCCTCTTTGATGTATCCCGGTGGTTGCTTCACATAAACTTCTTCTTCTAACTCCCCATTCAAAAACGTGGATTTCACATCCATGTGATGCAATTTCCAAGATTCTTGAGCTGCGAGAGCGATAAGCAATCTCACCGATTCCATCCTTGCAACGGGAGCGAACACTTCTTCGAAATCCACACCTTGCTCTTGCACATACCCCTTGTAAACTAGCCGAGCTTTGTGTTTCACCAACTTCCCTTCGGCATCCTTCTTGATCTTGTACACCCACTTGAGCCCTATGGCCTTGTGATTGTTGGGTAGATCGACAAGCTCCCATGTATCGTTGTCGCGGATCGACCCCAACTCCTCATCCATAGCCCGACGACAACACTCCTCCGTATTAGCATCCTCGAATTTCGTCGGCTCCTCGGTGAGTAAACACCGACCTTGTCCTCTCCCTCGCGCACGCGCTGTACGAAGGGTCTCCGGCGGATATAACTCCAGTACACTTCGGAATTTTTCTGGAGTAGGTGACCGTCTCCTTTCTTCCCATGCACTTGGAGGAGACGTGGAAGCTGACGTAGTACTTGTTTCAGCGTCTACTGAATTTCCTGCAGTTTCTGTCGGTGTACTGCATGTTGGCGACGTGACATCGTCGCCCGCGTCCACTTCTGGACTGCCGTTAGTCCCTCCTGGACGGGAGTGTGCAGCTGATGGGCCACTCGCGCCAGGGCTCTCGTCCGCGCGTGGACTGGATGGCGACGTCGAGCCTCCAGGTGCAGCGCGTGAGCTGCTGCTCGTGCCGGGACTCCCACGCGGAGATACCTCTCCAGGCGTAGCGCTGCTGCTGCTCACTTCCGGACTTCCATCTTCTGAACCAGCGCCTAAATCCGTAACGCCACGGGACGCTGTTTCTTGATCATCTGCATGCGAATCACTGTAGACTACAGTAAATATTTCATCAGAAATTTATTGTACCGGTTCCACCGAGCCCCAATTCCATGATTTCTCCTCCTCGAAGACGACGTCACGTGTCACCACCAACTTTTTGTTCACTAGATTGTACACGCAATACGCCTTCGAACCGTATTCATAGCCGCTCATGACCATTGGAGTACTTCGATCCACCAACTTGCTAGTATGCCCGGTCACCGTCTTCACATGTGCCACGCACCCGAAAGTGCGAAGATGATCAACCGAGGGCTTGCGCCCGTACCATGCTTCGTACGGCGTCATACTAACCACGCTCTTAGTTGGCGCCCTATTCAGCAAATAGACGGCCGTCGTGACCGCCTCGCCCCAAAACCTGCCCGGCACGCCTTTGCTTTTCATCATGCTACGTGCCATGGCCACCACGGTTTGGTTCCTTCTTTCCACAACACCGTTTTGCTGCGGTGAATATGGTGCGGTGAGATACCACCGGATCCCATGAGCTTCACAAAATGCCTTGAATTCATTGGATTTGAACTCCCCACCCCGATCGGTACGGAGGGCCTTCAACTTTGCCTCGGACTCCACCTCGGCTGCCATCTTCACAATCCTGAACGCTTGCAAAGCTTGATCCTTACTCTTCAGCAACACAACCCACATGTATCTACTGAAGTCGTCGACGATGAGCAAAAAGTACTTGTTCCTCGCGGGGGTCGCCGGCGTGATTGGTCCGCATAAGTCTTCATGCACCAACTCAAGAAACCTTACTTGCTCGATATTGTCCCTCCCTTGGAAACGGGGCTCGCCTTTGCTTCCCAATGAGACAACCGTCGCACACCTGCTCAACATGATCAACACACGGTAAGCCACGTACCATCTCCTTCTGTCCAAGTTGTCGTAGAGCTTGGAAATTTAGATGTCCGTAGCGTGCATGCCACTTCCACGCCGAGTCTTCCATGCTTGTCATCAAACATACTGGATCCGCCCGATTGAGATTGAGGATGTAGAGTCTATTCTTCGACCTCTCCACCTTCATGATGAGCTGCCTTTGGCGGTCATATCCCCACAGGAACTCGTCCTCCAACACGATCTTGTATCCACGCTTCGCGAGCTGACCAAGACTGATAATGTTGGTCTTAAGCTTGGGAGTATAGTACATGTCAGTGAGTACCTTGTGACCTCCATCCTTCAACTCAAACAGGACAGTGCCTCGTCCTGCAATCTCCACCTTCGACCCATCGCCGAATCGAACGGAGCCTCCAACCGTGAGGTTCAACTCAGAAAACTGAGCCTTGTCGCCGGTCATGTGGTTGCTAGCGCCTGTGTCGAGGTACCAAACGTCGTGAGCCGGCTGCATCCTCCGCGGGAAGACCTTCTCTTCCACGAGCGTGATGATCTCCGTAGCGGACTCTTGAGGAGTTGATTCCTTGGTGGTCATTAACTCGCAAGCTTCGAGCATGAGCATCATCGGTCCATCATCTCCTTCCTTCGCCATGAGAGCCTTCTCCTTTGAACGGTTGGGACACTCCGATTTGAAGTGCCCGGGCTGATTGCACTTATGGCAGCGAAGATTCTTCTTGTCGAATTTCTTCTTTGGCTTCTTCGGCTTGTTGTCCGACTTCTTCACCGGGACCGAACCATCGCCACTGCCAGATGCTTTATCACTCCTCTCCTTGGCGACCATTGCCTGCCACTGGGCACGTGTAAGCATGAGGTGCTCATCTTGATTCGCGTCGCCGTAGGTGATCTTCATCCGCTCGTCATGCGCCTTGAACCGTCCAACCAGGTCATCCATCGTGAGGGTGGTGAGATCAACGCATTGCTCGATTGCCGACACCACAGATATGTACAGCAGCGGCGCCGCGCGAAGGAAACGCATTACGACTGAGATATCTTCCAGCTTCTCACCTTGCGCGCGAATCCCGTTGACAATTGTGGCTACCCTCGAGGCAAAAGCGTCCAGCGTCTCATCTCCTTCCATCTCCAGGTTCTCGTACTTCTTCTGCAAGGTTTGTAGGGTCGCCCTGCGGACGCGCTCGTGCCCAAGATTCAACGTCTTAAGTGTCTCCCACGCCGCCTTTGCAGAATCCTTCGAGATCAGGTGCTGCATCACGTCCGCCGGCACCACGGAGCCAATGGCCGTGAGTGCCTGTCGGTCCTTGCGGTACTTCGACGCGCCCTTCTTGAACTCGTCGCCGCCGGGATCGACAGCCTCCCAGATGTCGTTGCCCTCTATGGTACACTCCATCCGTTTCGCCCACGTCGTGTAGTTGCCGCGATCATACCGCAGGTACTGCGACGACACCGGTGCACCCGTAGCCGCACCGGAATACTCGCCTAGCTCCTTGGCCGTCATGACCTCCCGTTACTAGGAGATCCTTCACGAGGCTCTGATACCAATTGTTTGCCTAGCCCCAAATGCCGAGTGCAGTCCGGCGTGACGACAATGAAGTATTCCGGCGAGTTGCGCGCACGTATAAGAACCAGCTAACAACGATCAGCAAGCTAGTTATCTAGCATGATCAAAAGAACTAGCTCTCTCAACTCACACGAGTACGTACGGAGAAAAACAATGTTGATGGCTACGGGGCCTCTCGGTCCTGTTGTTTGTATTGAATCTCTCGGTTGTCTTACAAGGCTACTACATGGGTGTATATATACCTGGCAAGACGACGCAACGGCAATACGAATAGGTGTTGGACTACTAGTCCTATTTGGAACACACACACGCACACGACACCGTGTCCCATCGGGATTATTATTCCTAACAAGCAACCATGCACACGCCAACAGCTATGTGTACTGGGTAACTGACGACGAGATCGAGGCATACCTTCGCGTGCTCGAGTGCTCACCAACATGCTAGAGAAAGGCGGGAACATGACGGTCATGAGGAGCGAGGACGGAGAGCTTCAGAGCGTGGCCATCTCGACAGGAGCAGGAGCACCAAAGGCCGATGGGTGAGGGAGGAGGCTGGGGACTTTGACCTGGTCTAGGGTGTGTTTGAGCTATTTTGTTTCAGAGCACACAGTTCGTGTAGTGCAACTGGTTCAGGTTAGAGATGGTTAAGCTAAGCTACTTGGTTTTGTTTGGCTACATTTTTTGCACATGATAGCTGCGAGGATCAAGATGTGCTCATCAGTACACTAGCTCGCTCTCCCATTTGCTGGTACTGGCAGTCAGTAGATTGATTGGATCAATGAAGGAAGCTGTACCAGATATCAGAGTCAACATAATGCATACAGATATCAGTGTCGACAAAATGCATACTTTCATAGATTCCTGAACTGAAGTATAGCAGTGGTATGTCCAGGGACGGAGACAAGGGGGGCGAGGGGGGAGGGGGGGGCTTAGCCACCCCCATGGTTGAAATTTTGTGAAGAACCGTAGTCACTAGAACTATAATTTCGCACCAATTTAGTCAAGTTTGCGGGTTTGCCCCCCTTATGTCTATTTTTCTCCCTTAAGGTCAGAAGTTGACTCTGCCCCTGGGTATGTCATGCATGTTTAGTCTACAACTCCACATACTCCCTCAACCCCGGTTTAAAGGACACAATTCGGAAATCATGCAATTCTAAAATATTTAGCCACAAAAACATTTAATTTATGTAATTACTCCCCACGCATGTCCTTCTCCACCAGTGCATGCAATGGAAATATTGCACAATTTTTAATCTGCCAATTAACTTGGGTTGTTATCACGCATGAGTTAGGCACTTTTCTACAATTGCCTTTATTAACGTCTTCATTTACATTAAATCTAGCCAATTAGAGGATACATAGGACTTAGAAAATTATAAATTGTGTCACCAACGACAAAACCAAAGCGGCAAATCCTTTGAATGGCCACATAGGATGTCGAATTCTTGATTTCACTTTGAAATATTAGATGATTTCGGACTGCTCGGCTAACCTGACCTGACGACCTTCGAACCTCATCAACTTGCAAACAAAAAGGAGACCTTATGGAGAGAGGGCATGGCCAAAAGAACACTCTGAGATTCTGCTTCTTACGGCGTGAGATGTTCTTGTCAAAACTGTGAACTGTTAGACCTACTTACATACCCGTACAGATAGAAGTATGCCTGCCTATGGATAGGAAGAACTCTGAACACCTACAGACATATGCTTATGGGCAGCAACAATCAATTCAGTTGATAAGATGCTTGATGCTGAAAAGGCAGTCATTAATGATAGGGCAGATGAATCTGCCAATAAGAAAACGAAACACCAGACAAAACGCTGATCCTGCCATAGCCTTCACTACATGCATCCTTCACGCAAAGGCAATCACAAAATACAAGCTACACTTTGCTTAGTACCAACTCGATGCTGTGGACACCTGTTTAACAGATGCACTCGTTTAGCAACCATTTGAGGCGTACAGTTTTCTTCTCCTTTCCTTCCACTAGAAAAACATGAAAAACTGTGATTTCTTCGCTAGACGATATTAAGAAACAACCTGTTCGACTTAGACTCGCAAAACATTGATTTCCAATAAGATGGTGACCTAGGCAAAAACAAAGCAGCACGCAGCACCAATAGCAAGAAGAGCAAGCATATTGCACATAACAACGCGTTCAAACACAAACTTATAGTACCAAAACTGACACCCGACTTGAACAAGCTTATACCAAAACTGACACTCGACGTGACATGTCATATGACCGACTACTGCACCAGGTGCCTCACTAGCATATCGTTACAGAAGAACATACTCCAGTAGCAAAGCAGCTCGGAAGAACAGGGGTTCCGCGAGGTCTTATTTATGAAGAAGAACGAACTGTAGGTATATTTCTAAAGCATCACAACCTCTCCATCTTAGATATAGATATTACTTGCTGGTAATGGAATTACAAGCTGCAACACTCTCTGAACTCAAATGGGACGCTGGAACAAAAGGCAGAGATGGCTGTACACATTTCTCTCTCAGACTTGTGGAAGAACATCGATGAGCAAAGACATTTCTTAGTATTACGCGGTTTGTGGAAGAGGAGCAAAGGATTGCGCCTCACCGAGCTGCTCTTGGTGCTGCAGGGAGAAGGGAGAAGTCAAATTATTGAACTTGATGTTGACCTGAACTACAGCAAGAAAAATAAGTTTCACCAGTCTGAAGAAACAAGGTTCAGAGGACTGAGAGCTTTGGGTATACCTAGATTGACAGCCTCAGAGCTTTTCATGAGACGGATACGCTGGCAGGTCTCCACAAACATTCTGCACGTAAACAAATAGGAGGTCAGTACCATATTTAAGTCAAACCTTTAGAGAATTATTAGAACATATGTTTTATTCAAGTTACT
Organism: Avena sativa; assembly: GCA_916181665.1. NCBI lineage: Eukaryota > Viridiplantae > Streptophyta > Magnoliopsida > Poales > Poaceae > Avena > Avena sativa. The sequence continues at coordinate 10,548,434 of OV702279.1, forward strand.
CAAAATGCAGTGAAGCTCGAAATTAAACTACAGAACTAAAGTGATAATGTGACAGGAATAAAACTTTTGCCAAAGATGATACAGAGGTAAAGTGGATACCACATATTCAATTGGCCATAAACAAATTAAAAATGCCTTTATTAGGGAAATAGGAATCGACGTTAACTCAGAATGTGAAGACAAGAATAAACAAGCACTTTTACTCCATATCCAACCTAATGCAATTATAATCTGGCCCATGGTTATGTAATTGTGGAGAGCCTTCTACATTATTCAACCTGTCAGTTTCTTAACAGAAAAATTGGTGAACCTTACACAGATAATAAGAGTGCTTAGCTGAAAATGAATTAAAGAATGCACTCCTAGAAGTGAGCTACAGACTAATAGATACTACGAAACTCTGGAAGGAAGAATGAGTCCGGAGATTGAGCTGATTTGCACACATTCAATTATTTGTGCCATTTCACTAAGTTGATATAACTGAAATTGGACATCAAACACAGTCAGCAGATTTATTGTTTCTTTTGTGATTGAAAATTTGTCCTGCTGTTAGAAACAAATATAAGTTTCATTTCTTAACAATGCATAAGTGCTCCTTCAGTCGTTTCCATCCTAATCATGTCCAAGAAATGGAGCTGCTGTATTTCGCTGCTGTAGAATGAAATTTATGAGCATCATTCGCCCCTAATCATTCTATCTCCTAAGTTTCTCGACAGGTCATACAAAATACAGGCTAACTAAGAACAATTCCCATGGATCACAAACTCACAGAGTAACAGACAATACCCAATTGGTTGGCAAACAGGAACATCTCATACTCATAGTTTTGAGCCACAGTAATCAACCGATCCCAATTCCGCAGTACTATCACATGTTATTATACTCAAATAAGCAAAAAATTGATCACTCCTCAAGCAAAAAAGATAACTGAAACTAATTGAAGACAAATCTCCAGATTTCTGAATCTGACATGCTATAGCACTAAATTCAGTGGCAAACTAATCCATGAATCTAATTAAGTCGTACAAATGTACAGGGGGCGCAGAGGGAAGAAAATCACCTCCAGGGGACGTCCCCGACGAGCATCCAGTCGCCGTCCTTGTCCTCGTACGTGGGCACATACTCCGTCCCGCTGACCGCGTCGACGAGCTTCATCTCCTCGTTCCCAAGCTTGCCTGCACCCACGCCATCAAATCGTTACAACAAAACCACCAAAAAATTAAAAACACGTAGCCATGGCATCGCGGCGGTGCGGTGCGGTGTACTTACGGACAGTGAAGTGGGAGGTGAACTTGTCCTGGAGCGCTGCGAGGAGCTGGTCGTAGGAGTCGGAGCTGGTGTGGCCCGCGACGAAGGCCTTGAGGTCGACCTTGCGCAGGTATGGCGCGCCGTCGACGGCCACCTTGACGAACTTGGTCTTGGAGGACGAGGCCGCGGCCGCGAGCGCGTTCTTCCGGAAGGAGCGCACCGGCGGCCACCCCACCACCTGCGCCCTGCACAGCGAGAGGCGAGACCATGTTGTCAGCTCGTGAAATCATAGAGGCAGCAGGTGAAAATTTCTGACGGAGCGAGAGATGGCGCGGGAGAGCGTACTTGGGGGAAGGGGGCGAGTCGGCGGCGGCGGCGGTGGGTGAGGGGCAGTCGGGGTCGGAGGTGGACGCGCGCTTGCGGTCGGGGTCGGAGCCCGGGAGGCGGAGCGTGAGGGCGGTGTCCTCGAAGTCGAGGCCCGAGGCGGCGGAGGACTCCGTGGAGCTCCGCTCCGTCTCCACCGACATGGCTGGCTGGCCGGCCGTACGGGTTTGTTGGGTGGGTTCGGGTTGGGTTTGTCGTTTGGCTCTCCGGTCACAGCAGGCGGCGGCTTTCGTTCTGTGTTTCTCTGCGAGGTGGGGTGGGGCGGCGAGTAGGAGGCGGAGGCGGAGGCGGAGGTTATAGGTGGGTGCGGTCGCCGGGGTTTAATTACGTGTCAGCCGCTGCCGCGCTCCGACTCGCGGGGCCCGGCTCCTGACACCATGCCATGCCATGATCATCGTCGTCCTTCTCCATTCCAGCGGTGGGGTGGTGCAGCATTAACGTTGGTGCCCCCCGTTTTTTCCTTTCACTCGTGGGCCCATGCTGCCGGTTGGCCACCCTACCGCGAGCGCACAGGTCCACTCGTCCCCGCCCCGCCGCCCGATCCCGATCCTACGGCGCAAACCAGATTCGAAGGCACACGGTGAGTGGAAGGGGGGACAAGGAGATAAAGCGGGGCGCACGTGGACGCTGCCGGGCTGTCGGCGACGTGTCCCCCACCCGCCCGGTCACCTAATTAAAATTCCCAGCTGCAGAGGCAGAGCAGGCATCCGACTTTTGCTTTCGCTTTCGATTCGGGCTTTGCTGCCGGGGATCGAGTCGGCTGCCCTCGCCCGCACGCTTTGCACGAGAGCGACGGCCCCGCCCGCCCGCCCGCCCGCCTGTGTTGCCTCGATTTGTCGATTTCTTTTCTTTTTTACCGGCCGGGACCTGGTCCCGCTTTGCTGCCAGCTGCTATGACTTGTCTGTAGTACTATACCCATAGAACCTACGATTCTGTAGCGGTACAGGACATACCGATGGCATTAACATTTCCTTTATACAGCTGCTGCTCAAGCTAGTGACTGACCAGGCTCTACTGAAAATCGATGTTAGGTGTTACCAAGCCATGGTGGTGCATGAACCTAAAAGCGACAAACCATATGCCGTTCGGCCGCTCGTGCCGTGCCCCGGCAGGGTAGGCATTCTTTTGCGGAGAAAAGCGCCGCTAAGTAATCATCACCACTGATCACTCGATCCTTCTCAAAGAGCCAGTCGCTTGGACCTTTTATACGCAAATATCGTCAAGAAAAAATAGAAAGAAATCGCTATGCTTCTTTTTCGAAAAAGGGAGGGCGTACCCGGACAAGAAAATTGCTTTACTACTAAATCGAGAGTAAAACGCAACTAGTAATAATTCGGTTCAATGGCTCCTAGCTAGCTAGACGAGGCCTCCTCATCACGGGTCTCTTGACACTAGGCTAGGTTTTCCCTTGTCCACGGACGCTAGACCAGACACGCCAAGTTGTTGCCTACAGTTGTGTACGTACGACTTCCACTGCGTCGGATGGATCGGCAGCATGATGCGGAAGATCTCCCGCGTGTGGAGCATGAAAGGCCGGCCACAGCTGGAGATCCTGTGCCCTGTCTAGTTCAACCACGGCAAAGACCCAAAGCGCACCGCAGCCAGCACCAAAAAAGGGCGCAGACAGACGTGCGTTGGGGGTCTCTGCGCAAACCAAGGCGGAGATACACGCTTGGCTAAATTGGCTTCAAGTTAGTTTTTCTTTTTGGAGAAAAACTTGTACTTATTACACAAATATTCAGGGTTATAATAGTGTAAGTGTCAAGTAAGCCATCAGGGCCCGATCCAGTAGAGTTCAACCACACGGCCATTTAACCTTTCGAAATAGGTTTTCGTCCCGCTTTATAAATAAAGCAAACCAGTGAGACTGCTGCTGGACCAGACAACATATCGCCCAAAGAAACCGAAACATACACGAGACCACTGCTGGGGCAGACATCACACCAAAGCCCAAAAGGAAAAAAACAAGAGAAATAAAAGAGAAAATAATGCCGACAACGCCGGATCGACGAAAGCGCTGGTGGCTCGTGACCGTTGTGCCCTCCGAAGAATTCCCACCACACCCCTCTGCCTTCGAACCGCCATGTACCAAGTACCACCTTCAAGAAGGGATGCGACGACGACGACGCTGCTGCCCGGACTGGTCCTAGGATTTCTCCCGGTACACGGAAGGGAATGGGAGGGGGTACACCCGACGCCCTGCACAAGGAAGGTCGCGCCCACAGGCGTCACCGAGTCAGTGCCGACACCGCCGGCAAGGATTTCTCCTGACCCCCAGAACCCATCACCCGGACAGACCGAAGCGCCCCCTCCCCCCCCCAAGCTTGACGCCCACGAACATGCATCACTACCGTCTTGAGGATACCATCGCCGTCTCTCCATGGCAAGCTAAGCGAGGCCGACTGAACCGAAAGCAAACAACCGTAGACGAGGAGGAGCAGAGCCGCCGCCCCGTGGGAGGGAACAACCTCCACCTCCATAGGCGATAGCCGGCCGGACGCAGCAACGAGAGCCGACCAGGCCCCTGGGAGCCGAAGGACGGCAGCGGCAAAACCAGCTGGAGGGCATCCTCCACCGCTAAAAGCGGGTGCCGGCCGAACGCAGCAGCAAGGACAAACTAGGCCGGGGCCCGGCCGGACCCAAGAAGGTGTTGGAGATATTCCCAAGAGGCAATAATAAAGTGGTTATTATCATATCTTCATACTTATGATAAATGTTTACATACCATGCTATAATTGTATTAACATGAAACATTAATACTTGTGTGATTTGTAAACATAAAAGAGTCCCTAGTAAAGCTTCTTGTTAAACTAGCTTGTTGGTTAATATATGATCATAGTTTCCTGATCATGAACATAGAGATGTTATTAACAACAGGGTCATATCATTAGGAGAATGATGTGATGGACATACTCCTATAGTTAAGCGTAGCATAAAGATCAAGTCATTTAATATAGTTCATTTGCTATAAGTTTTCTGATACATAGTAACCTAATTCCTTCGACCATGAGATCATGCTTATCACCATCACCGGAAGGATGCTTTGATGACACCAAACACCACACCGTAACTGGGTGGTTATAAAGATGGCATTGAGTGTTCGGAAAGTATGGGTTGAGACACATGGATCAAGAGTGGGATTTCTCCATCCATATGATGGATAGATATACTCTGGGCCCTCTCGGTGGAATGTCATCCAATTAGCTTGCAAGCATGTGACTGGATCACAAGGGATCACATACCACGGGAACGAGAAAAGAGTAATTATCGGTAACAAGGTTGAACTAGGTATGCAGAGATACCGACGATCAAAACCTCGGATAAGTAAACTATCGTGAGACAAAGGGAAATTGGTATCGTATGTAAGTGGTTCATTCGATCGCAAAGTAATCGTAGAAATATGTGGGAGCCATATGAATTTCCAGATTCCTCTATTGGTTATTGATCGTAGAAGTGTCTCGGTCATGTCCGCATAATTCACGAACCATAGGGAGACACACTTAAGGATTCGATATTGTTGAGTAGTTATGGAATGATGAGTAAGAGACCAAATGTTGTTCGGAGTCTCGGATGGGATCCGGGATATCACGAGGAGATCCGGAATGGTCCGTAGAATGAGATTCATATAAGGAAAGTCCTATTTTGGAGTTGGGGAATGATTCTGGTGTTTTCACCGGGAATGTTCTAGAAGGGTCCGGAAGGTCCGGTACTCCGGAGGGGAAGGGTACATGAATGTGTCATGACAATATGGAATGATTGCATCATGTACTAGGTATCATGGTTGGGCAAAATAAAGGAAGAATTCAAATCCTAGTTTGAAAGTCAAACGCCAATTTAAAAAGTCAAACGGCAAGTTTGCTTGGTGGAGGGAGAGTAGGAAACCTACTTAGGGAGGAAGTCCTACTCCCTCCACCCGCCGGCCAAGGAGGAGGAGTTGGAGGAGGACTCCCTCCTCCCAACCGCGCCTCCCTCCCACCTATAAAAGAAGGGGCAGGGGTGCCCCCTCTTCTACACACCCAACACCACCCAAACCCTAGCCCCAAGTCGTCGGCCACCTCCTGCTGCCGCCGCCTAGGGCCTCCTCTAACTCGGCGAGTTAGGGTTTCCCCAAACCCTATCCGCCGGCCAAGCCCTCCCCTTGGTGCCCTCTAAACCCTAGATCATCAAGGCCTCTCTCATACTCCATCATACTCGCTCTAGCTTAAGGCGAAGCCCTGCGAGATCTCCCCTCTACTTCCGACACCACGCCGTCGTGCTGCCGGAATCACAAGGAGAGTGCTACAACCTCCGCTGCCTGCTGGAACAAGGGAGAGGAAGGTCTTCATCGAGTACCGAACGTGTGACCGACTGCGAGAGCGCTGCCGGAACGCAGCGCCGGAAGGATCGTCTACGCGACCTTGAGATCGGCAAGTGTACGACTACATCACCCACAAGAATCTGCTCTCGTTAACCGCTCTGGATCTTCGAGGGTTAGTATTCCATCGACTCGTTGCTACAATCTAGTAGATAGATATTGGCTTGATCATAGATTAGATCTTGATTGTGTGTTCATGCGGTAGAATTTTTTTTGTTTTCCATGCTACGAACCCCTACAGTGGTATCAGAGCCGTGTCTATATGTAGATGTGTTGCACGAGTAGAACACAATGGTCATTGTGGGCGTTGATGTTTTTGTTGTCGATTGCTTCTTGTGTACTTTGCATCTTGCGGGATGGTGGGATGAAGCGGCCCGGGCTAACCTTACATGACATCGTTCATGAGACTTGCTCCACGCTTGACATGCAACTTGTATTGCATAAGTGGCTTTGCGGGTGCCTGTTTCTCCCAATATAGTTAAGACTCAATTTACAACGGGTGATTGACAATACTAGTATCAATGTTGTGGTTCTTGTTCGTAAGTTAGAACGACACTTTTTGAAAGCCCCAAACCACGTAAAACATGCAAAGAAACTTAGAGGCGTCTAATTTTGTTTTGCAGGGGTGTGCTGTGATGTGATATGGCCATGATTGTGATTATATTTGATGTATGCAATGTTCCTTATTGTAAGTTGACAACCGGCAGGAGCCATATGGTTGTCTTTAAATTCTGTTATGATCCGCGTGTCTATTCAAAGTAGTTGTAATAGTTCGAGCTGGTGGACGACAACCATGAAACGGCGCCATTGACCTTGACGCCATGCTGGTGATGATGGAGATCATGTTCATGCTTAAATATGGAGATCAGAAGCACAAGAAGAAAGGCCATATCATATCACATATTATGAATTGCATGTGATGTTAATCCTTTTATGCATCTTGTATTGCTTAGTTAACGACGGTAGCATTATAAGATGATCCCTCAAGCACACAATTTCAAGTTTTAAAGTGTTTATCCTTAGTAAGCACCGTTGCTAAAGCTCATTGTTTCGAAGCACCATGTGATGATTGTAGGGGTTCGTAGCATGGAAAACAAAAATTTTCTATCGCATACAAACAAACAAGCCAAGATCTATCTACTAGATTGTAGCAACGAGTCGATGGAATAACTCACCCTCGAAGATTCCAAAGTGTTTAACGAGAGCAGATTCTCGTGGGTGATGTAGTCGTACTCTTTCCGATCTCAAGATCGCGTAGACGATCCTTCCGGCGCCGCGTTCCCGCAGCGCTCCCGCAGTCGGTCACACGTTCGGTACTCGACGAAGACCTTCCTCTCCCTTGTTCCAGCAGGCAGCGGAGGTTGTAGCACTCTCCTCGCGATTCCGGCAGCACAACGGCGTGGTACCGGAGGTAGAGGGGAGATCCCGCAGGGCTTCGCCTTAAGCCGGTGCGAGTATGGCGGAGCTTATGAGAGAGGCTATTAGTGGTCTAGTAATTAGACACACCAATTAGAGGGCTCTAAACCAATTAGAAGGCTCTAAACCGAAACAGCTCTAAACCGGGGTCTAGGTCTAGTTTCTAGTTTAGAGGATAGGAACTTGTGTGTGCTAGGAGGGGAGCCCTGCCCCTCCTTATATAGGTGGGAGGGCTGGCTGCGCCATGGGGAGGAGAGTCCCTCCCCAAGTCGGCTTGGTGGGGCGCCGGCCAAGGGAGGAGTCCTCCCCCAATTCGGCCTCCACCAATCCTCCTCTTTTCCCACTTCCCAAAATTGGCAGTTTGACTTTCAAATTAGCCGTTTGACTTTTCCAATTTAGGAATTAAATAAACCCTTTATTTTGGACAGCGAGAACACCTAGTACATGATGCAATCATTCCATCTTGCAATGACACATTCATGTACCCCTTCCCCCCCCGGAGTGCCGGACATTCCGGGACCTTCTAGAATGTTCCCGATGAAAACACCGGAACCATTCCCCAACTCCGAAATGGGACTTTCCTTATATGAATCTTATTCTCCGGACCATTCCGGATCACCTCGTGATATCCCGGATCCCATCCGAGACTCCGAACAACATTCGGTCTCTTTCTCATAATACCATAACTACTCAAACAACGTCGAATCCTTAAGTGTGTCTCCCTACGGTTCGTGAATTATGCGGACATGATCGAGACACTTCTCCGAACAATAACCAATAGAGGAATCTGGAAATTCATATGGCTCCCACATATTTCTACGATTACTTTGCGATCGAATGAACCACTTACATACGATACCAATTTCCCTTTGTCTCACGATATGTTACTTATCCGAGGTCATGATCGTCGGTATCTCTGCATACCTAGTTCAACCTCGTTACTGATAAGTACTCTTTTCTCGTTCCCGTGATATGTGATCCCTTGTGACCAAGTCACATGCTTGCAAGCTAATTGGATGACATTTCACCGAGAGGGCCCAGAGAATATCTATCCGTCATGTGGATGGACAAATCCCACTCTTGATCCATGTGTTTCAACCAATACTTTCCGAACACCCAATGCCACTTTTATAGCCACCCTGTTACGGTGTGGTGTTTGATGACATCAAAGCATCCATCCAGTAAAGGCAATATGCATGATCTCATGGTCGAAGGAATTAGGTTACTATGTATCAGAAAGCATATAGCAATTGAACTATTGAAATGACTTGATCTTTATGCTACGCTTGTCTATAGGAGTATGTCCACCATATCATTCTCCTAACGATATGATCTTGTTGTTGATAACATCTCAATGTTCATGACAAAGAAACCACATCATCAATCAACCAACAAGCTAGTGAAGTATAGAGGCCATACTAGGGACTTCAAATTAAGTTTACAAATCACACAAGTATTAATGGTTTCCTTGTTAATACTATTATAGCATGAATGTAAACATTTATCATAAACACAAAGATATATAATAATAACTACATTTATTATTACCTCTAGGGCATATCTTCAACAGTCTCCCACTTGCACTAGAGTCATCTAATCTAGATTACATGGTAATATACCGAACACCCATGGCAGTTTGGTGTTGGTCATGTTTTGCCCTCGGGAGAGGTTTAGTCAACGGATCCGCCACATTCAGATCTGTGTGTACTTTGCAAATCTTTATATCCGCATCCTGGATATGTTCTCGAATAGCGTGGAAACGCAGCTTGATATGCTTCAGCTTCTTGTGTGACCTTGGTTCTTGCGCATTGGCTATGGCGCCCATGTTATCACAGTAGATAGACATTGGGTCCAGCGCACTTGGAACCACACCCAGCTCTGTAATGAACTCTTTCATCCATATCGCTTCTTGTGAAGCCTCCGAAGCAGCCATGTATTCCGATTCAGTTGAAGATCTCGCCACAACGCTTTGCTTTGCACTCCTCCAGCTAACTGCTGCACCATTCAAAATAAATACGTATCCAGATTGTGATTTAGAATCATCCGGATCGGTGTTCCAACTAGCATCGGTGTAACCATTAACAACGAGCTGTTCATCACCTCCATAAGAAAGAACCATATCCTTAGTTCTTCTCAAGTACTTAAGGATGTTTTTGACCGCCGTCCAATGATCCACTCCTGGATCACTTTGATATCTGCTAGTTAGACTAACAGCATATGCGATGTTGGGTCTAGTACATAGCATGGCATACATTAGAGATCCTATGGCTGAGGCATAGGGAGTCTTACTCATCTTTTCTCTATCTTCTGCCGATGTCGGACTTTGAGTTTTACTCAAGGTCATATTGGGCAACATGGGCAAGAACCCTTTCTTGCTATCTTCCATTCCAAACCTCTTTAGAACTTTGTCCAAATATGTACTTTGTGACAATGATATTTGGCGTTTCGATCTATCTCTATAAATCTTTATGCCTAATATGTAAGCTGCTTCGCCAAGATCCTTCATTGAAAAACTATTATTCAAATATTCCTTGACACTATTAAGAAGGTCTACATCATTCCCAATCAACAATATGTCATCCACATACAGTATTAAGAATGCTACAGAGCTCCCACTCACTTTCTTGTAAATACAAGCTTCTCCATAAGTTTGTATAAAACCAAAACTTTTGATTACCTTATCAAAACGTTGATTCCAACTTCGGGATGCTTGCTTCAATCCATAGATGGACCGTTGAAGCTTGCATACCTTGTTAGCATCTTTTAGGATCGACAAAACCTTTGGGTTGTATCATATACAACTCTTCATCAATGTCTCCATTGAGGAATGCTGTTTTGACATCCATCTGCCATATCTCATAATCATAATATGCAGCGATTGCTAACATAATCCTCACAGACTTTTAGCTTCGCTACCGGTGAGAAAGTCTCATCGTAGTCAACTCCTTGAATTTGTCGAAACCCTTTTGCGACAAGTCGAGCTTTATAGACAGTAACATTACCATCAGCATCTGTTTTCTTCTTGAAAATCCATTTGTTCTCGACAGCCTTCCGGCCATCCGGTAAGTCCACCAAAGTCCATACTTGGTTTTCGTACATGGATCCAATCTCGGATTTCATGGCTTCTTGCCATTTATTGGAATCTGGGCTCATCATCGCTTCCTCATATGTCTCGGGGTTATCGGTGTTGTCCACCAACATGACATTCATAACGGAATCATACCAATCTGGAGTGGTACGAGTTCTCGTTGACCTCCGAGGCTCTGTAGTAACTTCAACCGAAGTTTCATGATCACCATCATTAGCTTCCTCTCTTATTGGTGCAGGCACCACAGGAACTTCTTCCGGTGCTGCGCTACTTGCAATTTCGAGAGAAGGTTCGACAACCTCGTCGAGTTCTACTTTCCTTCCAGTCACTTCTTTCGAGAGAAATTCCTTCTCTAGAAAGGATCCATTCTTGGCAACGAAGATTTTGCCTTCGGATCTATGATAGAAGGTATACCCAATAGTTTCCTTTGGGTATCCTATGAAGACGTATTTTTCCGCTTTGGGTTCAAGCTTGTCCGGCTGTAACTTCTTTACATAGGCTTCGCATCCCCAAACTTTAAGGAACGACAATTTAGGTTTCTTCCCAAACCATAATTCATACGGTGTCGTTTCAACGGATTTAGACGGTGCCCTATTTAAAGTGAATGCGGCTGTTTCTAATGCATAACCCAAAATGATAGTGGCAAATCTGTAAGTGACATCATAGAACGAACCATATCTAAGAGAGTTCGATTACGACGTTCAGACACACCATTACGCTGTGGTGTTCCCGGCGGTGTCAACTGCGAAAGTATTCCACATTTCTTCAAATGCTCGCCAAACTCGTAACTTAGATATTCACCTCCACGATCAGAACGTAGAAATTTAATCTTCTTGTTACGTTGATTCTCTACCTCACTTTGAAACTCCTTAAACTTCTCGAAAGTTTCGGACTTATGTTTCATGAAATAGATATACCCATATCTACTCAAGTCATCCGTGAAGGTAAGAACATAACGATAACCACTGCGCGATGCTACACTCATTGGACCACACACATCGGTATGTATGATTTCCAATAAGTCTGTAGCTCGCTCCATCATACCAGAAAATGGAGTCTTAGTCATTTTACCCATCAGACATGCTTCGCATCTTTCAAGTGATTCAAAATCAAGTGATTCAAGAAGTCCATCGGAATGGAGTTTCCTCATACGCTTCACTCCAATGTGACCAAGACGACAGTGCCACATATAGGTCGAGTTATCGCTTGATTTCAATCGTTTAGCTTTAATGTTATTAATATGTGTATATCCACTATCGAGATTCAATATGAATAGACCATCTATCAAAGGTGCATGTGCATAAAACATATTACTCATATAAATCGAACAACCATTATTCTCGGATTTAAACAAGTAACCGTCTCGCAATAAACAAGATCCCGATATAATGTTCATGCTCAACGCAGGCACCAAATAACAATTATTTAAGTATAAAACTAATCCCGATGGTAGATGAAGAGGTAGTGTGCCGACCGCGATCACATCAACCTTTGATCCGTTTCCCACGCGCATCGTCACCTCGTTCTTCACTAGCTTCTGTTTATTCTGCAGCTCCTGTTTCGAGTTACAAATATGAGCAACCGAACCAGTATCAAATACCCAGGCACTACTACGAGTACTAGTGAGATACACATCAATAACATGTATATCAGATATACCTTTCTTCTTGATGTTGCCGTTCTTCAAATCCGCCAAGTACCTTGGGCAATTCCGCTTCCAGTGACCTTCTCCCTTGCAGTAAAAGCACTCAGTATCAGGCTTGGGTCCAGCCTTGGTCCTCTTCGTCGGCGTGGTAACTTTCTTACCACCCTTCTTGAAGTGTCCCTTCTGCTTAGACTTGCCTTTCTTGAATTTGGTGGTCTTATTGACCATCAACACTTGGTGCTCTTTCTTGATCTCCACTTCTGCAGATTTTAACATAGCAAATAGTTCTGGCAACTCTTTGTTCATGTTCTGCATGTTGTAGTTCATCACAAAGTTCTTGTAACTTGGTGGTAGTGATTGGAGGATGCGGTAAACTCCCAAAGTATTAGGAATCACTATACCCAAACTTTGAAGTTTATTTGCGTGCCCAGACATTTTAAGCACATGCTTACTGACGGAGCTACCCTCTTCCATCTTGCAGTTAAAGAACTTTTCAGAAGCTTCATAACTTTCAATTGCCGCATGAGTCTCAAAGATTAATTTGAGATCCTCGACAATATCATATGGATCTGACTCTTCAAACCTTTTCTGAAGCTCCGATTCTAAACCATACAAGATAGCACACTGAACTATGGAGTACTGATTCTTCCGAGCGAGGTAAACATTCTTTACTTCATCGGTAGCATCAGCTGCAGGTGGGTCACCTAGCGGTGCATCCAGCACATAGGTCAAATTACCAGCTGTGAGGACAATCCTCAAATTGCGGAACCAATCCGCGAAGTTGCTTCCATTGTTTTTCAACTTTTCTTTCTCTAGGAACGCATTAAAATTGATGGTAGGGGCTGCCATTGATCTACAACATATTTGCAATAGTTTAGACTAAGTTTATGACAAATTGAGTTCAAATTAATTAATGAAATTAAACTAGGTGAACTCCCACTCAAAACAACATCCCTCACATTGTTTTAGTGATCACACGAACCAAATCCACTACATCAACACCGATCATCACGAGAGCTGATATAGTTTTAATGGCGAACAATCATCATGTTCATCATATCTACTATATGATTCATGCTTTGCCTTTCGGCGATCCGTGTTCCTGAGGCCATGTCTGTACATGCTAGGCTCGTCAAGATCAAACCTTAGCTTCCGCATAAGCAAATCTGGCTTGCTTACGTTGTAGTCACCCGCGGAATCAAAGACACCCGATCATCACGTGGTGCTTCGAAGCAGCAAGCTTTGGCAACGGTGCATACTAAGGGTGAACACTTTTAGAACTTGAAATTTATGTGCATGAGGGATCATCTTATAATGCTACCGTCGTCTACTAAGCAATACAAGATGCATAAAGGATTAACATCACATGCAATTCATAATATGTGATATGATATGGCCTTTCTTCTTTGTGCTTCCGATCTCCATCTTCAAGCACGAACATGATCTCCATCATCACCGGCATAGCATCAAGGTCAATGACGCTTCTTCATGGTTGTCGTCCGCCAACTTCAACTATTACAACTATTTTGAATAGACACGCAGGCCTTAACAGAAATTAAAGACAACCATATGGCTCCTGCCGGTTGCCAACTTACAATAAAGAACATTGCATACATCAAATATAATCACAATCATGGCCATATCACATCACTGCACACCCCTGCAAAACAAAGTTAGACGCTTCTACTTTCTTTGCATATTTTACGTGGTTTGGGGCTTTCCATAAGTGTCGTTCTAACCTACGAACAAGAACCACAACATTGATACTAGCATTGTTGATTACCCGTTGTAAATTGGATCTTTACTATGCTAGGAGAAACAGGCACCCGCAAAGCCACTTATGCAATACAAGTTGCATGTTAAGCGTGGAGCAAGTCTCATGAACGATGTCATGTAAGGTTAGCCCGGGCCGCTTCATCCCAACATACCGCAAGATGCAAAGTACACAAAAAGCAATCTACAATAAAAGCATCAACGCCCACAATGATCATTGTGTTCTACTCGTGCAACAGATCTACATATAGACACGGCTCTGATACCACTGTAGGGGTTCGTAGCATGGAAAACAAAAATTTTCTATCGCATACAAACAAACAAGCCAAGATCTATCTACTAGATTGTAGCAACGAGTCGATGGAATAACTCACCCTCGAAGATTCCAAAGTGTTTAACGAGAGCAGATTCTCGTGGGTGATGTAGTCGTACTCTTTCCGATCTCAAGATCGCGTAGACGATCCTTCCGGCGCCGCGTTCCCGCAGCGCTCCCGCAGTCGGTCACACGTTCGGTACTCGACGAAGACCTTCCTCTCCCTTGTTCCAGCAGGCAGCGGAGGTTGTAGCACTCTCCTCGCGATTCCGGCAGCACAACGGCGTGGTACCGGAGGTAGAGGGGAGATCCCGCAGGGCTTCGCCTTAAGCCGGTGCGAGTATGGCGGAGCTTATGAGAGAGGCTATTAGTGGTCTAGTAATTAGACACACCAATTAGAGGGCTCTAAACCAATTAGAAGGCTCTAAACCGAAACAGCTCTAAACCGGGGTCTAGGTCTAGTTTCTAGTTTAGAGGATAGGAACTTGTGTGTGCTAGGAGGGGAGCCCTGCCCCTCCTTATATAGGTGGGAGGGCTGGCTGCGCCATGGGGAGGAGAGTCCCTCCCCAAGTCGGCTTGGTGGGGCGCCGGCCAAGGGAGGAGTCCTCCCCCAATTCGGCCTCCACCAATCCTCCTCTTTTCCCACTTCCCAAAATTGGCAGTTTGACTTTCAAATTAGCCGTTTGACTTTTCCAATTTAGGAATTAAATAAACCCTTTATTTTGGACAGCGAGAACACCTAGTACATGATGCAATCATTCCATCTTGCAATGACACATTCATGTACCCCTTCCCCCCCCGGAGTGCCGGACATTCCGGGACCTTCTAGAATGTTCCCGATGAAAACACCGGAACCATTCCCCAACTCCGAAATGGGACTTTCCTTATATGAATCTTATTCTCCGGACCATTCCGGATCACCTCGTGATATCCCGGATCCCATCCGAGACTCCGAACAACATTCGGTCTCTTTCTCATAATACCATAACTACTCAAACAACGTCGAATCCTTAAGTGTGTCTCCCTACGGTTCGTGAATTATGCGGACATGATCGAGACACTTCTCCGAACAATAACCAATAGAGGAATCTGGAAATTCATATGGCTCCCACATATTTCTACGATTACTTTGCGATCGAATGAACCACTTACATACGATACCAATTTCCCTTTGTCTCACGATATGTTACTTATCCGAGGTCATGATCGTCGGTATCTCTGCATACCTAGTTCAACCTCGTTACTGATAAGTACTCTTTTCTCGTTCCCGTGATATGTGATCCCTTGTGACCAAGTCACATGCTTGCAAGCTAATTGGATGACATTTCACCGAGAGGGCCCAGAGAATATCTATCCGTCATGTGGATGGACAAATCCCACTCTTGATCCATGTGTTTCAACCAATACTTTCCGAACACCCAATGCCACTTTTATAGCCACCCTGTTACGGTGTGGTGTTTGATGACATCAAAGCATCCATCCAGTAAAGGCAATATGCATGATCTCATGGTCGAAGGAATTAGGTTACTATGTATCAGAAAGCATATAGCAATTGAACTATTGAAATGACTTGATCTTTATGCTACGCTTGTCTATAGGAGTATGTCCACCATATCATTCTCCTAACGATATGATCTTGTTGTTGATAACATCTCAATGTTCATGACAAAGAAACCACATCATCAATCAACCAACAAGCTAGTGAAGTATAGAGGCCATACTAGGGACTTCAAATTAAGTTTACAAATCACACAAGTATTAATGGTTTCCTTGTTAATACTATTATAGCATGAATGTAAACATTTATCATAAACACAAAGATATATAATAATAACTACATTTATTATTACCTCTAGGGCATATCTTCAACAATGATCGGGTGTGTTAGATTCTGCGAGTGTATACAACGTGAGCAAGCCAGATTTGCTCATGCGGAAGCTAAGGTTTGATCTTGACGATCCTAGCATGTACAGACATGGTCTCGGAACACGGATCACCGAAAGGTAAAGCATGAGTCATATAGTAGTTATGATGAACATGTTGATTGTTCGCCATTGAAGCTACATCAACTCTCGTGATGATCGGTTTTGATATGGTGAATTTGGTTTGTGTGATCACTAACACAATGTGAGGGATATTGTTTTGAGTGGGAGTTCAACAGCAATATGATTAAAAGTTGAACACTATTTATCATAAATTAAATCAAAGTGAATTTGCATAGTTGTTGTAGTCATTGGCATCCGTTTACCACCTTGCGCTTAGTTATAATTGAGATGATAGAACTATAGAATTCTGGTTAGTTACTTTACGAACTGGTATCATATTGTTTTGAAGTGTTAATCTAAAGTTTAAAAGTCACATTGCAAACTTTCAGTAAGTTTCGATTACTCCGTGAAATTTAATAGTTGGTATTAAATCAAGAGTAACAATTTTAGTGTTAGTATATAAGTATCATGTTTATCTTCATGATTCTTGATATTCAAAGGATTGTCTTAATATCAAGGTTATCTAGGATCTGAAAGAGTTGTTTCAGAAACCATGATGTGTGGAAGATATTGTGATATCTGAAACGAAGTTTTGGTTGCAACATGATAGAGTATAATATGGCAAAGTTAATGTTCTCATATTTGATGAGAATTTGCAAAAAGTTGGAGACACTAGTTGTCCTAAACCTCCAAAAGGTTTTGGAGAGCAATATTATACTCGTAATTCACCGTTATAAGCTAAAAGTAGCTTGATCATGGATGATTCCATGATAAGGGTGAATATTTGATGTAGGTAAAATGTTTACTACACCAAGAGATTACTAAAGAAAGGAATTTGAAAGAACACCAAACATTTGATGATGGTAATCTACTTCAAAGTGCAAGTCCAAAGACATTGGTATTTAACTATACACGCTTTGGACTATGTGTCATGTGTATGGCTCCACTATTGATGTTGATAGATTCTTTCAAGTAGAAAAAGAAATACTGAAAGAGAATCTCATAAATATATGGCAGAAAAGAAAAGACTAGAATTGTTCAGTTTAGGTATATAAAGGATATACGTGTTATGGCTATATTCTTTGCTTGTTAAACAATGTGGTTCTTAAGTATTTGATACTGAATTTGTTGGTATGAATCGTCATACGAAACAACAGAATTCATGAACTACAATGGCCTAAGTAACTAGCAAAAGAATATGTGATGATGTTCATCGAGAACAAATAAAGGGTTATTGTGTTGCTCGTTAAAAGCTTGCCTTCAAGATTTGTTTTATCAGGTATTATGAGAACAAAAGGGTTGTTCAAATAATTGCCGTAATCCATAAAAGATGGATGATTTACAAATCTCGTTGGAGAAATCGCATCCATAAAACGAGTGCTAAAAATGTCGAAAGACAAATTGATTAAAAGATCTCTTAGGAAGTGACATCGCCGTTTAAATTATATTGGAAAGAAAACATGAAGAAACTCCATGTGGATGGAATTTTGGAGTCTTTTGATTTTTGATCAAAGGATGCTTGTGAAACTTTCCTAGAGATAATTAAAACTTCGTTCATAGGCCAAAAGGGAACGAATGACTAGCTTATTAGAACTTGTACATATTGTTGTATGAAGTCCATTATGTGTAGTCAAGAGCGATGGATTTAAACTTCATATGCTTCCTCCGGAAATTTGAGTGAATATATGAATATTTACTTAATAAGGATGAAGTATGAAACATTTGAAAAGTTCAAAGACTTTCAAGATGAAGTGCAAAATCATTGTAACAAGAATATAAATAGTTTATGATAAGATCATAAAGGAAGATATTTGAGTTACAAGTTTAGCATAATACCTAAGATTTAAGGAATCGTTCCATGGATTTGCATTTTTCGAAACACCATAAGAGTATGGAGCATTCGAGATTTGTAATTAAACCTTGTTTGATATGGTAAGATCAAAGGTGTAATTCATAAAACTGCCATTATATTTTAAAGATTAAAAGCTTTAGAGACTACCGTTTTTCCACTGAAAAGAGCTCCATCATAATATGTTGAATTGACACCATATAAATTTATGGTTTGGGATAAAACCCAAGTTGTCCTTTCTTAAACATTGGTATGCTATGCATAAGAAAGATGTTTGCAACCAAAGTCGGATGAACCTGTCTTTGTATGTTATTTCGAATAACTGTTCCTCCATCACATCGGAGACAAAAATGTTTGTCGCTTAAAACTTCAAGTTTCTTAGATAAGGAATTTTTCGTGAAAAGTTAAGTGGGAGGACAATAGAACTTTGATAAGGTTAAAAGAACCTTAGCTATATGTGCAAAGTTGCGCAGCACCGAAAAGTGTTCCGGAGGCAGCAACAATGCTCATGGCTCACGTGCCTCAAAGGTTGTGGTCACGGAGATCTAAGTTCCTATTGAAACAAGTAGGTCGGGTAAACAATCAAATACCAAGATTTGAGAGTTAAATCATTATTTGAAAATAATGATCCGACTACATGCAAAGAAGTGATGATGGGCCCTGACTCCGTCAAATGGCTTGAAGCCATAAAATCCGTGATAGTTCCATATACGAGAGATCAAGCTTTGAACTTGAAAGACCCTCTAGAAAGGTACAAGACCTTACAGTCGTATTTGGATCTATAAAGAAATAGACATGGATGTTTCACATCTATGAAATAGTCGACATGTTGGGAAAGAGTTCACAACAATGTTCAAAGGTTGATTATGACAAGATCTGATCTTTCATAGCGATATTTAGTCTAGACGGATTAATGTAGCAACCACGACATATAATTTTGTTATGTGTTGAACAAACAAAACAAGTTCTTCTAATAGAATGGTTACCAAGGACGTGTGCATGACACGGTCCAAAGGATTTTGTTAATTCAAAGGATGCTAAAAGCATATGCAAACTTCAATGGTTGAAATAAGCATCGCGGAGTTGGAATCTTCACTATGATGAAACTATTAAAAGAGTTTAATTTCATCGGAGACGATGAAGATGCTTGCATTTGCAAGAAATTAAGTGGGATCGCTAAGACATGTTTCTAATACATTATGTGGAAGACATATTGTGGAGATTGGAAATAATGTATCTTTTATTAACACTGGATAAGAATTTCATCTCGATGAAAGACTTAGGAAAAACCCAAATATTTGCAATCAATAGATGCTAATATGGTTGTGCCGAAAGTACATAGATGATATATTGAATGAGTTCAATATAGAAACTACAAGAAAGGTTCTTGTCGCACAGAAAGGATTAAATGAGTTCAATATTGATGATATATTCAAGTGTATTGACACTTGGTAAGTGAAACAAAGATTCAAGTATGGATTGATACTTGATGTATAAAATCACAAAGAGTATTTTATCAATCATGTTGTGATGTGTACAAATCCAGATATGTCATATGCTCTAAATGTTATGAGCGTATACCAGAATGATTCATAAGATGATTATTGGACAATAGTAAAGATATTCTTATGAACTTGTAAAAGAAATAAGAATATATTATTTTGTAGAAGTGACAAATAGATGGTTAGTTCATTGTAAATGAATTACATTGATACTAGTTTTGTCACAAAGTACAAATTAAGTTTATCTCAATCTAAACTAAGGGTGGCACAATATGATGGAAAGTAAGCTCCATAATGGATTTGGATGAGTTCCAAAGTTGAGACATTGTGACAGATACTACAACAAAAGGCTAAGTATATAACTGTTGTTATAGCAGCAAAAGAAGGCATTTGTGTCAAGTAGTTTGTTATCAAACTAAGTGTAGTTCACAGCAGGGATAATACTATAAAGATATATTGTACGAAAATATTATCAACATGTTGTAACCCCAAAGAACTAAAGGTCACACCAAAGGACCAAATTTGTACAAAGCCATCTCATTAGAGAATGAGTGATGCGTAGAGACGCAAATACATGCAATTACACACAGATCTAAAAGTTTCAGATCCGGAGATCAGTTGACCACTAGCAATCGTGTACATACGACACCAGAACGCCATAGGTGTTGAATACACAAAGGTTTGGAACTAGATTATTGACTCTAGTGCAAGTGGGAGACTGTTGGAGATATGCCCAAGAGGCAATAATAAAGTGGTTATTATCATATCTTCATACTTATGATAAATGTTTACATACCATGCTATAACTATATTAACAGGAAACATTAATACTTGTGTGATTTGTAAACATAAAAGAGTCCCTAGTAAAGCCTCTTGTTAAACTAGCTTGTTGGTTAATATATGATCATAGTTTCCTGATCATGAACATAGAGATATTATTAACAACAGGGTCATATCATTAGGAGAATAATGTGATGGACATACTCCTATAGTTAAGCGTAGCATAAAGATCAAGTCATTTAATATAGTTCATTTGCTATAAGCTTTCTGATACATAGTAACCTAATTCCTTCGACCATGAGATCATGCTTATCACCATCACCGGAAGGATGCTTTGATGACATCAAACACCACACCGTATCTGGGTGGCTATAAATATGGCATTGAGTGTTCGGAAAGTATGGGTTGAGACACATGGATCAAGAGTGGGATTTGTCCATCCATATGACGGATAGATATACTCTGGGCCCTCTCGGTGGAATGTCATCCAATTAGCTTGCAAGCATGTGACTGGCTCACAAGGGATCACATACCACGGGAACGAGAAAAGAGTACTTATCGGTAACAAGGTTGAACTAGGTATGCAGAGATACCGACGATCAAAACCTCGGATAAGTAAACTATCGTGAGACAAAGGGAAATTGGTATCGTATATAAGTGGTTCATTCGATCGCAAAGTAATCGTAGAAATATGTGGGAGCCATATGAATTTCCAAATTCCTCTATTGGTTATTGATCGGAGAAGTGTCTCGGTCATGTCCACATAATTCACGAACCGTAGGGAGACACACTTAAGGATTCGATGTTGTTGAGTAGTTATGGAATAATGAGTAAGAGACCGAATGTTGTTTGGAGTCTCGGATGGGATCCGGGATATCACGAGGAGATCCGGAATGGTCCGGAGAATGAGATTCATATAAGGAAAGTCCTGTTTCGGAGTTGGGGAATGATTCTGGTGTTTTCACCGGGAATGTTCTAGAAGGGTCCGGAAGGTCCGGTACTCCGGAGGGGAAGGGTACATGAATGTGTCATGACAATATGGAATGATTGCATCATGTACTAGGTATCATGGCTGGGCAAAATAAAGGAAGAATTCAAATCCTAGTTTGAAAGTCAAATGCCAATTTGAAAAGTCAAACGACAAGTTTGCTTGGTGGAGGGAGAGTAGGAAACCTACTTAGGGAGGAAGTCCTACTCCCTCCACCCGCCGGTCAAGGAGGAGGAGTTGGAGGAGTACTCCCTCCTCCCAACCGCGCCTCCCTCCCACCTATAAAAGAAGGGGCAGGGGTGCCCCCTCTTCTACACACCCAACACCACCCAAACCCTAGCCCCAAGTCGCCGGCCACCTCCTGCTGCCGCCGCATAGGGCCTCCTCTAACTCGGCGAGTTAGGGTTTCCCCAAACCCTAGCCACCGGCCAAGACCTCCCCTTGGTGCCCTCTAAACCCTAGATCACCAAGGCCTCTCTCATACTCCACCATACTCGCTCCGGCTTAAGGCGAAGCCCTGCGAGATCTCCCCTCTACTTCCGACACCACGCCGTCGTGCTGCCGGAATCACAAGGAGAGTGCTACAACCTCCGCTTCCTGCTGGAACAAGGGAGAGGAAGGTCTTCATCGAGTACCGAACGTGTGACGGAGTGCGGGAGCGCTGCCGGAACGCAGCGCCGAAAGGATCGTCTACGTGATCTTGAGATCGGCAAGAGTACGACTACATCACCCACGAGAATCTGCTCTCGTTAACCGCTTTGGATATTCGAGGGTTAGTATTCCATCGACTCGTTGCTACAATCTAGTAGATAGATCTTGGCTTGATCATAGATTAGATCTTGATTGTGTGTTCATGCGGTAGAATTTTTTTGTTTTCCATGCCACGAACCCCTACAAAAGGGTCCGTGAAGTCCTCGCCGCCACGCTGCAGCACGTAGGCATGTCGCCGCTACCCAACAGCCCCCTAGGCCCGGCCGGGCATGCCCGTGAGGCTCTCGCCGCCTTGCTGCAGCAGACGTGGCACCAGCGCCGCCCCTCTCGCCACGGTTCCTACCTAGGTCCAACCAGAACCGGCGCAGCCGGGCCCGACCCGGCCCGCCCCAGTCCAGATCGGGCCCAGAGAGCCCAGATCTGGGGGAGCAGCCCAGCCTTAGAACCCCGCCGCCACCACCGGTGCCGCCAAGGGCAGAGCCCGCCGCCTCGCCGCCACCCGCCACACTGGAGCGCCGTCGGCCTAGGACCGTCGGAACACCGGGGCTCTACCCGGCCACGAGGGCTAGGGCCAGGGCCCGAGCCGCACGCGCCCGACCACGCACAAACCTCCACGCCACCGTGTCGCGCAGTCGTCACACCCGCCTGGCTGTCGGCGAAGCGCCACACCGCCCGCCGCTGCGCTCCGTGCAGACGCAGCGCCGCCGCTCACCTTGCAGGCCCGCGCCAGCTCCGAGAGCGAGGGGAGAGGAAGCACCGCCGCCACCGACGCCGAGAGGCTTCGCCACCGGCGCGGCCCGGTGGCGGCGAGGAGGTAGGGTGCGAGGAGGAGGGAGGGAGGGCGGCGGCGTGGAGGCGCCCCTTGGTCGCTCGCGGGAGCGACGCGAGGGGATAGGGTTTTTTCCCCAACGACCCCTACATCAGCTACGAGGACGTGCTTCGAACGGCGTGCTCACCGTCACCGTGCCCAAGGAGGAGGTCAAGAAGCCCGAGGTGTAATCCATCCAGATCTCCGGCTAGACGTTTTGGTGGCTGCTGCCCAATGAGGTGGACTACACAACACTGACGGCCATTTAACCAAAGTGGCAAAATTTATCATAAAGTGGCTACTAGAGTTCAGACTCCTCCTAATGTGAGTAATGCAAGATCTCCTATCATATTGGTTGATCTATCCATCCTTTTATTGTTCAACAACTTGACAACCTCCAAACAGCCCGTCTCCACGACACACCAATGTAAAGCAAGCGCCCCCTTCCCCCAACCCTAACCCCCATACCCGCCATGTTTATATAGGCGGGTCCACATTTTCTCCAGACCCGTGACCCGTCGGGCACCCATGGCGGCAGCGGCGCAGCAAGCTCGTCGGAGGCGGTGGCGTGCAGCGAGCTCGCAGGAAGCGGCATGGCGTAGGCGTGCAGCGAGCTCACAGGAGTCGGCACGGCGCGGCGACGTGCAGCGAGCTCGCAGGAAGCGGCATGGCGTAGGCGTGCAGCGAGCTCGCGGGAGGCGGCGTAGCGCAAGGTGGGATTGGGGAGGTCGGGATCCGCGCTAGGTAGGGATTGGGAAGGTCCGGGGCGTGGGAGTTGGGATGTGGAACTATGGGAGGGTGGGCCAATGGGGGTGGTTTGGCTGTTGGTTGGGCCGTGGGACTGTGGAAGGGGCTATAATTTTGACCCTAGATACTGACTATTGGGCCATGTTCTATGTCAGAGCGGGTCCGTGGGTTCAGGTCCGACACCTCTATGCCCGTCCCGTTTAATTTGACGGGTCTAATTTTTTACCAGACCTGACTCATTTAAGGTGGGTACCCATCGGGTTAGCGGGTTTCGAGGCCCTGTTGCCATCCCTAAGCGAGAGTCCTTCCATGACGGCACATAGCACAGCATGCAAGGCATCACCATAACTGAATAGCTGACGACACAAAGATAGTAGAGTTGCACCATGATCTCTAATAATCATTCCATCTCCAACATCCCCTTTAGTACCTAGGGAGCCGTCGGTATTCAACTTCCCGAATGTCTCTGTGTATGTCTGGTGAAGGTGAGCGACAAAGGTACCTGATGGACAACTCCTCGTTTGGTGATCGATCTTCGGCTTCCCCATCTTCAGACTGGACACCGGCGAGAGCCCCTCCAGTAGATCACAGCCGCGATCGCCATCGAGATCGCCCAACATTACCGCATGTAACCGCTTCTGGCTAATTCTGAGGGTACAAAATCATTTATTATGTCTAGTGATTGTAATATGTTTGAATTTTTTTGAACGGATTAGGGCCCGAAGGCCCTGGAAGCTGCTGGATTAATTTGCAAGTGGGCTATAAATTACATTGAGGACCCTAGCAAGAGTGAATCTTGCAGAAAACGGATCTTCTTTTACAGAACAGAACCTAGAACTAAAAATAAAAAGCAATCGGCCACCGTGATTGATGGACCTACCCGCCCGGGCACCGACGCCTCCGCCGAGGAACGTGCCACTTGGGATGCCGCCGATGATGGATCCCGAGTTGAGGCCGTCGAGAGTCTTCCAGGCAGGCACTTGCGTGCTCTCTTGAGTCACCTTGGCCTTGCGTAAGTGAAGAAGCTCATGATTAGCAACGCACCTGAGCGATAGACGGCTTCTCTGGCCATAGATAGCTTCAGCGTCTTCGTCGTTGCTTGGATAGCTCATGAACTGCAGCTTCTCGAACCGGACACATGGCAGAATACCCCGCCGTACTCCTTCCACCTCCTTGGTGGCAAGAGTGTGCCGAGGCAAGACCTGCTGAGTGCCATGGACAACACCCTTCTTCACGAGCAGAGAGCTTGGAGCCGCCTTGCTCCACCTCGCCCCCTCGCCAGCACGGTCGGCCGGGGAGAGTTGAACATCAGCAAGCACCTTGCCGCTACGGCCGGCCAGGAGAGGCAACAGAACGACACATCCCTGCAAGAAAGAAGGGCACCTAAAAGACCCTTTATTGACGAAGATGCTGGCCTCCTCGTCGCTCGTCGCCTTCGGCTCCGTCCACCGAAACACCGCGACCAGCGGCAACAACACCAGCAAGGACAGGATCTTGGGCTAGAGATCTCGCCACATCCTCCCGACAAAGCGCCAACCCGCGGCATACGGTCGCGAAACCCTACGACTTCTACAACTACGACACACCATATGCCGTTCGTGCGCTCGTGCCGTGCCCCGGGCAGGCATTTGGCACGCAGCACACGGTACATGACAGGCGGTCATGGGAAGACAAAACGGCACGACTGTCCAAGCCAAGAGCTGCCTGCATCCAGTGTACCGGCAAAGCAACGCCCTTTTTCCTTTCATCGCTTCCCTGTGTTGTGTCTCTGGGACTGGGACAAAGTAGTACTAGTAGATCTGGCCATCTTGTCCGCTAGGCGCTGCATGGCCGGCGGCATAGCTGGTTCAGTCCAGCTCCTGACGACCCACCCACACAGCCAAACGCAGCACCGCGGCAGCAGCAGCTAGAGAGCACTCGAGTGGCCTCCTCCTTCTGACAAAAAGCAAAAGCTACGTACGTACATTTTTTTTTCCGGGTAAAAGCTACGTACATCTTTGGCCTCACCTAGCATTTTCTGTACTAATATACACAATGAATGAATGAAGAAAGAAAAGTGTGAGCGGAAGGTGCATGATACGTGTTGGTCAAGATCATTAATCGCGTTTCATCTTTTGCGTAAAAAGCTCCGCTAAGTAATCATCACCACTACACTTGATTACTCGATCCTTCTCGAAAGACCGAGTACGCTTGGAGCTTTACTAGCTCAAGAGTAATTCGGTTCAACGGCTCCTGGTCCTGGCTAGCTAGACAAGGCCTCTTCATCACGTGTCGCTTCAGGGCAGGCTTAGGTTCTCCCTTGTCCACGGAAGCTAGTAGACCAGACACGCCAACTTGCTGCCTACAGTTGTGTACGTACGATTTCCACTGCCGCGTATCTGCGCCGGATGGATCGATGCCGCAGCATGATGCGGAAGATCTCCCTCCCGCGTGTGGAGCATGGAAGGCCGGCCACAGCTGGGAATCCTGTCCTGTCTGGTTCAACCACGGCAAAGACCCAAAGCACACCGCGGCCAGCAGGCAAAGGGCGCAGACGAGGTCTGCGCAAACCAAGACCGTATGCATCTTTCTCTCATAAAAAAGGAAAACTTTTGAGATACACGCTTGGTTAAACTCGCTTATGGTTAGTTTTTCTTTTCCGAAAGCTTGTTCTCACTCCGCCTCTAAAAAGAATATCGCATATTTTTTCTATCAAGATTTTTTAAACTCTTTTAGCGAGAACCTAACTGAAAGAAAAAAACCTTTAGAGGACTTAAAATTTTAGGAGCAAGCCTTCCTGACTCTTATTTTCACTCCTCCGAGCCAAGCTATGGAGGAGTAAAAGATTCCCCTCTGTTTTCACTACAAGAAATGTCTTCATCTGCAACGGTTTGGTCCATCGAGCGTCGTAGAAGGGGCCTTTTCCGGACGATTTTCTTCGCTTGACCGTGGCCTTTGGAAAATTTATTTTTGTTTTTGTGGCCCTCTACCACGACAAAATTGCTAAAGACATAGAAGAAGCTTGATCGACCTGTGGTAAAAGCAAGATTTTTGATTCCTTACGCAGATATTGACTCACCGAAATATTTTGAGACATGTGAATCCTGGATGTCAATGTCTCTAGCAGACCATATTTTTCGGTCGCGTCTTCCTGTTTATCGTTGGAGAGCCTCCTGGTGGTGTTTGTGCTAGTGGTGTTGCCATCGTCGCCCTAGCAACACGAAGGCCTCCCATGTTGCTACCGAAGGCCACCGACATTGCTGCCAACGTCGCTCCTACCTACGACATCGAGGTTTGTTACATGGGGTTGGCGGTGCTACTACGTGTGGAAGGCAACGTTGCTACCGAAGTCCACCGACGCTGCTACCTACTGCCAACGTCGCTGCTACCTACGATGTCGAGGTTTGGTACATGGGGTTGGCGGTGCTGTTACGTGCGGACGGCAGCGATGCTACATGTGGCGTCGGGTTTTGCTACATGGGGTTGGCGGCGATGCTACACGTGGCGTCGGGTTTTGCTACATGTGGCCGCCGACGGTGCTACAAGTGACTTCGAGTTTTGCTACGAGATGTCAGGCGAAGTCATGGTTGCTACAATATAATTCTTTTTGCTATATGTGTTTTGTGTTTTGTACAATCAGGCAAAGTTTTTACTGGAGTGCGGCAACATAAAATATGTTGGCGTTGACGAAAACCTTGAGCGGTGGTGGCGGCGATGATGTGGTACGTGTGATGGGGTTGTTGGTGTATATGGTTTTCGACCATGATGACCACAGATGATAAAGGTGCGGCCCTTGTTGATGGCGAGACGTGTACTCGAGGATGTGTGTCCCGTTGATGATGGCGAAGACTACCCGGCGTGGAGGCGACATTCGATGGAGATGCCGGCGACAACGCGTGAAGGCGTCCCTTGGGGCGTCGCACGAAACCTCCTTAGCACGTTCGTTGACAATGATTTGCCGAAGATGAGTCGATGCCGAGGTTGGAGTAGAGGCGCATGATGATGGCATGCAGCAACGGTCGGTGCAATCCGATCTATGATCTGCGAAAGAAGAAGAAACGCCTGTCAAACTACTGGCGATTTTTTTTTGACGAAATCTATTGGATCTAATATACAAGTTGCATAGCCCCGGACGAGATCGATCTCCAGGGGGTCGCGCCGCGGAAGCGGTGGGCTAAACCCTAGGTCGAGAAACGAAACTATGAAAGACTCTGATACCATGAAGGATTGTGGAATATAGATTGTGTTGATATTGATTGATTACATTGCGAACCCTTGGACTATTTATATAGTACTAGGAGACTTGGAAGACAAGAAGCATAATAAAGATAGAATCAAATTACAATATTAAACTACCAAATATTGCTAAACCGTGACATACTTTAACACACAAATTTACTTTCTAATCCCTCTCATCTCTCCTACCTACATAGACCTAATTATAAACCAGGCCACTTGCATAGTCCGATCAGTTAGAATCTTCTATTGTTTGCTTCGCAGTTGGATTAGATTCAGTCTCTACAGGCATCTGTTTTGAAAATAACATTGTTCACATGATCCACACTCTAGCGGAGTTAGAGCAAAATGGGCTGCAGATTATTTCAACGTAGCATCAGAGCTGCCAAGGGGCCTACTTGTATCCAAAAGCTGATTTTACCCCGCCAAGAAAAAATCAGCCAAATTTGCACATGCATACAAACGTATACTCCCTCCGTTTCAAAATATAAGATGTTTTAGATTTGTGAAAGAAATGAATCTAGACTTCTTTTAGTGTGTAGATTCATCCCAAAGTTGAGTGAACCTACATACTAAAACAAGTCTAGATTCATTTTCTTTACAAACCTAAAACATCTTATATTTTAAAACGGAGGGAGTATATGCCAGCATTTTAGCTGGATCTATTGTGATTCAAAATAAAGGAAAAATAGATGAGGGTCGTTGTGAATCATTTTAGTTATGGGTTGTATTCAAATGATACAACCTTGCCTCTTCCAAAAGAAGTGAGTCTAGCTCAATTGGTTAAAGAAGTGGATATACGACCTAGTCACAGGTTTAAGTTCTCACATATGAGAGAAATTAGGTTTTTGTTATTTCAAAAATCAAACTCGCTATGAGCGTTTTTCCCACCAATTTCCTTTCAAAAAAAAATCACAATAATAATGTAGGGTCCAATAAAAATTGAATAAGATTTTGCCTCCTAAATTATGAACGGGCTTCTTTTCTAGGTAATCGTGGCAACCCAAGTGGTACCCACCTGCACAGGGGACGTTGTTGGGGTTTCTCCACCGCTTTCCTTTAAGAAAAATCATAGTAATAATATAAGTCCCAATAAATTTGAACATGATTTTGCTGCCTAAATTAGAACGGGATTCTTTCTAGGTGATCGTGGCCACCCGGGTGGGCCCCAACCGTCTCATATGGAGCGAGCCGCCGATGAGCAATGACCTTAGGGGTGTAGGGGTGGGGCTTGCTGGCAACGAAGAAGAACGGGATGTTGGAGACTTAGAGGGGATGCGAGGGCGAGGGAGGACCGGTGAATGCCAAAGGGTGGTGCGGCGAGGCGGCCGTGGGTGGCGATGTCTACGGGAGCGGACATGATCTAGAGCGCGATGGTCCTCTCTAGTGAGCGACGGTGACTCCTTCCAGTAGATGTCCGACGGCCCTTCCACCTCCTCTCCCCTCCGTTCCGATAAGGGGACGACTACAGGCAGGGACGGATCCCCGTAGGGCCAAAGGGGTGCACAGGACATAGGTAAAAACTTTTTTTTTTTGCTAAATGACAGATTTTTACCACATGTGCACCTGAAACAAACATAAACTCCACTCTAACTCCGCCACTTGAGTGCGGGTCTCTCTCTTTTTTTTTGAATCACAACAGGTGAGCTGCTGTATTTCATTGCAATAGTAGGGATAGATAAAACATACAAGCAAAGGTTAGCTTAGAGAGGTAGCCAACCTAACGAAAAATAAAAACAACTACTGATACATCAGTCTGGATCAAATGACGCTCCTCCGTACTGGTCCACCATGGGTAGTGGGGCGCCTGCAAACCGCCACGCTGCTGCTTCATCCTTTATTTTTAAGTACCAGAGCATGCGGAGACATCTCATTCTTCTCGAAAATTCTTCCGTTGCGCTCATTTCATATCTCCAAACATATAAGCTGCGCAGCTGGAAAAACTCCTCTTCGGTCTCTCTTTCTTTTCACCGGCGGTGACCTGGTCCCGCTTTGCTGTCACCTGCTAGGACTTGTCTGTATACTCCATAGAAACCTACGATTCCACCCCTTTTTCCACCCAGATTTCCTCCTCGCTTCGTCCCTCCCCGCACGAAACAATTCTTAGTACTTGTGCTTGGTCAACCAATATGGCCTGCAAGTCCACTCTAAGTGGGCTCGAACTCTCTCATGTTTGTCCTGGCAAAAAAAAAAACGATGATTCTAGAAAAAATAAGCAGCCCCTGTTCGTCTTCCTGCTCATGGATATTCTTGCCATGATTACTTGGGCTCACCGTCCTTGCCAGGATTATTCTTGCCACGATCTTATTGAGGCCTCCTCACAAATGCTCATCAAACCGCCTAATAACCCTAGCATTCAACGAGTAGAAACTGCTCCGCTGAACTCATCGATCGCCGTCGCCTCCAGGTTATAAACCAAACCATGCTGCCATTCGAATCAAACACGCCAGCCTCCTCGCGTTGCCACCTCTGGAAGAAGCCTCGACGCTGGTATCTAGCCGATCCATGTTTGAATTTCATCTTTTATTTTCAATCAATCCCTCAATCTATTTTCCAATCTGGCAGGTTGCTCTCCGGCTGGAATCTAATCGACGCTTTCTCCCTCAAACCGATTTGATTGGATTCTGCCTGCCGCTAGATCAAGCCTCCTGATTCCTTTGGATTTATTATTGGGTTCTCGGTTTGCTTGCTAAAGGTAGCAATAAAGCGGGAACATGGTGATCGACAGGTTTCTGGGTTTCTCGGTGTTGTTGTCCACAATGAGGGGCGACATCTTCATCGTGCATTTCTTCGAATGAGGAAAGACAGTGCGCTCCTTTCCCTGTCGGCTTCTATTAATTTGATCTGCTCTAGATATTTTATCGACACTATTACTGAAGCACTTGAGGATGTCCATCCTATCATCCATTGGAGGTATCAAATTTTCTTTGCTGGATTGGATTAACTTCGCATGGGTTCCACTATACAACGTCGTTCCTTACACTTGCCTTCAATTCAGATTGGCAATGTATCGACAAAATAGAATATCACGGTTTTTTGGCAGATTTCAATGTGCCCTCATCCTAAATTGAATTTCTTTCTGTCTTTCATTCCGATTGATGCAATAATCGGCCAGGAACTTCTCTCCGCTATCTCCATTTGTTAGTGGAAATCTTATGCTTCGCCTATATGGCTGCTAATGGACAAAACCAAACTTCACCAAGTGTCACAACTGTACTTGAATTGGACTGCTGTAGATCAACTAGATGATTGAACTGGAGTATTCCTTTCACTGAAGCATGTCTCACGGATGTATCATTCTTACCTCTAAATCCTTATATTTATTAGAAAAAATCTATACATGCTTTTCAGATCTTTGTAAACATGATTCATATGTGATTTCCTTTTCTAGCCACCATGACATGGGAGCGTGAGGTAGAAATATAACGCAGTCTCCGGGGCAACAGGATGATGGAATCCATGCCTTCCTTGATGTGTAGTCTCTGATTCTAAGCCAGCACGTTTGAAAGAACAAGTCAAGGCTCGAGTTAGTTGCACCAATTTCATCATCTCATATTACGGCTTCTACTGATCATGTCCTTTCTAATCGTGTGAATTTATTATTTGTTATTTTTCCTGTGCAAGATAGAGTAATTCCATCTAAATACAAAGGAGTAGGTAAGATAGAATGATTCCATCTAAATACAAAGGAGTAGGTATGAGTATGTAAAGGACTCTGTGTATTACCTCAGGCACAGTTCTCCATTTGCCGTAAAGCTGCACACTCTGATAAAAAATACACAGAGGTTTATTAATTTGGAATATGTTCTCTACCTCGTCTATTTTTTCACCTATAAATATATGCTAACTTCATTTCAAATGTGTTATGTATTTCATTTCAAA
Source organism: Avena sativa (assembly GCA_916181665.1). Classification (NCBI taxonomy): domain Eukaryota; kingdom Viridiplantae; phylum Streptophyta; class Magnoliopsida; order Poales; family Poaceae; genus Avena; species Avena sativa. The sequence goes on from OV702279.1 coordinate 10,580,123, forward strand.
GGTGTTTGAGTTTTTATTTTCACAGCTGATAATACTAAATAATACTATTTTGTAGACTAAATAATGAATTCATTTAATTATTATTATTATATTTATTTTTTGGAGAGTTTGTGTATGAACGAATTACAATATCCCGCAGGGGCATTATCTAGTACCCATGTACCAGTAATAAAAATAACGGTTCAGCTAGTTCTCATGCGCGTGAGAACTTTTTAGGTCTCAATCGTCTCTTTCACCGTTCGATTTACCTCGTGATTTGCAAAATAGAAGTTATATATAAGTTACAACTAGGGTGTAACTGAGAATTTAATAAGTTGCAACTAGGTTGTAACTGAGAATTAGTACAAATCTTATGAGTTGCAACTAGGTTGCAACTGAGAATTAGCACAAATATTATAATGACATCAACGACTTAGACCTAAGAAGTTCTCACACGCCTAAGATCTAGACACTCCCTACAAATAAAAGGAACCGACCAGGCTGCTGTACTAAAAACCGATGTTAGAAATCATGGTGCATGAACGTAGAGCGCGACGCACCGGATGTCGTTTGGCACGCAGCACACGGTACATGCATGACAAACAGTCGGAAGACAAAACGGCTCGATTATCCAAGCCAAGAGCTGTGCCACCTTTTTCCTTTCTTCGCTTCCCCGTGTTCGTGCTGTGTCTCCGGGAAGGAGTAGATCTGGCCATCTTGTCCGCTAGACGCCTGCGTCGGCAGAATGGACAAAAATAACCTAAATTTGAAAGGATTTCACGAAATGATCCATCTGAAAAACTATTTCACTAGACTAACTCTTTTTGTAGCGCAGTGAGCGCCTTTCAGCAAGGCGCTATGCCCCCTGCCAGCGTGGCACCGCCTGGCCCCTCCCTGGCCCCACCCCGCCGTGTGACGCCCAGGCGCTATGCCTGGGGCGACTAACGCCCAGGCGCTATGCCCAGGGTGTAGCGCCTATACACTTTAATGTGTAGCGCCTAGCAGAAAGACGCTACACCCTGGGACATAGCCTGTCGCGCGGCAGCCCCCTCCCCACCCCTCCCCATTCACTCCCAGGTAGACAGAAGAACAGATAGAGGAGGCCGGTGGTTCCTCCTCCCCTCCCTCTCAAATCCCCACCTCAAATCCAACAGATCTGAGGGATTTCACCGTGGATTTGCTTCCCCATCCCTCCCTCAAGGTATTCCCCTCCTTTTCCCTCTCTTTCATCCAATCAATCTTGCACATTATCCTCAAACCCTAGGTTTAGTTGGATTCATAATATGGCATGTTTGTGCATGTTTTTGGTTACTTGTAGTTATATATTAGTTGTATTTTATGGTGAATGGAAGTGTGTTGTATGGATGGTTGTATATGGATTTGTATGGATGTTTGAATAATATGATGGCTGTATATGGATTTGTATGATGGTTGTATATGGATTTGTATGGATGTTTGAATAATATGCTACCATATATGGATTCTACATACCACAAACATTTTATTGATGTTTGGAATATATATGTAGGATGGTGTGGCTACTTGAGGATTACTATGATCATCAACACCGGGCATACTTGATGGCGGAGAAGCATATGGTAATAAAACCATGGTTGAACTTCTTTGCTTTTATTTTTCTATTGATTCAATTGTGTTGGAAAAAGCATAATGTTCGATCTTGTATGTATGCAGAGGCTTCATCCCCTCAAGATTCGGTCTCATGGCGCGTCTTCGAATGACATGCCGTACGACGAGCGGTACACCGAGTACATCAAGCGGCTAGGCCTCCTCCCTTTCATCACGCTTGTGAGCCGGTCGACGCCGAACCTCAACGCGGCTGCTATCACCGCACTTGTCGACCGATGGAGGCCGGAGACGCACACTTTCCACCTCCGGACCGGCGAGATCACTCCTACTCTTCAGGATGTTTCATGATCTTTGGACTTCCTATCGCGGGGGAGCCTCTCTGTATGAGCACAGATTCCGATGGGTGGCGCAATGCGATGCATCTACTTATTGGCATGGCTCCTGAAGAACTTGAAGATAAGAGCAAAGATAGAGTCCCAGCAGGCGCGACATATGCGTGGATCGTGGAGAACTTTAGGGAATGCCCGAACCCCGCCGAGGTTGAGGTGATCGAGACACATGCTCGTGTGTACGTGTGGTATGTCCTTTCTAGGACTCTGTTTGCTGACAGCGGAGGTAGGACCGCTCAGTGGATGTGGCTCAAGGCACTAGCAAACTGGGTAGCAATATCAGCTGGGGTTCGGAGGCTCTTGCCTACTTGTACCGGCAGGTAATCACATGTGCACTCTACATTCATTTTTATATGTCGGGTCCACACATATGCTATACTGACCTCGTTTTTGTTCACTTGCAGTTGTACGATGCCTGTCGTAGGGCAGGCGAATCTGCCGGAATAGGTGGTGCTATGGTTCTTCTCTCGATATGGACCTGGGAACGCTTACCAGTTGGTCGTCCCAAAGAGGTGGGCCACCATCCTTGGCCATCGTATAATAGAAACCCTCTACGCCAGCCGACTTGGGCTTACAAGTGGGACGTGGTATCGGAGATGACAAGCGATGTTGATGCCATGTACCTCAAGTACACGAACGAGTTTGATGCGATTACGCCCGAGCAGGTAGATGTTTATCTATACGTCACTATCCATAATATTTACTTCACGAGTCAAAATTGATACCAAACATGTTCTTGTGATATGCTGCAGGTGGAGTGGGAGCCTTATGGTTGTGGGGACGAGTTTGGTATTGCTCCCGGGTTTGATATTAACCCAAAGTGCTTGGAGGAACAATCTCTCTGGCTCATGTGCTGCCCATTGATTTGCAATTGGGCGGTTGAGTTTCATATGCCACAACGGGTGATGAGGCAGTTCGGGTTGTTTCAGTGCAACCCTCCCGTGTGGAAGGACACCGACAAGGAGCTTCATCGGTTAGTTAGCATGAGAACTTGTGCTCAATTGCTTTGGATGGTACTAACATGGTTCTTTTTTGTTGTTCAGGTTGGACAGAAAGAGGCAGAGGAAGATCAAGAATTGGGATCACCATCATAGGAGGCACGTCATGGAGTTCCTCATTTGTGTGGAGAATGCTCGACGAACGGAATGGAATAATGGAAGAGCACATTGCCCAGTTGCATTTAACAACTACATCCATTGGTTTCTTGGTAGTACCCGTGTCTCCATTTGCCCGCCGTCCTACGAGGAAGAAATATTGGAGGAGCCAGTCCAGTTCGATGAACTTGCCTACACTCAGTACAACCGGCAGGTCAGGAAGGGGACCGACATCCCGCTTTCTTCCTCACTCAACTTTGCGGTAAAGTTATCGTTGCCTTCGCATTACTTTCCTTGCACTCTCATCTCTTTCTTGCCTAACATGTTCTTGTTCTTGACTCTGTAGAGAACAGAGGTAAAGAAATATGCCGACGATGTAGAGAACGGAGCATACAGAGAGCAACCCGAGAGTTGGCTCTCGGGGAAAACTCTAAGTCAGTGTGTAGCGCCTGTCTGATAGGCGCTACACCTCAGAGCATAGCGCCTATCAGACAGGCGCTACACTCTGACTTAGAGTTTTCCCCGCCAGCCAACTCTCAATGTGCTCTCTGTTAGTTTGGGGGCAGACGAAATCTGCTAGCATAGCGCCTAGCAGATAGGCGCTATGCTTGTGTAGCGCCGTTCTGCTAGGCGCTATGCCTTGAAACTGTGTTCAGACCAAACATTTCCCTGTTCTGAGACTTTAACATGACAAACATTACACAAGGCAAATAAAAGACGAGGGATAGCAGTTCATGACATACTCAAATAGAAGCATCTCAAACATGGTGTTCTTGCCCTTAAGGGGCTTTACATACTAATAGTTCGACATCACACTAATAGTTCTTGCCCTTAAGCATCTCAAACAACATCAAACATGGTGTTCTAAAGCATAGGTCCTTTGCCCTTCCTCTTCTTCTCTTCCTCTTCCTCCATGGAACGCCACGCCGCTTGACGAAGCCTTTCCCTCTGCGCAGCACGAGCCTCCTTAGCTTTGCGCTCCTCTTCCTCCTCTTTCCTGCGGATCTCGTCATTACGTTCCTTGCGCTTCCTCGCCATGTCCTCGTCACGCAGACGTTCTTCGTAGCGACTTCTTCTTATGGCAAAATCGATCTCTTGGATAGCCTTGTTGGATTAAGGTTGCTCAAGGTCTATCCAAGTGTAGTACCTGCATACCGGAGGGGGAGACTACAAGAAAATAGTGCATGTTAGAGGATATGCTATGGAATAGTTTGGGACACATGAAGAACTAAAAAGCTTTGAGCATACCCGTGGCTTGTCGTATGGGTTGCGGCTACGCTCGGGAGAGCGGTTGTAGTTGGCACACATGAAGAACTTCTTTCCCCAACTATCGGATAAGTAGTCTTGGGATTCCTTAACAGTGCAATCGGTTCCACACCAACAAATAGGAACCTCTTTCCCATGGGCCTCGTCAGTACGAAACGCCTTTCGTGGCCTTTCCTCTTGGTCGGCGCAAGGTGGCCTAGCATTGGCCCTCATCTTCCTCTCTTCCTCTTCCTTCTCCTTTTTCCTCTTCCTCTCTTCCTCTTCCTTCTCCTTTTGCCTCTTCCTCTCTTCCTCTTCCTTCTCCCTTTTCTTCTTCATCTCTTCCTTTTTCTTCTTTCTCTCGTCCTCTTCGTCCTTCTTCTTCGCCAAGTCTCGAGCAAGTTGAACTACCTCTTCAAATGCCTTCCTCTTCTTCTTCCTCCTTCCTCTTCTTCTCTTCTTCTTTCTCCTTCCTCTTCCTCTCTTCCACCACCTTCATAGCATTCGCCCAGATAGCCGAGTAGTTCACACCATCCCCATCATTGCCCTTGTTGGGACGAGTCGCCATACCTATTATAAGAACAAAAGCTACAAGTTAGTAAAGGATGCAATGAATGTGAACAATAATTGATTCAATGAAATAAGCATAGTAGGTAGTAACATAAGGGTGCAAGTATGAATATTCCATCCGTACCTATTAACATAAGGATTTGGTCCTACCAAGTAACCTAACATACTAGACGGGTTAAAACCGCCACGCCCTCTTCCTCTTCTAAGCCCAAGTGATCGACCTCTTTGTTGGCTTGGAGCTTGTTGGCTAGTTCTTGGTTGGATTGGGACTTGTTGGCTAGTTCTTGGTTGGCTTGGAGCTTGTTGGCTAGTTCTTGGTTGGCTTGAGACTTGTTGGCTAGTTCTTGGTTGGCTTGGGACTTGTTGGCTACCACTTGGTTGGCTAGTGCTTGCTTCATTTCCTTTTGCTCTTTTCCTTTGAGAACACTTTCTTGCATTGTGCCCTTCACCATTGCATGTTCCACACCGGGCTCTCTCACGAGGCTCTTGGAATTGGCCATTGCCCGTTTCTCGAGCACCACCACGGCCCCATCCATCCATGTCGCTCCTAAAGCGTTTTGTCTTGCGTCTTCCACGTTTAATCACTTTCCATTTCGGATCGGGCCATAGTTGAATCCCATGGTACTCCGGCCATTTTGATTGGTCCAAATATGGATGAAATCTAGGAGCCCATGTCTTCTTAGTAGTCTCAATGGAGAACTCAGCCTCTCTCACCGTGAGCGGATTATTGTAATCCAAATGTCGTCGGCGAGACGCGACGAGCAAGTGTGAGCAGGCAAGATGAAGCAATGATGGCCTTCCGCATGTGCACTCACAAGTCTTGAGTGAGACCTTGAAAGCTCGGCCTCCGTGTTGGACACCATCAGCCGTTGTACCTCCAGGCTCCGTAACTTGGTAAATTAGCTCGTCGTTGTCATACTCCGTGACAACTTGGGCATCCGCTTTCTTTGTCTGAAATTGCATCCAATCATCAACCTTAGGTGGGTACTTGTATTTGTGCTTGTTCTTGTAGTCCCCCGCAATCTGCCGGTCCGTTTCCTCTGAGTATTTAAGAAAATACCCATTCATCATGTCGAATGTATAACGGACTATTGCCGTGACGGGCAATGCACGGACACCTTTGAGCAACTTGTTGAAGGCCTCTGCCATGTTGCTTGTCATTTGGCCATACCTCCGGCCACCGTCATCGAATGCTCGTGCCCACTTTGTTCTTTCTCCAATGCTCCTATCGAGAAACTCTCGACCACCCGCATCGAGCTCTTTGTTGAAGAGCAATTTGTTGTACAAGTTTGAGAAACGACGTTCCGTGAAAGCGAGGCAACAATCTTGTAGATCATCGGCCAAATCCTTGCTCTTGCATGCCCTATAGAAGTTTGAACAAAAGTGTCTCATGCACCAACGATGGTGCAACGGAGCATGCCCGGGAATATGTTGGTCCACCGCTTTAAGAATTCCTTGATGACGGTCCGAGATGACACATATTTCCCTATGAGGGGTTAATATCTTGGTTCTTAAAAGATGGAAGAACCACTCCCAATTATCATTGTTTTCCACCTCTACCAAAGCAAAGGCCAAAGGAATCAACCGGTTGTTGGCATCATTGGCTATTGCAATCAAGATAGTGCCCTTGAATTGACCGGTCAAAAAGGTGCCATCAACGGAGATGACCGGCCTACAATGTTCAAATGCCTGAACACATTGCTCGAAAGCCCAAAATGCACGGCCAAAAACTCGAACGGTTCTTCCGTTTACAATCCTTGTCTTGTTCCCCAAAGGTTCAACCACATGAACCATGCCCGGGTTAGCATCGGCCATCGCTCCCAACAACCTTGGGATTCGGTTATAAGATTCCTCCCAATCACCGTACAACATCTTGAATGCGGCTTGCTTAGCCTTCCATGCCTTCCCGTACTTCACCTCATAATTAAAGAGGGCTTTCACAAACTCCATGACATGCTTGATGCTCATTATTGGAAACGACGCGATGTCATTGGAAAGCCTATAAGCGAGGAACTCGGAGGTGAGTTGTCGGTGCTCATGCTTTGCATCCTTGCCATCCACCATCGGGCCTCGGCACATGTGAGTTGATACGCAACTAGATATGTGCCAATCGGGACCTCCCTTGAATGGTCTAGCACGCACAATCCAAGGACATCCTTCCGCCTCGCACTTCACCGTGTAACGCTTCTTGATATCCGAGTGCACGACCGTGTAAGGACGATGATGCTTCACCGAGAAGTCCTTTATCCATTGCTTAAATTCCAACAAGGTCTTAAACCTTGATCCTTTGCAAAAGCCATTATTCACTTCATTGCCATCCCGGTAAGAACTTGTCCTTGGTCCAAGCACTATGCCTTTGCCACCATCAACCGTGGCTTCATCTGTGAGACTAAGATCACGAAACAAAGGCACCCGATGGTCCCGCCCCAATACGGTATGGTGGATTTCGGCCTCTCTAGTCGTGAACCCCTCCTCGTCAACTTCTTCTTCGGGACCATCATCATCCGAGTCCGAAGCATAGCCTCGAGAATACGGGAGTTCACGGTCCATGTCATGTTGAGTGATATATTTCTCCAAATCACCAACATTGTTGTCATGGAGTTCAACATCATCATCATCTTCACCCTCACAATCATCATTGTCCTCTTCCAACACTTCGTCTTGGTGTCTTGAAATCGGGCTCAATGTTTGGCTCAAAGGAGGTTCAATCCATAGCTCTTGCTCCACGGGTGGAGGACTCCTACTATCCAATGGGGAAGCACGGCGGTTCAAGTCCAAAGGCAATGAACTATCAACCTTCTTGGTGGCAAATAGCTCAAGAGCCTTGTCTAGTGATTCGGCCACCACCTCCTTGTATGCAAGCCAACGAGCCTCGGAGAAGATACGCATGGTCTTCCAACGGATGTGCACTCCAAAACCCACATTACGTCTTCCTTCCAACTCAACAACATCACATGGGTCCATCCATTTCAATTCAATCCTCACTTGCTCCAAGACCTCGGCATAGGTGGGACTACGATCAAACACAATATCTAGCTCATCCGGGTGCGGTTCTATGTTGCCTTTCAAAAAGGCATCCTTGTCCACATGATGAACATGAACAATTCTTGCCATCCCTAACACATAGGAGAATATGTTCATTAACTAACCATGACAAGATAAACAAAACTATACTAGACACATTACCAAACCATAAAGCTAACAAGAACACCCTCTCTTACATAAGCAAACCCTAACCCTAACCCTAGCCATAACATTCCAATATACCAAACAATGTCATTTCAACAACCCTAAACCTAACTAAATGCTTCATACACATTTTTATAACCAACATTGGCCAATGAATCTAACAAATTTCCAAACATTTCTCTCCAAATCAAATTTCTAGGGTTTCAAGCCAAGTCCAACAAAAATGAAAGATTTCCAAAGGTCAAAACGAAGGGGAATGAGGGAGGGTACCTCTAGCAGCTGGGGAGAGGCACAAATCCACCAAATAAAGCTTCCAATGTGAGAGATTTGAGGGGGGGAGAAGGGGGCGCCTCCTTGCTGTTCTCCTTCCTTGGGTCGAGCTGGGAGTGAATGGGGAGGGGTGGGGAGGGGGCTGCGCCCGACAGGTTATGTCCCAGGGTGTAGCATCTTTCTGCTAGGCGCTACACTCAGATAGGCGCTACACCCTGGGCATAGCGCCTGGACGTTAGTCGCCCCAGGCATAGCGCCTGGGCGTCACACGGCGGGGTGGGGCCAGGGAAGGGCCAGGCGGTGCCACGCTGGCAGGGGGCATAGCGCCTAGCTGAAAGGCGCTACACTGTAGAGTGTAGCGCCTTGCTGTTAGGCGCTACAAAAAGGGTTAGTGCCAGTGAAATAGTTTTCCAGATGGGTCATTTTGTGAAATCCTTTCGAATTTGGGTTATTTTTGTCCATTCTGCCGCCAGCGTCCAGTCCAGCTCCTGCCGACGTTGCTTGGCTGTTTCCTCCCCCGCAAAGCCAAACACAACACCGCGGCAGCAGCTAGACAGCACTCGAGTGGCCTCCTCCTTCTGACAAAAAGCAAAAGCTACTCCTTTGGCCTCACCTAGCATTTTCTCTACTATACAAAGAAGAATAGCGGAAGGTGCATGATACATGTTGGCCAAGATCATCGATCGCGTTTCATCTTTAACGGAGAAAAGCTTCCGCTAAGTAATCATCACAGCCACACTTTTTACTTTGATTACTCGATCCTTCTCGAAAGAGCGAGTCGTTCGAAGCTTTTATCCCATATATACTAGTCAAGAAAAAATAGAAAGTCCCCTCAATCAAACAGAAAGTCCCCTCAGTCCAACGGATCGGCAGCATGATGCGAAGATCTCCCGAAAAAGCGGGTGTACCCCGACAAAAAAATTGCTTTACTAGCTCAAGAGTAAAACCCCACGAGTAATAATTCGATTCAGCGGCTCCTTGTCCACAGTTCTCTTCAGGGTACACTACCTCACGTTCGGGAGTCCAAGGCACTTTCATAGTGGCACTTTGTAAAGTGCCTTCAAATGTTTATTTTTAAGGCACTTTTATGTGTGGTGACTCAAAATGTTAGATAATGGAAGGCAAAATAAAAAAGTGCCTCCAATAGATCATCTTTAAAGTCAAAAAAGAAAATGCCTCTAGTTCTTTTTAAGGCATTTTCATCACATGTAGGGAAAAACTTTTTAAGACAGTCCTACAAAAGTGCCTCTAAATGTTATCTTTATAGGCAATATCAAGAATGCCTCTCAAACCGAACCTTTAGTGGCATTTTCATCACATGTAGGGAAAAACTTTTTGAGGCAGTCCTATGAAAATGTCTCTAAAGGTTAACCTTTAGAGGCAGTATTAAGAATGCCTCTAAAACTTTTTTAGTGGCATTTTTATCACATGTAGAGAAATTTTTTGAGGTAGTCATACGAAAATGCCTCTAAAGGTAACCTTTAGAGGCAGTATCAAGAATGTCACTAAAACTAAACCTTTAGTGACACTTTTGTAGAATTAAATGCATAACGGTTGGTAAGCTTTGCAAATAACAGTCAACATATCATGGAAACTTTAAAATTTGTATTCTACGGTTTCAATTTGTATTTTACGGTTTCAATTTATGGGTTCTAATCTTCGCCGACTCGAAAAATTTGTAAAACGCGAGTACATAGACTTTTACTCGCGATTTAGGTTCACAGAGATGCTCTAACACTCGAACCCAACCGTTGATATCAATTAACTAAACAGCTGCTGAATCATACAAAATTGGCGTTGCTTTACTTTTGTTTTGTTTTTTCAGGGCATCTGCGTCACCTTTTTCAAATCAAATACGGAATACGTACATTCTTGGTTAATTGGGTCGAACAAAGTGGCCTAGCAGTCTGGCTCGTATGGTCAAGCCGGTACTCTCAAGAAAAAATTATGGTCAAGTCGGACCGGGTCAAACCCAGTCCGACACCTCTCTCTCTCAATTGACATCTCTCTCGCTCGACCTCTCCCCTGTCCCCTCTCGCGATTCCCCGCACGCGCAGGCGACCCGGCCGCCGCCGCTCCCGTTCGGTGCCCCGGACGCCGCCGCTCCCGTTTGGTGCCTTGGCCGCCGCTCGCCGCTCGCCGCCTCCGTAATCGAAGCTTACCAGCGCCGCTCCGCCACCTTCTCCTCCCGTCGCGGTGCCCCAACAACCGCACGCTCGCCCCCGATGCAAACCCTAGCCTACTCCCTCGCTCAGGCCATCGCCGGCCGCTACCGGCTCTGCCACACCCCCGCACGACGCCGCCCTTGTCGCTTCCATCTGCCCCACACCGCCGCCAAGCTACCATGCCTCCTGCACGCTCCCGCGGCAAACCTTAACTTGCGGGTTCGTCTCGGTCACCGGCACCATTCCCGCTCCTGGGCTACTCCCCCTCGTCGAACATGCCTCCTCATCGTAGACCTCGAGCCCTAGATCGAGCTCCAGGTGTGCTGATGCTGCCTCCATGGGCTGGCAGTGGCCTCCTGCACCAAGGTGCAGTGGTTGGCTCGGCCGCTGGCCCCTCTCCTTCGTCTACTTCGACTACGGCCTCAGCTACTACGGTCAGGTATCTTATTATGTGGCCAGCCCTCGAGCTGATGAACTGCTCTAGGTTTAGGATTCTTAGGTGTTGTTGGTTTGGTACCGGTTGTGTATCTAGGTTTGGTATGTGAGGTATTGGTAATCTCCAGGACATGTACTATGCTAGTGGTGGTGCTGCTGAGCTTATAATTACGAGCTAAGTGGTATGGTTCTGATAACAAGCTAAGTGTTATGGAACGAACAAATACATGTTAAGAACTTTGGTGATCCCTGCTTATTCTCTGACATGAAGATGATCCATGAATCCATCTAAAAATTGAATAGAAATTAAGGTGCTAATTGCTAGAATTTCACTTCTGTGGCACATGTTTTGCCTAGGGGCACGAACTGGCTATGCATGGGTTGTGTCAGCTGCAGTGTGTCAATGTTGCTGATGGTGAGCATTATTAGGCATGTGCAATTGAACCTTGTCTCTCTTGTGATCTGTCCTTTTCGTGTTTGATAGTATATTAATTATACTGCTTCCTTCTATCCGCGGAAGAATAGATTCTTCTTAAGATGGCAAAAGTTTGCGCCTGTTAATTCAGATCGAGTTGTTCTCTAGATAGTAATTGTGTGAATTGACTAGATGGATGTTTCATTGCACAGATATGACCGGCTTATTTGGTTATGCTTGAGGTTGCCGCCTAGCTAGGTTCGCTTCCCCGTGTTCGTGTCTCGCCGTCCGGGAAGGACCGAAGGAGTAGATCTGGCTATCTTGTCCGCTAGGCGCCTGCGTCCAGTCCAGCTCCTGCCGACGTTGCTTGGCTGTTTCCTCCCCCGCAAAGCCAAACACAGCACCGCGGCAGCAGCTAACAGCACTCGACTCGAGTGGCCCTCCTCCTTCTGACAAAAAGCAAAAGCTACATCTTTGGCCCTCACCTTTCATTTTCTTGTACTAGTACACAAATAAAAGTGTGAGCGGAAGGTGCATGATACGTGTTGGCCAAGATCATCGATCGCGTTTCATCTTTTACGGAGAAAAGCTCCGCTAAGTAATCATCACAGCCACACTTTCTACTTTGATTATTACTCGATCCTTCTCGAAAGAGCGTGTCGTTCGAAGCTTTTATCGCATATACTAGTCAAGAAAAAACAGAAAGTCCCCTCAATCAAAAAAAAGGAAAAGACAGAAAGAAATCACTTTGCTTCTTTTTCGAAAGATCGAAAGAAATCGCTATACTTCTAGAGGAGTTAAATCCACCAGGTCACTGAACTTGTTTAGCAAAATCGGTTCGATCATTGTACATTGTACACCAAGAATACAATTTTACGATCACTGGGTACAAGTTAGAGGTTCATCTCGGTCACTGTTGCTGGTACAACGTTGTATTTGCCGATATGGCGAGCTACAGGACCCACTGTCAGGGCCTTTAGTTATGTTTCATTTAGCAGAAACGCTCACGGATATTGAACTCCAATCACGCAAAGGTTCTCCTTAGGGCACGACCAACGCTACAACGTGGACGCCTGCCCCAGCACTCCATGTCGGCTCGGATGGTCCAGCTTAGCAAAAGGTGCCACTTGCAGAGGCGAACGGGATCCTGCAGAGAAGACCGCTTCCTCGCTGTCAAAAGTAATAGCGCACTCAGATAGGGGGACGAACTGGGAGAGGAAAAAGTTGAATTGAGGGGTTAGGATGACGCAGAGAGATCCCGCCCGGGTGATTGCTCCGTTGGATGGGTGCAGTACTGAACTACTGCTTCATACGTTTTTACCTATGTGGATTCATGGGGAAGTTGTATACGGCTGCTACCATAAATCGTGGCCTTAATTCTCCATAATAATAATGAAACAAAAAAAAGGAAAAAGAAATCGCCAAGTTGTCTGCTCCAGAGCAGGAAGAGGCCGATGGTGTCACGCTCGCGTCGCCGGAGCACGGCGGTAGCCAGCGCCACCCGGTCAGCCAATCTGGCAGTGTGCTCCTCCACCCCCTTCCGCGTCAACTCCACCCCCTCCCAACCCGCCGTGTCCCGGTGATGGCTCAGCGCACTAGCTCCACCAATTCTTCCAAGACGAAGGCGCTGGCGGCGGAGGCGACGAGCGCCGCGTCGGAGCAGAGGAGGAAGAATTTTCCTGGTGCACCTTCGCCTCGCGTCAGCGGCCTATAGGCACAGGCACTGATGCAGGGTAGGGACGTGCGACGCCGCAGGAACAGAGGCGTGGGCAAGATCCACGCTCCGCCTCGCATCGGCGATCGTGGCTTGTACAACCTCAATAGCACCACCGCTACCTCCACTGCAGAGGCTGCCGCGGCGCACGAGTACGAGGGTGAGGCTGCCGCGGCGCACGAGCACGAGGGTGAGGCCGCCGGTGCACATACACGAAGTTGAAGGCCCCGCGCCAGCTCCCGAGCTCCCCTTCCTCCATGGCCGCAGCGTCCCCCACAAGACAATGTGCTGGCAGCTTTGCTCAGCCTAGGTAAGTGGAGAGGACGTCCATGAGGCGGATTCTGAAGGAATCATGGTGCGTGGCGGTGGGTATGAAGGCCAGGACGCAATGGTCGGAGGAATCACGGTGGACGGCGGTCGTGAGGATGTCTAGGAAGAAAGGACAGTAGCTGCCCGGTAGGGGAGTGGCCACATCGATTAGACTTGTTGTGCCATGGCACGGCAGTGGCCAGGATCTCGCCGGCGAGCTGGCGGGACGGGAGGGTTGGTGGAGGCGGAAGGGAGATGGCCCTTTATCTCTTCGCAGTTTTTTTAATTTAATCTTGCTGATCTTTATTATCTGAAAATAGTCTCTATGGACGGTTAGTGCCTGATAGCAGGGGTCCATCAGGGCCACATTAGTAAATACAAACCCCGTACCAGCACCAGTGATCAGAGATGAACGTCTAACTCGTATTCAGTTACCTAAAATTAGATTTTCGATGTACAATGACCGAACTGATTTTGCTAAGCAAATTTAATAAATATTGATGGATTTTACTCCTTCTAGAGACTAGAGGAAAACGCAACGAGTAAACTCGACTCAACGGCGCTCCTGGATAGCTAGACAAGGCCTCGTCACGGCTAGGCTCTCCCTTGTCCACGGACGCTAGACCAGACACGCCAGCTTGCTGCCTACAGTTGTGTACGTACGACTCGCAGTGCCGCGCATCTGCGCCGGATGGATCGGCGGCATGATGCGGAAGATCTCCTGAAAAAGAGGGCGTACCCCGACAAGAAAATTGCTTTACCAGCTCAAGAGTAAAACACAACGTGTAATAATTCGATTCAACTCGTACGGCTCCTTGTCCACAGATCTCTTCAGGGTAGGCTAGGCTTTCCTTTGTCCACGGACGCTAGACCGAACACGCCAAGTTGTTGCCTACAGCATGATGCGGATGACCTCCCGCGGGTGGGATTTTTTTACAAATATGACCCTCTGCAATTCGTTATCGCCAAAAATACCCTCCTCGCACCGCAAAAGCCAAAAATGCCCTGGCGGGATGCTGGAAAGGCGACACGTGTCACCTCCCGCCACAGAGGGTGGCGGGATGTTCCTTCCGCCTTTGGCGGTGGCGGAATGATGCCGTGGGGCCCACCAGTGCGAGCACGAAGTCGAACCTCCCGCCAGCGCCAAGTCGAACCTCCCCGTTGGCCTGGCCGTGGAGCCCACCTCATCCCGCCATTCCCTAAGGCGGAAGGAACATCCCGCCACCCCCTGTGGCGGGAGGAACATCCCGCCATCCCCCGTGGCGGGAGGTGACACGTGTCGCCTTTTCAGCCTCCCGCCAGGGCATTTTTGGCTTTTGCGGTGCGAGGAGGGTATTTTTGGCGATGACGAATTGCAGAGGGTCATATTTGTAAAAAAATCCGCGGGTGGAGCATGAAATGCCGGTCACAGCTGGGGATCCTTTGCCCTGTCTAGTTCGACCACGGCAAAGACCCAAAGCGCACTGCAAAGGGCGCAGACAGACGTGCGTTGACGGTCTGCGCAAACCAAGGCCATGTGCATCTTCTTCTCTTGTCTCTTGTGAAAAATGCAAACAGAAAGAAACTGTTGAGATACTACACGCTTGGCTAAACTCGTTTAAAAGCATCTCCACTACAATTCTCCGAAGGGCCTCTCTAGGCCGGGTTTTTACATCCAGACTGTAAAAAATCGCCAAGTCGCGTTACCGTGCGTCTAGTTTTCATCGGATTTGGCCGTAGCCGCCGAAGATGAAGAGCACATGCAGATCCTCGTCTCCCTGGCCCGGCTGTACACACAGACTACAACGCCAAAGCGTGGAGGCTCGGCGAAGGATCGTCGAAAGTGCAAAGCAAGGCAACGAATGGATGACTACTGCATGTTGTACGCCGACTAATTTACCGACGAGCCGTTGCACGAATAGTTCGTGCTTCAACGCTGTTTCAGAATGAGTCGAAAACTTTTCCTCGAGATCGTGCATGCCATCCGAGAATTCGACCTCTATTTCGTATGCAAGAAGGAACGCATCGGCATGATAGGATTCCTCATTGCAGAAGTGCATGGTGACGATAAGGTTGCTTGCATACGGAGCTCCGGGTGACAGTGCGATGACTATCTCCGCATGAACGAGTCCATCGCCATCGATTGCTTGTATAGGTTCTGCAGGACAGTGATTGCAGTGTTTTGATCACAATACTTGAGAACACCCAATGATGAAGGCACTGCTCGGATCCTTGCGGACAATGAAAGTAGAGGATTTCCTGAGATGGTTGGAAGCATCGACTGCATGCATTGGCACCGGAAGAACTATCCATTTGCTTGGTAGAGAATATACAAAGGCCACAAAGGAGGTTGCACTATGATACTCGAGACAGATGCTACACATAATCTTTGGATTTGGCACTCCTTCTTTGGCATGACATGATCGAACAATGACATCAACATACCCCAGTCCTCAAATGTCTTTGCCAAGCTTGTTGAGGGCCATGATCCCCCTGTGGACTTTGAGATCAACGAGCACCACTACAATAAGAGATACTATCTTACAGATGACATCTATCCAAGATGGCCCATATTTGTAAAGACTATATCAAGCGTGATACTCCCCAAGTGTGCTCAGTTTGCCAAAGAACGGGGAGTTTGCAGGAAGGACATGGAACGGGCATTTGGTGTGCTTTAACAAAGGTTTGCAGTTATCCGATTCCCTGTTATGACCTGGTCGAAAGATCAGAAGTGGGAAGTGATAAACTATTGTGTGACCTTGCACAACATGATCATTGAGAATGAGTGAAAGCATCCAATGGATTTGGTCGAGAAATACGAGCCATACTACAGACAAAGGCCTCCTACAGAGCCTGAATACCAGCTGCCGGCATCATGGGCTGCCTTCATCGTCATGCGTCGGGAGATTCGAGATCCGACAGTGCATCAACAGCTGCAGGATAATCTTGTGGAGCACATATGGATACGCAAGGGCAACACTTAGCAGTTATGTAGAACTGAAGGGTTTCGCAACATAGTAGATCAAAAATTTCTACGGATGCGAACGAGAAAGCCAAAATCTAATCTAGGAGATGCAATCAACGGGAGGGATAGATGAGATCTTCATATCCTTGAAGAAATCGCACAGCAGAACGTTCAACAGAACATGGTTGATGTAGTCGTACTAGCCTTCTCCTCGCGATCCGATCCGATCCAACGCCGCAAGTGGCGACGCCTCCGAGAGATGCACACGTACGGCACCGCGACGTCTCCTCCTTCCTCGGTCCAGCAAGTGGGGTGGAGAGATAGATTGGATCTATAGCACGACGACATGGTGCAAAGGTGGAGAATTTCTGCGGCAGGGCTTCGACTACGCGTAGTCGGGAGAGAGAGAGAGATCTGGAGGGCAGCAGGTAGGCGGCTAGGGTTCAAGGAGGGGTGGGAGGAGGGTGTGCCCCTGCCCTCTTTATATAGAGAGCTGGCTGGCCCCCTTGCCCCCTCCTCCAAGCCCTAGGGCGGCGGCCCCAAGGGTGGAGTGGGAGGCAAGTCCCCCCTTCTAGAAGGTCCCCCTAGGGTTTCCCTAGGGTTTTGGCCAGCTGGGCCTATGGGGCCTTGTGCCCCTGGCCCAATGCGGCCAGGGCACTCCCTCGTAGGCCCACGCCCCCCCTCCGACAAGTGGGGCCACGTTGGTCCCACTCCGGAAGCTTCTAGAACCTTTCGGTACAATACCGAACATTCCGAAACAATTCCGAAATCTAAAAACTGCTTTCCTTTATATGAATCTTATTCTCCGGACCATTCCGGAACCTCTCGTGATGTCCTGGATCTCATCCGAGACTCCGAACAAAAACTCACAAACCAATTATCCATTCTATCTTAGCGTCGAGGCACGTTAAGTGTGTGACCCTACGGGTTCGAGAATATGGGGACATGATCTTCTATCAATAATCAACAGCGGGATCTGGAAACCCATATTGACTCCCACATATTCATCGATGATCATATCGGATGAACCATGATGCCAGGATTCAATTAATCCCATATATATATATATATATATATATATATATATTCCCTTCGTCACACGATATTTTACTTGCCCGAGATTCGATCGTTGGTATCAGCATACCTAGTTTAATCTCGTTTACAGCAAGTACTTTACTCGTTACGTAATCCGATATCACTTTGTGACTAACTCCTTAACCACGTGCTTACAAGCGGTGTTGATATCGATTACCGAGTGGGCCCGGAGTATATCTCTCCGACTTGGGAGGGACAAATCTCATCTCGATACATACAACCCAACAAGTACTTTCCGATCACCTGAGAGACACCTTTATGATCACCCTCTCATAGGATGACGTTTGATGACCTAAAAGCTTTCTTACGATACCAGGGAGTTGCATTATCTCATGGTCTAAGGAATACAATATTTGACATAAGAAAAAAGCTTCGCAAAGATGAACACGATGACACGATCTAATTGCTCTGCTTGATTTGGGTCTGTCCATCATATCATTCTCCCAATAATATGATCTCATTATTAATCGACAACTCATGTCTATGGTTAGGAAACCTTAACCATCATTAATCAATGAGCTAGTCCATAGAGGCGTACTAGGGACACGGTGTTGTTCATAAACCACACAAGTATCAAATTTTCCGCTTAATACAATTCTAGCATGGAATCTAAACTTTATCATGAACAAGAATTATAATAATACAATCTTTATTATTGCCTCTAGGGCATAATTCCAACAGACAGATGATGTAACTGAATCCCATAAAAAAAGAGGAGTCCACGAAGAAAACCATGAATAGGAAGGGAGAGGCCACAGATGACAAAAGCGTAAAACATGAGTCAAAACCCTTCGGGTGGGCGCGGGATTTCCTCGTCGCCGGGGAGGATGGCGTCCTCCTTGTTCTAGGGAATCATCCCAGAATCGCGCAGTTTGCTCAAGTCCCCATCGCGCATCTCTGTGCACTTCCACCCGCCAATCAGTGGCGCGGGCCATGGTAACAATCTTCTTGCCACCGGCGGCGGCACTCGACCCTGCTCCGGCAGCGGTTTTCTTGGTCTTGCCCATCGTGCGGCGACGAGTGCGGCGGTGTGCGCGGAGAAAAGACGAGGGAAAACAGCGAAGAACTTCTAGTGCGCAGTGGAGGAAAGCAAAGCTCGCAAAAATGGAGGCAAGAAAGATGAGCAAATGGCATAGGGTAAAAGAAAATCACTATTTACCCACGATATTAAAAGAGGAAGACGACGCACATGAGCCGTTGATCCAGAAGCCCTAGCGCGCACCCCAAATCTAGCCCTACACGTGTCAGCACATCAACGAACCGTCGCTAGCACGCCGTCCACTATGCACGGAAATCGAGGAGATGCCGTCATTTTCGCCACGTCTGCGCCTGGCCAGTCAACTTCAAGTCAGGGGGTGGGACCCGTGATTGTCTCGTCGCACCATCTCTGTCGTCGCAGACAGTTGAGATCACCAATCGTCAGCACTAACGTCATCAAGACCAAGCCAACAACGGCTGCAAATTTTCGACTAATCAATCAGGTACTTACTCGAATCTACGATCCGAGAAACTACTCGGGGGCTACTCCCGTCATGAACGCTGGCCGCGCACCTGAGAACAAACTAAGGTAACTGCATCTCGCAACTGTCTTCGAGTCCTACGTCGAGTCTACGACTCCACTACGGACTCAGGGGATACTCCCATAGGGAGGATCGGTTGAGCATCCGAAAAAATTGTTTCCTTCAGATCTAAGCTGAAAACAAGTGAGATAAAATCTTTGCTCGAGTCTACGACTCGAGCAGATACTCGGGGGCTACTCCCATAGGGAGCGCTGGTCGCGCACCCTATGAATTCTTCAACTGCGATCCTTCGAATCAAATACGACAAAATCTTTTTGGCAACTTTTCCCAAACCAACACTAAGTGAGAAGCATTCTCCTTAGCCACCCGAAACACCTCCGCGGTGATAAAATTTTGGATAATGTGTCTACGACGCAAAGATAAGCCCTACAGATATCATCTGATGACCTGGTAACGTACCTGACTGCGTTCTTACCAGTAAACTTCCGTGTCAACAGGCACGATGAAAATCCTGACGGACGCTCTGGGTACATCACTTGAAAATCACTAGGATTCGACTCCTGTAAGTCCGCAACGTCTCGAGTCGAATCACACCAGCAATAGTTCCGAATTCGAGTCCGGGGACTCGAGTTTGATGAAGATCGTGTTGTTTTGTCCTATGACAGTTAACTGGCCCTGATCCGTCGGGAGAGTCAGGCACACGCATCAACAATCCCTATAAACTAAACATTTCTCTTTGAAAAACAGGTTCAACTACATAGCACCCGAAAGATTAAAGAGTCTCTAGCCGAATCTACGATTCGACTAAACACTCGGGGGCTACTGACATAGTTATACCCCATGGGGTACACAACATTGGTATACCTAGTCCATCCCAAGGAAGACCCACGTCAAGACACGCGACCCGTGAAGATTTCGGGTGGCCCAAGCCCATGATGACTTCAGATCCTTGGAAGAAAAGTCTAGAGTAGATAGAATTTTAAAGGGTACCAACCCTAATTTGTAACCGACTCGACCTAAGCCCAGGACCTGCCTATTTATATAAAGGTCAGGAGGGTACGGCGAGAAGGATCTCTTCCACCATCGCATACACACCTTCACGCCAGATTGCATCTGCGCACCTCTGTAACCTTTGGTTCCGCCGTAATCAAGAGCAGACAAGCAGTATTAGGGTTTTCCCTCCGGGGGCCTGAACCTGGGTAAACCTCGTGTCCCGCGTTGCTTGTCTGTTAACCGTTCCGTGATTCCCAGCATCCCTATCTTCTGCAAAACCCAAGTTCATAACAATGGGCATTAACAAGATCGAACCTCGTCAACATTCATTGACAATGATTTTCCGGAGATGAGTCGATGCCGAGGTTGGAGTAGAGGCGCATGATGATGACATGCAACAACGGTCGGTGCAATCTGATCTATGATCGACGAAAGAAGAAGAGACGTCGGTCAAACTACCGTCAGATTTTTTTTGACAAAATCTATTGGATCTAATCTACGAGTTGCGTAGCCCCCGGCGAGATCGATCTCCTCGGGGGTAGCATGGCGGAAGCGGTGGGCTAAATCCTATGTCAAGAAACGAAATTATGAAAGTCTTTGATACCATGAAGGATTGTGGAATATAGATTGTGTTAATATTGATTGATTACATTGTAAGCCTTTGGGCTATTTATATAGTACTAGAAGACTTGGAGGGCAATAAGCATAAGGGCATCTCCACAGGGCCGACCCACCCCGTTCGAGAGTGTCCGAACTCGTCTGTGCAGACGCGCGAGACGTGTGTGGCGCCCTAGCGGGCCGACCCATCTGGACAAACGCATCCGACTTGACCCACCCGTGCATCTAATTTGGGCAACGGTTGCGTCGGTCCGGACGCACGTGGGCAGCGCGGGTATCCTGCCCACGCCCAGCGGCACCGATTCAGACGCAACCGCGGCAGCAATTCAGAGGCACTACGAAAGGCTGACTGGCGGCAGCCTGCGCCATCCATGGCGACGAGACGGCACACTGACTGGCTGGACACTTCAACGTCGTCTATTCGATCTCCGTGCCGACATCCGATGCCGGTCCTTTTTAACTGGCCACCCGCGGCCATCTTCTCCCCCACATAACACCATCCTCTCCCTTTCCTTTTCGTTCTCCACTACTGGTAGCTAGCCATGGCCGGCGGCGTTGGATCGAGGGGAAGGCGCGGCGTCCATGGACGTAGAGGGAGGCGTGGAGGATGCGGCCAAATCACCGCGCCACCATGTTCTCCCTCAATGCCATCGTCGCCCGAAGATTTTGACCCAGGCACCCAGTTGCCATGGCCATACACCTCGGCATGCCGCATGACAGGCTGCTCCTGTCCCGTGGGTTCGTGACACTGATCAGCGACGCGCCTCCCCGCTTGTCATGTTGTGGGCAAACGACTTCAGGACCAGCAGGTACCCGGTCGATTTGTAGTTCGACCACCTCGACTAGATGTACCTTGGCAACGGCTGGGAGTGCTTCGCCTGCTCGCACCAGATCGAAGCGGACAACATCCTCATCTTCAAGTACGACGGCGAAAGAAAGTTTGGCCTCAGCATCTTCGACCACACCATGTGTCTTCGCTGCTACCACTCCGACTCCTCCTCCGACTCCGACTAGTAGGCTAGGCTGTGCACGCGTCATGCATAATGTATCAACGTAGGCATTGGTCATTTGCAATAAAAATCTTTATTCGACCGACAAATATATTACAAACAAGAGTACAACGGGTTGCCCATGGGTCGATCAGCATTGGCCATTCTAGCTAGGCACCGCCTATAGGTCGACAAGGCCCCATTCTACGTTGAGAGAGCGGTAGATCCCTTCATGTGTGTGCAGCTCTTCTTTGGCTTGGGGGAGGCGGGCACGCATGTACGCGTCATCGGGATTGGCTCGCAATACTTCACGAATGTCGTCATGCACTTCCATGAGTGCTAGAAGTCGGCGGTGCTCCGACAGAAAGACACGGTTCATCACCTCGAACGAGAAACGTTCGCCGGTGATCCTATTATCTATACTATTAAAAATATTGGGACCGTTCGTCGTCCGTCAGAATTTTCGTCTGCCGGTAAAAGACGGTTTTACCCCTGGTAGTTCAAGCAAATTACGTCTCCTGCCACCGCGAAGTGAACGGTTCGTTCGGGAACCAGTCGTTTCTCCTTTCAACGCGTGTACAGTAGGCCCCTCCATTGCCGCACCGGGATAAGCGCATCCGCACCTGACCCTATCCCCTTTGCATCTCCTGACACACCTGGATCCTGCGCCTCGCGTCGTTGGCCGCGCGTCCCAGCGGCCGGCCCAAAATCCCGCCGTCGGCCGCACATCGCAACTGCAAGCCCGAGCTCCTGTCAGAGTTCACCATACTGATCTCCCTTCCACCCTGAGGCGTCTGACCCCATGGTCGTCTTTCTCTGTCAGACCCATCCCTTCCCGGTGCCGGTGGCATATAGCTGGGTTAGTAGGTATTGTTTCGTCCCCTACTAATAATCCAGATCGAGGTGTCTGAGTTCTTCTATTATTTCCTTGGAATTTAGAGGAGTGTTAGGTCATAGATCTATTGATTACTCTTCCGGTTTGTTGATCCCCTACTCGGTAGCGCCATAATTTTGATGTTCAAACTGCTGCTACTGGAGTTCGTCTGCTACTGGAGTTCGTCGGTTGGATGTTGAGTTGGAGTCTCGTGGTGATGTATGGGCCAGCTCGTGGACCTTTTGCTGACGCGTGAATCCCGTTGTAGCAGCCGCCTGCAATCCTGCAATCGAAAATGGCCTCTGTTTACTAATGTAAGCCCTTGCGAAGCTCTTGTTCCCCTTCATACATTGTAAAGTTTGCCCTCTCAAGTTAATTAAGCTAGATGAAATTAAATAATTAGCCAATCTTCCACTCTGAAAATTATGCAGAATACAATGCTAATTGGTAAGCTAGATGAAAGTAAATAATAGAAGTATTCTGATCATACAGAGCTGCACATGTTGATGTCAGTTGGTAGAGCTAACTTTTTTGTTGCTACTGCTGCTGCTAGGTTTTGCGCGGATGCGGGGCATCGAGGCGGACATCGTCGAGGGGATGTGGGGCATCGAGGCGAAGGAGATTCAGTCGTAGTGACATAACTTAGCAGTGACATAACTTAGCCGCTGCCAGCTAGAAAAATACATTGTTTTCTCTCTATTTGCTTCTGCATATCGGCCAAGAGAAGCAGCTGCAAACTCACCAGAGAGACGACCAAGTCAATGCTACTATCAGAATTAGTAAAGATGAAGGTGATTTTGCAAAATACAGTTTTTTATACCTTGTTTCAGTTTTAAGTGTATAATCAGACTGGTATAATCTTCCATAAGATCATCTTGCCACCGTTGTAAGCTTAACTTTTCTACTTTGTATGTACTTAAAAAGATAAGAATTTATGGTGTTCACATACTGCATTGTCATACCATCTGAATCCATGTTAAATTTTTTAGTGTAAAACATTCTTCTAACTTGGCTGATGGTGATGATTACGAAGTAAGGATCAAACTCAACTAAAATCTTGTATATAACCCCAGTCTCTATATGTAATTATCCATTAAATATTTTTTCTTTCCAATTATAAATTCCAGTAGCCTGGTATGGGAACGTAATTAATACCTCTTGGCACACAAACATAGCAATGTTGTATACCGATTGTTGTATTTGGTCGGTTGTTTTACTACAAAGTCTTTTGTTATTTAATCTCAGGTTTTGCATGCCAAATATACAGATCATTTCGTTCTTGCTTGGGCATTTTTATATATCTATTTGGTCACTCCCATCTTTTAAGGTGAGTTAATGGAACATATTTATTCCAGAGCTGTATGATTCTATAAGAAGTCACTAATTTGGATTTGTATGCAAATGACATATTCCTAAGGGGCATAAATCATGCTAGGTGTACATCTTCACAAAATAAGATGTTTATGCATCGATTTTTATTCGTATTTTGGTAATCCTTCGTAGCAACGCACGGACATTCAACTAGTAGTCATAATAAAAATGACACGACCGCAGTGGCATACGGAATATATGCGGTCCCAGAATCGGGGGAGGCTCCATGTCCCGTGCCACCGGCCGGTGTCCAGTCCAGCTCCTGCCGTTGCTTGGCTGTTTCCTCCCCCGCAAAGCCGAACACAGCACCGCGGCACCAGCAGCTAGACAGCACTCGAGTCGAGTGGCCTCCTCCTTCTGACAAAAAGCAAAAGCTACTACTCCCTCCATTTCAAAATATAAGATGTTTTAGGTTTATGAAGAAAATGAATCTAAACATGTTTTAGTGTGTAGATTCATTCCAAAGTTGAGTGAACCTACATACTAAAACAAGTCTAGATTCATCTTCTTCACAAACTTAAAACATCTTATATTTTGAAACGGAGGGAGTACATCTTTGGCCTCACCTAGCATTTTTTGTATCTGTACTCTAGTACAAAGAAGAATAGCGGAAGGTGCATGATACGTGTTGGCCAAATCATCGATCGCGTTTCATCTTTTACGGAGAAAAGCTTCCGCTAAGTAATCATCACAGCCACACTTTTTACTTTGATTACTCGATCCTTCTCGAAAGAGCGAGTCGTTCGAAGCTTTTATTGTATATACTCCTTCCATTTTAAAATATAAGATGTTTTAGGTATGTAAATAAAGTATATCTAAACTTATTTTACTGTGTAGGTTCACTCCAAACATGAGTGAACCTATACACTAAAATAAATCTAGATATATTTTCTTCACAAACGTAAAACATCTTATATTTTGAAATGGAGGGAGTACTAGTTAAGAAAAAAACAGAAAGTCCCCTCAATCAAAAAAGAAAAAAGAAAAAGAAATCGCTTTGCCTCTTTTTCAAAAAAAAAAAATCGATTTGCTTCTTTTTCGAAAGACATAAAGAAATCGCTATACTTCAGAGAATAGAGGAAAACAAAACGAGTAAACTCGACTCAACGGCTCCTGGCTAGCTAGACAAGGCCTCATCACGTACGGCTAGGCTCTCCCTTGTCCACGGTCGGAAGCTAGACCAGACACGCCAACTTGCTGCCTACATTTGTGTATGTATGTAGTATGTACGTCGTACGTACGTACACATCTGCGTCCAACGGATCGGCAGCATGATGCGAAGATCTCCCAAAAAGAGGGTGTACCCCGACAAGAAAATTGCTTTACTAGCTCAAGAGTAAAATCCCACGAGTAATAATTCGATTCAGCGGCTCCTTGTCCACAGTTCTCTTCAGGATAGCCAAGTTGTTGCCTACTCCCGCGTGTGGAAGTACATACGGAAGCATGATGTGGAAGATCTCCCGCGTGTGGAGCATGAAAATCCGGCCACAGCTGGGGATCCTGCCCTGTCTAGTTCAACCACGGCAAAGACCCAAAGCGCACTGCAAAGGGCGTAGACAGACGTGCGTTGAGGGTCTGCGCAAACCAAGGCCGTATGCATCTTCTTCTCTTGTGAAAAAAATAAAACTGTTGAGATAGTACACGCTGGCTAAACTCGCTTAAAAGCATCTCCACTACAATTCTCCGAAGGGCCTCTCTAGGCCGGGTTTTTACATCCGGACTGCAAAAAATCGCCAAGTCGCGTTACCATGCGTCCAGTTTTTATCGGATTTGGCTACAGCCGCCGAAGATGAAGAGCACATGCAGATCCTCACCTTCCTGACCCGACTGTACACACAGACTACAACGCCATAGCGTGGAGGCTCGGCGCAGGATCGTCGGAAGTGCAAAGCAAGGCAACGAATGGATGACTATTGCATGTTGTACGCCGACTACTTCACCGACGAGCCGTTGCACGAATAGGTCGTGCTTCAACGTCGTTTCAGAATGAGTCGGAAACTTTTCCTCGAGATCGTGCATGCCATCCGGAAATTCGACCCCTATTTCGTATGCAAAAAGTACTGGATCGGCATGATAGGATTTTCCTCATTGCAGAAGTGCATGGTGACGATGAGGTTGCTTGCATACGGAGCTCCGGGTGATAGTGTCGATGACTATCTCCGCATGGACGAATCCATCGCCATCGACTGCTTGTACAGGTTCTGCAGGACAGTGATTGCAGTGTTTTGATAACAATACTTGAGAACACCCAATGATGAAGGCACTACTCGGATCCTCGTAGTCAATGAAAGTAGAGGATTTCCTGAGATGCATTGGCACTAAGGAACTGTCCATTTGCTTGGAAGAGAATGTACAAATGACACAAAGGAGGTTGCACCGTGACACTCGAGGCAGTTGCTACACATGATCTTTGGATTTGTCACTTCTTCTTTGGCATGGCATGATCGAACAACGACATCAATGTCCTCAAATGTATTTGCCAAGCTTGTTGAGGGTCATGCTCCCCCTGGACTTCGAGATCAACAGGCACCACTACAACAAGGGATACTATCTTGCAGATGACATCTATCCAAGATGACCAATATTTGTGAAGACTATCTCAAGCCCGATACTCCCCAAGCGTGCTTAGTTTGCCAAGGAACAGGAAGCTTGTAGGAAGAACGTGGAGCGGGCATTTAGTGTGTTCTAACAGAGGTTTGCAATTATCCGGTTCCCTGCTATGACCTAGTCAAAAGATTAGAAGTGGAAAGTGATAAACTATTGTGTGACCTTGCACAACATGATCATTGAGAATGAGCGGAAGCATTCAATGGATTTGGTCGAGCAAGACGAGCCATACTACAGACAAAGGCCTCCTACAGAGCCTGATCACCAGCTGCCGGCATCGTGGGCTGCCTTCATCGTCATGCGTCAGGAGATTCGAGACCCGACGGTGCATCAACAGCTGCAGGATGATCTGGTGGATCACATATGGATACGCTTGGCAACACTTAGCAACTATGCCAAACATGATCTGGCTAAACTATGTTGTGTTTCAATCTATGGTGAACTATGCCAAACTTTGCTCTGTATTCATATTTATGCCGAACTATGTGAATTATTTGAGTCGAATTCGAGGGAAATGTCGTCAAATTTGCCTTGTCTGTGAACCACGCCTGGGAACGCGAGTGAGAAACTGATCGTTCCCAGACCTAAAGTTACATTCATCTGGCGCTAAATAGCGCCGGATTTTGGCCTGAGAACGCTATAGTTAGTTAACTTGTCCGTTGAGCCAGTAGAACTGCATGTTTAAAACAACCATCCGATGGAAAGGACTTGAACGTGTGATTGCTCGGGCCTAAACATGGATCCAAAGTTTTATATTGGACCGGCCACGTCTAAAATTAAAGAACTATGGGTTCTGATACCATGTAAAATTACACATGTTACTACAACCAACATACCAATTTAATGCAAGGGATTAGACAATACATTCCCGTTGATGAGGGTGTTTAGTAGTGGGGAAAATGACACATCAATTCGTCCTTCCCAACTTCATCTGTTGGACTTTGAAGATTCCTTTAGTGTTGTGATGAGTTGTTGCATGAGCCGGGAGCCGAATGAAGAGGATGCCATCATGGAGCCACCGCATCATCATCGAAAAATTTGTTAGGCTTGGTCTATGGCCAATGAGGGAAGAAGATGAAAGTTCCCGACGTCGTTTCACATTAAGATACGTTGGTGAGAGTGGCAAACCAATCTCTAATGGTCGATTTAGATTCAGACTCCCACTAGTATGTGTATGTTCTACCCACTATTTAGTATGTTGTTGCCACAATGCGATAGTTCTAGCAATTTGTGAAATATGCAATACTACCTCTGTATCATAATTAGCCTACCAATACGTCTTATATTATGGTCAAGATGCATTATGTCCTGGCTAGTGGTATCTTAGTTATGTAGTATGGCTAGTGATTTGTAATATGTTTGTGTGAAGTTTATGTTTGAATTATTTATTATGGCTAGTGATTTGTAATATATTTGAATCTGAGTCTCTATTGCAAGTTATGTTGAACGAAACTGAAAATGGACAAAATAGACACATCACATCTTTGAACACGTTTGGGGATGCCCTAGGGTGCAGCTCTACCTAAACCATGCACAAATGAGGACTAGTGGGGGGCGGGGGAGGTGAATGCTCTTTGAGAGTGGATAGTTATTCTTCAAACGGTTTTGGTCGACGTGGTGAAAACTTAAACACCGGTCTCTATTCAGGAGGTAATGCCTTCTGCTTGTATTTGTCTTGATACAATAAATTATTCTCTATAAAAGCAATGCATGATGAAATCTTTTCTCACAAAGTAGAGGTAATTTGCCTCTAGGATTTACGAGTTGACCATTGAGAATAAGAAAATTTCTCTCAAACCTCCTACTCCCTCTAGAGTATTGGAAAAGTTGTCAGCTCCAAGAGTGGAGCGGGACTAATCCAAGTAGAGTCGAGATCCCCACTCAAAATTTTGAATCCCAATGAATTTTGCCCATATCTGGAGAAAAAAAATCAAAATCCGTTTATACAAATTTTGAATCCAACACAGACACACTCCCCCATAAGGGTTCGTCCCGAAGGAATACTAGACACCGGGCAAAAAACTCAAAGTAAAACTAGCACTTTCGGCACAGACCGATGAGCTCCAAACTAAAGCTTCGCCGAGTCACTATCTCATGAATCAAGGTCGCATTAGTGCTGAAGAGGTGAAATGATGCATTTAATTAGTTTCAGGAGCTCCAGTTAGGAGAAAAAACACCCCTCCCGTGGCGCATCCTAGGGCGCCACCGAGGGGTCCTTGATCCCACTACCAACTCTCCCCCTCTCCGATCTACCACCCTTCCGCCGCTGCCGCCGGCACCGGCCGCGGCGGCGGCGGGCCTGGCACCGAAGGGGCCCGGGAGAGCAGATCGCGACGGCTGTTCGCTGGTGGCAGCTAGGGTCGGCACTGGTGCTTCAGGTGCGCGGCGGCCAGGGCGCCGCCCCTGGTCGTGTCGCGGCGGTGGATATGCTCCCTAGGCGTGAGATCCGATCGTGGAGGTCAGCTGCTTGCTGAGGCTGGGCTGGTGCCCAGATCGTTGCGGTGGCAGCTTACCCATCGGATATCGGCGCAAGGTGTGGCGGTTGTGGTCGTAGGTCTAGGCTTCCGCCTAGATCCGCCATCAGCACGGCCTTTTGGTTGCGCGAAGGTGCGTGGGGGAGGCGACACGATGTTTCTTGCTCGGGCCGATGGGCCGGCAGGGCCGCGTGGTTATTGCAGGCTTGTCTCCTCTTCCACCGGAAGGGGCGGGCGACGGACGACGGCGTGGGGGGCTGTTGTTCTATCCAATAATGGCGGTCGGTCCTAGGGTTCCGTCAGCGTGAAGACAAAGATCTGATTTTTTGCTTGCACTCTTTGATCTGGCCTGGAGAGGCGGGTTCCGGAAAGCTCCGCCGACGAACTCCCATGGGCGCATTAGCCCTGGAGATTGCTGAATCGAAAGGTATTCGTTCCTGCGTACTTTGTTTTCTGTCCGTTTGGTTTCAGCGGGTACGTTGCGAAGCTCTGCTGTTTGTTCCCACAAAGTGCCATGTAACGAGCCATGGTGAAGTCATATGCGAAGAAAGTCAGGAAAGCAGAAATATGAGAGCGGCGATGGTGATTTGAGTCTTTGTAGCGACGGCGAACTGGCTGTGGGATCCGTGACTCGCAGCAGCGACTGTTTGTGTAGGGAGAGACAACACAGGAGGAGTTCCCAGTCTTACCTTGCAGGATGAAAATCCAAAGTCTGGTCTTAACTGGTTGTACCTGACAATGGCCGTGTTGAAGTCATTGTTTTGCGAGAGAGGACTTTTTTCAGGATGAAAACTTATGATCTTTGATCGGGCAACGACGACGCTTGTGCACTGTTTCATTCTTAAAAACGTTGTTATTAGAGTGGTGGACTACTGGTGTTGTTCTGGTGTCAATGTCGTTGCTATGAGGAATAGTTTTCTGTAGGGAGACTTTTCTTTTTTGGAGGCTATGTGCATCTATAAGGCCGCTAGGGCATGTGTTGTTGCTGAGGTTGGATGTAATTGGTATCTCCAAATATTAAAATATACTCCTTTTCAAAAACAAATTTTAATTAGTTTCGATAAAGCAGGTGCACAATCATAGACCGCACACGCATCCGCGTGAGATCGAGCAGAAATCATAACAAGAATTGCTAAAGACAATTTCAAATCAAGGTGCGTTGTCCACTTGCCGTTGGATTAAATCCCCCACCTTCTCTTGTTTCAAAAAAATAAATCAACTCAAGCTGCATTGCTGCTGGTTTCCTGCTCCCTGTCTGCTTGGACTCTTTAACTTATCATTAGGAATCTAGCATAGTGCTCAGTTTTCTAACCAAAGTTTATGAAGCACTGGTTTAGTTAGACTCGCAGGCAACGAGAAACAGTACAAGGTTTATTATGTCAAATTTGTTTCAAAACATCTTTTCTAACGTAAAATCTTTAGACTTTCAGTTACTACCGCTACGAAAAAATGGTGATCAGTACTGTTTCTGAACAAAGAACGAATTGTGCACTCCCTCTATTCCATAATTTTTTTCATGATTTTAGCCAAATTTAAATTACAACGACAACAAGAATTATGAAATCTAGATTGCTGGGGTAACTACTTATTCTTGTTTGTTTGTTTGTTTGTTTGTTTTTCAATAAAAATAAAACACGATTTTGCTTGGTTTAGTAGGCGTGTGCCCACCGTGTGTTGACAGAGGACAACAGATACTTCGAAGTTCATTTACCTGCCAACTTGCAAAAGCAAATATAAAATAAAAAAAAACTTGCAAAAGCAAATATGCCTACCATTGGCTCTGCCAAACCACAATGTTTTTTGGTTCTCGTCTCTCTCATGTCTCCTACCTACCTAGACCTAATTATAAACCAGGCCACTTGCATAATCGATCAGTTAGAATCTTCTATTGTTCGCTTCACAGTTGGATTGCATTCAGTCTCTGCAGGCATTTGATTTGAAAATAACATTCTTCACATGATCACATCCACACTCTAGCGGAGTTAGTCCAAAATAACGCGGCTGCAGATTATTTCAACGGAGCATCAGAGCTGCCAAGGGGCCGACCTGTATCCAAAACTCCTACTTGTCTGAAGAATCAGTCAAATTTGCACATGCGTACAAATCTCTATATGTCATCATTGTAGCCGGAGTTATTGTGATTTAAAATAAAGGAAAAAATGATATATGATAGGATAGAGGTGGGTTACCTTTTTATACAGTCATTAGCTTAACTTGTACTCCAAAATAATCTCCTGTATGTTTATATATACTCGCGGACAAGACTCAATGATACATCCATTATATTTCTTCAATCTCATAAATCTACATAGTATTAGAGCGGCGAGATCCTTGCTAATTGCAGTACACATTTTCGGAAGGTCGATCTCCATGATCTCCATTGGGGTCACACGACCCATAGCAGGGTTCGTCTGCCGATCCGTGATCGGCTGCCCCGGTGAGTTTTTTCAATATCTAGATAGGTGTTCTCTCTGCCGTTCGCTTGATTGGTATTTTTTGTTTACCGATTATTGATCAGATTGCGTCACCCACCGTCCGTTGTATACTCACGCCTCTACTGAGCTTGATTCGACTTCCTGGCTGTCACAGCCGACTCGCTGGCGCTGACGCTGCATCGGCTGGCTTCCCTACTCTGACTATCACGGTCACTCGGCCGGCTTCTACGCATGCCGCGGTCGACTCGCCCGTGTGGCAATGCCGGACGCGTGGTCCGAGGGATGCCTTGATGCGTCGCTACCGGCTTCTCTCGTACGCTTGGTGCCTATCGCCTTCCCCCTCCTCTCCCCTTTGTTTCGACAAGGGGACGACTGCGGGCACCCGGCCAGAATCGACAATGGGAACGAGTGCTTGCAAGCTAGCACAGCGCCCTTCAATATTCCACATGTTCTCTATACCGGCAAAAACTTGTGCAGCAGATCTACATGCTTCCTAAAAAACAAAAAGATCTACTCCCTCCGTTTCAAAATATAAGATGTTTTAGGTTTGTGAAGAAAATGAATCTAGACTTCTTTTAAGGTATAGATTCATTCTAAAATTGAGTGAACCTACATACTAAAGAAGTCAAGATTCATTTTTTTCACAAACGTAAAACAGAGGGAGTATATGCACACAACTATCCTTTTAGACTTTCTAAAGGAAATGCAACAAAGTCGTTTCGGTTACAGTGATAACAATCTAAAGCGTATTGATGGTGTATCCTTTAGTCGACATTTAAATATCAAGAGTGGAATAGAACTTAAAAATGCTAAGAAAATCAAAAGAAAAAAAAATTAGCACTTTAATTTGTTGGTGAAAGGTGAGAGTGTTACAAGGAGAAAAAGGCACAGACCGTACATTGCAACTGCAAAACAGTTATGCTCTCTCCCTCCAAAAATATACAACTTGCCATTGTGGTACGACACATTTATTCTTTTTACTCCCTTCGATCTATATTAATTGACTTTGATTTGTCAAAATTTGAATGAACCTATATACTAAATAGTGTCTAGATTTATTCAAATCTAGATAAATTTGAGTCAATTAATATGGGCCGGAGGGAGTAGTTTTTTCTCACCAGAATTTTTCAAGCCATGGATAGAAAACTTACACTGCGAGAACTGCCAAATACTCCCTCTATTTTAAAATATAAGATATTTTAGCTTTATGAAACAAATCTAAAACATCTTATATTTTAAAAAAGATGGAATATAATTTTTGTATTTCACATGGATGCTTTAGCGAGCT
This sequence comes from Avena sativa, assembly GCA_916181665.1. NCBI lineage: Eukaryota > Viridiplantae > Streptophyta > Magnoliopsida > Poales > Poaceae > Avena > Avena sativa. The sequence goes on from OV702279.1 coordinate 10,612,692, forward strand.
CAGTACACCTAATGCGCTGGACTCACGGAGAGCCCAACAAATACAATCAGCTATTGGAAGCCCAATAAATCCTTGGATTCCGAGTCGTACGCGACTCTCCCACCTCCACAAATCCACCCAGCCGACCCTTCTTCGTCTATCTCTGGCGACCTCCCCAGCTACAGCCGAATCCTAGCCATCTCACCCGCCGCCAACACGACGCCGGCGCGGAGACGAGCGGAATCGTTTACCAAGCGGCGTCTATCTCGTTTGGTCCGGGTCTCTCCGAGCCGCACGCGCTCTTGGAATCCGAGGAGGTCCTAGGGTTCGCCGGCATCCTGCGCGTGAGTACCCTTTTCTGTCTCTGACTATGTATATTTTCCGCGCCGGCTGTTAGATACCTAGGTTCGTCTTGTAGATTACTAGTTCCGGATCCCTGTTTGTTACTGCGTGCGGAATCGACGAGAATGCGGTCTGGATGAAATCGTCCACGGTAACGTTAGGGTTTCCAGTGAATATAGGTCATACTCGCAAAACTTACATGTAGAATTGTTCTAGTTCTGTTCTTGAGCGAACAGAAATACAAGGGGAGATTTGCGTCAGCAATGTATTGTAGAGATTATGTATTTGGGAAAATTTATGGGCTATATACATGGTGAAAAAGGCTTGGTGCAAGTTGCTCAGACATTATAGAGGACTTGGTTCTGTAAATCGAGTGTTATACAAGGTAAAAATATCAGCTACTAAGATTCAATAGTTTTTTCTCCCCTACTTGCAGCTTTGGTTGGGTGTCATTACTTGTTGGACGCACTGATAATAACATTGTAGAATTTGTTGACCTCGAGAGTTTAGTTAGAAATTCCATGGGTAACAAAGGACATGGAGATCTCAGCCATCTGAGGTGGAGACTCTTCTACATGTGTCTCAGAAGGCAACATATTCATAGATGTTCGCTTGATAGCTGTAGCAGAGTTTCACCAATGTTATCTGCGTATTTTGGGTAAAAGATTTTTATATTCTACCTTTTTACTTGCACGTCAACTAAGCTTTGAGCCTTTTTGAGCTAAGACGATCCCTTTGCTCTTTTTGTTCAGACTTGTGCCCTCTGAAACATGGAGATACAGACCTCAGGGAAGCCCACTGATATGCTGATGGAGAAGGTTCTTTGTATGAACATTCTCTCTTCTGATTACTTCAAGGAGCTCTACAGGATGAAGACCTATCACGAGGTCATTGACGAGATCTACTACCATGTTGATCACGTGGAGCCTTGGATGACTGGCAATTGCAGGGGTCCCTCCACTGCATTTTGTCTCCTCTACAAGTTTTTCACAATGAAGCTTACTGTGAAACAGATGCATGGTTTGTTGAAGCATCCTGACTCCCCGTACATTAGAGCTGTAAGTTCTTTGGCCTGAGTTCCTTTTGACAAATGACATGTTTTATGGTGTTCTATCTATTCATTAGTGATCAATGCATACACTAGGTTGTTTATCAAAGTTATGCAACAACCATATGTTAGCATCTTGGCAGTAACAGACTGTTGTTCTCCACTTATCCTAAGCAATCAGCTCTTTCATTTTTTTCCATTCACCAATATGTAATATTTTCTACATTTTGGTTATAACCACTAACAGTCCTTTGACTTCCTTGGATGGCCTTGTGTCTTGATTTTGGTCCTAGGACACGTGGATGACAAAGTTTGCAAGCAGTAGTGTACCAGTCTGTGCATTGGATTTGTGAGCATTTTTTGTTTGTCTTCATTTATCCTGTTAGAAAGTCAGTTAGTTTCTGGCAATTAACCAATTGGTGTTGTTTTGCAGATAGGATTCTTGTATCTTCGATATGTTGCAGATCCAAAGATCCTATGGACATGGTATGAGCCCTACTTGAAGGATGACGAGGTATTGCTGTTTCTAATTTTGTTTATTTATTTCTCGTTATTTTCTGTATTTTACCTTTATATATGTACTTTCGTAAGTCCAAGACTATATAGAGCTTCCATTTAATTTCTAAATAATATTGTTTATTGACATGATATAAGAAAGATAATTAGAGGAGCTATATGATCTGCAGCTAGCTTGTTCAAAATGTGCTAAAAATTGCAGATCAGGAAGTTATGGTAGATTGGTATGCAAATTATGAGCTAGTTGTCTTTGATAAAAGCTGATTCAACCATATAAATTTGTTTCATGATGCAGGAATTCTCCCCTGGATCTAATGGTCGCATGACAACCATGGGTGTATATGTGCGTGATCTTATACTTGGACAGGTATGCACCTTAAGTTCCTCTGCTTCCATAAGAGCATTCTTTGCCTACCATTTATCTGTATTAGTGTTTCGTTTAAATGAATAGCTTCCATACCAGGATAGTTATGTCCTTTATAACTAAACAATGTAAGTACCTTTCTTTATTACCTATCTGTAGCTAATCCTCCACCAAGTTAATTTCTATATTACATGGGATTATTTTCCCATGTTATTGTGACTGCAGATAAGTTTAGCTCACCTTTCAATTCTAATGCTTGTGAACAGTTTTTAATCCCGCGTTTGTTGTCTGTATGTTCAGAAACTATGCCAACTAACTGGACAATTTTCTTAGTCAGGCAAGTCATGGTTCCGCAACATAGCCTCTTCATAGTACATGATCTCCTTTACCCTTTTTCTTTTCCAAATAGCTGAGTATACAATTCATAGATAGTTAGTTCAAAGTTTCTTCCTTCGTGTTTCTCAGTGGCCATATCTCCAGAATTGTCTTGAATCATGTACCCTATTTTGACTTCATGCCAGCAAAGCTTATATTGACCAGCATGCTGATTTCATTTTTCATGGCGCAGTACTACTTCGACAGTATCCTTCCAAGAGTTCCCGTTCCAGTAATTCGTCAAGTAACTGCCAATCTTGAGAAGATGAAGCTGCCAACTAAGCTTTCTGGGGTGACTGGAGATAGTCGTCATGGATCAGAGGATATGGCCCGTCGGCCCCCTTCTGTTAAAGCTTCTCTGTCAGTTTCTTTTGGACAGCGTGCTCCCCACCGTGCTTCCACAAGGGATTCGTCCCCAGTTCGACGAACAGTTGCCCAAGATGATCATCGAAGATCATCCTCGCCATTTCGTCGTAGTGGAAGCCGGGATAGCCCCCACAATGGTCGTTCAAGCTGTGACCGAAATATTGACCGTTCAAGCTGTGACCGAGAGTGTGATCGTTCAAGCCGTGACAAGGATTATGATAGGGACATCAGAGACTATGACCGTGGCAGCAGGGACCGGGACTACTATAGGTCCAGGCATTCAGAAGAAAGACGAGATAACCGAAGGGAGCATGGCGATAGCAGACACAGACGCTCCAGCTCACTTCATAGGAGCAGAAGCAGGAGTCGCAGCAGAAGCAGGAGCCGAAGCTGGAGCAGGATTGAGCACCGATCCAGTCCATTTGGTGATACGAGTAAAGAGAAGGCCGCCGCTGCCTCGCGCAACCTAGCCAAACTGAAAGATCTGTACGGCGATGTAACCGAGAAGAAGGACGACAACAACGGTGCCAAGCCGGGTCACCATGATTCATGTGCCGAGGAGGTTATCAGGCTGGGAGGCCCTAGATGGAGGTAAATTTGTACCTCCTATTTATTCACCCAGGCTATGTTGTTACTACACCGTTTAATCTATCGGCTTCTCTGTAGACATTTGCGAGAGCTCGGTCTGTGTAAACACTTATACTTGATGTTGGTTTGGTACTTTGGTGCGTTCCATTTATTCCAGATGTGCTTTTAGCCCTTTTGATACCAAACTCGTCATCAACGCAATGACATTATGTCAAGCTCGGTGTTTCATGTGTAACAACTGTATTAGATGGTGCCTGCTGATAATGCAAAAATTAAGTAAGCACCGAATCATACATTTCAGACAGGTAACTGAAATCTCCCCGTGTTATTTGAAAGGCACATGCTAATATATATCTGCCCGTAAATAAAATGTACAGCATAATATAACAATACCAGGCGTGGCTTTGCAGATGTCATTTTGAAAAAAATTAATTGATGGGCGGTTCAGTCTTAGTTGCTGGTCCATCCATCGCAATCGTGCTGCCCGTGCACATGTGCAATTGTCAACTTGGCAAAGCATTCTATCTGTAAATGCGGTGCAAAGCATTTTCAGCTTCAGCTTCTCACCCAGTTCACCCGATGCACTTAAATGTTTCTCTCCCAGAAAAATATCCTTGTGATTCTGAATCTTCTCACTCATGTAGGGCTGTTTCTTTGGGCCGCGTTCGTGACAAGTAGCTAGAGCTGATAAGAACTGAGAGGTAGCTAGAGTTATTTGACTGTTGAAAGGTAGTAATCCCTCCGACCCATATTACTTGACTTGAGTTTGTCAAAATTTGAATGAACCTATATATTAAATAGTGTCTAAATTTAGACAAATTTGAGTCAACTAATATGGATCGGAGTGAGTACCACAACCATTCGACAAGATATTTTCGTGGATCTGTAGCTGGCAGTGGTATGGTGAAGATGATGTTTATATTTTGATTAAGCATGGTTTATCTATATTTTTTATGAAGGCCCGTGTATAAGAATTCAACTGATTTTCAAAACTATAACTATTTCTCTGAATGCTGCGTTCGAAAAAGGACAAAACTCAACGAAATGCCTTTTTTGAAGGAAGGGAGTAACCAGTATGTACATTCCAAACGAGGACTCAGTCTCAGTGAGCTTTCAAATATATTAGTATCGATTACATCCACTCTTACATTTCGTGCTAAAGAACAAGAAAGACCAACCTGCAATTATGCATTCTAGCGGTGATGAAGTCATCGACCCGTGCTAAAGAACTAGTCCACTGCCGGTTTTAGAAAAACCAATCCGTTCCTCCACCATCAGCTCTCTTGCGCCGAACACCGGACCTCCCTACTGAGCCAGTCACAGGCGCTCACGCGTACTGCGCGACTTGACTAACTCCGGATCAAGCGGCCACGCGGGATCCCGACGCGCCGCCCGATCCGAGGCGCGCGTCCTAACCAACGTCCAGGATCGATCGATACAGCTCGCCGCCCCGCTCCTTCCCCCCACCTCCAGCACCAAAAAAAGATTCCTTAAAAAAACAATTTCTCAATGCAGCAATAAACAAAAAGGAAGACCAAGACGACGAAATGATCTTTTCCCCAAAAAAAACAAAAAAAATACGCCGTCACTCAAACTCCCCCAAGAGAGGAGGAGGAGGAGGAGGAGGAGGAACCGAGGAAGAGGAAGGAAGAAGTCCACTCGGAGTTTTGGACCTTTGCAATCGCCATTTTGGTATATCCTTCTTCTCCGCTAGCTGGATGCCTTTGTTTAACTAGCTAGCTAAACGGTGGTGGGGGCGGTTGCTTCGGTCCAAGGGTTTGGCACCTGTTCTTTCCCCCCTCCGGAGGCCCCGATCTTGCCGTCCGGGCTCGTCCAGTGATTTCCTTTCCTTGGGCTTTTCTCTAGTGCTAAACGCGTTCGGCTTCGGGCGGATGCTTGCAGGCCAGGCATTGATTCGATCTTTAAGTGGTCCAGGTACGCGTCTGGCCTTGTTCCTCTGCTTGCTTTGCTTCCGCCCCTGTCTGCCGTCCTCTCTGGATTCTTGAATCTGGAGTAGCGGCGGCTGCTGCTGCTGCTGCTAGCCGTCGTTCGTTTGCGGGGCGTGAAATTCCTCGAGGTAGGTGGTGTTCCTGGTTCTGCTTTGCTGTGGTATTATGCTCATGATTGATCTGCTGTATGTGGAGAACTCGTTCTTTAGTTAAGTCTCTGAATAATTGGTGGGGAAAATGTGAGGGGAAATTGGTTAAATTCAGTTTTAGGTTTGGTTAGCTGATGAACTGCATGGATTATGGAGGAAGGAATAGAGCAGTTTACTACTTCCTCTGTTCCTAAATGTAAGCCATTCTGGCAGTTCAAACAGACCTAGTACTTTGTTACATCAGAACATCAAACTTCAATTAGTCATATGACACTCAGTTTACTACTTTGTTACATTCAGTTTTGGTTAGCTAATGAACTGTAGTCTAGTATTTTGTGCTAGACCGCTTATTCATTCTTTCTCGTCCGCTTGTTCATTCCTTCATACTATCTCACAAGTGACAACTATGTACCACATGCTAGGCAAACTGCTAAAAATGAATAAAATGCTGGATTTCTTTTCTCGTATGGCTGTCATATCCTGGCTGTATACAACTTAACCGAAGGCAGTAAGATAAATGACAGATTTAACTCTCTATTACAGATTACCTGAATTGACCACCAAACCTGTTATATCACCTCTTTTTCGTCAATGCTGTATACAGCCTTCAAAAAGGAAATGGTTTTCTACTTCAAGAGAGCTAGCTAAATGTCTAATTAGTGTTTGTTGTTCATTTTCTTTCAGTTGCAGTGTTGCAGGGAAGAAAAATCGAAGGGCCTGCCCTGGATTAAGTGCATTCTACTTCAAGAGAACGTCATTTATCTTAAGTGAAAGCAGCTGTATTTCTGAGTAGCGCAACCAGCTGGTTTCCTATGCAACCTTCTGTTGATGGCTGCTCATCCTGTTGAATCAGAAGCAGGCAGTGAAACAGATATTCACCCTTTACTGATAGACCAAATGGAAAGCGCGCATCGGGAGATTGCAATTGACAGCCCAAGGGACGACGTTGCTTCTTCGTCAACTTCTCACCGGGATAATAATAATAATGATATCTTGGATCGACTGCCTCGTATCTCAGAAAGTTCTTCAGAGACAACTACTGCATCTAACTCCCAGAATGCTCCTCTAGCAAGAAGAGATGATAACCGTGCTCGTCGTCAGCAAAGCCCTTTGAATTCTATTTGCTGGATCTCAATTGAGCTTGTTGTAACAGTTAGCCAGATTATAGCTGCCATTTGCGTTATGTCATTATCCAGGCATGAACATCCGCATGCTCCATTGTTTGAGTGGGTCATTGGTTATACAGTAGGCTGTATTGCTACTCTTCCTCTTCTTTACTGGCGCTATCTCCATCGCAACCGCCCGACAACTGGGCAAGAACCAGCAAGTCAGAACTTCCCTCCAAACAGCTTACCTGAAACCAATTCTTACACAGCAACTTCAGCCCCTCATGTATCTGAAGCTGGTTTTGTGATCGACACAAATGGAGTCCCGCAAAACAATGCACTCACTAGAAATCCGAGGTAACACAGTCTTCAATTCCATGATCAGTTTTGTCCCTTTTAAATTTGTGCATCTGCAGTTTGCATCATCTAGTGTTTATGTCTGCAAGACATATTGAAGAATTGCAACAAACCTCAATTAGTCACCTTTCTGTACCATTATGACTGCACTGGAGGGACTTTATTGTATGGCATAAGCAGGGTAATGTGAGCAAAATCTGATCTCAGATAGATATGCAAAAAACCTTAATTGTTCTAGTAACGTGTTGTCACAGTAATGCTATCGAAGTAAGTCCAGTCTGGACGGAATTAGAGTTTGAACTATTCTTCAGCATTTCTGCTGCTTCCTTTATTTGGAGTCCAGCCTCTGAGTTGTTCTGTTTTTAATGTTAAACTGAGTTGCACTCTTACTCTTGTTATAGGGCCCAAGCTTATGCTGATCACTTCAGGATGGCCCTTGACTGTTTCTTTGCTGTGTGGTTTGTTGTGGGGAATGTGTGGGTATTTGGAGGACATTCTTCTTCCCATGACGCACCTAACTTGTACAGGTGTGCTGCTATGCTTCCTGTGCTTCAGTATCTTCGCAACTCAATTTTCTTTCAATATTTCATATGTGTAATGTTCTTTTTTTTCAGGTTGTGTATAGCCTTCCTCACATTTAGCTGCATCGGCTATGCCATGCCTTTCATTCTCTGCGCATTGATATGTTGCTGCCTACCCTGCATAATCTCCCTAATGAGCTTCCGCGAAGATCTAAACCAAAACAAAGGTGCTACTGCGGAAGCAATCAATGCCCTCAGAACATACAAGTTCAAATCAAAGAAGACTCGTAACGGTGAGGGGATTGAAGCTGGTGGCGGGGTCGTGGCTGCTGGAACAGACAAGGAGCGACTTGTATCTGCTGAAGATGCTGTGAGTTTTTCTCCCACGCTCTCTATTTATTCGACAACTCTTATTACCTGCTTCTAATCTAAAACCTGAGATGTGTACTCTGATACATGCAGATCTGCTGTATCTGCCTGGCAAGATACCTGAACAATGATGAGCTCCGAGAGCTTCCTTGCGCTCACTTCTTTCACAAAGAATGCGTGGACAAATGGCTCAAGATAAATGCGCTATGCCCCCTCTGCAAAGCCGAGATAGACAGTGGTCCGACGACTGCTCCGTCCATTGGCTTTGGGCGTCGCCACAGTGACAATAGGGTAGGAAACGACATCGAATCGCAAGTGTAACTCCGCCTTCTCGAATGACAGCAAAAGAAGTACTCGATGTGGCTTCTGCTGAGCAATACTATGTAAATTATGAAGTGAAATAGTTGACATAATGTACGGGCCCTTATATTGTCTGACAAGTTCGTCACTGTCTGATTACTGTCTCGTTGACGATCACTTGATATTTGTTCTGCCTATGGTAATCTGGACATGAACTGCTGGCCTTCGCTGGTCATTGGCGGTGATGCTCATGGTATCCACATATGTAGCTGGCTAGAGATGGAAAGTACCCATTTGTTTCATCTCCTACATACTGAAAAGCTGACCAGAGCCATTTAGGGATGCCTTGGGGACAGAAAGAGTTTGTTAACTGCAATGCTGATACTTTCCTAGAACAATCTCAGGAATTTTGATTCTTGCAGATTGCTTTGCTGTACTTTTTTTTTGCAATGTCCTGTGGATTACATCGTTTCTACAGCGAGATGATAGCTGCAACAATAATGCTTTACACACATTCCATATTTTGCACTATACACATTCCACATCCGCTTAGAAAATTGATAGTGCTGGCGATAACAGCAGCAATAGAAAAAGGACTTCATCCCCTTAAACTAGTACGGAGTAGTGCTATTGCTCTCATTGCCAGTGTTAACTATTGCTCTCATTGCCAGTGTAAAGCATCTCCACTCGACCCGGATAGCACCCCCAATTATGGGGCTCTGGCAGCTCCACCCGGCCCCCAATAGCACGCCCAAAGACCCTATGGGGCGTCAGCGTCGAAAATATCGCTCCCACCACTCCACCCTCCATAGCCCAAATTCGCCAGGCGCGACCCGTTTTTACGTCTGGCGCCCCCAAGCCGAACTCAATCCATAGGGCTAGAGGGGGCGCCGGATGGACGAGATTTGCGTGCGAAACGGTTGTCGAGCCCGTGCTTTGACTTGGCAGCGAGACAAAATGCTGACGCTGCCGCCGGTCAGCCTTGCGCAAGCAACGGGCAGACGAGCAGCCGACGCGTCCCATCAACGTCATTTGCATGCCACAACGCCCTTTCCCGCCTCTCGTTCATGCCCTTTACCCCTCTATATCTTGCCCTGTCTCGGCTCGTCGTTCTCCATAGTCACCTCCCCCTCGCCTCCAAACACTCTCGTCAAAACCCCACACGCCCAACCACCATGGCCGTCGGAGATGCATCAGAGGCCGGCTATCGTTGGATTCACGATTGGGAGGCGCACACCCCGTACGAGTCGAACTATCCGGCACCACCAAACTTCCGTTGTCCCGGCAGCTGAAGTCTGAGCGCCGACGATATCCTGATCCCGTTGGTGCTACAAGGTGCGGAGCTAGTGGCAGCCATCCGCCACCACTACTACGAGCCGTTCATGACGGAGCATCGCTCGGATCCGCAGTGTGATCACAACAAACACGACACGTGGAACGAGTTCTTTCGCTAGCGCCGGGAAAGGGAGCTTGCCAGGTTCTACGAAGACGCCCCTCCATCGGCGGACAATGACGCGGCCGGGCGGAGGCTCTGCTGGGGCATGTCGGCCCGCACGCTGGCCTCACTATATCGCCACGGAGAGTTGACCGTGCCTGCGGTACCCTCAGTTGCCGCCTCTTCTCCCTCGCCGCAGCACGAGGACGCCGACGTGGCAGCCAGAGTGCCCCGCCATCCAGCTGCAGTTCCAGGTGACATGGATATGACCTACGGGTACCCGATGTTAGCATACCTGGTCCAGCCCAACGAAAGGCCCACTCGACGACCTGCCAGGGTGCATGACGCCTATGACATTTCGGCTGCTATAAAGCCCATATGGACACGGAGTCCCAAGCGCACAAGGCAAGGAGAGCTCAAGACTAGAGTTTGAATACAACTTGTAACCAACTCGTAGCGGTACCTGAGACCTAGCCTCCCCATATATAAAGGCTAGGAGGGTCCAACGAGGGGGGGGCACGATACAATAGACTAGACCACAACAGATGTACAGATCTATCTCTTCCAACACCATATACGCACTTCACGGCAGATTGCATCTGCGCACCCCTGTAACTTTCGGTTCCGCCGTAATCAAGAGCAGACAAGCAGGAGTAGGGTTTTCCCTCCGGGGGCCTGAACCTGAGTAAATCTCGTGTCCTGTGTTGCTTGTCTGTTAACCATTCCGCGACTTCCAGCATTCCCATCTTCTCCAAAACCCAAGTCCATAACAATGGGCATTGACGAAATCAACTCTCGTCAATGGGAGCCGTCCGTGAAAAACGGGGAGGCTGATCGTGCATCGTGACGGTCCCATCACCTATGATCTACAACTCGACGTCATCCAGACTGAATCCCTCATCATCAATGGCAGCCATATTGCATCTGATCGGCTCATCTACTTCAGCTCCCTCACCATCGGCTAAAAGCTAGACCGCATCTGTTTGATTCATCTGAGTCGGCTCATGCGCATATATTCATCATCGGCGTCTCCACCGCGACCGAATTTATCTTCATCAACGTGGGCACATGGATCAACGTCAGCATCGCCCTCTTGCTCAGCTGATCGGATCTGTCATGTCGAGAAATCATTGCGGAGTAATCAAGCTACTGGCGGATCAAAATTTTGCTGAGACATCCGGCAGCCACGATTTCTTGTCGGATGATATACACATGCCGGTTGTTTCACAACAGACGGTACATACATATGGAGATAATTATCGTGGACCAGTAGGACCAACCGGGCATGCTCTGGCATCGGATCTCGAGACCGACGTTGTTTATTTTTGGATCTAAAAAGCTGGAGCGATGCAACGCATATGAGAGTACCAAAGTCTACTTCCGTGCAGCGAAAAGAAAAACGAGCAGTGATCGGTTTCCAACAACGGACATGGCAGTCCCAGTTTTACACGAGAAAATCTTCAAAGGAAAAAGAGCTTCAGCTGAAAGAGAAAAACCAATGGTGGCAAAGTTGAATCGGCAACAGCCACGCGAGCAGAGAACTTCTACCAGTCAAGACATGCGTGCTATATCACATGTGGCCACAACTAATGGTTCCACGCTTTGCGCGGTGTCGACCTTGACTACGCGTCTACCACATCGATTTCTTCCCCTGGCAACCCGATGAACACGTCGACTTCGGTTCGCCGCACGACTCCGTCGACCTTGTAGTCCACACGTCTGCCCCGACGACTCCACCCGCTACATCGGTTCTACACCCGGGGTTGCGCCAACTCCTCCGCGTGACCCATTGCGGTCTTCGACCCTGGCGACCTGCTGCACTCTTCGACCACGGCAACCTTCTGCGATCTTCGATTGCAGCAAACTGCTGCCACCATCGGCCTCAGCGACCCTCTGCCGCGTCCACTCCATCCGCCGACGACCCACCGCTCCGTCGACTCCGTCCAATGCAGCGATGCATTACGATCTTCAGCTCTAGCGACTTGGGGGCTCCCTCCGCTTCGGCGACCTGTTGTGGTCTATGGCTTCGGCGACCCAGGGCTCTCTCGGCTCCAGCGATCCGCTGAATATTCGGCTCCGACGAACCGTGTGGCCTTCAGCTGCGGTGACCTGCTGTATTCTTCTGATGTGGCGACCCAGTATGGTCTTCGATTGCGACAATCTTCGGATGCAAAACTCGTTGTCGCCATCGATCCTGATGGTGCTCGACGTGATGCACTTCGTTGGAAACCCCAAGAGCAACGTGTGAAGAGCACACCAACAAGTTTCCCTCATTAGAGACCGAGGTTATCGAACCAGAAGGATGAAGGAAACGTCACACAGGTGTTGCAAACAACGTGGAGACCTGCACAACACAAACTCAAGACTTTGTCCCAACGAATCAATGAGGTTTTCAAGCTCACCGGTTTGCTATAACAAAGGATTAACTGTATGGTGTGGAAGATAATGGTTTGCAGCAAATAAACAAGTAACAATGGAAGATGTATCAATGGTAAAGATTGGATCGGTGGGGTCCATATGTGTGCTCTCCTTAGATAAACAACATGGCATGAAGGGTAAACAAATTACAACAGGGCAATTTAAAGGAACTGAGCAAGGCATAACAATACAATACTAGTCAGAAAAATCCTATGTGATTCGATTGGGAAATACAACAAGATACATAGACCGCCATCCAACTGCATCTATGACTAGAAGTCCACCTTCAGATTATCATCTGAACCCTCTCCAGTATTAAGTTGCAAGCAACAGACAACTGCTTTAAGAAAAGTGTGTAAGGTAAACAGTCCACATGTTCCATGAACAAGAGACCGTTGTTTTCTCCCTAGTAGCAACATCACATCTACAACCGAAGAGATTTCTGTCACTTCCCTTGGAAACTAGAGGCATGAACCCACTATCGAGCATAAATACTCCCTCTTGGAGTCACTAGCAACTACTTGGCCAAGATAGCCACTAACAACGGAGAGCATGCAAGATCACAAACAACACAGACATGATAGAATCATAAAGACAAAACTATTAACCAAACTGACATAATAACCTCAATATCCATCAGATCCCCACAAACACAACATGCATGATTACAAATAGATTAGATCTTGATCATGAACGGAGCTCATAAGATCTATACATAAAAGCACAAAGGAGGAGATACAACCATCTAGGTACTACATGGACCCATAGTCCAAGGTGGAACTACTCACGCGTCATACCGGAGAAGAAGGCCTTCGGGATGATCTCCCCTCTGGCAGGGTGCCGGGAAGAACTTTAGATCCCCCCTATCTAGGGACGATGGTGGTGGCGGCTATAGACGGTTTCGTGGAGATTTGATCGGGTACTTAGGGTTTAGGCATCGGGGGCTTCTTATAGGCGAAGGAGGAGGCCGAGGAGGCGACCAGGGGGGCCACACCCTGCCTAGGCGCGGTCCCACCTTTGGCCTTGCCTAGGGGGGATGGCCGCCCTGGAACGCTTCTCCGTCTCCCCTTTGGACTTCGTGTTCCCCAGGCAAGTTATTGACTTTGGCTTTTGTCCCGTACAATTCCGAGAATATTGATTTTTTGCCTTTCTGGAACCAAAAACAGAAGAAAACAGGCAACTGGCACTGTGGCAACTTGTTAATAGGTTAGTTCCAGAAAAGATATAAAACCGCCTCAAAGAAAGACAAAGCAAAGCAAAGTAGATACTAAACAAGCATGGAACATCCAAAATTATAGATACGTTTCCGACGTATCAAGCATCCCCAAGCTTAACTCCTGCTCGTCCCCAAGTAGGTATGTGATAAAAAGAATAATTTTTGAGGTGGCATGCATCTTCACAATGAAGATCTAACCATTTTTAAGCATTGAAAGCTGGGATCAAAGAACTCTAAACATGAACATGAAAGATGGAGTTCTAACAGTAAGACAAAGCAACTATTGTTGCAACATGACAAGATACAAACAAATATCATGAATAACATGCATTGGAAAACATTTGTTTGTTTCACATACAGAAAACATAGCATAGTGGCAATCAGCTTGTCCCTCATAGAGTAGCAAATAGATGCATAGGACACCTTCAAAGTTCACAAGGGTGCCTAGAAACAAGTAGCACAAGAACAAGTAATATCACAATATGCATCAATCAATAAGTTTTGGGACACTGCACATAGAACTAAGAATGACAACTATGCTCTCTTAATGGTGCCTAAAGGTAGAAGGTGGAGAGTCAATAGTGGTGGAAGAAAGGCCTTTTTGTAAAGGAAGCAGGGATTTCAAGTTACAAAAGGAGCTTCCAAAAATTATGGTACTTGTTAGCTTTCATCCCTCATTGCCCCTATCATAAGAATCTTGAAGTGATTAAGGTTAAAGTGAACAAACTATGGAGTATATGCTTGACAAAGTATAAGTTGGAAATCTCAAGTCCCTTGAATATGAGGGCCACACCTCATGCTACTCAACTTCAGTCACTTGTAAGTTCTTGTCATTGTAAGTATTTGCATATCATAGAGAACCGCCGACGGGGTACCCCTTGCACATGGTACATGAGCTTTTCCATAACCAAAATGACAACGCAAGCCGACAATGAGCATCTCAGCGATCTTTTTATTTACTATATGCATAGCTTTTTATTGAGGATGCTTCATAGATAGCTCACTATGGTGATGCTGCAAGTTTCCACCATGATTAGGCATGGCTTAGGCTAGCGGCCTAGGTGTTTCTCTAACACAGAATACAAACTCCATGGACTTACAAGCTCCCTCTTTATTTCACACCGGTGACATCCATAAACAAAAGAGCATGATATACTGAGTACAAAGTACAAGTGCAATGTTGAAAATGTTCCCCATGACAGCACGATTCTGCTAATTCCAACGTATAAGTGCAAGCATATACAACATAGACGACACAATGGTTCAAGTTTATTAGGGGCAAAGAATATAAAGTGTGCCATCAAGGTTGTGAGGGCTTTAATCACGAAGTTTTCACATAACAAAAATAGTTTTTAATTGGAAGATAGCTGAAAACAAGAATATACTTGGAATGGTGTAACACACCATGCATAGGAGTTTATAGTGGACACTTTGTAAAAACTTGGTTTCTTGGGCGTTGGAAGCATGAGTTGAGATTACTCATACAAGTGGAGGCTAGCAAAAGACTGGGAGCAACCAAATAAGAGAGCAATATTGGCCATAATCATGCAGAGCGACAAAACATTACTAATCAAAGAATAGAGTGGTACTACAAGTCAAGGACTAAATGATCATAGAGGCTATGGTGACTTGTCATAGTCATAACATGGTGTGAGCATGTGCCAAGTCAACCCAAACAAATCATCAAAGGAGAATACCACAATACTATGCTTTTGCATGCTAAAACAACGCATAATTTCTTTAAGGCACACAAAGAAATCCCAATGACTTGGAGCAGGCCATGCTACATCAATGATAACTAAGCATAAGGTCAAAACAACACCTAGCATGGCATGATAAAGTCTAAGTCACGGTCAATGCAAGCTCCTCTTGCACTTTCAAGCAAGAACTTTCTACTCCTTTCCAACACCAAGCAACTTATTTGCAACAAAACACAGCGAAAGCGGGGGTACAAACTACTTAGCAAACTAAACAACAAAGCAAAGCAAACTAAAACTAAGACGCTCCAAGAACAACACAACTGTGCATGAAACAATAAAAACGAAGTGTCTAGATAGACCTGAGCTTTTTATTAATGAAGAAGGGGATGCCTTGGGCATCCCCAAGATTTTACGCTTGTACCTCTTGGATATTTCTTTGGGTGACACCATGGTGGCATTCCCAAGCTTGAGCTTTTGTCCATTCTTCATCTCATTACATCATTCTCTCTCTTCACCTGAAATTTTTCCTTCACACAATCTTCATTAGCAACATTAGTGTATTCAAAAGATATTAGACCTCTGCCAAAGCTTTGGAACAACAAGACTTTTCACTAAAAACACAAGCTACTATAGTAAATCCTTCAAAAAGCTCGATTCCCCAAAAGAGAACTCAAAAAGGAATCAATAAGAAGCAAATGCAAATAATGGCAGAAATCTGTCAAAACAGACCAGCAGGTAGAAACCGATTTTTTCGAAAATCTTCTATCGCTCAAATCAAAAAGTGTTGAACTAATGAAAGTTAGCTAACATACTGGGTGATTTATTCGTAAATTATTAGCTCAATCTGAGTTACAGAGACTTCTCACGAATGTTTATGGTGGAGGATAGAAATCTGTTTTGGGACAACAACTCCCCAAATCTTACTTCCCTCTTTATTAGAGGTCATTCTTGGCACAAAAAGTAAACAAAAAGGATAAGGAGAGGTCATTACTGAAGTAATAACTTCCAAGACTCAAGGAAACTCTTGGGTTATCTCCCAACAAGTACTTTTCTTTAACGCCTTTAAGTTAGGCACAAGAAGCAAGAAGAATCAAGTATTTTCAAATGATGAGGCATTAACATCAAACCTTGCTTTTAAAGGAGGAGCAAAAAGCAACTTCTCTCTCCTCATAGGGAAGTGTTCAATACCTTTCTTGAATGGAAAATGATATTTAATGGTGCCTTCTTTCATATCAATGATGGCACCAAAAGTTCTAAGAAAAGATCTTCCCAAAGTAATAGGACAAGAAGCATTGTATTCAACATCCAAAACATAGAAATCCACAGGGGCATAAACATTGTTAACCATAATGAGAACATCATTAATACTCCCCATGAGTTTCTTCTTAGCATTATCATTGAGTGGGACATCCAAATAACAATCTTCCAAAGGTGGCAAATCAAGCATTTCATAAATCTTCCTAGGCATAATAAAGACACTGGAACCAAGGTCACATGAAGCGTTGAGATCAAAGTCATTCACTTGCATATTAATAATGGGTTCCCAACTATCTTGTACTTTCCTAAGAATAGAAGTTTTGTGTTTTAACTTCTCTTCCTTAATCTTAACAAGAGCATCTGTAATGTGTTTGGTGAAAGCAACATGCATATCACTAGCATCAGGACTTCTAGCAAGCTTTTGTAGGAACATAATCACTTCAGAAATATTGCAACCATCAATATCAAAATCAAACTTAGCATCACTAGTAGTAGGCTCAATAGGCTTAGGCATAGTAGGAGGAGGAATAGGGACTACTTGTGGTTTAGTGGCGATGGTGCACACACTATTGTTTCTATCAATTTCAGCTTCCCTTTCCCACCTAGCATGAAGTTGAGCTAACATCCTAACATTTTCATCAATAGTAACTTGTATGGCATGAGTAGCAGCAAAGGTACTTTTCATGGTTTCAGGTTTAGCAGCCATTTTATTAATCAAGGAAGACTGAGCTTCAGACAAAGAGGATATATTTTTCTCAAAATTTAAAAGCTTTTCCTCTATAGTATTATTGAAAGTTGTTTGTTTACTAATAAAGTCTTTGAGAATGACTTCAAGTTCAGAGGGGGAACCTCTAGCATTGTTGTAAGAGCTTCCATAGGAATTGCCATTATTAGTAGGATAAGGTCTATAATTACCATAAGTATTGTTGCCAAAATTGTTGTTTCTAATGAAGTTCACATCAACTTGCTCTTCTTGAGCAACCAAAGAGTCTAAGGGAACACTTTTAGGATCTAAAGGAGCTTTCCCATTAACAAGCATAGCCATAATAACATCAATCTTATCACTCAAAGAGGAAGTTTCCTCAACAAAATTTACCTTCTTACCATATGGAGCTCTCTCAGTGTGCCATTCAGAGTAGTTAACCATCATATTATCAAGGAACTTTGTTGCAACACCCAAAGTGAGGCCCATAAAGGTACCTCCAACATCTGAATCCAATAGGTTTCTTGAGGAGAAGTTCAAACCTGCATAAAAAGTCTGGACAATCATCCAAGCAATGAGTCCATGAGTGGGACAATTCTTAACCAAAGATTTCATTCTTTCCCAAGCCTGAGCAACATGTTCATTATCAAGTTGTTTAAATTTCATAATGTCACTTCTCATAGATATAATCTTAGCAGGAGGATAGTATTTTCCAATAAAAGCATCTTTGCACTTAGTCCTGGAATCAATACTATTTCTAGGCAAGGATAGCAACCATTCTTTAGCTTTTCCTCTCAAGGAGAAAGGAAAAAAGCTTGAGCTTAATAATATCTCCATCTACATCCTTATACTTTTGCATCTCACAAAGTTCAACAAAGCTATTGAGATGGGCAGCAGGATCATCAGAACTAGCACCAGAAAATTGCTCTCTCATCACAAGATTTAACAAAGCAGGATTAATTTCATAAAAGGTAGCATCAGGAGCAGGGGAGCAATAGGAGTGCTTAGGAAATCATTGTTGTTGGTGCTAGTGAAGTCACACAACTTGGTGTTCTCAGCAGAGTTCATTTTGGCAAAGGTGGGCAAGCCAAAAACAGCAACATCAGTAGCTAGAGCAGGAACTAATTTTTTTGTGTTTTTGAATAAAGAAAGCAAACCAAACTAAACTAATTTTTTTAGGTTTTTTGGAAAGAGGTAAACAAAACCAAGCAAAAGAAACAAAGCAAACTAAAAACAAAGTAAAGATAAAGGAAGTGGAGGACTCCCCTTGAGAAGACGTCCTTATCCTCCCCGACAACAGCGCCAGAAAGTCTGTTGGTAGCTGGTGCTTAACGGGGAGGAAAAGGTTGAAGATGTTCTATATATGTCCCCGGCAACGGTGCCAGAAAGTCTTGCTGGTGCTCGACGTGATGCACTTTGTTGGAAACCCCAAGAACAAGGTGTGAAGAGCACAACAGCAAGTTTCCCTCAGTAGAGACCGAGGTTATCGAACTAGAAGGAGAAAGGAAACGTCACACAGGTGTTGCAAACAATGTGGAGACCCGCACAACACAAACTCAAGACTTTGTCCCAACGAATCAGTGAGGTTGTCAAGCTCACCGGTTTGCTGTAACAAAGGATTAACTGTATGGTGTGGAAGGTAATGGTTTGCAGCAAATAAACAAGTAACAGTGTAAGATGTATCAATGGTAAAGATTGGACCGGGGTCCATAGTTCACTAGAGGTGCTCTCCTTAGATAAACAACATGGCATGAAGGGTAAACAAATTACAACATGGCAATTGACAGGAACTGAGGAAGGCATAACAATGCAATACTAGTCAGAAAGATCCTATGAGATTCGATTGGGCAATACACCAAGATACATAGACCGCCATCCAACTGCATCTATGACTAGAAGTCCACCTTCAGGTTATCATCCGAACCCCCTCTAGTATTAAGTTGCAAGCAACAGACAACTGCTTTAAGCAAAGTGTGTAAGGTAAACAGTCCACATGTTCCATGAACTAGAGACCGTTGTTTTCTCCCTAGTATCAACATCACATCTACAACCGAAGAGATTTCTGTCACTTCCCTTGGAAACTAGAGGCATGAACCCACTATCGAGAATAAATACTCCCTCTTGGAGTCACTAGCAACTACTTGGCCAAGATATCCACTAACAATGGAGATCATGCAAGATCACAAACAACACAGACATGATATAATCATAAAGACAAAACCATTAACCAAACTAACATAATAATCTCAATATCCATCGGATCCCTACAAACACAACATGTATGATTACAAATAGATTAGATCTTGATCATGAATGGAGCTCACAATATCTATACATGAATGCACAAAGGCGGAGATACAACCATCTAGCTACTACATGGACCCATAGTCCAAGGTGGAACTACTCATGCATCATACCGGAGAAGAAGGCCTCTGGGATGATCTCCCCTCCGGCAGGGTGCCAGGAAGAACTTTAGATCCCCCCCGATCTAGGGACGATGGTGGCGGTGGCTACAGATGGTTTCGTGGAGATTTGACTGGGTACTTAGGGTTTAGGCATCAGGGGCTTCTTATAGGCCAAGGGGGAGGCCAAGGAGGCGACTAGGGGGGCCACACCCTGCCTAGGCGTGGGCCCACCCCTGGCCACGCCTAAGGGGGGTGGCCGCCCTGGCACTCTTCTCCGTCTCCCCTCTGGACTTCATGTTCCCTACGGAAAGTTATTGACTTTGGCTTTTGTCCAGTCCAATTCCGAGAATATTGATTTTCTGCCTTTCTAGAACCAAAAACAGAAGAAAACAGGCAACTGACACTGTGGCAACTTGTTAATAGGTTAGTTCCAGAAAAGATATAAAAACACCTCAAAGAAAGACAAAGCAAAGCAAAGTAGATACTAAACAAGCATGGAACATCAAAAATATAGATACGTTTCTGACGTATCAGATCCCAGGAACTCGTCACCGCTATGACTGTGGTCTGCCACGTCGACCACGTCCGCTGCGTGACCCGCTACCGCGTCAACTTATCCATGGCAACAACCAACTAAGCTAAGTTTCCCTCTACTTAGAGATGATTTCCTTTTTTAACTCAGCACTCGAAACACTCGAGGGTTGTGACCTCTTCGAGTACCTCATACGCGACAGCCCGAGTAACTGATTCTGCCTGATCGTCGAATCCTTGAACTCCGAGTGCCTCGGCAAGGTACTGAGACTAAGGGTAATCAGGCTAATGAAAAGGCCTAGCAAACAGTGCAAAAATGTTGACTCGATTGGCACTAGAATTTTACTTTACAATTCGAAAGGCAACTATTTTTTACAATATAAAGTACTTCACAATTCTTCATGTTTTTCTGCAGCCTACAAGGTCATCGACTGCCTCAAGCTATTCTATCGGGTCCTCCAACATGAGTTGACAAAATAACTGGCTACGCCATAAAGATCAAGACCCGAGTCGAGTCACTCCTTAGATGGTTGCATCTCTTGATGCTACAAAGACGCGATGGTGGCCACACACCCGACAGATGCAACACTGGTTGCGCACCCGATAGAAGCAACAACGTCGACTTCATCTGAAACATCGAGTCCTTCTGGCTAAACGTCGCGCGACTCTGCTACGTTGACTCTTGGATCCTTATGCATGAGACGCTGACTCGATTATCTTCCGGGTCAGTGATTTCTTCTCGCATGAGTCTCCACTCGAGTCTGCGACTCAACCAGACACTCGGGGGATACTCCTATCTGGAGCGCTTGTCGCACACCTGATGTACTTCCGGGTCAGCGATACGCGCACGAGATTATAGACTACAACTGCATGATACAATACTCGAGTCTCTGCCCGAGTCTACGACTCTGCCAGACACTCGGGGGCTACTCCAAATTGGAGCGCTGGTCGCGCACATACAAGATCTTCGAGTGGCACGCTCAGATTCCTTACTCGAATCAACGATTTGATTGAGGACTCGGGGGCTACTCCCACAGGGAGCGCTAGTCGCGCATTTGAAAAAGTGTCGACATCGATGGCATTTGCAAGATCATCTGAAGAACTTCTGGATCGCCGTAACGCGCAACTTACAACTATAAGTTTCTGCTTGAGTCTACGACTCAAACAGACACTTGGGGGATACTCCCATAGGGAGCACTATTCGCGCACCATATAGTACATTGTGTTGACTACGTCCATAATGCTGTCCTTTACAACAATCGAACAAATTTAGATGACCCGATGAACTTTCGGGTGAAGTTCTTCACACTCGATACAACTTTTGACTCCGACATCCAGATGCAAGGTTCAAGAAAACTAAGTCTCCACCCGAATCTACATTTTGGATGGACACTTTGGGGATACTGACATGGATATTCCCTACGGGTACCCGATGTTAGCATACCTGGTCCAACCGACGGAAGGCCCACTCGACGACCTGCCAGGTTCCATGACGCCTATGATGTTTCGGATGCTATGAAGCCCATTGGACACGGAGTCCCAAGTTCACAATACAAGGAGAGCTCAAGACTAGAGTTTGAATACAACTTGTAACCAACTCGTATCAGTACCTGAGACCTAGCCTCCCCATATATAAAGGCTAGGAGGGTCCAACGAAGGGGGCATGATACAATAGACTAGACCACAACAGATCTACATATCTATCTCTTCCAACATCATATACGCACCTCACGCCAAATTGCATCTGCGCACCCCTTTAACTTTAGGTTCCGCTGTAATCAAGAGCAGACAAGCAGGAGTAGGGTTTTCCCTCCGGGGGTCTGAACCTAGGTAAATCTCATGTCCTGTGTCGCTTTTCTGTTAACCGTTCCGCGACTTCCAGCATCCCCATCTTCTCCAAAACCCAAGTCCATAAGAATGGGCATTGACAAAATCAACCCTCATCACCAGGATCCCTAGGACCCGGTGGAGTTCCTCGGCCAGAGGGTGGTCGAGCTCACCTTCGTGGCAGAGATGGAGGAGGTGGAGCAAAGGCGCCAACGCGGATACGATGGCCAGGGCAGCATCCACCACCAGCCGAGCGATAACGCCCTCTACCGCTACTTCAGCATGTAGTTTATGTTCATGTTTTATTGTATATTCTTAGGGTTCGTAAAAACTCGCCGTGTTTGCATGAAGCTTGCCCGTCTATGTTCAAATTCTGGCCAACTTGATTTTTTTTAAATATCTTCTAGGGGTTGCGACTGCACCCCCTCCCCCACCCACCCTACCCCCAAGCCAAAACCATGCAGACGCCCCATATATGGTCTAAAATTGGGTCTCTGTGGTAAGATACAAGTGGAGACCGTTTCACTCGCTCGCTCGCCCCCCGTGGGAAACGAGCAAGCCTCAACCTCCCTCCTCTCTAGACCCCCTCCTCCCCTTCCGCCGCCGCCGGCGAGGGCCGCCGGGCAAAGCCTGGGCGGTGCCAGCGGCGGCGACACAACTTTTTCTCGCGTGCACTTAGGGAGGCGCGGGGTCTCCCATTCGGCAGCGGTGTGGTGAGCTCGTGGTGGTGTGGGCCTATAAGCCCAGATCTAGGCCGGTATGGGCCCGATCTAGGTTGGGCGGGCCCTGGCCTGAGCGTGGCTACACTGTTCCCTTTCCGGACGAGCCTTGCAATCTCGCTACAGTTTTGCACGGCGACTGTTCTGGCTATGGCGTTGTGGCGATTCCATGGTGACGGTGAGAGCCCCAGGTGTAGCTGTTCTTCCCCTATGATGGTTTGTACATGGCGGCCCTGCGATGCGCGCACGGGTGTGGGTGTTCCGGCGATGACACGGCGCCGATGGCTGGAGTTGGCGACTTGACGACGATCTGGCCGGTCTGGCGCTCCATGCCTAGGTGCGGCCACCCACTATCCTTGTCCGTTATCCCCAGCTCCAAGTGCAATGTTGCTGCTGCTCTGGTTGGGTTGATTTGAGCCCGACGCCTTCTTGGCATGGCGGCTTGAGGCGCCCATGTGGCGCTGGCGGTGGGGTGGGTGTTGGTTGGCCGACGATACATCTCCGAGGTGGTTTTGCGCTATCCTACGAGCGACTCCTCCCATGTCAGCACCTGGGATGCTTGCGTCTCGGTGTTGCACCCTTAGGCGGCTTGTCCCCTTGTGGGAATGGTTGCCCCTAATCCAGCGCGCTAAATGTGCTGCCAATAGAGTGGGAAGGAGCCAACTCGGTAGCTCCGAGAGCGGAACGAACAATGTTCGGTTGCGATGGGAGGCCACCATTCTCCGGGCGAAAGATCTGCCTTTCAAGGACGGTGACGATGACGCCTAAGGGCGCCTTTCCTCTAAGGCGTCACTGAGGAGTTTCAGCACCCTAATTTTTGATGTTCTGATACGCCCAGTTTGCATCACCATTCTATATCATAATTTACCTCCATTCATTGATATATGTATTATTATGAGGTAATACTTTTGTGTTTTCATATATTTATGCATGTTGGATGATTCTTGGAGGATGAACTGCCAGAGTCTGGATTCTGATGGAAAAAGAGGTGTTTTGATGCAATTTCGCGAAGATCAGAAAAATACCAGAAAAATATGGGAAAATAATGTTTTCCCAGAAGACGGAGGAAGCCATAAGAAGGAGCAAAGAGGGGCCGCAGGGGGCCCACACCCCCTAGGCGCGGGCCCCCCTGGGCCATGCCTAGCGCAGGTGTGGCCACCTGCCCGGCTCCCGACTCCGCCCCTTCGCCTATATCTTCCCTATGGAACCCTAACACCGAGGGAGCAACCACTGATAGATTTCTGCCGCCTCTGCGGGGTGGAGAACACCGAGAGATAAAGATCTCTCTGGCAGATAGATTTCTGCCGGGGGAATTCCTTCCCAAAGAGGGAAGATCGTCGCCATAAACACCATCATCAAGCTAGGCTTAATCGGGATCATCATCCACACCATCATATCCACCAGCACCATCATCATTACTCTATCCCGCTGTAACAATTGTGTTGGATATTGCTTTAGTTCATTAGGGGAAACCTTTGCACAAGGGAGCGTAGGATCTCAGAGGTTAAGGCTATGGTTAGATTTATATCTTAATTACTTTCCTGTAGTTACGGATGTTTGCAGGGGGTTTAATCACAAGTATGTATTAGTACAAGTAAGGTCGGTATGTTATCACAGGTTCATCCACACAACACTTACAACACCAGAGAAGAGTACTCAGCTATTTGAAGCGAAAGCACTTGACCGAATTCCTATGTGTCCTTGAGAACGTTTGGTCCTTATAAGTATTTCCACCGGCTTGTCCTTTGCTAAGAAAGGATTGGGCCACTTGCTCCGTTTGTTCGTTGTCTTTATTACTTGCTCTTTGTTTTGTTGCCTTATCAAAAAACCACTAAAAATCCATTTGCTAAGTATTTACAGAGAGTTCCCGCTCCAACCACTGTCCATCACCTTCTGCTCCTCGTTGGGATCGACACTCCTATTTATCGAAAGTACTGCGATACACCCCCTATACTTGTGGGTCATCAAGACTATTTTCTGGCGCCGTTGCCGGGGAGTGAAGCGCTATTGAAGAGTGGAACTGTAACATCCTAGGATTAGAACCTAGAATTATAGAGGACACATGTTTATGCATTGCATTCATGCATAAGAAAATCCGGAGAATTTTCGCACAAAACAAAAAGACCTATCGAGGGATCAAGGTCTCTCTTGTTCTAAAGGAAGCAATAGAGCAAGTGCGACGGATTTTGACATGACCTCTACTGAATGTTCATGTTTGAGGGAAAACAATTTAAGTTGAATATTCAAATACTTTATTTGAATTCAAAAGTAAATTGAAAAGAATTAACAATAGAATTGAAATAGTAAATTCTTGAATAAACAAATAGATATCATCATATTCACCATACATTTGAATTATACAAGAATTTGGAATTATTATTTCAAAAACAATAAATATTACATAATATTTAATAATACAAGTGTATAAGAGGTACAACAATTAGTAACTAGTACAATTTATAAAAGAAATAAAATAAAACATTTACTTTGTTATAATTAGAATAATCCAAAGTTTACAAAATGGATAAAGAAAATTACAAGTACTAAGAATAAAAAGAATTTCTTTATTACAATTATATTAAAAATTACAATGCTTTCCACCTCACCAAAATAAATAAATAAAAGGGTAAATTACAAAATAATAAAGTAAAACCCTAAAACTATTTCTAAACTCAAATTCCTATTCATCTCTGGTATCTTCTTTTCTTCATATTCCTTTGTCCCTGCAAAACAGAACAAAAGACAACAAAACAAAAGAAAAAGAAAGAAAATAAAGAGAATTGTTTAGGTGAATGCTACTCTCAGACTGGCAATGTGATGCATTGCTGAACACATCATTGAGTATTTCTTTAAAAAGGGGCCAAAGAGTACTATCTGTTCTTATTCTGGAATATTGCCTCAGACTAGTGCATCATAGGCTGGTGCAGGGGAAAGTTTCACCAAGGACAGGTAGGTGGAAAAGAGATGATATTCAAACCAGCCGAGCACATCCACAAAGGATCAGCTTCTAGACTAGGAAATATCTGGCAATGGGACAAAACCCTGGAACAGGCAGGCAGCTTACACACACAGCTGCATGTGATGTGATGTCGATCAAGCAAGGGAAGTGACCAATATAGAAAGAGCAACTGCAGCCACTACTGGGAGATGTGCTGCTCACACATTCATTCTCTCCCAGGACAGCACAAGCTAAATCAACTCAAAACACAAGACCACATCACATATAACTCTAGCTTTGGATCTCAGCTAAACAAACCAACCACACCACTAGCCAGATTCCATCTCATCCTTAACTCTGGTTGCTCCCTAAAGCCATCCAAGAGATAGAAAAAGAGGAAAATCAAGGTTAGGCAGCAGCTTCAGTAAAAGAAGGAGCAGACCAACAAGGAGGATAAGTAATTAGGAAGGAGAAAGCTAGTTGTAGCAGATCAAGAAGCTCAAGTTTCAGTGAAGCAAGCTACAGAAGAGCAGCAGGTAGAGATCCAGTAGGAGCATACCTCAGCTCATGCATCATATAATTCTGTTGTTTGCACCAATAGAATTAAGGGGAATAAGGGTTGCTACAAATCAATCTCTATTCAACCACCCTGCAACTGGATTAGGAGAATAGTTTTTCCTCTCAGAGCTGCATAATTTTTTTATCCAGGTTCATCCTAAGGTTTTCCTTACCACATCATAATATTTGTTCTTATCAAGGAAAATCCTCAGACTCTTGCATCATAGGCCAGGCCTTGAGATCAAGCACAAAATCTGTTCTTATTAAAAAGAAAGTCTCAGACTATGCATCATACACCAAGTTGGTGCTTTCTAGTTTAAAACTAGATAAAAGCAGATCTACTGATGAGCTACTACAGGGCACATGCCAAATCATGGTAGCACCTCTATAGCAGTTCTAGCCTTTATCAGCTTACAAACACAATACAACAACTATCAATAATCATTTAAATCATTTTCCTAGACACCTTTGGTTAGGAATCATTCTAAGAGAATATGTACAATAAGGGACCAAGATCATTACTGAACCATAGGTTCAGTTCATCATATAAACAAAAGTTCCACACCTAGAGACAAACATCTGGTTATTCAAACAATAAACAAGCACACTTTACATTTGACAACACAATTTGTCTAAAATATTGAAAGCATATGATGAGATAGTCAATGATCATCCAAACCAAGTAGCATAGATGCTAAGCAAATTACCTGAAGCATTACATCATTCAGTTATGACAAATAGGAGTATCTACCTCCATCATCACAACAATTAGAGACTAACTAGAACCTCTACATTACTATCAGATGTTTACAACTAATATAGTACATATTCAGAAAAGAAACACAATCTGAGTCATTGAAGGAAGAGTTCAGTTAAGCATGTATGTACACAAAAGTGTAGTAGTACAAGGTGTTCAGGATCCTAACACTGAATTCCATAAGTCTAGAAGTGAACCAATGGTTCAGAGAGGAACTTTGTTTAAATTAAATTCAAGTAAACACCTGTAAACTCATCACAGGCCATGGAAAATACAAACTTAAGCATATCACATCACATATCAGTAGATCATCAAACATTTTCAACAAGAATGTGCTTGGGATAAACCTAGCTCTATACTTAGCACTAGAGTTCATTTATAAGGAACTAGGCCACGGTTTTAGTTCCTAGACTAGTTAAATTATAATGACTAAATCATCACTACTAGGAAACTAGCTATAGATAGACATACCTTCTGTGGCGCATGGTTCTTACCATGCTCCACAAAAGTTATCCAGTGGCGCATCCGGAGCAGTGCGCCACAGAACCACCAAACTTCTGTGGCGCATCATACGGAGTGATGCGCCACAGAAGTATGGTGGGACCCGCACCAGCGGTTGGACCATGAATATTCTGTGGCGCATCACTCCGTATGCGCCACTGAAGTTTGGTGGGACCCACAGCAGGCGGGGTATGACCGTGCTCTGACCAAACTTCTGTGGCGCATACAAGATGATGCGCCACAGAAGTTTATATCTTCTGTGGCGCATATCATCATATGCGCCACAGAACATTTATGTGGGCCCCACACTCTGGACACCCATGTACAAGCTTCTGTGGCGCATTTGTGCATATGCGCCACAGAAGAACAAACTTCTGTGGCGCATTCCTCCAATATGCGCCACAGAATGTTTCGTGTTTCCTAGAAACAAACTTCTCTTGTGATTTTACCAACTAGTAGTGGAATAGGTAGAATATACTAGACAATCTAGTAGATAGACACGTGCAGTGGCATACATCGTTGCAAAATGCACATGCGCGTAGCCTTGAACAGCAAAACAACAATGCCATACATCATTGCAAATACACAAACTACAACATTGCAAATCCCTTCACAGAGCTGGTGGGGGCGATGGCGGTGGAAGATGCCAAACCTCCCTGTTCACGCGCGCCTGTAGCCTGCGGACGTGGTCCTCCATGGACACGTTGGGGTCGAGCACCGCCCGCCACCCGATTGGTTCCGCCATGCGCGCCCTCTCCTCCGAAGACGCGAGCACGGCGTACAACCTCATGGCCTTGTTGTAGAGGGCCTCGTGCTGCAGTCTGGCCTCCTCCTCGATTAGGTTGACCTCTGAATCCCGCGGCGGCTGACTCCGAGCACTGCCCCTCGACCTCGCCCCTCCACGCGAGCGGGCTGTGCTCTCCAGCGAGTCTTCCGACGAGTTGTGGGAAGAAGACATGAGGGGCATGTATGTTGCTTTGGACAGGGAGTGTGGTATATATATAGAGGGGTGTCATTAAAGCAGCTCTATCTGCCACCTTTATTTGGTGCAGATTTGCCCTCAGTGTTCTGTGGCGCATGGGACAACTATGCGCCATAGAAGTTTAACCTTCTGTGGCGCATAACCACAACATGCACCACAGAACACTGAGTGCCAGTGCCCATAGTGTCTGGCCCACTGCACCCTATGGCCCACAGTGTCTGGCCCACCGCACCCTATGGCCCACAGTGTCTGGACACTGGCCAAGGTTCTGTGGCGTATATATGCGCCATGCGCCACAGAACATTGAGTCACGGGGCCCACATGGCCCACTGCACCCTATGGCCAAGGTTCTGTGGCGCATGCACCCAGTATGCACCACAGAAGATTGAACTTCTATGGCGCATACTGCCTGTATGCGCCACAGAATCCTTCGACCAGATCTGCACAAAGGTGGCAGCTTTGCACCCGTCTATCTACCACCATCCATTTCACATCCTTCTTCCCCTCCTCCCAGCTCGTCTTCCTCCTCTCTCCCACCCCATTGTGTCTATACTTTTCTACATTTTGTTGTATTTAAACCTACTATAGTTGATAGATTGGTTAGGGAAAGCCTTTCTCCAACTAGTAGATCTAAAACACACCTACTTTTCTCCTCCACATCTCTATTTGTGTACTATTATCTCTCTATAGATCTATTGATCCACACTCTCTCACATCGCGCTCTCGACTCGGTATTCAATCTACCCGGTGAGTAATTGGCCATGAATATGCATGTTTTGTAGGTGTAAAGCTTGTCGCGCGGGCGGTGTGTATATGCAATGCATGCATGGCGCGAAGATGATGTTTGTGCATGAAGCTTGTGTGGTGCATGAATGCTTGCATGGGAAGAAGATTCTTGTTTTTGCTTGTCTCTGTCCCGGTGTGGTGCATGGATGTTTGCCGAAATGTTGATTCATTTCCATTTCGGAATTTTTTTTGCACCACCCATATGTCCTACTTTTAGGAAAGGTCATGCTGAATTTTTCCGGCGACGACCATGCATGTGTGTTTTGTGTGTGCATAAGGTGTTGTTTCTAATTAACCTACTCTCTGTCTTTTTCTCTATATGTGCATACCACGCAGGCTACCATGGTCGTCAGCATGAGCGAAGGTCGAGTTACAAGGTATAAAAAAGACGCCAAGGCGGACATGATTCGGAACAACAAGACCCAGATAAGATGTCCATGTCGAACATGCAAACTCCATCGCTGGATCGACCCTGATTCTGGACAATTGGAGGATCACCTGCTCAGGCGTGGTTTCATGCGCGACGACTTCGATGAGGAGCTGGCAGTAAATGGTGTTGGTCATCATGAAGACTTGGGCGGGCGAGAAGACGAAGAGTCTCCCGACGGGCATGGTCATGATGACGAAGAATATACCGGTGATGGGCATGATCATCATGACAAAGAAGGAGATTTTGACGGGCATGACCATCATGAAGAAGGAGAAGAAGCGAACACCCAGACCCTGCTAACTTCGGTGTTAAGGGACCCTCATGTTCAGGAACTGCTTCTCAAGGAGACGAGCAACGCCAAAGCTGCAGCCAGAGAGAAAGCCAAGCTGGCGCAAATGGAGTTAGATGGGATGACTCCATTGTATCCTGGGTGTCGGCCCGAGGATACACGCCTGAGTGTAACGCTCAAGGATCTAGAGATGAAGGCGGAACACAAATGGACCGACGTGATCTTCAATGCTAACATGGAATTATGGCACGATCGTCTTCCTAACGGGAACACATTGCCAACAAGTATAGAGGAGGCCAAGAAAATCATGTGCCCTCTCGACCTACCGCACGTTAAATACCACACATGTATCAATGATTACGCACTTTATCGTAACAAGTACACGGAGAGAACCACATGTCCGGTGTGCGGACATGGACGGTAAAAGAGAGGGAACAAGAAAGTTCCTCGAAAAGTGGTATGGTACTTTCCTATCACTCCCCGTCTACAGAGATATTTCGTAGATCGTAAGGAAGCAAAGCTAATGCAATGGCACGCGGAAAGGGAGAAACCCGAAGATGATCCAGAGAAGGGCAAGATCCTAACACACCCTTCAGACGCTAGCCACTGGAATGCATTGGACATCGAGTTCGAAGAGTTCGGGGGCGATGCAAGGAACGTCAGGCTGGGTATGAGCACCGATGGACTCAATCCTTTTGGCAACCAGAGTAGCATACATAGCACCTGGCCCGTGTTTGTATGGCCATACAACATCCCTACGTGGCTCTGCACAAAGCAAAGGTACGTACACATGAGCATTCTTATTTAGGGGCCAAAACAGCCAGGTGTTGATATGCATCTTTATCTCGGGCTGTTGAAAGAGGAGTTAGCCACGTTGTGGGAGATGCCAGCCCATACGTGGGATGCCTACACTAAAGAATATTTCCCTCTGAGAGTCGCGTTGCTCACGACGATGTAGGACTATCCTGGTTACGCATATGTATCAGCCCAGGTGAAGCACGGACACAATGCATGTGTCAAGTGCATGGATAAGACCCCGCATCTCCAGCTACCCAAGGATCCCGGGTCTTCGAAAACCGTGTTCCAAGGGACTCGAAAGTGGCTTCGCATGGATCACCCGTGGAGAAAACGCGGTGACCTGTTCAATGGTAAAGACGAGCTCGAAAGAGCCCCGCGTACAAGGAGCGGCGAAGAAATCGAGGTGCTTCTGAATAATTGGGATGAGTGCCCAGCGCCAGGAAAGAAGCGACCAAGGACAAAGCCGCTTCTGGGTGTATGGAAAGCGAGGTCTGTTTTCTGGGACCTGCCGTACTGGAATGTCCTACACACGCCCCATAGCCTCGATGTAATGCACATCACGAAGAACGTTACCGAGAGTCTGCTTGGCACTCTCCTCAACATGCCGGAGAGGACCAAGGATGGGCCGAAAGCAAGAAATGAACTGAAATTGCTTGGCATCAAGAAGGAGCTTCAGTACCCTGATAGTGATGATGATGACGATCAAACGGAAGGGACTTAGAGTCGCCGCAAAAGGGTTAAGAAGAATGAGGTGGTTGTGCTTCGCGCTGCCTGCTTCACTCTGTGTCAGGAGGAGATCGAGCAGTTTTTCAGGTGCCTCCTAGGAGTCAAAGTTCCTCATGGTTACTCGGGCAAGATAAGCAGGTATCTCGACGTAGCGAAGAAGAGGTTCAGCGGTATGAAGTCCCACGACTGTCACGTGATGATGACATAGATACTTCCAGTTGCCATACGAGGGATAATGGACGAGCACGTCCGTGAGACGCTGTTTGGATTGTGCAACTTTTTCGACGTCATCTCTAGGAAGTCGATCGGCATGAAGCAGCTCGACAGGCTACAGGAAGAGATCGTGGTGATACTATGCGAGCTCGAGATTTACTTTCCGCCCGCATTATTCGACATCATGGTGCATCTACTTGTCCATGTCGTGGATGACATCATCCAGCTCGGGCCGGCATTCCTGCACAACATGATGTCGTTTGAAAGGCTGAACGGTGTAATCAAAGGGTTCGTTCGCAACAGGTCCCGTCCAGATGTAAGCATAGCCAAGGGCTTTCTGATCTACGAGTGCATCTTTTTCTGCCAGAACTATCTAACCACCGAGAACGAGGATGTTGGAATACCCACCAAGAAGCACCTCGGCAGGCTCGCTGGGTATGGTCACCGTGAGGGCCACCGCTCACTGCATGTTGGCATTGCTAATCGACGTGCCGACTTTGGCAGGGCACACCGAGTCGCAGTACAACACATTTAATTGGTCAACCCTTGGGTGGAAGAGCACAAAAGCTTAATCGAGCAAGAGTACGTGGACCGGGACCGCCCGAGGAAGAAAGGAGACGTAACAAGAGAACACAACTCCACCTTCACGGGTTGGTTCAAGAAAAGGCTGCTGGACAATCCCCCGCAGACGCCTTCTACGGAAGATCAACAACTCATATTCTCCTTGTCACAGGGCCCAGCGCATAACGTAAAGACCTATTAGTCATACGACATCAACGGTTACAGATTCTACACCGAGGAAAAAGACATGAATAGCGAATATCAAAACTCAGGAGTTACTATGATGTCCTTCGCCGATGACGAGACTACTGTCATGGAAAGATTCTATGGAAGGATCGAGGAGATATGGGAGCTTGACTACTGTGGAGAGACGGTACTGATGTTCCGTGTTAGATGGGCCAAGAACGTCGAAAAAGAAGGCCGATATTTCACCACCTGCGTTATACCAGACGCCAAGTCAGCAAAGAAGGCCTCCACGAAAAATGAGCCGTGGATACTCGCTAGCCAAGTTGATCAATGTTTCTTTATTACCGACCCGTCAAAGCCTAGTCGTGTTTTAGTGAGGAGGGGCAAGAGGAGCATCATCGGAATGGAAGGATCCGCCAACGAGCAAGACTTCGACAAGAATGGCGATTCAAAGATCGAAGAGGAGTTCGACAAGTACTTCAACATGCCTACTACTACTACAGTAAGAAGAAAGACCACACTACCTACTAAAGGTTGTCCGTTCATGAGAAGAAATCTCATGTGCTCGGGCTAAAGTATTCAACTGCGAAGAAAAAAGGCAAGAAGATTATGAAGAGAGGCTAGCTAGCTCGAAATATCACACGACGATGTGTGACCTATTTTGTGTATTAGTTAGAGACTAAAAATATATCGTGATATTCGTGTGGGTATACAAATTCACATGTGTTTGTGACAAGCACAATATATACAATAATCCAGGGAGTGTTTTTTAATAAATATACATGTGTATGTGCTTGGTTTTAAATATATTAGTAACATATAATTTTGAAACAAAGAAAAAAAGTGACCCAGCCAGGATTCGAACCTATCTGGGAAAGGTTTATCTATGCATCATAACCACTAGGCTAATCTGTGTTTGATGTCCAAATACAGCCTCACGGCGGTTTTGACTAAGTGCCAATGTTCTGTGGCGCATATCGCTCGAATGCGCCACAGAAGTTTCAACTTCTGTGGCGCATTCGAGCGATATGCGCCACAGAACATTGGCACTTAGCCAAATAACTGTTCGCCCCTTCCCCTTTTCTTTCCCCAACCTGATACTCTCGCCCCCGACGAACCCTAGCTTACCTATCTCGCGCGCCCCCGACGAACCTGCCGCCGCCTGCCGCCGCTGGAGCCCGTGGAGGAGGAGCCACCTGCCCCGTCGGAGACGGTGGATGAGCCACCTGCTGTCGCCCCTAAGGAGGAGAAGGGCAGCGCACACCAGCCACCCCCGAGGAGGAGAAGGGCGGCGCACACCGCCGTCGACAACCACCTCCCCATCCCGCGCCACCTCGCCGTCCATGCCAGGTGAGCATCTGATTGAGTTCTGAAGATGATGACTTCCCAACTACAATCCCCTCTGCATCCTGTGAAGTTGCAAACTTACAATCAAGATGTATATAATGATCATAATCGTCTAGTAGATTCTTCTCATGAGGAATGTAGATGCTAGAGGACCACGTTATTTTGTTTTCATGTTTAAAGATTTATCTGAACCAGAATTGGTGGGCAAGAGTCAACATTCCTCTGGCCGCCACTAATGTTGCTTTAAGACTTCTGTAGCCTATTATTGCTTGGTAATGAACTATAGAAAGGAAGTATAGGGGGTAGTTTTTGAATTCTGAGAGGAGCCTAGGATGGCAAGCATGAGAATGCAGAGAGGAAAGAAAGGACCAAATGTTACCTTCCCTTTTTTTGGTGTTCTCTCCTCCTCTGTGTTTAGTTCATGTACTCCTAGATCAGCAGTGTCTCTGATCCTCCTTTGGACATGCCCTAAAGTATTTACTGCAGTGAGTGGCGACATATATAATCCCCCATTTTCTCTTTCTGGGTTTTACCACCAGTACTAGTATATCATGAATGGAGGAGCAGCATACATGTTCCTACCATATTATATATTCTCACCAACAGTGGATCAAGTTACGGTTGTCTATCTTCTACCAGGTCAAAGATCCTTTAAAAACATACGGTCAGATTGTGTGCTGTTTCTAAATGACTATACCTCATCTTATCACACAGTCGAACCAAAGAAAATGGTGGCTTCAATAATCAATGCAACACCAACAAACAAAGGCAAGATGCATGAATTTGTGTGTGTGTTTCAGTGTTTGTGTTGGATATGGCAAATGGAGACAGGGCTTGTGTGATGGGCTCCTGGCTGCACGCCCTAACTGTAGAAAGGAAGTATAGGGGTAGTTTCTAAATTCTGAGAGGAGCCTAGGATGGCAAGCATGAGAATGCAGAGAGGAAAGAAAAAGGACCAAATGTTACCTTCCCTTTTTTTGGTGTTCTCTCCTATGTGTTTAGTTCATTTACTGCAGTGAGTGGCGACATATATAATCCCCCATTTGCATCTTCCTATATTATATATTCTCGCCAACAGTGGATCATGACACTTATTGGTAGGAACTTATTACAACCGAGACCCACTTGCATCAATCAGTGCTAATCATGACCTTTGTTACCTTCCGATTTGCAAAAAAAAGGCTTATATTAGTAGCTATTTTAGCTTGCTAAAAAGGCTTATATTATAAAACTGAGGGAACCTGGGAATGTGTCAAGTGACCTGATGATGTGTAGAACCTGGGAATGTGTCAAGTGTAGGTGTTGTGTATAGGTGCTGCTATTGTGTTGTGTATAGGTGCTGCTATTGTATCTGTTTTAAGTACATCCTCTATAGCTGGTACTATGAATGAAATGGTGTTGTAGCTTTGTGTAATTTGCATGATGGGCTGCCAATGCTGTGCTGCTACTATGGTGCTTCGAAACTGACATATAACTTTGATCCTGCCAACTTGTCTATGATGTATATACACTAATGATTTGCAGATAATAAATGATGGTTTTGAATTTGAATCTATGAATCAATGGGATGGTGTTGTAGAGTTTGTTTATTTTGTGAATGAGATGGTGCTGCCAACTTGTTTATGCTTCATTTGAATCTGTGAATGAGATGGTGCTGCAGAGGTTTGTTTATTTTGTGAATGATATGGTGTTGGATGATGATGGATGGTTTCAATGGGGTTATCAATGGGGCTGGGGTGTTTTTTCTTGCAGGGATTTCAATTGACTTGCCCGTTTCTCCTGAAGTGTTGATTCACTTCCGTTTCGGTTGAGAAATGGGCACTCGTAGGTCCAAAGATTAGCAAAGGTCATGCCGAATTTTTCGATCGATATTTGTGCTAACTTTTTGCCTCTTTTTTAGTAATAAAGCGCAAACATTTCGACTAACGACGAGGCCGGTCCTTCTAAAAAAATGAGCGTCGAGGATCTAGTCCGAGAGGCCAACAAGTCGTTCTGGGGGCCGTCCCAAGAGCATGAGGAGGCGGAGGAGATGAGAATGACACCACCACCGACGACCGTCGTAGGAGGTGCTGGGGGCGAGGAAGATCCAGATTATAAGGGGGACGACGACGACGGAACTAGTGAAGGCGGGGAGGAGGGTAACACCACCACGGATGGTGGCGAGCGCACAGATGGTGGTAGCGGCAACCCGGACACCATATAGAAGAAGAAGGATATTAAGGATCGGAAGCCGCAAGTGCTCGCCAACGTCTGTGATGCGTTCATCGAGGTCACAGAAGGTGGCCAACCCATTGCGCCTTCATCGATTGCCTGTGGGTATGGCATGCAACTCGGGTGCATCGTCCAGGAAAGCATGTAGATCAACACGAAGTACATGCGACGTAATCATGCTTTGGTCGAGAACCTCCTTAAGAAGCTTCACAAGCGATACACATTCCTAGATAAGTTCAGAAACCTGGAGAGTAATCAGAACCCGGTGAACAAACTAGCACTGACAAAGATGATCAACGCCTTGAGTAGCTGGAAAACCCGGGTAAAGAACAACATTGACAAAGGTGAAAGCTAGGAGATTATAAGTAGGAAAAATCCGATGCTCGACAAAGAAGAGTTCAAGATATTCAAGGCGGACTTAGATACCACTGCCTCTAAAGCATGGACTGAGTGGGGAAAGACTACGCGAGAGAAGAACATAGGTAACCACCGGCTTGGAAGCGACGGATACAGAGGGAAACAACCCATTTGGGACAAGGAGGACGCCGAGCTTGAACGCCTGGGTAAAGAGAACCCATGGCATAAAATCACAGACCTACAGATCCGACAATTTGTCCGGGCCCGCTACTACCTGGACCCTGTTACAGGGGAGTTCGTCACCGACGACCCGGATGTGAAGGCCTTTGAGGATGAGCTGGTAAGGAATTTACCGTGGATCTCTCATTAAAATAATTAAGCCAAGAATCTAAATGCATGCATGGATTCACCTCTCCTTGTATCTCTGCAGGAGAAGGAATTGAACGCTAGCGAGGACTTGTCGTCCCAAGATTCGGCGGCGGAGCCATGGGACACTGTTTTTAACAGGGCGACGAACACTTACAAGAAGAGGGAGAAGAAGTTGCCGCCAAAATCAGTTGGCCGTGTGTCCGGCTTTGGTACAAGCATGAAGTTTACCGAGTACTACAAAGAGGACGCAAAGAAGAGGAGGGAGAGGAAGAACCAGTCGGCGGCAGTAAGTACACCATTCCAAAATGATCTATTGCAAATTATTGATGCATAGCATCCATACCAAAACACCTATCAACCACTTAATCAAATCTAGGTCTAACTAAAATCTCAATAACCAGCAATACCTCAGATACAGGACCAATAGGACTAACTGAATCAATTAATTGAGGTGTATCCATGAACATGAGCTTAAACTAAAGGGGAAATTTGAGACTTACCTCACTGTAGTCGATGGAGGAGGAGGAGGAGGAAGTTGCAGCCGACCTCCTCACCAAGGTGGGGGAGGCTACGGTCAGCCATAGCAGCAGTAGCATATGGTGGTCGGGGTCATGCCGTCGTGGTGAGGGGGGAACCTTGGAGGATTGTCCAGTGGGACAACGCCGGCCAGCGGCAAAACTGAGAGCCGCCCGCAATGGTCGGAAAGGTCTACTAGGCGGCGAGCTAGGGTTTATCCCGAGGTGAGCGCGTGAGGGTGCTAGGCACCACAGCGGAGGAGAATCGAGGGAGGAGAGATAGAGAGGCATGGCGTCACCGGGGGACACCGACGATGGTCAGTGAGGCAGGCGGCGGCGCTAGCGACGACAGCAGCATAGCCAGCGACCTGGGGGTGATGCGTGCGTGCAGGGGTTGAGTGTGTGTGTGTGTGTGTGTGTGTATGTGTGTGTGTATGGAGAGAGGGGTGTATCGAGGGTGAAGGGGCCGAGCATGGTCCAGTTGGCCCAGGACAGCCCATGCTCCCAACCAACGGCCCAAGTTGATTAAAAAACAAATGAATTACTAAAATAACCTCCAAACATTTTTAGCTATAGAAAATTATACAAAAATCATAGAAATATATTTAATATGTTAAAATTATCATAAGAACAAAATCTATTTAATAAAACTATAACTTTATTTATTTAAAATAAATATGAAGTAAATAATTATTAACACCATTAAATCCTAAATGAAATTTTATAAAATAAGAAAAACCCTAAAAATAAATAAAAAAATCATTTTTGTATATCAAAATAACTCTACTATTTTATAAAAACACTAACTTAGAGTTTTACAAATAAAACATAAAGCAAATATTTAAAGACACTTAATTCTTTGATGAATTTTATAAAAATAAAGATAATACTTAAAATTAAATAAAATTCATTTTTAAGGTCTTGAATAAATATATTACACTAGAAAAATATTAAATATATTATTAGAAAAGTCTTTAATATTTTAAATAATAAATCCTTACCTAATACCTATTTTGTGAATTCTTTAAAAACAATTCTTAAGTAAGAAATAATCACAATTCTTATAAAACCTTGAGCAATTAGTGTCTTAGTACTAATTCCAAACCCATAACTTGAATTCATAATCGAACTTAAGTATAACTTTTAACTTTAAAATATTCTTTTAAAAATCTTATTAAGAATCCTTTTAAATAAACATTGGGTATCACACATTTATATAATATGGTGAATAATCATTATATCTTAACCACTATTAACAAAATTTAAATTCTAACAAATTACTAAGACCATCTAAATATGATTCCATTAAATAAATACATATTCCTTTCATAATAGCAACGTAAATATAATCTAATCATTCACTTAAATAGAAAGTGAATAATTCCACACCTTAGTTATACCTATCATAAATCTAAAACTTGGGAGTAATTAAAATATATTACATCTTAAGTTTACTTAACCTTTTAAAGTTAACTTTAGTCTCAAAAGCTTATAAACATCATGTCTAATAAACTACTTATGTTTTTATAGTTAACTTTGGTCTATTAAAATTAAGACATAAATCATCTCAAATCCAAACTAATAAATCAGACACCAAAAGACATTGAGCATGTCCTATTAACAATGAAGATTGTTTAAACCTTAGAAAGGAAATCTTTTCTTCAAATGTTATTCTTTTTGCCACTTCAAATAACAATCTTATAATAAGTCCTTCAACTCTTAACAACTCAATCCCAAGGACTTTTATCATAGTCACCACATGACAATTCACCATAATCACATCATCTTATACTTTACTTACATATTTTGGATTGTTAACACTTAGGTTCCTTATAAAGGTCATTACTTATAAAGTAAAAATTGAAGATAAACCAACTCTGCAAAGAATCACTTGAATTCACCTCACTCAAAGTATTGGGGATTCAATTTGAGAGTTTTACAAAAATGCATAGCATTACTTATGCATAACTGCATATTGCTTCTTTAAACATTAGTCCTTATCGGACCAATGATGCAGATTTCAGATATTGGATCTTATGTCGTCTCGAAGACCGTGAGTGCATAATCTTGCAATCACAAAAGGCAAGTTCACACTTGCTCATGTCCTTTGATTATGTTCTGTAAAGTATTTTGCAAATGCAGTGTTGTCATCACCTGCATTTGAAAAAGGACAGAAAACACTATTTTCATAATAATGTGATTATAGGTTATTTACCATGAGGTAATAACCTACTATAAGAGTTCCGGTGGTAAATGAACATATTACCTAGGACTTAACAACCAATGTCGCCAGTGATTCTTGCGCCGTATATTACGCGTTGACCATGAGATTTGGAATGGGACGGAGAAGTCAGCTGTATCTTTTCCCTCTCGCATGGAGCTGGATGTGCGGGTCGTGGCTGTTATCACTCGTAGCGTGCATATTATTTATGGTAATTCATAGAGGATATGCAACATATGGGTGGGAGCCCTCAACGTCCCACGATAGTTCCGGCATCTGAACAGTTTGTACTGCCATTGCCGTAATTCAGTAGGTGGGCTGGCGTACACCAAGGAGACATGCGGGGTCGCGGAGAAGGCAGTGATTGGCTTGGATCTTAGTCTGGGCCTCACACCAAGGAAGTGTGAATGAACCTG
Source organism: Avena sativa (assembly GCA_916181665.1). Classification (NCBI taxonomy): domain Eukaryota; kingdom Viridiplantae; phylum Streptophyta; class Magnoliopsida; order Poales; family Poaceae; genus Avena; species Avena sativa. Next base: position 10,652,393 of record OV702279.1, read on the forward strand.
CAATTCGGATGTGCAACAAAGCTAAGATCTCTCATGGGTAAAGTGACGCACCTCTGCAGAGTGTAAGAACTGTAACTTGTTACTCCCTATTCCGGGAAGGAGCTGCGAACGCAGCGGGAAAGGAACTCCATGAAAGTTCTGGTAAACCCGTGAAGGCTGACGAACATAGTTTTTCAGAATAAAAGCAACCTTTGAAGAAATGTTTACGAGAACTTGCATTGCCTACGACCTACGGTCTGTGGCTGTAGTTATAGTGCATCAAACACTCCTTTTCTAGTGGACTTGCTGAGTACGCTCGTACTCAAAGTATCTTCTTAACCCTTGCTAGGTTCTAAAGCCAGAACAGACGATGTCTACATCAAGTTATGCTCCAGGAATCATCACTAAAAGCTAAAAATCTTCGATGAAGTCAAGGAAGTCAGCATATACATCAAATCAAGTGAAGACGAAGTTGCTGATTAGATAAGAATAGAATTTCTAACCATAGAACCCACTTCTGTAGAGTATTGCAATAGCAGCAATGCAAGCCTAGTAGTTCAGCTACCAGTTCTATAAGTATGGTAGCTATGAGTTATTTATTTCTGATTCTTCTTTGTAAGAAGTTTCTTTCTCTCTCTTTGACCTAGAGTGTTCTATGGATCTTGTGTAAAGAGTTGAGTTGTAACCTATAGTCATGTCTTCGACCTGCTGTGTTTCTGTTGTACTACTCTGAGGGATGTAATACTAGTGAACGGTGTTTCATTGGTGTTATGTCAACGACTATAGTGTACTACATCATGAAGTGGTATGCTGGGTCACCGAAGTTGGTATCAGAGCATATGCTTTGACCTTAGGATTAAAACCCTTTTAGGAAGATCTATAGGTTGGATAGTGACTATAGGAGACATCTTATCTAAACCAAGTATTCTTATGACTCGTGATGAGTATCCACTTGAGGATAAACCTTGTCACACCTAAGTCAGATACTTAAGTCATTCTTTCTTAGGAGTAAATATTTTATCTTTTCTCAGTCTAGTGCTATTTAGTGTCTTCCGAAGGAGACATAGACCACCAAGATACTGTAGGAAAGTGTAAGACATCATAGGGAAGTAGTCTTAATGGTGTAGCCTAACTCTAGAATTCAAGTAGCACAATGGAATTTTATTGTTAGTTGTTAACCAAAGACAACGAGATGAATCTCACTAGGATAAATGTTGATGTCATAAGTAGTAATCATGTGGGATTCACTTGAGAATTCTACGTATGAAGTAAAATTATGATAAGACTTAATGATAGTGTAATGAGAAACAAAGTCATCATGGTTAGATCAAACCCTAAATCATGATGTATAGGTAGACATAACCAGATCATGGTGAGATTAGCTTCGAAACCATTATGTAGGAGTAAGTATGACAAGTACTTAGTGATTTATCTTGGAGTAGAGGTATGAAAACTACATAGTAGAGTTATGATAGAAGTCATGGGTGCTAAAAATTTCTAATAATCTTTGGTTTTAGTTAACAAATAGAATATGATTAGTCATTTGAAGAGATCATGTGAGGTTAGTTGGCTAATAAAGAAAAGTTGAACATAGTTAATCATTCCAAAGGTGAAACCAAAGGTTAGTCGAAACCAAATTGAGACCACTTTGCTTAAGATTATCCTATTTGCAATTGAGCAATTTGGGTAAATGTTGAGACAAAATATAGTTTGACCCTAAGTACTAAGTATCACAATGTAAACCTATATGATGAGGTGTTATATACTACACAACTAAGCCTGAATTCTAGAGATATTATACTCAACTACTATATTCTGGGCTTAGAATATTGTGTGTTATATGTACCACATTTGGATTTATTTGTTTTTCTTGGATCTTCTTGATTGACTAGATCTGTACATGAAGTTTGAATTGGTGTGCAAATGCATGTTACAACATCCAGTCGCTACTTGATGTTATAGACCTACATAGAGTAAGGGAATTCGTGTAAGGGAGTGACGAATTTCAAAGACCAAAATGAAGACTTACATGAAGAATGAAGCCAAGTGTAAGGATTATCAACTCAATTTGGAGGATGGATCAAGCTTAGATCATTATTGGTTAGCAACAAGAAGTGATGAACTTAAAGTTCAATCAAAATAGGTAATTTTGCTAAGAAGTCAATGGAGTAATCATGTAAGTTCATGGAAGTATCATGAATAAATACAAAGAAGTAGCTTTGAAACCAAAATGGTATTCAAGCTCTGACAATTCAGAGAGAATTCCAGTAGTATGTCAGAAACCATAGGGTAATATCTACAACCTAGGATGATCCACAGCTGGTATTTGATCCACAGTTGGTATCTTGTCCGCAACCGGTGTTGGTTGACATAGTTAACCAGATCTTCTTAGAAGTTGCATAAATAGTATAAAATTTGGCCTAAGTTAAGTAAGACACAAAGGAGTATAAAAATTGAAAGCGACCGTCTTTCGAGACTCTTCGCGAAAATTGACCTATCAAAGTGAAAATGTCCACATCGTAAGTAAGACAAATAATACTGAAAGATTCACTTCGAAGATCCACAATTGTGTGGATACACCGTACAATCTTTCATAAGACCCTAACTAGATAGTGTATAATCTAAATAGAGACCAACATTCTAATTATGAAGTCGGAGGGTTACTATATAGGCAGTTTAGCGACTATTAGTAAACCCTAAGGGGGAGAGTAAACAATTCGTGGAAGTATTGTTATCTAACTTTTTAAGTAAAGGTTGGAGAGGAAATATTAACCTATGCCAACAGCAAGCCTTATTTTCATAAGGTTAAAAGGAATTCATTCGTATAAAAGTACTGAAGATAATAACAAAAGATTGTCTAGAAGCCTAATAAGGTAAAAGCTGGAAGTAATAAAATAGAATAATCCTAACAAATTAATTCTAAAAGAAACAATTCTTAAGTGATCCTTAAGAGTTAATAAAGAACATCCAATTGGACAAGTATATAGGAACAAGAAATTCCGAAGGGTATGGACTAAATGTGTTCAAAACCAATCTTCGGAGGGATTACCAATGTAAATCATACCATGACAAACAAAGAAGTTAGTCTTTTGGCCACAACTAGAGTTAAATAAAAATTTAAAATTATGATTTAGTGAGACTTCTTAGACCTTGCATAGTATAGTAAGGAAGTTAGATAATCAAGTACAGGAGTTGGATCAGGATACTTAATCAGGGAAATGAACTAAAGCAGAGGCCCAATTGAAGGATATATATAGTAAGGACATAGCCCTAAGGGATTATAGTAAAAGGAACTTTGGAGTATTAGAGACAACAAGTTAAAGATTGTTGACTATGACGACAATTCAAGAAAAGAATCTGGATATGGAATACTACCATTACTTCCATTAGAGGTTACCATGAAGTGGAGAAATGCAGTAACCAATAAAAATTAATTCCTTACTCCGAAACGTGAGAGTTTACGAACTTCGAGGACGAAGTTTATTTTAAGGGGGAGAGTCTGTAACATCCCAGGATTAGCACCTAGAATTATAGAGGACACAGGTTTGTGCATTGCATTCATGCATAAGAAAATCCGGAGAATTTTCGCGCAAAACAAAAAGACCTATAGAGGGATAGAGGTCTCTCTTGTTCTAAAGGAAGCAATAGAGCAAGTGCGACGGATTTTGACATGACCTCTACCGAATGTTCATATTTGAGGGAAAACAATTTAAGTTGAATATTCAAATACTTTATTTGAATTGAAAAGTAAATTGAAAAGAATTAACAATAGAATTGAAATAGTAAATTCTTGAATAAACAAATAGATATCATCATATTCACGATACATTTGAATTATACAAGAATCTGGAATTATTATTTCAAAAACAATAAATATTACATAATATTTAATAATACAAGTGTATAAGAGGTACAACAATTAGTAACTAGTACAATTTATAAAAGAAATAAAATAAAATATTTACTTTGTTACAATTAGAATAATCCAAAGTTTACAAAATGGATAAAGAAAATTACAAGTACTAAGAATAAAAAGAATTTCTTTATTACAATTATATTAAAAATTACAATGCTTTCCACCTCACCAAAATAAATAAATAAAAGGGTAAATTACAAAAGAATAAAGTAAAACCCTAAAATTATTTCTAAACTCAAATTCCTCTTCATCTCTGGGATCTTCTTTTCTTCATATTCCTTTGTCCCTGCAAAACAGCACAAAATACAACAAAACAAAAGAAAAATAAAGAAAATAAAGAGAATTGTTTAGGTGAATGCTACTCTCAAACTGGCAATGTGATGCATTGCGGAACACATCATTGAGTATTTCTTTAAAAAGGGGCCAAAGAGTAGTATCTGTTCTTATTCCGGAATATTGCCTCAGACTAGTGCATCATAGGATGGTATAGGGGCAAGTTTCACCAAGGACAGGTAGGTGGCAAAGAGATGATATTCAAACCAGCCGAGCACATCCACAAAGGATCAGCTTCCATACTAGGAAATATCTGGCAATGGGACAAAACCCCTGGAACAGGCAGGCAGCTTACACACACAACTGCATGTCATGTGCTATCGATCAAGCAAGGTGTAGAGGTCCCAACCTTAGATAAGATTGATCCCTCCTGTGTTTACAATGCTAGTCCCTGGATCAATAGCTAGCATCCACAGTTAAGATGTAATATCAAGATACAAAGGTCATAATATAAATTTATAACCAGGAATAACATAATTCTATTACATCATACATAGCTCATTGGCTATTACATTACATTGCAGCGGAATAAATATAGTCATGGGTCCTTCATCTTCAAAGTGCCACAGGCAGATGTTGGTTGTAGACTTTGTAGTCCTAGTCAATCAAACAATCTTCATTTTTAAAACAATCAACCTGCAACATTACAAGTTACAGCCACAAGGGTCAATACATTTTGAATTGTATTGGCAAGCTTCACTTCTATGTACAATAAGGGTGGATCCTATCATTACATGCATATTTGGCTAAGTAGAGTTTAAGGCTTATTTGCATAAAGCAATGTTTTATCCTATCTTTTCAAAAAGGGTTTTAAAGTCCTTTGTCAAATTTCTTTTCCAAGTTCCTTGAACTCCTTGGTAGAAACTCAAGTGTTTAAATCCTTGTCAAAATCTCTTGAGCACCTTGGTAACCCCAAGTGCAACAAGTTTTATCAAAACTCATGAGTTCCTTGGTATCCCCAAGTACATCATGCTCTTGAGCACCTTGGTAACCCCAAGTGCAACAAGCTTTACAAAATCTCTTTGAATTCCTTGGTACCCCCAAGTGCATCAAGTTTTTATATTAGAAGTTGGAATGTCGAGATCTCCCATAGTTCAAACTTTAGTTGCTCAGTATTGTCCATAACCGGGGACACGGCTAAGTACTTAGATTTTATTAGCTTCTGCAGAAGGAGTACACTTTACCCACATGTCACGATCCCATCCTTTTGCCACCAGTGGCCTACTGGATTAGTGCTCACCAAGATGGAGTACTGGCAGATTGAGAATGTGACGAAGTCTTTCCAAAAGGTCCTCCCATACATCATTGCTAGCTTTGTCTTCAGCCCCCATGAAGCATTCCAGATCCCCATGTCCAGTAACTAAAGACAATGTATGGGTCTTCCTAATGTAATTGACTAAGCCAGAGCCATAATAGCATGTGGTTGCACACGAAAGCCACAATTGGAGAAGCATGTTTGATCTCTAAGTTTCCTAGGTGGTTTTCTTTTGGAGCACAACACAAAGTGATTGCCATAGACATGGTTCCCTTTTGTTGCCATCTTCTCCAAAACTTAAAGTATCCTCCACCTAGGTGGTTCATTGAGTCCTTGTTTTATTATGTAAAACACAAGTCCTTTTCTCAACCTTTGTAAAATCTCAACATGTATCTCTTTTTCAAAATATAGCATATAGCATGGCTAAGCATGTACAACTTTAATATTTTCACTAAGGAGTGTTTAGGGAATCCTATTAGGATTTAGCATAGCATAAGTACAGAAATATCTTTTCATGCATGTTTTCAAAATCCACTAAGTATGATAAAAATAGTAGGACTTTTGTATGATAGTGTTATCGCCATATTTTGGCCAAAGGAGGAGTTGGGCCGTGATCAAGATGGGCTTAGAAGATACGTATATGCAACGTGTTGTTGAATCGGCCTCGTGTGTTGATTTGGGCTAAATTGCCCGTGTATCTTATAATGTAATAGATTCCGTTTAGATTTAGGTAAGAGATAGAGTTGTAGAGTTATTCCAAAGACAGAAAGTCTCCGGACTATAAATATGTACCTAAGGTTATCGAGAAAAAGAGGACAATCACGTTCACAACAAACACAATCTCGGCGCATCGCCACCCCTTGTTTCTGGGGTTTTTCTCGGGTAAGTGCCATGCTGCCTAGATCGCATCTTGCGATCTAGGCAGTATCTACTTATGCGTTATCTGGTGTTACTCGTACTGAAGCCTTGTTGATGGCGAGTAATACTATTATCATAGATTTGTGTAGGCGAGCATCGGTACTTCTTTGTTATGATTGTTTAGTTATGCTGCCTCTAGTTATCTCGCCGCCTTTGCACCTTTTCCCGGGTGCAAGGGTGGCATCTTGCTTGATCTTTATTTAAATCGAATTGATTTGTTATAGTTGTGCCTTGTTCTCCAAGGTTTAGTTTGATATCTACATGATCAGGCCTTGCAAACGGATTGAACGATCCAGTAATATGTAAGATATGGTTTGCTAATCCAAGAGGAGGTGTTCCGGGAATTGACTTTACGTCGGTTTTTAGGCCTTCTCTAGGGTTAGTCTTCCATCATCTTTCGTATCTACCAGGCTCAATTACGTGTAGGATGTTCCAGTCATGTAGTGAAAACGACAAACTGTCGTAGATCGATTTGATTTGTATTTATGAAGCAAAACCCCATGTTATCATAGATCTAATGTGGAACTATGGGTTGATCGGTTCCAAGAGCCGATTCACAGGGAAACCTGGGAGCCGATCACGGCTCGAATTTTACGTATACTTGTTTACCGTGCAGGAAACCAATCGAAGCAATCCTTCACCTTCCTGACCAGGTATAGGTCAGGTGGCACGCCCTCGAACCAAGCCAGGACGTGTGCCGGAGTTTTGCGGGCCGTTGCCCGAGGGACCAGGGCCCACCAGCAGTTCTGGGAGCCTCCCGGCTCTTCGTGTTTCCCGTCGCTGCTCGCCGGTGGGTTTTGGTAGGCAACACATTCTGGCACGCCCGGTGGGACATTTAACAACGTCTACATCAACATCCGACGCTGCGATGGACAACAGACCGGTCACGTACGATGAGCTGCCTGAGGAGCACAAGGCGAAGTATGATGACGTCAAGGCTCTCTTCGAAGCCGATCTCATCGGCTCTTTTGAGAGGACTCGTAAGCATGGCATCAGGTGGAAAGGGTTCTCACCCGAGGGTGCTCTTGATGAGGTGGATCTGTCTGTTCCTTCAGAGGAGCGCACCAGAGCTCTGCGCCAGGAAGTCAACTACATGGTGGCTCATTCTCTTCACCGCCATTCTGAGAGCTTGGTAAACGCTTTCGAGCGGATCGCAGTTCGCGTAGTTCAGGAGATCATGAAACATCAGTACTCTCCGTCAGGGCCTACTCTGGGGACTCGCCAGGGAGAAAGACCGCTCCAGGCCAGGCCACCGCTGCCATTCACACTTACAGCTCCAGAGCCACCAGGGGCACCGGCGTACGTCGTCTACAAGGTCGGAGGCGACCCTGGCGATTGCCAATTCCTGTGTGAACCACCTAAAGAAATCCCACATGGATACATGTGCACCTACGTGCCAGACTGCAACAGCTTGACGCGCACGAACCAGATTGCAACCGCAGGGATTGCTGGGGCAGGAGTTTCTGGAGCAGGGGCTTCGGGAGCAGGTGTTTCTGGAGCAGGAATCTCTGGGATGGACGCCGACAAACAGGCGTGGCTAGCCAAGTATGCCACTGGAACGAGTCATGAGAATCTAGCCCCTGCAGCCCAAACAACGGAACAAATCCGTACTATCTTGAGAGACCAGTTCGGCTTCGTGCCGAAGAGAAGGACAATCGGCTATTCAAAGCCGTACCCCAACGAGTTTGACCTGATCCCGCTGCCACCCAAGTATCGGCTCCCTGAGTTCTCGAGATTTAGCGGGTCAGAAGGGTCGAGCTCGATCGAGCACGTGAGCCGATACCTGGCACAGTTAGGCATGATATCAGCATCAGATCAGTTGCGCGTAAGGTTCTTTGCGCAATCTTTGACAGGACCAGCTTTTGGGTGGTACACCTCGCTGCCACCTGATTCGATCCATACCTGGAAGCAACTGGAAGAGCAGTTCCACATTCAGTACCATTCAGAAGCCACCGAGGCTGGCATTGCAGACCTGGCACAGGTGCGGCAAAAGCGAGGAGAAACGGTAGCCGAGTACATCCAACGCTTCAGGACTGTCAAGAACCGATGTTACTCAGCTCGGTTAACTGAGAAGGAAGCAGTCGAGCTGGCAGCGTTGGGTCTCGCAGCACCCATCAAAGATCTGGCTTTCCAAGTAGAGTACAACTCGTTGGCGCACATGGCACAGAAGCTGACGATGTATGAGCAGCGCCACCCTGAGTTGTACCAGGACAAGTTCAAACGTCCGATAGGCCTGGTCGATACAGAAGAAGAAGACCCCACGCAAGACCAGGAGGTGGCCGTGGCTGAATGGGCTCGGGGGGCAGATCCGGTAACCTGCAAATGGGTAAAACAGCAAGGGCCTGCAAAAGGGTTCGACTTCGATGTGAGCAAAGCTGAGCAAATATTCGATTTACTGCTGAAAGAAAAGCAGCTGAAGTTACCCGAAGGCCACAAAATCCCTACGGCTCAAGAGATGAACGGAAGACCATACTGCAAGTGGCATCACTCGTTCACCCACAGCACCAATGACTGCAAAGAGCTACGTCGCCAGATCCAAACGGCAATAGAGCAGGGCCGTCTCATCCTGGGGCAATTCGCCATGAAAGTAGACACCAACCCATTCCCCGGCGTCAACATGGTAGAACACAACCACTCCACGAGGCGCCAGTTGGATTTCTCGTTCGATGTCAACATGGGAGGACCAGGGTACCACCATGGCACGTACAGGGAGGAAGGCGGTCGCTCTCACGGCAGAGTAAGAGAGGAGGCTGGTCCACGCGACCGGCCCAGCTACGACAATAGGCGGTACTTAACTGAGGAACAAGTGAAAAGTGTGCGATATCAGAAACCACATTCCACGCATCTCCTTAACAAGTATGAGCGTCAGTATGACCAACGTCGCCGGCGCGACGGAGAAGATGAAGGATATGAGCACCTCGCTAGGGGACCGTCAAAAGAAAAGGAAGGCGCAGACAAACATTGGGATTGTCCGTTCTTCAAGTATTGCTGGGACGCGGGAATGAGCCGATTGCCTACGATCGATAATTGCCCGGAATGCGGACAGGAGAAGGAGGACACGGAGCCAGTGTCAGTGTTTAAGCGCCTAGGGCCTCTCCCACCTCAGAGCCGACGCAGGGAGCCGTCTCGAGCACAAGGTCTCAAGGAGCCAATGGATGACAAAGAGAAAGACAGGTATCACCGTCCAAGGTGGTGTCCCGACGGACTCAGACACACCCAAAAGCGTAGAGTGCAGCGGCTGCGTAACTTGGAGGAAGCCGAAGCGCAGTATCTCCACGCTCTAAAGAAAGCACGGCCCGATCTGGCCGTTAAGATTAGGCAGACCTTGGAAACGGAAGATCACCCGAAAAGGAAAGAGTGGCGCCCCAAACCGGTAAAAGCCGATGCAAAGACATCGGCTGGCACAAACATGGTATTCATACTTCCGTCAGAGTTCTGCGCGCCAAGAACCAACGAGCTACCAGTGGCACAGTTCGACTGCGGCCCACGGCCAGTTATCTTTGAGAAGCCACGTGAGAAGGGTTACAAACATCTGAAAGCCCTGTACCTACGAGGTTACATCAATGGGCAACCTGTCAGCAAGATGTTAGTGGACACCGAAGCGGCAGTCAACATAATGCCATACTCCATGCTATGGCGTTTGGGACGCTCCACTGCAGATCTGATCAAAACCAACGTCACTTTAAGCGACTTCAACGGCCAGACTTCAGAAACGCAAGGCGTACTGAACGTGGACCTGACCGTGGGCAGAAAAACCATCCCTACGTCATTCTTCGTCGTGGACAGCAAAAGCACCTACGCTGTCTTGTTAGGGAGAGATTGGATTCATGCTAACTGCTGCATCCCATCCACGATGCACCAGTGCCTAATACAGTGGGATGGAGATGAGGTGGAGGTCATTCATGCAGACGATTCCGTCGAGGTCTCCATTGCTGGCATGAACGTCTAGGAAGCAGAAGACCAAGAGCCGATCTCTGGAATCAGTCTAGACGGCTGTGAACGCATTGAGGCTACAAAAAACGGGGTGAGGCTGGTCTTATCCACCGGCCTGACAGAGTAGCAAAGTCCACGACGGTACGTGGTACGGCCGATCCCTGCGATCGGCCACAAAAAACAAAAAGCAGCAATCTTACGATGAGCAGATCATGCAGTCGTAGCAGGGAGATTCCCAGCCATTGTAAAACCATAAGGTGTAAGCCGTCCTTGACTAATACAATCAAAAAGGGGGCCGATTCAGGCAATCGGCCCAAGTTATTTTTGTTAACCTCACCTACTGTTTGCCCTGTGCTTAGCATCGATTTGACAGGTGACGGAAAGCTAGGGTATGGATTTACATCTGCTGATGAACTAGAAGAAATCGACATTGGTCCTGGGGATAAGCCACGACCAACATTTATCAGCAAAAAGTTGGATCCGAGTCTGCGGGCTCCGATGATAGCCCTGTTGAAAAAATATCCAGACTGCTTCGCCTGGGACTATACAGAGATGCCTGGGTTAGACAGGAGCATCATTGAGCATCGGCTCCCGCTTAAAAAAGGGTTTCAGCCATTCCAGCAGCGGGCACGACAGATGAAGGCCGAAATTCTGGAAGAAGTCAAGAAGGAGGTCGAGAAAATGTTGACAGCCAATTTAATCAGGCCATGCAGGTATGCTGAGTGGATTTCTAGTATCGTACCTGTAGAGAAAAAGGATGGCCGTTGGCGTGTCGCCATAGATTTTCGGGACCTCAATAGAGCTACCCCAAAGGATGAATATCCAATGCCGGTGGCAGAAACGTTAATCAACGCAGCGGCTGGCCATAAGATCTTGAGCTTCATGGATGGCAATGCCGGTTACAACCAAATTTTTATGGCTCCAGAAGACATACACAAGACTGCGTTCAGAGTACCAGGCTCGGTGGGGTTGTTTGAATACGTTGTCATGACGTTCGGACTGAAGAATGCCGGTGCCACGTACCAAAGAGCCATGAACTACATTTTCCATGATCTGATCGGCAAGCTGGTGGAAATTTATATCGATGACGTAGTGGTCAAGTCTGCCTCAGTAGAAGGACACTTGGGCGATCTACAACGCGTCTTGGACCGAACAAGAAAATTCGGCCTACGGATGAATCCAAAGAAGTGCGCCTTCGGTGTAACGGCCGGTCAGTTCTTGGGTTTCTTGGTCCATGAACGCGGGATTGAGATCGGCCTGAAAAGTCAAGAGGCCGTGCGAACAATGAAGCCACCTACCACGAAGAAAGAGCTACAGTCTCTCATCGGCAAGATCAACTTCGTCAGAAGATTCATCTCCAATCTGTCAGGAAGGATAGAGCCGTTCATGGGACTGGTAAAAGTTAAATCAGACGAGGAGTTCCGCTGGGAACAGAACAACAACGAGCCTTCGACGAAATCAAAGAATATTTAACGAAGCTGCCGGTTTTAGTCCCGCCCCAGCCGGACAGGCCATTCTACACTTACTTGTCAGTAGCGGACACGTCCATCGCCTCAGTGGTGGTGCAAGTTTATGACGGGCTGGAGCGAGTGGTATTTTACATCAGCAGAAGGATGCTGGATGCAGAGACAATGTACTCTGAGATCGACAAGTTGTGCCTCTGCCTGTTTTTCACCTGCACCAAGCTGCGCCACATTTTGCTATCAGCAGAGATTGTCATCGTCTGCAAATCAGACGTTATAAAGCACATGCTGTCGGCTCCTATGTTGAAAGGCCGACTGGGCAAATGGATGTTTGCATTATCGGAGTTTGACATCCGATATCAACCCGCGAAAGCAGTTAAGGGGCAGGCATTGGCCGACCTTATCGCTGAAAGGATCAACACCAATATAGCAGCACTGTCTATACGAGCGTGGGCTATGTTCTTCGACGGATCGGTTTGTGACGATGGGTGCGGCATCGGCATGCTACTCGTGTCACCCCGGGGGGCAACATTTTCCTTCTCTATTAGGTTATCAGCCCCTCGCACCAACAACGTCGCTGAGTATGAGGCGATACGCAAGGGAATGGAGTTGCTCATCGAAGCTGGAGCGGAAGCAGTGGAGATTTTTGGAGACTCCAAGCTGGTGATTTCTCAACTCACGGAGGAATACAAGTGTGAGAGCGAGTCGATCTTCCCATTATGGATGCAATGCCGTGAGCTGATGGCACAGTTCCGATACATAAACTTCACCTGGATCCCACGATCGCAGAATACCGAGGCCAATGATCTTGCACAAATGGCTTCAGGCTACAAGGACGTGGCAGAGGGAGCCGATGTTCAGGTGCAATTCCTGGACGCAGACGACTGGAGAGCCGATATCTTCAATTACTTGAAGGATTCGGCTCGGGGGGCACCTAAACGGATAAGATACAAGGCCATGAAGTATGTGCTCATTGGGGACGACATGTTTTACAGGACTCTAGAGGGGTTATTGCTCAAATGTCTGGGGACAGCTGAGGCCAATCGGCTCCTACACGAGGTACACGAAGGCGCTTGTGGAACTCACCAATCGGCTCACAAGATGAAGTGGTTGATCAGGCGATCAGGGTTTTATTGGCCTACCATGCTCGAGGACTGTTTTAAGTACTACAAAGGGTGTCAAGCATGTCAGAGATTTGGAAAAATTCAGATGGTACCCGCGTCAGCAATGAACCCCATCATCAAGCCTTGGCCATTCCGAGGTTGGGGCATGGATATGATCGGCAAGATCAATCCTCCGTCAAGCAAAGGCCACATGTGGATTTTGGCCATCACGGATTATTTCACCAAGTGGGTGGAAGCCGTCCCTATGAAGTCAGTAAGTTCAAAGGATGTCGTCGATTTTGTGAAAGAACACGTCATTCATAGGTTTGGGATTCCCCAGACTATCACGACCGATGGAGGTTCGGTCTTCACTTCTCACGAGTTCAGAAAGTTCTGTGAGGACACAGGGATCAAGCTGATTCGATCATCTCCGTACTATGCTCAAGCAAATGGGCAAGCTGAAGCGTCCAACCAGAGCCTTATCAAGCTGATCAAGAGGAAAATCGATGAGCACCCTAGGCGTTGGCACGAGGTTTTGTCAGAGGCTTTATGGGCTTACCGCATGTCATGTCATGGAGCGATAAAAACCTCGCCGTACCATCTAGTCTATGGACAAGAAGCCGTATTGCCTTGGGAAATTACGGCTGGATCGAGACGTGTCACTTTTCAGAACGATCTAACGACTGAAGAATATGCAGCCTTGATGAGTGACAGCGTTGAAGATTTGACTGAGCTTAGGCTGTGGTCGCTTGAGAAAATCAAAGAGAACAAGGCCAAAGTAGCTCGTGCATACAACAAGAAGGTGAGGCCTAAGGAGTTCCACGTTGGCGATCTGGTATGGGAAGCGGTGTTGCCATTAGGGACTAAGGATGCAGCATATGGTAAATGGTCTCCAAATTGGCACGGGCCATACAGGGTCGATCAAGTTTTAAGAGGGAACGCGTACATGCTGGAGGAGCTGGATGGCGTGAAGTTCCCAGTGGCTGTCAACGGTCAGCATCTCAAGAAATATTTCCCAAGTATGTGGGATGATGGACAATGAGATATGGGGGCCGATACACGAAATCGGCCAATAAAAATAAAATTTCTATTATGTAGTTCCCAAGCACGTGGGATGATGGACGGTGAGATATGGGGGCCGATACATGAAATCGGCCAATAGAAGTATACAGCCGATGCACGGTCATCGACTTTAGAGGTTCAAAACTGGTACAAGCCGATGCCAGTTTACATAAACGAGCTACTGAAGAAATGCCTCGAAGGCGTGGAGGGCGTCAGCACGGACATGGTCCACCTCGGCGATCTCGGCTTCGTCATCTTCATCCTTGCCCGTCACTAACTGCTTGTTCAGGGCACGTATTTCTGCCAGATCGGTCTTCAGTGCAGCTTTGAGGCTCTCTGCTTCATCTTGGGAGCGGGCGATGGAGGCTTCCTTGTCACGAATGAGTTGTTTTGTCGCTCGGACCTTTTCTTCAAGATCTTCCAGCTCCTTTTGCAAAGATGCGAGCTCGGCGGTACTGACAGAGGTGTCAGTTTTGGCATCAAGGGACGCCTTTTTCTCATTGAGCTGCTGACATCTGTCGGCAATATTCGCCTTCAGCGGGAGTTGGGCACGGCGCAGGTTGATCCTTTCACGAGCTAGCTTCACCCTTGACCCGTAGAAGGACAGAGTTACGACGGGCCAAAGCTTCACCTGCAATGCTACTGGGAGTTGGTCCTTGATTTCAGCAAGAACGCCCTTCACCTCTTCAGAACCCTCGATCAACTCCTCGATTGGGGAAGACAGTAAGGCTTTAAGTCGTTGGAATTGAGGTAGAATAGCCCTGGCTGGTGGTTCATCGGTGGCGACAGAGGGAGTTGGATCGATCGAGTCAGGATCAAATGTCAGCAAGCCTGAAATGTTACAACCCTGGCAGCCCGAAAAGACGTCAGTAGGTGTCCAACGGGGAAGAATAAGCCGAAAGAAGTTAACATACCTCTCCTAAGACCGAGGGGATGGCAGACGACGAGGCGATCGGCTTGTGTGTGGGTGCTGGAGGCGTTGCCAAAGTGGTAGCCGTTTCATCTGCATTTTCGGGGATTGCCAGGTCTGGTTTGGCTAAAGGTGTCGGCGCGGCCCCGGCCTTCCCACTAGAAGCCTCAGTTGTCTGCATGAAAGGTGATTAACCGATGTAAATGATGATGAATCGGCAGACAAAAGGGAGTAAGGGGCAAGAGCATAAAGGATGATGATTTTTCGGAACCTCTTGGCTCGATGAAGAAGCTTGTGGTCCTTTACGAGCTCTCTTGGGACCCACAGCTGGCCCGGCCTCGACTGGTGCTCAGGGGGCAGCAGGTTCAGGAACCGACCTTTTCCTGGAAGCCGATGGTGGCACATCTGGCTGGCTCGGGGTGATGGTCCTCTCGGAATCCGTTGGGCTCGATTCTCCCTCATTGGGTTGTGTGTCCTCGTGGGATGTTTCTTCGACGGAAGCCTGCAAAAGAAGGAAGGCTGTTAGACACGAGCACGTCTGCAAGAATGAAAGAATGAGAAGAATCGACCAAGACATGGATTAGCCTACATGCGAGCTTTCTGGAGAAGGGCTCCGGTGTCTCAAGGGCTTCCTGGCAGCTACATTCCTCGTCATCGTTCTTGTCTTAGTTGGAACTCGAGGGGCAGCTGATGTTGAAGTTCCTTGCTTCTTAGAAGCCGATTGAGGTGTTATCGGCTGTTTCTGCATTATGACCTTTTTCAAAGGCGGCGAGTTTTTGCAGAAAAGAACCACAGGAGCTGGCGGAAAGAACTCAAAAGGGGAGCCATCACTGTGTGTAGGTTCAGGGCCATCTTGTTGCTGCAAAGGGAGAAATTGGGTTAGTAAAAGAGTCATTTATGGGCTGCATTAAGAAGATTTATAAGTAGTGGTACCTGTTCCACGGGGATGTCATAATCGGCATCAAGGTGTTTCAGCAACGGTCCCAGAGCTTTCCTGAAAGCGTGGGTTTTCCACATCGACCACCAGTCCTCGAAGCCATCAGTTGATGAAGCGAAGGTGAGGTCATTTGGAATGGGGATGATCAGAGCATCAAAGAAGGAGTAACACCTCTGACTGGTGAGAGGATCAGGCAGGTCGGCTCTGCACTCCGTAAGATGATGGAGAAAGAGATGGGGAGGTACTTGCC
The DNA here is from genome assembly GCA_916181665.1 of Avena sativa. Lineage (NCBI taxonomy): Eukaryota > Viridiplantae > Streptophyta > Magnoliopsida > Poales > Poaceae > Avena > Avena sativa. The sequence goes on from OV702279.1 coordinate 10,668,452, forward strand.
AAGGGCCAAATTGCCGGGCCACTATGACCGGCTGGTAGAATTCATACCCAGGCTTGATGATTCTATTGGATGTACTCATACCAACTGGAAGGAAACAGGGACGGATCACAATGGAAAAGAGTTGCCGAGTGCTGGTGTCATCGGCAAAGTTATCTAGCCTGAAGGAGAGTGGATTTTCGAAATGTTCAGATTCTTCCATGTAAGGGAAGAAGGTAGGATTGTCCAGACCTTGAAAGAAAGTGCTGAACCACTTGGCTGCTTCCTGAGGGGATAGTTTGCTGCCTAGGAGCCTGTACAAAGCTTGGCCATAACTAGTGCATCGGATCTGCTTCCCTTTGACATCGGGAAAGGTACAACTCGCCAAAAGGGGGAAGTTTGGGATGTGGTTCTGAAAGTACAGCTGAGCCCATAGCTGAATGAACCACCAAGGACCACCTGTTTTGACTGCTATGCCTGAGAACAGCTTGACAGACATCAACTAGAGATATCGATAGACCTCTCCAAGGAACAGTTTGCCGATGCCAAGTTGAGTACCTTTGGCCAGTTCGTGGGCTAGGGAGAGATAGTTCTTGGTTGGAGCAAGGGAAGGGCCACAGAATATGAAGTGTTCCAGCCAGAAGTTGAGAAAGGCTGTATGTTCTTTCTCTGAGACAGGGCCCTTTGTTTTCATATGGCGTTGGAGGTAGGCACCCCAGTTCGTACAGTCTGTTTTAGAAGACAGTTTGTAGGGAACTTTGGTCAGTTTGAAAGCAGAGGGGCTGGGTGATGTGACATCCAGGCCAGTGATCATCACCACGTCTAACAAGGTGGGTGACATAGGGCCGTGACCGAACATAAAGCAGTTCAGAGCGTCGGACCAGAAGTAGCCGATGGTTTTCAGAAGGTTCTCGTGTTTCTCAAGAGGAGACAATGATAAATGCAAGGCATCGGCTATTCCTGTGGTTTCCCATTGGGATTGGTAAGCTCTAGCTACTCTACTGAACCAAGAGACCCAATGTTTAGGGGGATTAGGTCAGGCTCGCAGACAGTCGGCCCAAGAGTTCAGATCTAGGTCTTGGCTTACGAAGGGGATTCTATTTGCTTCGCAAGAAATCAGATGAGCAGGGCTAGATTCTGTGTGGGGGCCAAGACAGAGAGAGTTTGGGAGAGAAGAATGCGGCAGCAGAAGGTCTGAAACCTAGAAAATTTAATGGTGGAATAAGGCATTAATTCAGGTGTTCGCCATTAAGTCTAGCATCGTGTTCAGACTGCGAGGAGTAGGCGTACCTTCAGACCGGAGACCTCTGGGTTGGTGTTGGACGATTCCGCCATCTAGTTCGCCGGCGGAGATGGATCTATGCAGTTGGGGATTGAGGGTTCTTGTCGCTGTGAGCTCGATCTGGTCAGTGGGCGATTGAAGATCTAGGTCGCCCTTTTTGAAGAAGGTCGCAGGTTACCGATTGAAACTAGAAAGCAACCGCTTAGGTTTGCCTAAATATGCGACCAAGTTTTGACCTTGTCAACGTTTTTGGGAAAGCCGATGTCCATCGGTTCTTTGAGCTTTGACTTAGTTAACGGAATGAGTGCAGTGTGGTAAAAGCCGATAGAGCGTTATCGGCTTCTGGAGCATCGACCTATTTTGGCTATCGGCAAAATTGGGACGAAAAAAGCAATCTTCGAGAAACAGATTTTCTTCATTCATTCATTCAAAAGCTGATTGCTTACAAAAGGCTGATTGATTACAAAAGGGAGCTTGCTACTACCACTACTACTACTGGTTCCTAATCTAGAGGCCGAGGTCGTCGTCGCTGTTGTCGCCGCCGTCCTGTTCGCTGTCCTCAGCACTGCTGCCGGCATCGTCTTCGCTGCTGCTGATCCAGATGCCCGCGGGGGCCTCCTCTTCCTCGTCATCGTCTTCGGTGTCCTCGCTGGACCCGGCGCAGAAGTACTTCACCGGCTGGTACTCCTCGGAGGAGGTGTCCTCCTCTTCCTCCTCCTCGTCGGAGGAGTCGACGCCGTCCCAGGACATGGCGTCGTCGGTGCTGTCCGCCTCTAGTTCCCCATCGGCGAGGAACTGCAGGTCCTCCTCGCCGTCAGTCAAGGACGCGTCGTCCTCCGACCAAGCGGCGAAGTCCCAATCCCTCTCGTCCCACCATTGTGGGGCGAGAGTGTTGTACGCCGCCATCGGCGGGTGTTCTGGCGTCGGCTCTCGGTCGCTCATTGAGTTGGAGGCTTGGGAGGACAGGCCAGATGAAGCGGAGGAGGCCATGGCGGAGAAAGAGGGTTTTTTCGGCAGAGGAGGAAGAAGGGTTTTTTGTGGCTACTGGAGGAAGATGGGGACTGCGAACTGCTTAGGTGAATTTAAATAAGGGGAATAGTATGAAGCGGTTCAATGCTATAGCGGTTTCCCAGAATGCACTGCCGAAGTTGTCAAATCATGCGCTGCGGGGAAGTGGAGAAGACAAGGCATCATGATGAGGGGGTGGCGTGACGATCCTGTTTTGCAACGCATTCTGTCAACGTGCAACCCGATACAAAAAAAAAGAGAACAGAGTGGTTTTAGAATTATTATTGCCAAAACCAGGGGGGCATGTGTTATCGCCATATTTTGGCCAAAGGAGGAGTTGGGCCGTGATCAAGATGGGCTTAGAAGATACGTATATGCAACGTGTTGTTGAATCGGCCTCGTGTGTTGATTTGGGCTAAATTGCCCGTGTATCTTATATTGTAATAGATTCCGTTTAGATTTAGGTAAGAGATAGAGTTGTAGAGTTATTCCAAAGACAGAAAGTCTCCGGAATATAAATATGTACCTAAGGTTATCGAGAAAAAGAGGACAATCACGTTCACAACAAACACAATCTCGGCGCATCGCCACCCCTTGTTTCTAGGGTTTTTCTCGGGTAAGTGCCATGCTGCCTAGATCGCATCTTGCGATCTAGGCAGTATCTACTTATGCGTTATCTGGTGTTACTCGTACTGAAGCCTTGTTGATGGCGAGTAATACTATTATCATAGATTTGTGTAGGCGAGCATCGGTACTTCTTTGTTATGATTGTTTAGTTATGCTGCCTCTAGTTATCTCGCCGCCTTTGCACCTTTTCCCGGGTGCAAGGGTGGCATCTTGCTTGATCTTTATTTAAATCGAATTGATTTGTTATAGTTGTGCCTTGTTCTCCAAGGTTTAGTTTGATATCTACATGATCAGGCCTTGCAAACAGATTGAACGATCCAGTAATATGTAAGATATGGTTTGCTAATCCAAGAGGAGGTGTTCCGGGAATTGACTTTACGTCGGTTTTTAGGCCTTCTCTAGGGTTAGTCTTCCATCATCTTTCGTATCTACCAGGCTCAATTACGTGTAGGATGTTCCAGTCATGTAGTGAAAACGACAAACTGTCGTAGATCGATTTGATTTGTATTGATGAAGCAAAGCCCCATGTTATCATAGATCTAATGCGGAACTATGGGTTGATCGGTTCCAAGAGCTGATTCACAGGGAAACCTGGGAGCCGATCACGGCTCGAATTTTACGTATACTTGTTTACCGTGCAGGAAACCAATCGAAGCAATCCTTCACCTTCCTGACCAGGTATAGGTCAGGTGGCACGCCCTCGAACCAAGCCAAGATGTGTGCCGGAGTTTTGCGGGCCGTTGCCCGAGGGACCAGGGCCCACCAGCAGTTCTGGGAGCCTCCCGGCTCTTCGTGTTGCCCGTCGCTGCTCGCCGGTGGGTTTTGGTAGGCAACAGATAGTGTAACTTGCCTTTTGGTAGGGGAATGGGGTTTACTTCCTTGATCTTGCTAGTCTCACACTGCACTAATTTCACTACAATCAAACAAGCATGGTATCAAGTAGCATTCCATACCAACATTCAAACATTATTTCACACACACAAAGCAATGAAATCTAAGTCATGCAAAGGAGGTATCTTTTGTAAGGTTGGTCTCTACTAGGTTTGTAAACTTTGTAAGGTCCAAATTGGTCATTTACCAAAATGGCAAAGTCATTTGCAATTGGGTTTTATCTTAAGACCATTTAAAAATTCATTCATCATTTTATGTGGTGAAAATTTATTCTTATCAAAGCAAAACTTTAGGTTTTTCACCAAGTGAGTTGCCCTTGGCAAGGTTTTGATGTTTTGGGTCAGTAAGTTTTGGTCCAAAACATTTTCCCAAAGTTTTCCTTGCAAAAACATTTCCATGATAAAATCAATGAGTTTATTTGGTTAGAAAAATGGCTAAGTTAAATAATTCAACCTATATTTTACCAAAACCATTTTTAACACTATGGGTTGGTTCCTAGGGTCAGTAAGGTCACACAAATCCATTTTGCAAAAGATTTAATCCTTAAATCAAATTTAATCAATTTTTCTACTCTAAACAAGTACACAAATGTTTCTGCAAATTCAAACAAGCTAACATATACTATTTTCGAAACTAAGGCCATGGTTAGCTAGGGCTTGTTCTCCTGAATCCAACGACATAAAATTTGTAATTTTTGGACGTGTGGTTTGAAAGTTACAAGGGTTTGAAGTTTGCAATTAAATCTGTTTTCAAATTTCTTTTAAAACGAATTAGGTGACACGCGGCGTGTTTTAACTGGACGATACCGGTTAGGGTGGATCGTGTGCTGCGGAGCGTTGGATTTAAGTTGGATCGTGCGGCTCTGAACGCATACCCCTTCGCGTTAAGTGATTCTGTCGTACCCCTACGATCTGTATCTAACGGCTGGGGATGGCCTGACCTAATTCTGGCGGCGCTTAGCGGCAGCGTGCGGCGGCGACGCTCTGCTAGCGGCGGAGCTGGCGTTGCAGGAAGCGAGGGAGAGGCTGGCAGGGCTTACCAGGCTCGCAGAGACCTGCTGATGCTCGAGGTGGGGTTGGCTACTCGAGGGGCGCAAGGGGTTGCTGTTAATTGCTCGTCGGAGAAGCTGCGGGCGGCGGTGCTCTCGGGTTGCTGTCGAGGACGATGCTGCAGATCACCAGGAGGTAAACAAAACATATAGTCAGGAGCGCAAGGACACGGCGAAGGTGTGTGGGTGAACGAGAAGGCGCGGGGCGGTCTGGTTCACCTGGGAGACGTCGCCAGAGAAGAAGCAGACACGGCGGCGCTCTGTGCTTGACGATGGCGAGGATTGGGGGCGCCCTAAGACAAACGGAAAGTGCTGTTAGGTTCGTCCGAGCTTGGAGAACATCATCGTGTTCTAGAGGAGGAGAGGGGTGACCAGAATCTACCAGTGGGCGTCGTCGGAGTTGAAGCAGACGGTGGCGACGGTGGTCGTCGTGGTTGTCGACGCTCTGGATCGCTCGAGGGCAAGCTGGTGCTACGGGGATGATCGCCAGGAGGTGGGGATCACGAGAGGATGGTCGAGGAGGAAAGGGGCGGCGAGGCTTCGTCTGAATTGCTCGGGGACGGTGGTCGGAACAGAGGAGCTCGAGGAGAAATTGGGGGCGGTCTGGGGCGTGCGAGCGCGAGGTGTCAGAGGGGAAATATAGAGGAGACACGGGCGTTTACGTCTGCGTGATCAACTCGAGTAACGGTGGTCGCGTTAAGGCGAATTGAATCCGTGGTTTGAAGGCAGCAACGGCAGCGAGGGGTAAGGCTCGGTCAGCGGCGGGTGAGAGAGAAGAACAGTGGTGTGGGGTCGTCTTGTCAGCGAGTGAGAGAGAGGGAGAAGAGGGGGCCACCGGTCAGTCTCTGTCTGAGTAGGTTTCTGAGTAAGAAAAGAAACGCTTCGGGGGAGGGGAGAAGTCTGGGCTGGACTGGCTTAGTGGGCTGGGCCTTTGCACTATTTTTTTCTGTCTGCTTTATTTTTACTTTTTTAATTCTTTTCTGTTTTGAATTCAAACAATTATTCACACATTCAAACAACACTCAAATTAATTCAAACAAACACTCAACTTTACTTTGAATTTGGTTCTGTTTTTCAACATAATCCAAATCTCAAAACAAAATAATAATTTTATTCTTTTTAAGATCCATTCTTTAATTTAAATAAATGGATATTTTAGTTATTTAATAATATAGGGTTTGTTTTAATTAATATAATCTTCATTTAAAATCCAAACACTTTCAAATCTAAATCAGTAGGTTTATTTGGAAATAAAGAATATTTGGAAAATTTGTTTAAAACAAAATAACCTCTTATTTTAGGGTCCATTAGTAATTAAATAAAATGGGCCTTAGTTATTAAATCAAATAGAGTTTGATTCTATTAATAAAATCTTTATTTGAAACCTAAATATTTTCAAAACCAAATCAGTAGGTTTTATTTGGAAATATTAAATACTTGGAAACTTGTTTTTTTTAAAACAAAATAACATTTTATTTTAGAGTCCATTATTAATTAAATAACATAGACTTTCATTATTAAATCAACTTGGGTTTGTTTTATTGAGAATATTTATCTTAAAATCTAAAATAAAGCCAAAACACTTTAGTAGGTTTTAATTATGAATATCAAATATTTGAGAAAACTTATTTTAAGTATTTTAATAAGTTTGGATGTCTCGATTAAATTAGTAAAACCTTTTATTTAAATAAAGTTGGATAGTAAATTCTTATTAATTTATTGGAATCAACTTTTGCTATTTTTATTCAAAACTAAATGTTTTTAAATCCAAAGCTTATCCAAGGTTTAATTTGGCTTTATAAAATAATCTTTATTTATAAATCCATCTTTTATTTTGAATACCAAATCTTTTATTTTAAAAGATCCAAAATATTATTTCCAAAATATTTTGTTTTCCTTTTTTTTAAAATATTTATCTTTTTTAATCCCTTTAGGATTTTATTTAATTCAAATGGGTTTGATGTTCCAATTGAATTCAAAAGTTTCTTCTGGCTCTGAAAATCAAACAAAGTTTTATTTTATTAATTTATTTTCACATTACAAGATTTGGAAAATCTTGGGATGTGACACAAGGGAAGTAACCAATATAGAAAGAGCAACTACAGCCACTACTGGGAGAGGTGCTGCTCACACATTCATTCTCTCCCTGGACAGCACAAGCTAAATCAACTCAAAACACAAGACCACATCACATATAACTCTAGCTTTGGATCTCAGCTAAACAAACCAACCACACCACTAGCCAGATTCCATCTCATCCTTAACTCTGGTTGCTCCCTAAAGCCATCCAAGAGCTAGAACAAGAGGAAAATCAAGGTCAGGCAGCAGCTTCAGTAAAATAAGGAGCAGGCCAACAAGGAGGAGAAGTAATTAGGAAGGAGAAAGCTAGCTGTAGCAGATCAAGAAGCTCAAGTTTCAGTGAAGCAAGCTACAGAAGAGCATCAGGTAGAGATCCAGTAGGAGCATACCTCAGCTCATGCATCATATAATTATGTTGTTTGCACCAATAGAATTAAGGGGAATAAGGGTTGCTACAAATCAATCTCTATTCAACCACCCCGCAACTAGAGTTTGTCTAGGAGGATTAGGAGAATAGTTTTTCCTCTCAGAGCTGCATAAAATTTTTATGCAGGTTCATCCTAGAGGTTTTCCTTACCACATCATAATATCTATTCTTATCAAGGCAAAGCCTCAGACTCTTGCATCATAGGCCAGGCCTTGAGATTAAGCACAAAATCTGTTCTTATTAAAAATAAAGTCTCAGACTATGAATCATAGACCAAGCTGGTGCTTTCTAGTTTAAAACTAGATAAAAGCAGATCTACTGATAAGCTACTACAGGGCACATTCCAAATCATGGTAGCACCTCTATAGCAGTTCTAGCCTTTATCAGCTTACAAACACAATAAATAAACTACCAATAATCATTTAAATCATTTTCGTAGCCACCTTTGGTTAGGAATCATTCTAAGAGAATATGTACAATAAGGGACCAAGATCATTACTGAACCATAGGTTCAGTTCATCATATAAACAAAAGTTCCACACCTAGAGAAAAACATCTGGTTATTCAAACAATAAACAAGCACACTTTACATTTGACAACACAATTTGTCCAAAATATTGAAAGCATATGATGATATAGTCAATGATCATTCAAACCAAGTAGCATAGATGCTAAGCAAATTACCTGAAGCATTACATCATTCAGTTACGACAAATAGGAGTATCTACCTGCATCAGCACAACAATTAGAGACTAACTAGAACCTCTACATTACTATCAGATGTTTACAACTAATATAGTACATATTCAGAAAAGAAACACAATCCGAGTCATTGAAGGAAGAGTTCAGTTAAGCATGTATGTACACAAAAGTGTAGTAGTACAAGGTGTTCAGGATCCTAACACTGAATTCCATAAATCTAGAAGTGAACCAATGGTTCAGAGAGGAAATTTGTTTAAATTAAATTCAAGTAAACACATGTACACTCATCACAGGCCATGGAAAATACAAACTTAAGCATATCACATCACATATCAGTAGATCATCAAACATTTTCAACAAGAATGTGATTGGGATAAACCTAGCTCTATACTTAGCACTAGAGTTCATTTATAAGGAACTAGGCCACGGTTTTAGTTCCTAGACTAGTTAAATTATAATGGCTAAATCATACAATATCACGAATAGACTGACCAGAATAAACTGTAGTAAGCACACCATTCCAAAATGATCTATTGCAAATTATTGATCCATAGCATCCATACCAAAACACCTATCAACCACTTAATCAAATCTAGGTCTAACTAAAATCTCAATAACCAGCAATACCTCAACTACAGGACCAATAGGACTAACTAAATCAATTAATTGAGGTGTATCCATGAACATGAGCTTAAACTAAAGGGGTAATTTGAGACTTACCTCACTGTAGTCGATGGAGGAGGAGGAGGAAGTTGCAGCCGACCTCCTCACCAAGGTGAGGGAGGCTACGGTCAGCCATAGCAGCAGTAGCAGATGGTGGTCGGGGTCATGGCGTCGTGGTGACAGGGGAACCTTGGAGGATTGTCCAGTGGGACAGCGCCGGCCAGCGGCAAAACTGAGAGCCGCCGGCAATGGTCGGAAAGGTCTACCAGGCGGCGAGCTAGGGTTTCTCCCGGGGTGACCGCGCGAGGGTGCTACGCACCACAACGGAGGAGAATCGAGGGAGGAGATATAGAGAGGCATGGCGTCACCGGGGGACGCCGACGATGGTCAGTGAGGCAGGCGGCGGCACTAGCGGCGGCAGCAGCATCGCCAGCGACCTGGGGGGTGATGCGTGCATGCGGGGGTTGAGTATATGTGTGTGTGTGTGTGGAGAGAGGGGTGGACCGAGGGTGAAGGGGCCGAGCATGGTCCAGTTGGGCCAGGACAGCCCATGCTCCCAACCAACGTCCCAAGATGATTAAAAAAACAAATGAATTATTAAATAACCTCCAAACATTTTTAGCTATAGAAAATTATAGAAAAATCATAAAAATATATTTAACATGTTAGAATTATCATAAGAACAAAATTTATTTAATAAAACTACAACTTTATTTATTTAAAATAAATATGAAGTAAATAATTATTAACACCATTAAGTCCTAAATGAAATTTTATAAAATAAGAAAAACCCTAAAAATAAATAAAAAATCATTTTTGTATATAAAAATAACTCTACATTTTATAAAAACACTAACTTAAAGTTTTACAAATAAAACATAAAGCAAATATTTAAAGACACTTAATTCTTTGATGAATTTTATAAAAATAAAGATAATACTTAAAAATAAATAAAATTCATTTTTAAGGTCTTGAATAAATATATTACACTAGAAAAATATTAAATATATTATTAGAAAAGTCTTTAATATTTTAAATAATAAATACTTACCTAATACCTATTTTGTGAATTCTTTAAAAACAATTCTTAAGTAAGAAATAATCACAGTTCTTATAAAATCTTGAGCAATTAGTGTCTTAGTACTAATTCCAAACCCATAACTTGAATTCATAATCAAACATAAGTATAACTTTTAACTTTAAAATATTCTTTTAAAAATCTTATCAAGAATCCTTTTAAATAAACATTGGGTATCACCCATTTATATAATATGGTGAATAATCATTATATCTTAACCACTATTAACATAACTTTAAATTCTAACAAATTACTAAGACCATCTAAATATGATTCCATTAAATAAATACATATTACTTTCATAATAGCAACGCAAATATAATCTAATCATTCACTTAAATAGAAAGTGAATAATTCCACACCTTAGTTATACCTGTCATAAATCTAAAACTTGGGAGTAATTAAAATATATTACATCTTAAGTTTTACTTAACCTTTTAAAGTTAATTTTAGTCTCAAAAGCTTAAACATCATGTTTAATAAACTACTTATGTTTTTATAGTTAACTTTGGTCTATTAAAATTAAGACATAAATCATCTCAAATCCAAACTAATAAATTAGACACCAAAATACATTGATCATGTCCTATTAACAATGAAGATTGTTTAAACCTTAGAAAGGAAATCTTTTCTTCAAATGTTATTCTTTTTGCCACTTCAAATAACAATCTTATAATAAGTCCTTCAACTCTTAACAACTCAATCCCAAGGACTTTTATCATAGTCACCACATGACAATTCACCATAATCACATCATCTTATACTTTACTTACATATTTTGGATTGTTAACACTTAGGTTCCTTATAAAGGTCATTACTTATAAAGTAAAATTTGAAGATAAACCAACTCTGAAAAGAATCACTTGAATTCACCTCACTCAAAGTATTGGGGATTCAATTTGGGAGTTTTACAAAAATGCATAGCATTACTTATGCATAACTGCATATTGCTTCTTTAAACATTAGTCCTTACTAGACCAATGATGGAGATTTCAGATATTGGATCTTATGTCGTCTCGAAGACCGTGAGTGCATAATCTTGCAATCACAAAAGGCAAGTTCACACTTGCTCATGTCCTTTGATTATTTTCTATAAAGTATTTTGCAAATCCAGTGTTGTCATCACCTACATTTGAAAAAGGACAGAAAACACTATTTTCATAATAATGTGATTATAGGTTATTTACCATGAGGTAATAACCTACTATAAGAGTTCCGGTGGTAAAGGAACATATTACCTAGGACTTAACAACCAATGTCGCCAGTGATTCTTGCGCCGTATATTACGCGTTGACCATGAGATTTGGAATGGGACGGAGAAGTCAGCTGTATCTTTTCCCTCTCGCATGGAGCTGGATGTGCGGGTCGTGGCTGTTATCACTCGTAGCGTGCATACAATTTATGGTAATTCGTAGAGGATATGCAGCATATGGGTGGGAGCCCTCAACATCCCACGATAGTTCCGGCATCTGAACGGTCTGTACTGCCATTGCCGTAATTCAATAGGTGGGCTGCCGTACACCAAGGAGACATGCGGGGTCGCGGAGAAGGCAGTGATTGGCTTGGATCTTAGTCTGGGCCTCACACCAAGGAAGTGTGAACGAACCTGCAATTCGGATGTGCAACAAAGCTAAGATCTCTCATGGGTAAAGTGACGCACCTCTGCAGAGTGTAAGAACTGTAACTTGTTACTCCCTGTTCCGGGAAGGAGCTGCGAACGCGGCGGGAAAGGAACTCCATGAAAGTTCTGGTAAACCCGTGAAGGCTGATGAACATAGTTTTTCAGAATAAAAGCAACCTTTGAAGAAATGTTTACGAGAACTTGCATTGCCTACGACCTACGGTCTGTGGCTGTAGTTATAGTGCATCAAACACTCCTTTTCTAGTGGACTTGCTGAGTACGCTCGTACTCAAAGTATCTTCTTAACCCTTGCTAGGTTCTAAAGCTAGAACAGACGGCGTCTACATCAAGTTATGCTCTAGGAATTATCACTAAAAGCTAAAACTCTTCGATGAAGTCAAGGAAGTCAGCATATACATCAACTCAAGTGAAGACGAAGTTGCTGATTAGATAAGAATATAATTTCTAACCATAGAACCCACTTCTGTAGAGTATTGCAATAGCAGCAATGCAAGCCTAGTAGTTCAGCTACTAGTTCTATAAGTATGGTAGCTATGAGTTATTTATTTCTGATTCTTCTTTGTAAGAAGTTTCTTTCTCTCTCTTTAACCTAGAGTGTTCTCTAGATCTTGTGTAAAGAGTTGAGTTGTCACCTATAGTCATGTCTTGGACCTGCTGTGTTTCTGTTGTACTACTTTGAGGGATGTAATACTAGTGAACAGTGTTTCATTGGTGTTATGTCAACGACTATAGTGTACTACATCATGTAGTGGTATGCTGGTTCACCGCAGGAATTGGTAAAGGAAACATCTACTGTGAGTATTGCTTTTGTTTCTGTTTGTTGCTTTGTTTCCAATATGGATAACCCACTTGGTTTTCTGTTTGGGAAAACTACTACCACTGTTAGGGTAGTAGATGAACCACCACCTGTTGAGATAGATCCTTTTAAGATACCTACAAGTATTGTTGATCGTGTTATGGATAATTATTATTTAGGGGATGGAATTGTCCACCCTGGTGATCACTTGCTTTTTATCCATGAATTATGTGGGTTGTTTAAGTGTGCAGGTATCACAACTAAACAGGTGAAGAAGAAGTTACTCTCCATATCCTTGAAAGGGAGAGCTGAAGAAGTGTATAAGATGCCGAAGAATGGACAATCCATGGAATGGGAGGAGATGTCATCTCTCTTTTACTCTAAATTTTATCCTCCTAGTGAAATTCATAAGGATAGAAATCTGATATATAACTTTTGGCCTCGTGATGGAGAGACTACAGCTCAAGCTTGGGGGAGATTGAAGTTACTAATGCTTAAATGTCCTATTCATGAACTCCCTAACAATATTATTATCAATAACTTTTATGCTAGGATTTCTCTTCATGATAAAGATTTACTAGATGCTTCTTATGCTGGATAATTCACACATATGAAGGAAGAAGCCAAATGGGATTTGCTAGACCGTATTCAAGAGAACACTGAAGCTTGGGAGAATGACAAAGGAAGAAAGTCAGGTATAAACTATGATTATGAATGCATTAAATCATTTATGGGAACTTTTGGTTTCCGTGATATTAGTAATGAGTTTGGCCTTGATCCTCAAGTTCTTGCAAAATGTTTTAATGCCTTTTCCTCTAACATTGAAATTCCCAAGAAAGAGTGGGACAAGTACCATGCTCATTATAAAGACACTGTTACCCATGTTCCTGCTAGCATAGAGGTTTGTACCGTTGATCCTATTTTGCCTAAACCTTATGTTGAGAAAATCCCTTTTCCTTCCAAGGTAAGGGAACATTCTATTATAGCTAATGTGGTTAGCAAAAGCGCGAAGAAAACTATGGAGCCTGATGAGCTTATTGATATTGAGCCTCTGGTAGCTATTGTGAAAGATCTTGTCACTAGAAATATAGAGGATGAGCACATTGTCTTATGTGACGACGCTACTAATATTGTTTCTCATCCTAAAAGAGCTAGAAAAGCTAGTGTCACTGTGCTTTCTGTGAGAATTAGTAATCATAGCTATTATGGTTTATGTGATATTGGTGCTAGTTCTAGTGCTATTCCTTATGAGCTTTACAGGGAAATTATGCATGAAATTGGTCCTTGTGAGCTATAAGACATTGATGTGGTTATCCACCTTGATAATAGGGAGAAAGTTTGCCCCATTGGCATTATAAGAGATGTGGAGGTCCTTTGTGGTAAGATTAAATATCCTGCTGATTTTCTAGTACTTGGTAAAGAAGCTAGTAAAACCTATCCTATTATCTTTGGTAGACCCTTCCTGAATACTTGTGGGGCTATCATAGATTGTAGGAAGGAAAAAGTTTTGACTAAGTTTGATGGAGAGTCTTATGAGTTTAATTTTTCCAAATTTGGTAAAACTCCTTATGAAAATGAATTGCCTGATGAGGATTTCAGGGTTGAACAACTTTCTGCTATTTCTCTTGCTCCTAACAATGTCTTGTAGCAGTTTATGGAAGATCATGAAAGTGATGTCTTCACGACAGAAAGAAATGAGATTGACGAGGTTTTTCTTTGTCAGCCTGAGTTACTTAAGCATAAGCTACCGGTGGAAGATTTGGGTACCACACTACCACCTAAAGGGGACCCTGTTTTCGAACTAAAACCTTTATCTGATGATCTTAAATATGCTTATCTTGATAATAAGAAAGTTTATCCTGTTATTATTAGTTCTAAACTTTCAGGAAAGGAATAAGAAAGGTTATTGGAGATATTGAAGAAAGACCGAGGAGCTATGGGTTATACTCTTGATGATTTAAAAGGAATTTCTCCCATTATATGTCAGCATGCTATTAATATAGAGCCTGATGCAAAACTAGTTGTTGAACACCAATTCCGTCTAAATCCTAAGATGAAGGATGTGGTAAGAAATGAGGTATTAAAACTCCTTGATGCTGGTATTATTTATCCTATTGCTGACAGTCAATGGGTTAGCCCTGTTCATTGTGTTTCCAAGAAAGGGGGAATAACTGTTGTATCTAATGAAGATAATGAGCTTATACCCCAAAGAGTAGTGGTTGGGTATAGAATGTGCATTGATTTTAGAAAGATTAATAAAGTTACTAAGAAAGATCAATATCCTTTACCCTTTATTGATCAAATGGTTGAGAGATTATACAAAAAGACTCACTTTTGTTTTCTTGATGGTTATTCTGGTGTCACATCCCAAAATTCTCCTAATTTTGGAATGTGAAATAAATAAATAAGTTTGGTTGATTGTTTGACTATGTTGAAAATTCTCAATGAGAAGAAACTTTTTGAATAGAAAATCCTCTCAACCTTGAATTCAAAATCTTATATTCTTTTGTTATGACCTAAGTAGCCATATAGGCAAAAGGGCATGGATTGATTATGGATTGTAGAATTGGTGTGCAATATTTCAAAATGAAAATCATGAAGCATTCATAAGCATTTCATTACATCCATGCAAAGTTCTCACAAACTAAATCCAAATCCTGGTATCTAAATCCTATAGTTGATTCCCCCAAATGTTCCTAAGGGTAATTAAATTGACTTATTAAAACCCACTGTTGCTAAGGCATAAATTATTGACAATTATAGCCTAAAGAGATCCAATTAATACTACAAAATTTTAGAAACAAAATTGAGCTCATTTGGAGCTAGTATGAAAAAGTTATGAAATAAATACAAACACATAAAGATATAAATAAAATGAAATATACAAGGATTTGTAAATCCACTACTTCCAAACTAGTAAAAATATTACAAATTTGATCCTATAATGATCTATTCGATTTTATAAAAATTTAGAAACAAGAATCATGTCATTTAGAGTTCGTATGCAAAAGATATGAGGGAAACAAGTAAATAGAAAAAGAAAAAAAACCTAAACTGGCCGGCCCACCCGGACCGACCCGACCGAACCAGGCAGGCACGTACGTGATCGTGTCCCAGGTTGCTTTAAAAAGCGTGCAAATCGGTTTTTGTTAAACCTATCTCTACTCAAACTGCTATAACTTTTTATCTACAACTCCGAATCGACTTCCGTTTGTTTCTACTTGTTCCCTACTCCAAGGCCTATATCTACACCGTCCTAAACCTCCATATAATCTCGTAGAGCCACAGCTGTATGAGTTTCCCTTGTCGAAATCCCGAATCTACACATGCCCGAATCTTATTTCGATTTTTAACCCATCTAGACTTCATCGTTTGCCTTCGGTCAAAAAACGAAAGTTGTAGGAATCATCGAAATATTTCAATCCCGACAAACCTCACCTCTTTTCATCCACCACAGCCGGAGAATTTTGTATCGCAATATTTCAGATCTTACGGTGTAAATCCAAGATGTACTCGCGCTCGTTTCTTCAAATCCAAATTCCTTTGGTGAGAAAGTAGGAATAATGATTCCCCACAACTTTCTTGTTCTAAGTTTTTCAATTTGACCTACAGATTTGTCTCTCTAACACAGATCCGTTTCTTGTCTATTCTGAGTCAAAATCGGGTCAATCTCTTCTTCTAGCCACCGGATCCTATCTAGACGGTCGAGATCCAATCAAACCGGTGCGTGCCATGTCGTCAACCCGGTCAGCTTCCTCATCAACACCACGTCAACGTCAGGTCAATATCTAGTCCCAGTCAGCATGCAAAGTCAACCTGTCCAGTCAGCGGAATATTCCCTGGAATATTCCGTTCGAATTTAAAATTGCACATTATAGATCTAACTTGTAAAATTCATTAGAAATTCATACCACGTCCAAAAATTGCGTATAATATATCAAATTGAAGATAAACTTTACGTAGAATCATCTTATCAGAATAGATCCAACTTTTACTGTACGTGGTTACTGCAGTAATTTAATTAGTTTTAATGGTCTTTTAGGTTAATAAATTCATAAGAAATTATCTGTAACTCCGAAAAATATGAATAATATATCAAATTGAAGCTACTGTAATGTAATTTTATAACTGGTTGTATCTAGCCTTTGCAGACTATTTAACCCGTAGCAATTTAATTAGTTTTAATGGCTTTATAAATCATTAAATTCATAGTAAATTAATTGCTTGTCACAAAAATATAAATGATATACCGATGGAAAGCTGGTTCCATGTAGATCATCAATATGCAATTAGTTCAGCATTTTACTGTAAGGTTTTGCCGTGAAGATTTAAATGGTTTAATGGCCTATTTAGAGTAATAAATTCATAAGAAAATAAATACTATTCAGAAAATTACAAATAATATGTCCCTGAAATCACAATTCCGTGGAGATTACAGATATAATTTTAGTTTGATTTTTAGACAACCTATATGAATCATTTAAAACCATTAAACACTATTTAAATCATACAAAAAGATCTATAACTCCGATTAGGGTGAATCCAACGCCCACTGGTTCGTATTAACGTCCTCTATCCAGTAAACCCAAGAAACAAATTTAATTCGACAGTTAGAACAGGCGTTACAACAGAACTACTAAAAACCCTATATTGGCAAGTAATTATTAATAACAAGTACTCCATTGCATTAATTGGCCTCTTGCATGCATCATATAGTTCAATATTGTTTATAGAACTAAAGTAACAACCATTGTGACTTA
Source organism: Avena sativa (assembly GCA_916181665.1). NCBI lineage: Eukaryota > Viridiplantae > Streptophyta > Magnoliopsida > Poales > Poaceae > Avena > Avena sativa. Next base: position 10,685,431 of record OV702279.1, read on the forward strand.
TTAAATTTTCATGCATGCATTTGTTGCATTTGTTTGATCTCTATGTGCTATTGTTTATGATTGTATGCAATTGTTTGCTCGATAGATTGCGAGGAGTGCAACGTGTGTGATTGCAACTACTATGATTGCAAGTATTGTGGTTATGACGAGTGCAACCATTATATCTATGAGAATTGTGAGGATTATCTAATCGACTACATCTACAACAAAGGCAAGTGGTGCTATCTTGGTCATAAATGTCCTACTGTTTTCCTATGCATTGTAGATGTTTTGTAGAATTGCATATGTAGGAATTGATGTGTATATGCTATGCTATGTCCCATATTATTCCCTAGCATTCCTTGTTTATGAGCCACCGTTGGTAGATGTGCTTAGCCATGCTGTGTTGATCGAGGGCTGGGTTACATCACTGAAGTTGTTTCTAAATGTGTTGGTTTGCGAAAACTAAACAACTTAATCAATGAATCTCCTGGGTGTGATGGGATTGATAATTTTTGGTGGTATCATTGCGGAAAGGCACCCAGGACACTGAGAAATGATTGGTTTCTTTTTTTTGGAAGCTTTCGTGTGCAACCATGTGCCAATAATGAAATGGGCGGTTGGCTGAAATCAGTAGGTTGTGGTAACTCGAACCTGCGTATCCAGAGATGTAGATAGTGTAGGTTGGACCGGTGCGCGTCGGGATTGGGGAGCTACTTCCCGAACGGTTCCTTCTTGGACTTCTCCCTATCATCACCCAATATGAGAGTGGTGGTACGAGCTGGGCTGGCCAAGTCACATGGGTAAAGTGTACTAACCCCTGCAGGGTGTATAAACTAAGTGCTTAGCCGTGTCCCCGGTTATGGACAATTTGAGCGACCTGATACTGATGCTATGATATTTCTCACTCATCCTTATTTCTTAATTACTTAAAACTTGTTGGGTGAAGATAATTGGGTAGGAGCACCTGGGAGTGAACCAGAGTGTCCTATTTATCGTATTGGAAAACTACTTTATTACAAATGTTAGGATAAAACTGTTGCTTTATGCAAATGAGCCTGAACTCCACTTGGCCAAATAAGCATGTAGTTAATAGATATGTTGTTAACCACTTTAGCCTACTTGCCATACATTCAATGTATTGACCATTCGTGGCTGCAACGTTTTATGTTGCAGGTTATATCGTATCTGAGTGATCGTTCATAGGTCGCGAGACTCCACTCAACAATTGTTCGCCTGTGGCATATTTGGAGGATGGAGATCTACCTTGTATTCGTTTTCCGCTGTGTACTTGAATAAATAATGTAAATTCTGGATCATATTCGTTGTATTTATGATGCACAGTTATATTTGGTATCATTTTGTACTGTGTGTGCTAGTGAACCGATCCAGGGATTGGCACTATACACATGAACTCAGCCTTATCAGGCGAGGGTGTTACATCTGGGTTTTCTCAAATTGCTGTGAAAGCACAAGACCAAGAGAAAACTACTTTCACTTGTACTTATGGTACTTATGCTTATAGGCGTATGCCTTTTGGTTTATGTAATACTCCTGCTACCTTTCAGAGATGTATGTCTGCTATTTTTCATGGTTTTTGTGAAGAAATTGTGGAGGTTTTCATGGACGATTTCTCCATCTATGGAACTTCTTTTGATAACTGTTTGCACAACGTTGATAAAGTTTTGCAGAGATGTGAAGAAACCAACCTTGTTCTTAATTGGGAGAAATGCCATTTTATGGTCAATGAAGGGATTGTTCTTGGACACAAGATATCTGAAAGAGGCATTGAAATTAACAACGCCAAAATTGAAGCAATTGAGAAGATGCCTTGCCCTAGAGATATTAAAGGTATTCGTAGTATCCTTGGTCATGCTGGTTTCTATAGGAGGTTTATTAAAGATTTCTCCAAAATTTCAAAGCCCCTTACTAATCTTCTTCAAAACGATGTTCCTTTTGTTTTTGATGATGATTGTAAGGAAGCTTTCGAAACTTTGAAGAAAGCTTTGACAACTGCTCCTATTTTTCAACCACCTGATTGGAGTTTACCTTTTGAAATTATGTGTGATGCTAGTGATTTTGTTGTGGGTGCTGTCCTTGGGCAACGTGTTGATAAGAAGTTGAATGTTATTCATTATGCTAGCAAGACTTTAGATGCTGCCCAAAATAATTATGCTACTACTGAAAAAGAGTTCTTAGATGTAATCTTTGCCTGCGATAAGTTTAGACCTTATATTGTTGATTCAAAGGTTACTATTCATACTGATCATGCAGCTATTAAGTACCTTATGACAAAGAAGGACGCTAATCCTAGGATTATTAGGTGGGTGTTGCTTTTACAAGAGTTTGATCTTCATATTGTGGATAGGAAAGGTGCTGAAAATCCCGTTGCTGACAATTTATGTCGTTTGGAAAACATTTCTTTTGACCCATTGCCTGTTAATGATAGTTTTCCAAATGAGCAGTTGGCTGCAATAAGGGTAAGTCCGCATGGAAGTCCTTGGTATGCTGATTATGCTAACTTTATTGTTTCCAAGTATTTTCCTCCAACCTTTACAGCTCAGCAAAGAAGAAAATTGTTTTATGATCTAAGACACTACTTTTGGGATGACCGACATTTATACAAAGGAGTGGATGGTATTATGCGGAGATGTGTTACAGAATTTGAACAACAAGAGATATTGAGAAAATGTCATGGCAGTGCTTATGGAGGACATCATGCTGGGGATAGGACTGCACAAAAGGTTCTACAATCTGGATTTTATTGGCCTACCCTTTTCAAAGATGCAAGGAAGTTTGTCTTATCATGTGATGAATTTCAACGAGTAGGTAACATTTCTAGACGAAATGAAATTCCTATGAATTATTCTCTTGTTATTGAACATTTTGATTGTTGGGGATTTGACTTTATGGGTCCTTTCCCTCCTTCAAAAGGGTATACTCATATTCTTGTTACTGTTGACTATGTTACTAAATGGGTAGAAGCCATATCTACAAACAGCGCTGATGGTAAGACCTCTTTGAAAATGCTCAAGGATGTTATTTTTCCTAGATTTGGTGTGCATAGATATCTCATGACTGATGGAGGCTCTCATTTTATTCATGGGGGTTTTAGAAAAACTCTCGCTAAGTATGATGTAAACCATATAATTGCTTCAGCTTATCACCCCCAAACCAGTGGGCAAGTAGAACTTTCCAATAGGGAAATCAAATCTATCTTGAAGAGGACTGTTAATAGATCTAGGAAAAATTGGGCTAAAAAGTTGAATGACGCTTTGTGGGTTTATAGAACTGCTTATAAAAATCCTATGGGGATGTCTCCTTACAAAATGGTCTATGGGAAAGCTTGTCACTTGCCCTTAGAATTAGAACACAAGGCTTATTGGGCAGTGAAAGATTTGAATAGAGATTTTAGACTTGCCGGTGAGAAAAGACTGCTCGACTTGAGTAATATAGATGAGCGGAGAAGTGAGGCTTATGAAAATGCTAGGCTCTTTAAGGAAAAAGTGAAAATATGGCATGATAGGAGAATTCTCAAAAGGGAGTTCCATGTTGGTGAGAAAGTTCTTTTGTATAGATCCCGTCTCAGATTTTTTGCAGGGAAACTACTCTCAGAATGGGAAGGACCTTTTGTCATTTAGGAAGTATATCGTTCAGGTGCTATCAAAATATCTTGTTTGAAGGATGACACAACACAAGTGGTGAATTGTCAAAGACTAAAACATTATATTTCTGGAGATTCTTATAATCAAGATGTTGATGTTATTCAAATGGTGACTCCAGAAGAATTTATTATAAACCAAACACCAGAAACTACAGAGTTCGTCGTTGAATAGGTAAAAGTGGTGAAAACAGAAGGTTCGTGAAACCCCAATCTTTTTATATTTTTGATGTTTTTAATACATAAGGGAAGTTACGAGACGGAACAGAGGAGGAAATAGAGTCCGGGGTGGACAAACCCACCCCGGGCGCGGGCCCCTGCCTGGCCACGCTTGGAGGGGGTGTGCCACCCCCGAGCTTTGCCTCTGCCTCATTTTCGTATCAAAACCTTCCTTATGCTTTGAAACTTCGTAATATATAACCCCCGGATCCCCCTAGGTTCTTGCATCAAGTTCTCGTCATGTTTTTGTTTTGATCTATTTCTGTTAGGGAAATTCTCAGTTTTTGGAGCTACAATGTCTTCCTATGGATCACCGATGGGGGATTCTTCCGCGGATATCCTCAACCCATACATGTATGAGTTGAGGATCCATCCCAAGGAGTTGATTCTCAAAGATGGGAAGGTACAGATGAAATAAGTTCAAGGCCCCAAAGGAGAAGGAAGTCTGGAAGATAGGATGGAAGCATTGGAGCAGGAGGTTTTTAGGTACAAGAAGATGGCAGAACACGAAATGGGTGTTATTCAGAAGATAAGTTCAGAACTCACCGCCAAACACGAGGAGGAGGTGGCTAATCTCCGAGAAGAAATCTTCTCGCTCTGTCAGACCACCAACCAACTACAAGCACAACTCTATGACATACAAAATCAAAACTGTGAGTATGAGGCTAGATTTGATCGCATCAGCTCTGCTGCTAGTTTCAGAATTACAGAGACAAGGACATCCTTTTTGTATGGGGAAACTTTGCCCTGGAAGTTTTATGATGAAAAGAGAACACCACCACCACCAAAGGAGTAATTCATCATCAGTTTTGGCATCCCCTTGGCTTGTTCCAAGCTTGGGAGAGTGCCGCGGTATCACCACCATTATCTTTTATCTTTTACCTTTTTAGTGGATTCATATCTTTGGTAGAGAGGTTATCTTATAGTTTGGTTTGCATGTGGAAGTATCTCTCCTTTAGTTGATTATCTATGTATCCCTTGGTGTTAGTGCATTTATTGAATATTAATGAGAAGTCTCATCTTTTACTTTTTGCACTTCTTATTTTAGTTTGCAATCTCTATTATATGATGGATCTTGTTGATCAGTATTTGGCATCATTCTGGGAGCATCAATTAACTCTAAATTGGTTTTGGCAAACCGAGCTCTGGTCAGTAGCAACACCTTTTGAGGTTTTGAAAGGAAAAGAAAAATCTTACAGGTATTTTGTATCATTTATTTTCTTTCTCGTTGGATCATAAGCTTAGTATTCTTTATTTAATATATTTTGTGTCTTCAAGGAAGTTTGCATGTTTGGGTTTATTACTTGTATGTTTGCTTGTTTCTTTCTGTTGGATATATGCCCTAGAGGCAATAATAAATATAGTTATTATTATATCTTTGTGTTTATGATAAATGTTTACATTCATGCTATAATAGTATTAACAAGGAAACATTAATACTTGTGTGATTTGTAAACTTAATTTCAAGTCCCTAGTATAGCCTCTATACTTCACTAGCTTGTTGGTTGATAAATGATTGTGGTTTCCCTATCATGAACATTGAGATGTTATCAACAACAAGATCATATCGTTAGGAGAATGATATGGTGGACATACTCCTATAGATAAGCGTAGCATAAAGATCAAGTCATTTCAATAGTTCAATTAATATATGCTTTCTGATACGTAGTAACCTAATTCCTTCGACCATGAGATCATGCATATCACCTTTACCGGATGGATGCTTTGATGACATCAAACACCACACCGTAACTGGGTGGCTATAAAGGTGGCATTGAGTGTTCGGAAAGTATTGGTTGAGACACATGGATCAAGAGTGGGATTTGTCCATCCATATGACGGATAGATATACTCTGGGCCCTCTCGGTGGAATGTCATCCAATTAGCTTGCAATCATGTGACTGGATCACAAGGGATCACATATCACGGGAACGTGAAAAGAGTACTTATCAGTAACGAGGTTGAACTAGGTATGCAGAGATACCGACGATCATAACCTCGGATAAGTAAACTATCGTGAGACAAAGGGAAATAGGTATCGTATGTAAATGGTTCATTCGATCGCAAAGTAATCGTAGAAATATGTGGGAGCCATATGAATTTCCAGATTCCTCTATTGGTTATTGTTCGGAGAAGTGTCTCGATCATGTCCGCATAATTCACGAACCGTAGGGAGACACACTTAAGGATTCGACGTTGTTTAAGTAGTTATGGTATTATGAGAAAGAGACCGAATGTTGTTTACAGTCTCGGATGGGATCCGGGATATCACGAGGTGATCCGGAATGGTCCGGAGAATAAGATTCATATAAAGAAAGTCCCGTTTCGGAGTTCGGAAATGATTCCGGTGAATGTTCTAGAAGGTTCCGGAATGTCCGGCACTCTGGGAGGGGGGAGGGGTACATGAATGTGTCATTACATATTGGAATGATTGCATCATGTACTAAGTGTTCTTGCTGTTCCAAATAAAGGATTAAATTGAATCCTAAAACAGAAAAGTCAAATGGCCAGTTTGAAAGTCAAATGGCTAAAACAGGAAACTGTGGGAAACAAGCAAGAGGTGGTTGGAACCGACTTGGGGGAGGAGTCTCCTCTCCAAGCCGGCGTGCCACCCAAGGCCGACTTGGGGAGGGACTCCCCTCCCCTTGGCCGCGCCTCCCACCTATAAGAGGAGGGGCAGGGCCTCCTCCTCTAGACACACAAGTTCCTATCCTCTAATCTCTGGTTTAGAGCCGTTTTGGTTTAGAGCTTCTAATTGCCCTAGCCTTCGGTTTATAGCCTTCTAATTGGTGTGTCTAATCCCTAGACCACTAATATCCCTCTCTCATACTCCACCATACTCGCTCCGGCTTAAGGCGAAGCCCTGCCGGATCTCCCCTCTACTTCCGGTACCACGCCGTTGTGCTGCCGGAATCGCGAGGAGAGTGCTACAACCTCCGCTGCCTGCTGGAACAAGGGAGAGGAAGGTCTTCGTCGAGTACCGAATGTGTGACCGACTGCGGGAGCGCTGCCGGAACGCAGCGCCGGAAGGATTGTCTACACGATCTTGAGATCGGGAAGAGTACGACTACATCACCCACGAGAATCCGCTCTCGTTAAACACTTTGGAATCTTCGAGGGTAAGTTATTCCATCGACTCGTTGCTACAATCTAGTAGATAGATCTTGGCTTGTTTGTTTGTATGCGATAGAATTTTTTTGTTTTCCATGCTACGAACCCCTACAGTGGTATCAGAGCCGTGTCTATATGTAGATCTGTTGCACGAGTAGAACACAATGGTCATTGTGGGCGTTGATGCTTTTATTGTCGATTGCTTCTTGTGTACTTTGCATCTTGCGGTATGTTGGGATGAAGCGGCCCGAGCTAACCTTACATGACATCGTTCATGAGACTTGCTCCACGCTTGACATGCAACTTGTATTGCATAAGTGGCTTTGCGGGTGCCTGTTTCTCCTAGCATAGTTAAGATCCAATTTACAACGGGTGATCAACAATGCTAGTATCAATGTTGTGGTTCTTGTTCGTAAGTTAGAACGACACTTCTTGAAAGCCCCAAACCACGTAAAATATGCAAAGAAAGTAGAGGCGTCTAACTTTGTTTTGCAGGGGTGTGCAGTGATGTGATATGGCCATGATTGTGATTATATTTGATGTATGCAATGTTCCTTATTGTAAGTTGGAAACCGGCAGGAGCCATATGGTTGTCTTTAATTTATGTTAAGACCCGCGTGTCTATTCAAAGTAGTTGTAATAGTTGAAGCCGGTGGACGATAACCATGGAGAAGCGTCATTGACCTTGATGCAATGCCGGTGATGATGGAGATCATGTTCGTGCTTGAATATGGAGATCGGAAGCACAAAGAAGAAAGGCCATATCATATCACATATTATTGAATTGCATGTGATGTTAATCCTTTATGCATCTTGTATTGCTTAGTAGACGACGGTAGCATTATAAGATGATCCCTCATGCACAACAATTTCAAGTCATAAAGTGTTCACCCTTAGTTAGCACCTTTGCTAAAGCTTGTTGTTTCGAAGCACCACGTGATGATCGGGTGTGTTAGATTCTGCAAGTGTATACAACGTGAGCAAGCCAGATTTGCTCATGCGGAAACTAAGGTTTGATCTTGACGAGCCTAGCATGTACAGACATGGTCTTGGAACACGGATCACCGAAAGGTAAAGCATGAATCATATAGTAGATATGATGAACATGATAATTGTTCACCATTGAAACTATATCAACTCTCGTGATGATCGGTGTTGATGTAGTGGATTTGGTTCGTGTGATCACTAAAACAATGTGAGGGATGTTGTTTTGAGTGGGAGTTCACCTAGTTTAATTACATTAATTAATTTGAACTCAATTTGTCATAAACTTAGTCTAAACTATTGCAAATATGTTGTAGATCAATGGCAGCCCCTACCATCAATTTTAATGCGTTCCTAGAGAAAGAAAAGTTGAAAAACAATGGAAGCAACTTCGCGGATTGGTTCCGCAATTTGAGGATTGTCCTCACAGCTGGTAATTTGACCTATGTGCTGGATGCACCGCTGGGTGACCCACCTGCAGCTGATGCTCCCGATGAAGTAAAGAATGTTTACCTCGCTCGGAAGAATCAGTACTCCATAGTTCAGTGTGCTATCTTGTATGGTTTGGAATCGGAGCTTCAGAAAAGGTTTGAGGATTCAGACCCATATGATATTGTCGAGGATCTCAAATTGATTTTTGAGACTCATGCGGCAATTGAAAGCTATGAGGCTTCTGAAAAGTTCTTTAACTGCAAGATGGAAGAGGGCAGCTCCGTCAGTGAGCATGTGCTTAAGATGTCTGGGCACGCAAACAAACTTCAAAGCTTGGGTATAGTGATTCCTAATGCTTTGGGGATTTACCGTGTCCTCCAATCACTACCACCAAGTTACAAGAACTTTGTGATGAACTACAACATGCAGAACATGAACAAGACGTTGCCAGAACTCTTCGCCATGTTGAAATCTGCAGAAGTGGAGATCAAGAAAGAGCACCAAGTGTTGTTGGTCAATAAGACCACCAAATTCAAGAAAGGCAAGTCCAAGCAAAAGGGACACTTCAAGAAGGGTGGTAAGAAAGTTACCACGCCGGCGAAGAAGACCAAGGCTGGACCTAAGCCTGATATTGAGTGCTTTTACTGCAAGGGAGAAGGTCACTGGAAGCGGAATTGCCCAAAGTACTTGGCGGATTTGAAGAACGGCAACATCAAGAAGAAAGGTATATCTGATATACATGTTATTGATGTGTATCTCACTAGTACTCGTAGTAGTGCCTGGGTATTTGATACTGGTTCGGTTGCTCATATTTGTAACTCGAAACAGGTGCTGCAGAATAAACGGAAGCTAGCGAAGAACGAGGTGACGACGCGCGTGGGAAACGGATCAAAGGTTGATGTGATCGCGGTCGGCACGCTACCACTTCATCTACCATCGGGATTAGTTTTATACTTAAATAATTGTTATTTGGTGCCTGCGTTGAGCATGAACATTATATCGGGATCTTGTTTATTGCGAGACGGTTACTTGTTTAAGTCAGAGAATAATGGTTGTTCGATTTATATGAGTAATATGTTTTATGCACATGCACCTTTGATAGATGGTCTATTCTTATTGAATCTCGATAGTAGAAATACACATATCAACAACATTGAGGCTAAACGTTTGAAATAAAGCGATAATTCGACCTATATGTGGCACTGTCGTCTTGGTCACATTGGAGTGAAGCGTATGAAGAAACTCCATTCCGATGGACTTCTTGAATCACTTGATTTTGAATCACCTGAAAGATGCGAAGCATGTCTGATGGGAAAAATGACTAAGACTCCATTTTCTGGTATGATGGAGCGAGCTACGGACTTATTGGAAATCATACATACCGATGTGTGTGGTCCAATGAGTGTAGCATCGCGCGGTGGTTATCGTTATGTTCTTACCTTCACGGATGACTTGAGTAGATATGGGTATATCTATTTCATGAAACATAAGTACGAAACTTTCGAGAAGTTTAAGGAGTTTCAAAGTGAGGTAGAGAATCAACGTAACAAGAAGATTAAATTTCTACGTTCTGATCGTGGAGGTGAATATCTAAGTTACGAGTTTGGCGAGCATTTGAAGAAATGCGGAATACTTTCACAATTGACACCGCCGGGAACACCACAGCGTAATGGTGTGTCCGAACGTCGTAATCGAACTCTCTTAGATATGGTTCGTTCTATGATGTCACTTACAGATTTACCGCTATCATTTTGGGGTTATGCATTAGAAACAGCCGCATTCACTTTAAATAGGGCACCGTCTAAATCCGTTGAAACGACACCGTATGAATTATGGTTTGGGAAGAAACCTAAATTGTCGTTCCTTAAAGTTTGGGGATGCGAAGCCTATGTAAAGAAGTTACAGCCGGACAAGCTTGAACCCAAAGCGGAAAAATGTGTCTTCATAGGATACCCAAAGGAAACTATTGGGTATACCTTCTATCATAGATCCGAAGGCAAAATCTTCGTTGCCAAGAATGGATCCTTTCTAGAGAAGGAATTTCTCTCGAAAGAAGTGACTGGAAGGAAAGTAGAACTCGACGAGGTTGTCGAACCTTCTCTCGAAATTGCGAGTAGCGCAGCACCGGAAGAAGTTCCTGTGGTGCCTGCACCAATAAGAGAGGAAGCTAATGATGGTGATCATGAAACTTCGGTTGAAGTTGCTACAAAGCCTCGGAGGTCAACGAGAACTCGTACCACTCCAGATTGGTATGATCCCGTTATGAGTGTCATGTTGGTGGATAACACCGATGACCCCGAGACATATGAGGAAGCGATGATGAGCCCAGATTCCAATAAATGGCAAGAAGCCATGAAATCCGAGATTGGATCCATGTACGAAAACCAAGTATGGACTTTGGTGGACTTACCGGATGGCCGGAAGGCTGTCGAGAACAAATGGATTTTCAAGAAGAAAACAGATGCTGATGGTAATGTTACTGTCTATAAAGCTCGACTTGTCGCAAAAGGGTTTCGACAAATTCAAGGAGTTGACTACGATGAGACTTTCTCACCAGTAGCGAAGCTAAAGTCTGTGAGGATTATGTTAGCAATCGCTGCATATTATGATTATGAGATATGGCAGATGGATGTCAAAACAGCATTCCTCAATGGAGATATTGATGAAGAGTTGTATATGATGCAACCCAAAGGTTTTGTCTATCCTAAAGATGCTAACAAGGTATGAAAACTTCAACGGTCCATCTATGGATTGAAGCAAGCATCCCGAAGTTGGAATCAACGTTTTGATAAGGTAATCAAAAGTTTTGGTTTTATACAAACTTATGGAGAAGCTTGTATTTACAAGAAAGTGAGTGGGAGCTCTGTAGCATTCTTAATACTATATGTGGATGACATATTGTTGATTGGGAATGATGTAGACCTTCTTAATAATGTCAAAGAATATTTGAATAATAGTTTTTCAATGAAGGATCTTGGCGAAGCAGCTTACATATTAGGCATAAAGATTTACAGAGATAGATCGAAACGCCAAATATCATTGTCACAGAGTACATATTTGGACAAAGTTCTAAAGAGGTTTGGAATGGAAGAAAGTAAGAAAGGGTTCTTGCCCATGTTGCCCAATACGACCTTGAGTAAAACTCAAAGTCCGACATCGGCAGAAGATAGAGAAAGGATGAGTAAGACTCCCTATGCATCAGCCATATGATCTCTAATGTATGCCATGCTATGTACTAGACCCGACATTGCATATGCTGTTAGTTTAACTAGCAGATATCAAAGTGATCCAGGAGTGGATCATTGGACAGCGGTCAAAAACATCCTTAAGTACTTGAGAAGAACTAAGGATATGGTTCTTTCTTATGGAGGTGATGAACATCTCGTTGTTAATGGTTACACCGATGCTAGTTGGAACACCGATCTGGATGATTCTAAATCACAATCTGGATACGTATTTATTTTGAATGGTGCAGCAGTTAGCTGGAGGAGTGCAAAGCAAAGCGTTGTGGCGAGATCTTCAACTGAATCGGAATACATGGCTACTTCGGAGGCTTCACAAGAAGCGATATGGATGAAAGAGTTCATTACAGAGCTGGGTGTGGTTCCTAGTGCGCTGGACCCAATGTCTATCTACTGTGATAACATGGGCGCCATAGCCAATGCGCAAGAACCAAGGTCACACAAGAAGCTGAAGCATATCAAGCTACGTTTTCACGCTATTCGAGAACATATCCAGGATGGGGATATAAAGATTTGCAAAGTGCACACAGATCTGAATGTGGCGGATCCGTTGACTAAACCTCTCCCGAGGGCAAAACATGACCAACACCAAACTGCCATGGGTGTTCGGTATATTACCATGTAATCTAGATTAGATGACTCTAGTGCAAGTGGGAGACTGTTGGAGATATGCCCTAGAGGCAATAATAAATATAGTTATTATTATATCTTTGTGTTTATGATAAATGTTTACATTCATGCTATAATAGTATTAACAAGGAAACATTAATACTTGTGTGATTTGTAAACTTAATTTGAAGTCCCTAGTATAGCCTCTATACTTCACTAGCTTGTTGGTTGATAAATGATTGTGGTTTCCCTATCATGAACATTGAGATGTTATCAACAACAAGATCATATCGTTAGGAGAATGATATGGTGGACATACTCCTATAGATAAGCGTAGCATAAAGATCAAGTCATTTCAATAGTTCAATTGCTATATGCTTTCTGATACATAGTAACCTAATTCCTTCGACCATGAGATCATGCATATCACCTTTACCGGATGGATGCTTTGATGACATCAAACACCACACCGTAACTGGGTGGCTATAAAGGTGGCATTGAGTGTTCGGAAAGTATTGGTTGAGACACATGGATCAAGAGTGGGATTTGTCCATCCATATGACGGATAGATATACTCTGGGCCCTCTCGGTGGAATGTCATCCAATTAGCTTGCAAGCATGTGACTGGATCACAAGGGATCACATATCACGGGAACGAGAAAAGAGTACTTATCAGTAACGAGGTTGAACTAGGTATGCGGAGATACCGACGATCATAACCTCGGATAAGTAAACTATCGTGAGACAAAGGGAAATTGGTATCGTATGTAAATGGTTCATTCGATCGCAAAGTAATCGTAGAAATATGTGGGAGCCATATGAATTTCCAGATTCCTCTATTGGTTATTGTTCGGAGAAGTGTCTCGATCATGTCCGCATAATTCACGAACCGTAGGGAGACACACTTAAGGATTCGACGTTGTTTGAGTAGTTATGGTATTATGAGAAAGAGACCGAATGTTGTTCGGAGTCTCGGATGGGATCCGGGATATCACGAGGTGATCCGGAATGGTTCGGAGAATAAGATTCATATAAAGAAAGTCCCGTTTCGGAGTTCGGAAATGATTCCGGTGAATGTTCTAGAAGGTTCCGGAATGTCCGGCACTCCGGGAGGGGGGAGGGGTACATGAATGTGTCATTACATATTGGAATGATTGCATCATGTACTAAGTGTTCTTGCTGTTCCAAATAAAGGATTAAATTGAATCCTAAAACAGAAAAGTCAAATGGCCAGTTTGAAAGTCAAACGGCTAAAACAGGAAACTGTGGGAAACAAGCAAGAGGTGGTTGGAACCGACTTGGGGGAGGAGTCTCCTCTCCAAGCCGGCGCACCACCCAAGGCCGACTTGGGGAGGGACTCCCCTCCCCTTGGCCGCGCCTCCCACCTATAAGAGGAGGGGCAGGGCCTCCTCCTCTAGACACACAAGTTCCTATCCTCTAATCTCCGGTTTAGAGCCGTTTTGGTTTAGAGCTTCTAATTGCCCTAGCCTTCGGTTTAGAGCCTTCTAATTGGTGTGTCTAATCCCTAGACCACTAATAGCCCTCTCTCATACTCCACCATACTCGCTCCGGCTTAAGGCGAAGCCCTGCGGGATCTCCCCTCTACTTCCGGTACCACGCCGTTGTGCTGCCGGAATCGCGAGGAGAGTGCTACAACCTCCGCTGCCTGCTGGAACAAGGGAGAGGAAGGTCTTCGTCGAGTACCGAACATGTGACCAACTACGGGAGCGCTGCCGGAACGCAGCGCCGGAAGGATCGTCTACACGATCTTGAGATCGGGAAGAGTACGACTACATCACCCACGAGAATCCGCTCTCGTTAAACACTTTGGAATCTTCGAGGGTAAGTTATTCCATCGACTCGTTGCTACAATCTAGTAGATAGATCTTGGCTTGTTTGTTTGTATGCGATAGAAATTTTTTGTTTTCCATGCTACGAACCCCTACACTTTCAACTCTCTTGCTTGCTACCTAGCCTTGGTAGCCAAAAACCTGTTTTGAGAAGGCATACTTCTCATGTTTCCAATCCCTTTGAACCAAAACCTATGCCATTTGTGTCCACCATACCTACCTAGTAGCATTATTGCTATTCCAAGCAAATTCTCAAGCTTCATCTATCTTTTGAATTAAAAAGTATTTTGTTATGTGAAAACTAGTTAGTAAAGCTCTCACGAACTTGATGGCACACCTTATTTCCTTGCCCCTAATAGACTTGAACCATTGTGTCATCGAAGTTGTATATGCTTGCACCTATACGTTGGAATTAACAGAACCATGCTTTTACGGGGAACGTTTTCAACATTGCACTTGTACTCTGTACTCAGTTGATATCATGCTCTTTTGTCTGTGGATGTCACCGGTGTGAAATAAAGAGGGAACTTGTAAGTCCACGGAGTCTGTATTTTGTGTTAGAGAAACGCCTGGGCCATGCCTAATCATGGTGGAAACTTGCAGCATCACCATAGTGATCTATCTATGAAGCATCCTCAATAAAAAGCTATGCATATAGTAAATAAAAAGATCGCTGAGATGCTCACTGTCTGCTTGCCTTGTCATTTTGGTTATGGGATAGCTCCTGTACCATGTGCAAGGGATACCCCGTTGGCGGTTCTCTATGATACACATGTACTTACAATGACAAAAACTTACCGGCAACTGAAGTTTAGTAGCATGAGGAGTGGCCCTCATATTCAAGGGACGTGAGATTGCCAACTTATATTTCGTCAAGCATATACTCCATCCTTGTGCACTTTAACCTTAATCATCTCAAGATGCCTATGATAGGGGCAATGAGGGATCAAAGCTAGTAAGTACCATAATCTTTTGGAAGCTCTTTATGACTTGTAATCCCTGCTTCCCTCTATAAAGGGACCTTTCTCCTACTTCCAAGTTGAGTCAGTAAACCTACTTCCTCTCTATCTTCAGCAAGCATTTGAGTTGTTGTGTTTCAAGCATTCATATGGTGATTTATTCAATAATGTTCTTCATCTTCCTTGTTTGCACAAGATTCTTATCTATTGAGTATTACATTGAAAGCCTGCATTTGTGAAAAACCTTTTTGAGCAAAGAGTGCTCCTGTTTTGAAAACTTCTAGAAAAAGCTTTTTGTGAAACTATTTGCCAGGTGTTCTCTGACCAAGAACAAAGTTTGCTAATTCCAATTATGATTTATCTTTATGCATCTCTATTGTGACTCATGTACTTGTTGCAAGCTAAGTTTTATAATGGTGAGTTGCTTTCTTCTATGAGTTGTGCAATGGTAAGTGTGATGCTTCTTGTTCGTATTCTTTTATCGACACTTCACTCCATAAACATGTGGACATGTTTACTGAGCTCAGTTTTTGCTTGGGCACAAGCGAAGGTCTAAGCTTGGGGGAGTTGATACGCCCAATTTGCATCACCATTCTATATCATAATTCACCATTCTATTATGAGGTAATACTTTTGTCTTTTCATCTGTTTATGCATGTTGGATGATTCTTGGAGGATGAACTGTTGGAGTCTGGATTCTGATGGAAAAATAGGCGTTTTGATGCAATTTCGCGAAGATCGGAAAATATGGTAAAATAATATTTTCCCAGAAGACGGAGGAAGCCAGAAGGAGGAGCGAAGAGGGGTCGCATGGGGCCCAAACCTCCCCTAGGCGCGGGTCCCCCTAGGCCGCTCCTAGGGCAGGTGTGGCCCACCTGCCCGGCTCCCGACTCTGCCCCTTTGCCTATATCTTCCCTACAGAACCCTAACACCGAGGGAGCGACCACGGATAAATTTCCGCCGCCTCTGCGGGGCGGAAAACACCGAGAGAGAAAGATCTCTTCAACAGACAGATTTCTGTCTGGGGAATTCCTTCCAGGAGAGGGAAGACCGTCGCCATCAACACCATCGTCAAGCTAGGATTCATCGATATCATCATCATCATCCACACCATCATCCCCACCAGCACCATCATCATTACTCCATCCCGCTGTAACAATTGTGTTGGATATTGCTTTAGTTCATTAGGGGAAACCTTCCCGGTGTTGATTACTATTGTAGTTGATTCTTGTGAGTGGAACCATTGGATTATTGTTTATGTTTAGATTGTTATCCATTACCATATCATCTTTGATCTTGATCCATATGATGTCTTGCGAGGAGTTCGTTTAGTTCTTTAGGACATGGGAGAAGTCATGTTATTAGTAGTGGATTTGTGTTGAGTTATTATTCAATGGTTTAGTATTTAAGTTGTGGTGCTATTGTTCTAGTGGTGTCATGTGAACGTCGACTACATGATACTTCACCATTTATGGGCCTAGGGGAGTGCATTGTGTATTTGGCTACTAATTGTGGGGTTGCCGGAGTGACAGAAACCTGAACCCCCATTAGGAAACCTTTGCACAAGGGAGCGTAGGATCTCAAAGTTTAAGGTTGTGGTTAGATTTATATTTTAATTACTTTCCTGTAGTTACGGATGTTTGCAGGGGGTTTAATCACATGTATGTATTAGTCCAAGTAAGGTCGGTATGTTAGCACAGGTTCACCCACACAACACTTACAACACCAGAGAAGAGTACTCAACTATTTGAAGCGAAAGCACTTGACAGAATTCCCATGTGTCCTCGAGAACGTTTGGTCCTTATAAGAATTTCAACCGGCTTGTCTTTTGCTAAGAAAGGATTGGGCCACTTGCTCCGTTTGTTCGTTATCTTTATTACTTGCTATTTGTTTTGTTGCCTTATCAGAAAACCACTAAAAATCCGTTCGATAAGTATTTACAGAGAGTTCCTGCTCCATAGCACTGTTCAGCACCTTCTGTTCCTCGTTGGGATCGACACTCCTATTTATTGAAAGTACTGCGATACACCCCCTATACTTGTGGGTCATCATGTTCCATTCTTGTTTCTACTTTGCTTTACTTTGTCTTCTCTTTGAGGTATTTTTTATGTTTTCTAGGACTAACCTATTAACAAGATGCCACAGTGCCAGTTGCCTGTTTTCTTTTTTTTTGGTTCCAGAAAATTCAGAAAATGAATATTCTCGGAATTGGAAGGGACAGAAGCCAAAGTCAATATTTTATCGTGGGGAACACGGAGCTAGAAGACGAGACATAGGAGGGCCTCGAGGGGGCCACACCCCCTGGTAGCGCGGCCAGGCCTGGCCCGCGCCTGGGGGGTGCAGCCGCCTCGGGCACCCCCTCAGCCTCCCTCTTCGCCTATAATAAGGCCTCGATACATAAACCCTAATGACCCGATGAATCTTCCATGAAATAGTTTGTAGCCACCGCCACCATCGTCCATAGATCGGGGGGGATCTGAAGCTCTTCCCGACACCCTGCCGGAGGGGAGAGATCATCCCGGAGGCCTTCTTCATCATGCCAGCCTCCGGTATGAAGCGTGAGTAGTTCCACCTTGGACTACGGGTCCATGTAGTAGCTAGATGGTTGTTTCTCCTCCTTTGTGCTACCATGTTTAGATCTTGTGAGCTCTGTTCATGATCAAGATCATCTATTTGTAATCATGCATGTTGAGTTTGCGGGGATCCGATGGATATTGAGATTATTATGTCAGATTGGTTAATGATTCTATCTTATTGATTCTATCATGTCTGTGTTGTTTGGGATCTTGCATGCTCCCTTTATAGTAGCTATCTTGGACAAGTAGATGCTAGTGACTCCAAGATGGATTATTTATGCTCGATAGTGGGTTCATGCCTCTATTTAATCTGGGGAAGTGACAGAAATCTCTAAGGTTGTAGATGTGTTGTTGCTACTAGGGAGAAAACAACGATCTCTTGTTCATGGAACAAGTGTATTGTTTACTTTACACACCTTGCTTAAAGCAGTTATCCGTTGCTTGCAACTTAATACCGCAGGGGGTTCGGATGATAACCTAAAGGTGGATTACTAGTCATAGATACAGTTGGATGGCGGTCTATGTATCTTGTTGTATTGCCCAATCGAATCTCATAGGATCATGAATGTCTAGTATTGTATTGTTATACCTTGCTCAGTCATGTCAATTGCCCTACTGTAATTTTTTATAGCAAACCGATGAGATTAACAACCTCACTGTTTGTTGGGGAAAAGTCTTGAGTTTGTGTTGTGTAGGTTTCCATGTTGCTAGCAACACCTTTGGGTTGTTTCTTTTCTCCTACTGGTTCGATAACCTTGGTTTCTACTAAGGGAGGACTTGCTGCTGTGCTCATCATACCTTCCTCTTGGGGTTTCCCAACGAAGCTCTACAGTGAACTGAGCTACACATCATCACCCCTCGCCCAGTGTCTCGTGTCTCGGGTGAAAACCTTGGATTTGGCTTGCCAGATCAGGCGACGGTGACGTCTTTAACATCGTACCCTCCATGGAGGCGTTGTCTTGGGGACTTGACTCTGTTCAGACATTGGTTCTTCGTGGTGGATTCTAGTGTTGGCCACATAAGAGGCGTCTTGCGGTGATGGCGCACTGGCCTCTCAAGCGGTATCGTGGTGGCTTGAGTGATGACAATCTTCCTCGGACCGCGCGAGCAAGCCTCCAGATGTGTGTGGTGTTAGGTTGGCCTCTGTGCTTGATGGTGGGCTTGTGAAGACTGCACACTTGCGCATGTTGAGGCTACTTGGAGGTAGCCATCGCGCTGATGGTGTACTCCGGATTTGGGCTGAGGCAGGAGCAGCAATGCTCCCAGCTAAGCCTTTGTTGGCTCATGGGATTCTGGCGGAACGCGTATTGGCTATGAATGGCGGTTTCCTGGTAATTTTGACAATGCACAAGCGCTGTGACTTTCATCGGCAAGGGGTTTGTTTAGCGGAGGAGCTCACTCTGCGACGTCTTGGAGATGCACTCGACGAATTTCGGCAGCTTAGTTGTAGTCTTGTTTTGAGTGTTGGGTGTGTAAATGTGGGTGTTGCCTTTTCTTAGGCTTGTAAATTAAACTTTTTTCTCTATCAATGAATCGAAATGTAAAGCTTTTTGCGTTTTCGAAAAAAAGGTATATGTGGGATGGAGATGCTCTTACGCAGGGGCGGACCTACGTTATACCGAGTGGGGGCCTAGGCCCCCAGTCAATTTCCGGTTTCCTCCTTTGAAACCTACAATTTTACTACCTAGGCTCCCACTTAGATTAAAAATAAGGCCCCTGCTCAGCTTTGGCCCCCACTTGCTGATTGGGCTGGGTCCGCCCCTGCTCTTACGGTGTAAGCCCGGAATGGTTGTGCCAGCGCCAGTTTCACGCATTCTTCATATGCAGAGTTGCATTGTGCCCTTGCAGCACATGCTATTGACACGAACAGAAGGAATCGAGGCCGTTGTCACACTAGTAGTAAACAGGCTATCCGTTCGCGCCCCCTAACAGCATTAGTCCCAGTTGCGCCACTAACCGGGACTAATGCTGGCACACGTCCCGGTTCGAGCGGGCACGGTGGCCGGAGGCATGCGTCCCGGTTCGTAAGGGGTCATGCGTCCCGGTTTGTAACACAAACCATGACTAAAGGTTCGGCATCAGCCACGTGGCGTGGCACACACCTTTAGTCCCGGTTTGTGTTACAAACCGGGACGTATGATCCCGCCCTCTATAAATACGACGCCCCAGCCCTCTGCCTCCCCTCTGTTTTTTCTTGGTGGAAGGTGTGAGAGGTGTGCTAGTTTTTTTCCTATGCATGCATTCAAGGTGTTTGATGAAATGTTTGAGTGAATGATCCCGTTCAATTTCTGACAGAACAAAAATATAGAAGGTGTCCGAGACGCACTTGAGCTTTCTCCTCTTTATTTCCCTCGATAGAGGTTAGCAATCTTATCTTTTCTATGTCATTGATACAATGCATGTGTCGATGTGAATTGGTCATTTCACTATTTATGATGTCATGTTTTTGATAAACTTACTTATATGATGCAGATGAACGGTCGGGAATGGATGTACGGTGACCGGCGTGTACCCGGGTACATTAAAGGCGTGGATAAATTTATCGATGTGGCTATGGCAAACAAAGAGAATGGTTTTATACGTTGTCCAAGTGTTCAATGTCGAAACAACAAGGAGTACTCTTCCTCGAAAATCATTCGCGGTCACCTGGTTATGAAAGGTTTCATGCCCAACTATAATTGCTGAACCAAGCACGGGGAAAGAGGGGTTATGATGGAAAACGGTGAAGAAGAAGATGATGATAACAACTATCATCATATGTTTCCTGAATACAGTGATACTGCAATGGAAGACAATGAAGAGGAAGGAGGTGAAGAACGGGCATCAGATGAGCCCGCTGATGAACTTCGTAGGGTCATTTTTGATGCAAAGCGAGACTATGAAACAGAAAATGAGAAGTTTAAGTTAGAGGGCATGTTAGAAGATCACAAGAAATTGTTGTACCCAAATTGTGAAGATGGCAACACAAAGCTCGATAGCACACTGGAATTGCTGCGATGGAAGGTAGAGTGTGGTCTAACTGACTCCTCATTTGAAAAGATGCTGAAAATAATGAAGCCGAAGTTTCCAAAACATAACGAACTTCGTGAGAGTACCTACGAAGCAAAGAAGACTCTCTGTCCTCTAGGATTAGATGTGTAGAAGATACATGCATGCATTAATGACTGCATCCTCTACCGCGGTAAGGAGTATGAGAATTTAGATAAATGCCCGGTATGCAATGCATTGCGGTATAAGATCAGACGAGGTGACCTTGGTGATGTTGAGGGAGAGCCCCTCTGAAAGAGGGTTCCTGCTAAGGTTATGTTGTATGCTCCTATAATACCAAGGTTGAAACGCATGTTCAGAAACAAAGAGCATGCCAGGTTGTTGCGATGGCACAAAGAAGACCGTAAGAAAGACGGGAAGTTGAGACACCCTGCTGATGGGTCACAGTGGAGCAAAATCGAGAGAGACTTCCCGGACTTTGCAGGTGACGCAAGGAACTTATGGTTTGGTCTACGTACGGATGGCATGAATCCTTTTGGGGAGCAGAGCTGCAGTCACAGCACCTGGCCCGTGACTCTATGTATCTATAACCTTCCTCCTTGGTTGTGCATGAAGCGTAAGTTCATTATGATGTCAGTGCTCATCCAAGGCCCGAAGCAACCGGGCAACAACATTGATGTGTACCTTAGGCCATTAGTTGAAGAACTCTTACAGCTGTGGGGCAAACCAGGTGTACATGCGTGGGATGAGAACAAACAAGAGCCATTTGACCTACGAGGGTTTCTTTTCGTAACCATCAATGATTGGCCTGCTCTTAGTAACCTTTCAGGACAGACAAACAAGGGATATAAGGCATGCACGCACTGTTTAGATAAGACTGAAGGAACATATTTGCATAAATGCAATAAGGTTGTGTACCGGGCGAATCGACGATTTCTTCCGACCAATCATCTCGTAAGAAATAAAGGCAAGCATTTCAAAGGTGAGACAGATCACCGGAAGAAGCCTGAACTCCCTGCTGGTGATGATGTATTTGGTATGGTCAAGGACATAGAAGTAATCTTTGGAAAGGGTCCCGGCGGTCAATCAGTTCCGAACGACGTCGCTACAGGACACGCACCCATGTGGAAGAAGAAATCTATATTTTGGGAGCTGCCATATTGGAAAGTCCTACGTGTCCGCTCTTCAATCGACGTGATGCACGTGACGAAAAATCTTTGCGTGAACCTGCTAGGATTCCTAGGCGTGTATGGGAAGACAAAAGATACACCAGAAGCATGGGAGGACCAACAAATTATGAAAGACCCAAAGAACATGCATACACAGAACAAGACGGATAAAGGGCGTCACTTAAGTCGTGCCAGCTATGCTCTTACCAAAGCAGAGAAGGAAATCTTTTTTGAAGTCCTTTACAGTATCAAGGTGTCGTCTGGCTTCTCATATAATATAAAGGGGATAATAAATATGGCAGAGAAAAATTTCCAAAACCTGAAGTCTCATGACTGTCACGTGATTATGACGAAGTTGCTTTCGATTGCATTGAGGGGGCTTCTACCGGAAAATGTTCGAGTACCCATTGTGAAGCTGTGTGCTTTCCTCAATGCAATATCTCAGAAGGTACTCCAGATATTCTGCCAAGGTTACAGAAGGATGTGGTACAATGTCTTGTTAGTTTTGAGTTGGTGTTCCCACCATCCTTCTTCAATATTATGACGCATCTCCTGGTTCACCTAGTGGAAGAGATTGACATTCTCGGTCCTGTATTTCTGCACAATATGTTCCCCTTTGAGAGGTTCATGGGAGTCTTAAAGAAATATGTTCATAACCGTGCTAGATCAGAAGGAAGCATCTCCAAGGGATATGGAACAGAGGAGGTCATTGAGTTTTGTATTGACTTTATTCCCGACCTTAAGCCGATTGGTGTTTCTGACTCGCGGCATGAGGGAAGACTAAGTGGAAAAGGCACGCTGGGAAAGAAAGCAATGATATGTAGGGACGTGGATTCTTTCACTAAAGCACACTACACAGTTCTACATAATTCCACCTTGGCAGCTCCGTATATCGAGGAACACAAGAATATTGTACGCTCTAAAAACCCGGGGAAGCCTGAATCATGGATTACAGATGAACACATGAAGTCTTTCGGTGGTTGGATTCGGACACATCTCTTGAATGACACCACTGTTGGAGATCAGCTATACTTTTTGGCCGCGTCACCATCTTCTACTATATTGAATTTCCAAGGGTACGAAATAAATGGGAATACATTCTACACGATCGCCCAAGATAAAAAGAGCACCAACCAAAATAGTGGTGTCTGCTTTGATGAAACAGACGAGAATGGGAAAAAGGACACATATTATGGTTACATAGAGGAGATATGGGAACTAGACTATGGAGTCTCTTTTAAGGTCCATTTGTTTCGCTGCAAATGGGTCAACCTGAATGGGGAAGGGGTAAAGATAGACCAGTTGTACGAAATGACAACAGCGGAGCTCAACAATCTTGGTTATAGAGATGAACCATTCGTCCTAGCCAATGATGTGTCTCAGGTTTTCTATGTGAAGGACATGTCCTCCAGACCGAAAAAATATGCCAACGAATACATCATATGATGAGCCAAAGTGTCAGATAGTTCTTTCAGGGAAAAGAAACATCGTGGGAATCGAGGACAAGACAGACATGTCATAAGATTATAATAAGTTTGATGAAATTCCGCTCTTCACAGTGAAAACTGACCCAAGCATTCTGTTAAGTAAAGAAGATGCTCCATGGTTACGTCTGAAGCGATCATAAGGAAGGACATATGCCAAGAAGTTCATGATGATATTGTGTAACTCTAGTTCATGACTGGCCAGAATATCTTATGATGTTTGCAATTTTCCAAGTTTAATAAATGTATTGAGTGTTAGTCCCGGTTTGTGGCTTGACCGGGACTATATATAGGGGGGGCCTTTAGTCCTGGTTTTGTAGTATCGGTTTTTAATATTAATAAATGTCTTGAGCGTTAGTCCCGTTTTGTGGCTGGACCGAGACTAAAGGGGGCCTTTATTCCCGATTCGTAGAACGACTTTCCCGAACTATGAAGAAGTTGTCCCGATTCGTACTTACCATTAAGATCTGATCTCCAAACGCGCGTGTTCACATATTAGGGAGTGCCTCTATGACCAGTTTCTTGGAGATGCCGAAGGACTGGGATCTGGCGGCATCTCCCTGAAACTGTTCGTTGTGGTGTCCCTGCTCTCGCACACCATCTTGCAGCTTGTAACTTCTCTAACTAGATCAATACACCTGGGAGCTAAGTAATTTCACATATTAGGGAGTGCCTCTATGACCAGTTTCTTGGAGATGCCGGAGGACTGGGATCCGGCGGCATCTCCCTGAAACTGGTCGTAGTGGTGTCCCTGCTCTCGAAAACCATATTTGAGATGCCTCAATTTGGCTGGAGGACTGGACTCATAAGGATGCCTATTTATAGTACAAGCAGCTCGGCATAGTGTCGACACTTACGACATAATGTCGACACTCACCCCTATTATTAGTGCTGACTCGTGTTTTGTTCCGGTTGGTATCTCCAGCCGGGACTAAAGGTTCATCTTTAGTCCCGGTTGGTGACGCCATCCGGGACAAGGTACACGCCGCATGACATAATGTCGACACTCACCCCTATCATTAGTGCTGCCTGGCCCAGCCTGCCGAAATCCCTCCAACCGGGACTAAAGAAGAACCTATCAATGTTGTTGTGCCCATATTATGCATGCATGTGAACACTGGTATGGAGAACAATGTTGCAGGAGGAAGTTTTCCTTTTCGTCGCACGGAAAAGCCATTTTCCATTTTCCGAGCGCAAATAATGGGTCGTTTTGTGAAATAACCACCAAAATGCTGTTTAAGAATGCTACCATCCCATTTTTCTAAAATACTAGACCACCTTACATGGACTATCTCCCAACCGGGACATCTCAAACCTTTTCGTCCATTCCGGGTAAAAAGGACAAATGTCTGCTGAATCGGTAGGAAGTGGGTCCGGTTTGTACTACAGGTACATGATCTAACGCCCGTGATTTTTTGAAAAAATCATTTTTAGACTCGCAATATGTGGTTTATTCAGAGATCCAATGTAAGTTCTAACGATGCCCGTCCCCTATCTTCATGCACGTCGATTCGACCATAGTTAGAAATTCAAAAAATTCAAAACGGGCATAAGAAATTCAAAAAAAAATCCGAATAATGTAAATCCTTAACGTGGTGTCATATTTTGTGACATAGTTGCAAGGAAAAATACCAGACTTGGTATATTGATCATGTCTCGAAAAAACCTTCACAAAATGACCTATCATGTTCGAGGTTTCATGGCTTTCGGTCCAAATGATCGATGTTATGTGCTGAATCACGACATAGTTTGTGATGCTATACCCACATTATGCATGCATGTGGACATTGGTATGGAGAACAATGTTGCAGGAGGAAGTTTTCCTTTTCGTCGCACGGAAAAGCCATTTTCCATTTTTCGAGCGCAAAAAAGGGTCGTTTTATGAAGTAACCACCAAAATGCTGTTTCAGAATGCTACCATCCCATTTTTCTAAAATACTAGACCACCTTACATGGACTATCTCCCAACCGGGACATCTTAAACCTTTTCGTCCATCCCGGGTAACAAGGACAAATGTCTGCTGAATCAGCAGGAAGTGGGTCCGGTTTGTACTACAAGTACATGATCTAACGCCCGTGATTTTTTCAAAAAAATCATTTTTAGACTCGCAATATATGGTTTCTTTAGAGATCCAATGCAAGTTCTAACGATGCTCGTCACCTATGTTCATGCACGCCGGTTCGACCATAGTTAGAAATTCAAAAAATTCAAAACGGGCATAAGAAATTAAAAAAAATCCGAACAATGTAAATCCTTCGCGTGGTGTCATATTATGTGACATAGTTTTAAGGAAAAATACCAGACTTGGTATATTGATCATGTCTTGAAAAAACCTTCACAAAATGACCTATCATATTCGAGGTTTCATGGCTTTCGGTCCAAATGACCGATGTTATGTGCTGAATCACGGCATAGTTTGTGATGTTGTGCTCATATTATGCATGCATGTGGACATTGGTATGGAGAACAATGTTGCAGGAGGAAGTTTTCCTTTTCGTCGCACGGAAAAGCCATTTTCCATTTTCCGAGCGCAAAAAACGGGTCGTTTTGTGAAGTAACCACCAAAATGCTGTTTCGGAATGCTACCGTCCTATTTTTCTAAAATACTAGACCACCTTACATGTACTATCTCTCAACCGGGACATCTTAAACCTTTTCGTCCATCACGGGTAAAACGAACAAATGTCTGTCGAATCGGTAGGAAGTGGGTCCGGTTTGTACTATAGGTACATGATCTAACGCCCGTGATTTTTTGAAAAAATATTTTTAGACTCGCAATATGTGGTTTATTCAGAGATCCAATGCAAGTTCTAACGATGCTCGTCCCCTATCTTCATGCATGCCGGTTCGACCATAGTTAGAAATTCAAAAATTTCAAAACGGGCATAAGAAATTCAAAAAAAATCCGAACAATGTAGATCCTTCGCGTTGTATCAAATTATGTGACATAGTTGCAAGCAAAAACACCAGACTTGGTATATTAATCATGTCTCAAAAAAACCTTCACAAAATGACCTATCATGTTCGAGGTTTCATGGCTTTCGTTCCAAATGACCGATGTTATGTGCTGAATCACGGCATAATTTGTGATGCTGTTCGCATATTATACATGCATGTGGTATGGAGAACAATGTTGCACGAGGAAGTTTTCCTTTTTGTCGCACGGAAAAGCCATTTTCCATTTTTTGAGCGCAAAAAAGGGTCGTTTTGTGAAGTAACCACCAAAATGCTGTTTCAGAATGCTACCGTCCCATTTTTCTAAAATACTAGACCACCTTACATGGACTATCTCCCAACCGGGACATCTCAAACCTTTTTTTCCATCTCGGGTAAAAGGACAAATGTCTGCCGAATCGGTAGGAAGTGGGTCCGGTTTGTACTACAGGTACATGATCTAACGCCCGTGATTTTTTGCAAAAATCATTTTTAGACTCGCAATATGTGGTTTCTTCAGAGATCCAATAAAAGCTCTAACGATGCTTGTCCCCTATCTTCATGCACGCCGGTTCGACCATAGTTAGAAATTCAAAAAATTCAAAACAGACATAAGAAATTAAAAAAAATCTGAACAATGTAAATCCTTCGCGTGGTGTCATATTATGTGACATAGTTGCAAGGAAAAATACCAGACTTGGTATATTGATCATGTCTCCAAAATACCTTCATAAAACGACCTATCATGTTCGAGGTTTCATGGCTTTCGGTCCAAATGACCGATGTTATGTGCTGAATCACTGCATAGTTTGTGATTCTGTGCCCATATTATGCGTGCATGTGGAAATTGGTATGGAGAAAAATGTTGCAGGAGGAAGTTTTTCTTTTCGTTGCACGGAAAAGCCATTTTCCATTTTCCGAGCGCAAATATGCTGTTTCAGAATGCTACCGTCCCATTTTTCTAAAATACTAGACCACCTTACATGGACTATCTCCCAACCGGGACATCTCAAACCTTTTCGTCCATCCCGGGTAAAAAGGACAAATGTCTGCTGAATCGGTAGGAAGTGGGTCCGATTTATACTATAGGTACATGATCTAACGCCCGTGATTTTTTGAAAAATCATTTTTAGACTCGCAATATGTGGTTCTTTCAGAGATCCAATGCAAGTTCTAACGATGTTCATCCCCTATCTTCATGCACGCCGGTTCGAACATAGTTATAAATTCAAAAAATTTAAAACGGGCATAAGAAATTCAAAAACAATCCGAACAATGTAAATCCTTCGCGTGGTGCCATATTATGTAACATAGTTGCAAAGAAAAATACCAGACTTGGTATATTGATCATGTCTCAAAAAACCCTTCACAAAATGACCTATCATGTTCGAGGTTTCATGGCTTTCGGTCCAAATGACCGATGTTATGTGCTGAATCACGACATAGTTTGTGATGCTCTGCCCATATTATGCATGCATGTGGACATTGGTATGAAGAACAATGTTGCATGAAGAAGTTTTCCTTTTCGTCGCACGAAAAAGCCATTTTCCATTTTCCAAACGTAAAAAACGGGTCGTTTTTGTGAAGTAACCACCAAAATGCTGTTTCAGAATGCTACCATCCCATTTTTCTAAAATACTAGACCACCTTACATGGAATATCTCCCAACCGGGACATATCAAACCTTTTCGTCCATCCCGGGTAAAAAGGACAAATGTCTGCCGAATCGATAGGAAGTGGGTCCGGTTTGTACTATAGGTATATGATCTAACGCCCGGGATTTTTTTGAAAAAATCATTTTTAAACTCGCAATATGTGGTTTTTTCAGAGATCCAATGCAAGTTCTAATGATGCTCGAAAAAACCTTCACAAAACCATAAACCCAAGCTTCTTCCCGCCATTTCTTCCCGTCATTTTTCTTCCCGCCATTTCTTTCCGCGATTTTTTCACGCAGTTTTTTTTCCGCCATTTCTTCCCACAGTTTTCTTCCCGCCATTTCTCAGTACATGTATGTAGGATTGGCCTCCATTGTCATTGCACATCTCTAGACTCATATCTGCAACCTCATCACTCTTTCACATGGCTTCCACCATATGACTAACCCCTAGGGAGGCGGAGGCGCTTTAGGCCTCGAACTATGCCCGCCGGGCTGCTGCGTCCCCGTCGGCTGGATGCTGAGCGCCGGAGGCATGCCGGTTCCTCCTATCCCTCTAGGTGTGGCACGCCGGATGGCCATCACGAACCACTACTACTTCGAGCTCACGCCAGAGCAGCGGAGGAATCCCAACTGGCATCCCGACTATTTCTTGACTTGAGAAGCCTTCTTCGAGGATCGATGTGAGAGGGCGCTCAACAGTCATGAGGAGGACGGCCCACCTCCTCCGAACTTCAACGAGGCCGGCCGTTGGCTGTGGTGGCGCGGCCGGACTCTCCAGAGCGTCATGGCCTATGACACTGCCGCCGATTCTAACCCCCGCCTACGCTACCCTCAAGTCTATCCCACTCGTACTCAGCCTTCAAGGTTCAACTACGGCGACCCCGACGACGACAACTACGACGGCCGCGGCGAGTACGACGACTACAGTGGCGAGTATTACAGGTGTAGGCAGGAGAATGACTGAATCACTCCAACATTGCAAAACAAGTTCGACCGATTCTGACTTAATCTGGCCATGTATCTTAATTTTCAATTCTTCTATGTATCTTAATCTTCAGTCGTGCTTTATGTAACGTAGTGTTAGTTGCGTTATGTACTTTAATTCCAGTTCCATCGTAATAAAATTATCTTCCCGCCCATTATTTTCCGTCCTTTTTCCCGCCCATTAATATATAAAAAATATAAGTTAGTTCAAATCCAAATTAAAAACAGAAAATGGTTTTTAATTAGCTATTCAAATCCAAACACTTTTTATGTTTAAAGTTTTTCTAAATTCAAAATTAATATTCAAAAAATATAAGTTAATTCATTTTTAATTTTAAATGGTTACATTAATTATTTTTAAAAATAAAAAATGGTTTTGAATTAGTTATTCAAATCCAAACAATTTTTATGTTTAAATTTTTTCTAAATTCCAAATTAATATTCAAAAAATATAAGTTAATTCATTTTTAATTTTAAATGGTTACATTAATTATTTTTAAAAACAGAAAATGGTTTTGAATTAGTTATTCAAATCCAAAAACTTTTTTTGTTTAAAGTTTTTCTAAATTCTAAATTAATATCCAAAAAATATAAGTTAATTCATTTTTAATTTTAAATGGTTCATAGTTTAAATGGTTACATTAATTATTTTTAAAAACAGAAAATGGTTTTGAATTACATATTCAAATTCAAACACTTTTTATGTTTAAAGTTTTTCTAAATTCCAAAGTAATTATCATTTAAAAAACATTACAAATTTAAACCCCAAAATAAAAAATAAGGCGGGAACAGTGAGAAAATTCCTGATTTTTTTTTTAAAACAGGGTCATACGTCCCGGTTGGAGCCACCAACCGGGACTAAAGACCCCTGCACGCGTCCCTTGGGCTGATGAAAAAAAGGTGGAGTATACGTCCCGGTTGGTGGCTCCAACCGGGACGTATGACCCTATAGTCCCGGTTGGAGCCACCAACCGGGACATGTACTCCCTCCTTTATAACTTGCGCGCCTCTTCTTCTTCTTCTTCCCCATATCGTTCATTGAATCGCGCACAGGAAACCCCAACAACGCCGGCAGGCTGCCCGAGCTCGCCGCCGCGACACCATCGCCTCCGTCCGCGCCGCCGTTGCAGCCAACGCGCCCGGCCCTGTCGCCACTACCACCAAGGTGCGCCGTCGCCCCCCTCGACGGTTTCTTCCCCAACCCCGACGAGGTTCGCCGCCGTCCATCAGCCCGATTCCGACCTCGCCGTGCTCCCCGACCCCACCACCGTGCTCAGGGTGAGACACCGGTCCTATAGGACCCTTCCCTTCCTTTCCTCCCTCTTTGGTTTGCTCTAGCCTCGAGCGCCGCTGTCAGCCACGGCCAGACCTCGCCGTAGACGTAGCTCTGGCTACCAAATAGGAGCGGCGCCGCCTTTATATCGTTCGTCGTGCTACGCTGGTTCGAACGCGCATAGCCCCGCAGTCCCGCGCGCTCCCCAGGGTCGCCGTCGACCACCGTCCGCCGCGCCGCCCGTCGTGGTGACGTGGTGCTCGCGTGGCTACCGCGTGGCCCCGGTCCCACCTGCCAGCCTCAGAGGCTAGGTGCCTCTATGGTGCAAATAGTTTAGGTTAGGGTCTGACCCCGTCAAGCCCTGGTCCAGGTCCCACCTGCATGCGTGGAGGCTGAGGTGGCCACGGGCCCCTCTGTCAGCCACTGTGGCTAGCAGTGGCCTCGGTGTAAAAAGGTTTTCAGTTTTGTTTAAATTCAGAAATGATTTAATTAAATCCAGAAATTGATATAATATTTTAAATTCAATAATTAATTATTTATAACTCAGAAAAATACAAATAATATATCAAAATGTTCAGAAAAATGAGATCTAACTATTTAACCTATAATCATGCATTGTTCAACAACTTTCAAGACAAGTTTAATTAGAGAACAAAATCAACCCCTCTCATATACTCCGGAGTTTCGCCGAGTTAGGGTTTTCACCCCTCGGGACCCCGTTTAAATTGCCGAGCATGTCTTAGGGTTACTTTTCAATACAAATTAACTTGTCATCTCATCATCCTTGTTTGATCATTGCATCGATGCCATGTGTTGATTGTTCCCCTCTCTTTTTGGTGTTCGGTTCTTCGCGGTAGAATACGAGATCGAGATCAAAGACCGAGGTCAACACCATCGAAGATCAAAGTTTTCTTGACAGCCATCATATTGTAGATGCTTAGCCATGATATTAGTTGTCATAGACCCTAGTTGAATCGATGTTGCACCTAGGGTTAGCCGGTGTGTCCTCGCCAGGGCATCCCAAACCTGAGGGTTGATTGATCGCCGCCTTTATTTCCGGTATTTGTTCTTCGCGATAGGATCTGAGCCCGATGGTTTCTCCGAATTAGGGTTTCTGATATTGTAAATTCATTTTTATTATTGTGTATGTATATATTAGCGTTTTTCCGAATTAGGGTTTATATCTCTCAACACCGTACCTAACATTCTCCCTTAGCCGCTTTGACTTATCCATTTTTCCACCTATGCAGAAAATATGAACCCACACGACAGAGACGAAGAAAAGGAAGAGTTGATCCAAGGTGTGATCCACGGGGAAGAAAATTTAGATGTATCGACGTTTCTGAACAACTCCGGTGAGGGTGATCCTCTTTTTGCCGAAAGAGACGACTTGTTTGAGGTTGAAGGTGATGCCTTCCGCGAGGGAGAAGGCGATGCCTTGTGTGATCGAGAAGACGACCGCTCTGGCGAGGTGCATGTAATATAATTAATTTATTAATTAATCATCTGCTATCCATATAGAAATAGTAACGACGATCTTTCTTCTTTTAGCCCTTCGGATCGAAGAAATCTACTGAAAAGAGCGGACGAGGCCCAACCAAAAAGTTGGAAGACCATGAGAGGTTCAGGATCAAAGCGGTGAAGACGGCAAACCGATTGCTCCCGAAGTTGCCGCAAACAAATTTGTGGCACAATGCAGAGTAATTGTTAGGGACTTCATCCCGATCACCATTCGAAATTGGAATAGGTCTGCTGATGTGGAAGAAGAGGGAACGTCTTTATATCTCCCTACCATGAACAAAGATTTACTGTGGAAGAGGCTCATGGTTAATTTCAAACTACCGAAGATAGAGCTGGATCCAAATGCGGAGGATCCAGTTGAGGACGCCTTAGAACATGCGCAAGCCATGGAGATGAAGGTCAGGGAGTGGGTTATGAAGAAGATGGCCTAGTGTTTCACCAACTGGAAGAAAATATTGAACCTTGACTATGTCGTGAAAGAGAAGACTCCGGATTTCGAGAATATTTAGTTTCAGAAGATAAAACCATTCTCGGCTGAGTTTGTGGATTACAAGACATCAGAAAAAGCTAAGAAAATGTCTGCAACAAATAAGCTGAATGTTGCTAACAAGAAGTATCACCATACTATGGGGCAAGGTGGATACAGGGCTGGCATTCCTAAGTGGACGAAAGATGGGGATGAACTGCGTGCTAAAAAGATCATCCCAGAGACAGACGATTGGATCGAACGTGCAAAGAATTATTTTTACGGGCATGGGGGCACGTTGGACTCGGAAGGGAAGTGTATATATAACATACGACATAAAGAAGACCCCTTGCCAATCGAGAAGATGAGAAAAGCAGTAAAGGCTGTTAAAGATGGGGACTTCATTCCCGATAGAGAGAATGATGAGCTCACACTCGCCCTTGGAAATAAGGAACATGATGGACGGACACGAGGCACAATAGGCTCCAAACCATGGAGCACTGGGTTTCCCGAAGAGAGGAAGAAATATCCTGATAGAAGTCGTAAGAGGAGAAAGGACAAGGCGGAAGTTGAAGCAGATATTCAGAAAGAGCGAATGCGTATAATTGAAGAACGAATAAAGCAATAACAAGATCAAATTAATGCACTTAGCCAGCAAGGTACTACCAGCCCATCTCAGCAGCACATGGTGGTAGAACCTACATTCGATGCTACCGGCCTATCGAATAATCGAAAAAGCAGTGTGGCTTCCACCGAAGTCCCGGGTGATGACAATGACGATGACGATGGTGCACCGACGATGGCTCCTGTTGGCTACCCAGTGGATGATATCACACAGATGACACACTGCGAGCTACATGTCAAAGTTGTGAATATATCAATGAAGGTGGCGGTCGGCTATGCCTTACCAATTGGACCCACACCAACTTACCACTGTCGTCCGGTTCCACAGGGCTACGCTGTTGTCGGGGTAGATGAAATCATGCCCACCTTTGAAGCTTTGAAGCTTGACTACCCTGCAGGTGAAGGGGATGTGACTGAACTGGGAGAAGCAACAAACGTCACCATTCTATGGCCAAAGGAATGTATCGTGCTTCCAAATCACACGCCAAGGCCATCTTCGCCGCCGCCTCACCCGTCTCCAGCGAGGTCGTCGCCGCCGCGGCAGCCGTCTTCGTCGTCTCACCCGGCTCCATCGCCTCACCCGTCTCTGTCGCCTCACCAATCTCTGGCACAGCCATCACCGCGGCAGCCATCGCCGGCGCCTCGGGATAAAAAGCGTAAGCGTACCACCACTACTCTGCGTCGTGGTAAGCGATCGCCGAAATGTAAACAAGAGCCTCTTACAAAAGTATCAAAGGTTCTTCCCAAGAGAGCTTATGACTGTACTGAAGAGGAGACTACGGCTATTGTTGATGCAGAAACGACAGCGTTTTTCGCTAAGCTGAGGCGGCCAAAAGATCCAGAGTTCCCCAGCACCAAATAAGAAAAAGCCCGAGTGTTCAAAATGTTAAAGACTCTTCATCAACCCGAGCCAAAGCTGTCATCAGACTATGAGCGTCCTATTCTCAAGTCACATGCGGCACAACAAGCCTCGAAGAGCAGTACTGATGCAAGCGAGAAATCTGTTGCCCAGCTCGGAGAACAAGCAAAACAGTCTTGCGCCCCTCTCAATGTGATGTCCCATACCAATATGAGGTCGAGCAAATATGCGGCCGAAGAGCAGTATGATCCAGATATAGTTGCACAATACGGAGAAGCTGTCGCTGCTCAAGGTATGAGTATTGCCTAGTACTTATCCCAGTTACAGTACTTCCCCGTGTGTGAAGTAGCATACAAATACCAGTATGGCAAACCTCTCGTCAAACCTGAGGAGGTAAATAATCTTCCAACAAAAATGCGAAGATTGCATAACTGGTACATACATGTCACAAAGGCCGGGGCTAACTGGATAATGCTGAGGGTTACAGAAAAGCATTATGGGAAAGAAATAGATGACATGATATCCATTGAATTTGATGAACTATTTCAATTATTCAATCAAGACGTCTTGGACAAATCGATCATCAGTGCCTATTATCTGTAAGTACTAATTATGTAATTAATTTAGTCTCTAGCTATCTCACCTCGTTTATTGCATGTATATAATCATACTATAATATGCAGAATGAAGATTCTCGAATGCAGCAGAGGACAAATCTATGACATTGACCCATATTGGGTTCATCAAGCTAATCTCACAACAAACCCCCAGGATATAGAGGATAATATCGTACACGCGTTAAGGTTTTAAGAAATCAGAAGAGAAATACTATTTCCTTACAACTTCGAGTGAGTGTTATTGTCTTGTATACACTTTCTATTTTGCTTACTCGATGTTAAGTATATAATTGATTAGTTATGCATGCGCAGCTTTTACTATATTCTGTTAATCATTCAACTTGACAAAGGGCATGTACTATTCATGGACTCGAAACATAAACCCCTTGAGACGTGGAAGGACATGCAGATGCTTCTCCAGCGGTAATTCTAATTATTATGACACTATATCGGCAACGTTCGTGAAATTTATGATATCAAGTAATTAATAACTTCTTTTATTTGTTTTCTTCGCCGGGCAACGCTTGGAAATGGTTCACCAATAAGGCTATGGGTGTTTGGAAAGAGGAGCTTATATTTCAACCACTAGATGTAAGCACCACTAGCTATATCCGCGCATCTCTTTGATTCTAGTTTTGATACGTTATTATCATGCTTGTTTTTTTTTTGATTGAACTCTGTTTTCGTAAAGTGCCTGACGCAGGGACCAGGGAACAATTTATGTGGATACTATGTTTGCGAGTTCATCCGTCAGACGTGTTGTGAGAAGGGCAGGAATTTAGAGCAACTCCACGTATGTAAACAATTTCTATAGTTTTTAATTACCATCAAATTGTGTTTAGTTTTATTCATATAGGTTGACTCTTTTTTTTAAATCAGATCGAACGTCTACGGGACGGTCTTCTGCCAAAGGATCGCATACGAGCAATTCAGGAGGAATTGATGGGATTCTTGGATGCAGAAGTCCTAAACCCAAAAGGAGAATACTATTCGGGTGTGTATAAACAATAGAGATTGTACAAAGAGCTTATTTTGTATGTAGTGCATGAACTTCGTGTATCGAATGTAATATGTTCGACACTTGGATCTATATTTTCATGATAATCTTGTGTAATATAATGGTTTCTTCATTAATAAGTGCAAAACACTAAATAAAAAATAAAACAACATAAATGAATTCTCTGAAGCGGCATAAAAAAAATGTGTCAAATCTCTGCCGCGACAGAGAATTATTTGTCTCGGTTCGTGTTACGAACCGGGACAGTTGCTCCTCCCCTCGTCTTCTGCTGCAGCCACGAGTACGACCTTTTGTCCCGGTTGCTGGGGCAACCGGAACTAAAGGTTAAGTCTTTAGTCCTGATTGCCCCGTCCTGGTTGGGTAACCGGGACTAAATGCTCTTACCAACCGGGACACATGAGGCGGTTTCCACTAGTGTCACTTGGGCACTCATCAAGGGACAGCCGGCCAATTAAAACTCTTTGACGGAAGGAACGGTAGGCGAGCGAATCTGGATAATGGCGTACCCTCGAGTCGACCTCAAGATGCACAGCACCATGCGTTGCAAGCTCACAGGATCCTGTGTGTCCATGATGAGTGGCATAACATAATGATGGGTCGGCCGGATGATATGAATCATTGTAAGCCAGACAGCTATCTGATCAGGTGTGTGATGGTGATACGCAGGCCCAAACAGGAGCAGCAAATCTGCAAGCGGGTGAAAGAGGTGGATACGCTGCCGTGGCGATCGCAGGCAAGAACACAACATCCGTCTTCCCCAACCCAACACGGTAGCCCCATAATCTTAGTCGTCACCGCACTCGATCGCCACCGGTGCGCCGAACCAAATCAAGCACGTCTCTTCAAACAGATCACGCACGCATGTTCTGGCTGACTTCGCATGGACTATTTTTGGTCCGTCCACTAGCAAGAAAGAAAAGAAGAAACATGAGTAGTAGAACTTTCATGATTGGTTTGCTTATTCCATGGAGATGGAATGGAAGGGCAGACAGCACAGCTCATGACTGCAGGCGCCACCATGCATGTCCCTCCCTCGGCTAGCAACGCCTCGCCAAACCGAGATGAACTGATCAAGTTGCAGTCCACAAAAAAAGATTGGGAAAAACTGTATCGTGATCGACATCCAGCAGTACCAGCTGGTAGGTTTGATTCACAAGTACCGTAGCCCGTAGGTAGGTTCGATTCGAGGACCGCTGAGAACGGCCGGCGGTAGCTACCGCATGGCTGAATCGAACCCATGCATCAATGCATGGCAGGGAAAACGTGGGCGTAAAGTAGGAACGCATCGTGTGGTCCCGGATTTAGTTAAGGGACGACGATGAGCACCGGTGGAGGGGAACGTGGTGTGCAGGCCGGAGGAAGCGCCGAAGAGTTCCGCCACACGGGGCCATACCGTCGTTCTCCTGCCACGTACACGCCTACGAACGACGCTATCCGATTGCTATCGATCCGTCGCGTGTGGGCGCGCCGCGAGACCGCGAGGGGCCCGATGGGGGTTTTCGGCGTTGTTGTCGCGGGTGCATGCATCAGCGTGTCACGGACGGGTGGATGTCGACGGCGATAAGAGGAGGTAAATTCTTCACATATTCAGATTTAATACCCTTCTTCTTAAGACATTTTTTAGCTTTCTTCATCACTTCATCATTTAATTCAATCAATCCTCTCTTCTTTGGTGTTGGTGTTGGTGTTGGAGTTGGTTTAGGCACAATTGGTTCAGTACTAGTAGGCTCAGGTGTAATTGGCTCAGTTGAAGTTCAATCATCGTAATTCTTGCTTATTTTAGCCATTAATTCTTCAGTTTTTGCAGGAGTTCTTTTCCCAAAAACACGATCAGCAAAACTATCTAGGTATGTCCTAGAATCATCAGTTAGTCCATTATATTAAATATTAAGAAGCTCATTCTTAGATAATGGACATCCAGGATGTGCATGAATCAAGGCAGAGAACCTTGTCCATGACTCATGCAATTTATCCTCTTCTCCCTGTTTAAAATCAAAAAGTTTCTGCAAAACAGCATGTCTAGCACTAGGAGGAAAATATTTATGAAAGAAAGTAGCAATCAAGCAATCAGGGCTATCAATAGATCCAGGAGGTAATCTATTAAACCAAGCTTTAGCTTCCCCTTTTAGTGAAAAAGGAAGATCTTAGCAAAAAAGTAGGTACGCATCTTAACATCATCAGAAAATAAAACACTCATAGCAGAAAGCTCATTCATATGTGCCACAGCCTTTTCATTCTCAGTCCCACAGAAAGGTTCTTTCTCAACAATGCTTATATAGGATAAATCAAAATAGAAATCATAATCTTTATCTTTAATGTCTATGGGAGAAGTAGCAAACTTAACATCAGGAGACAGTTTAGGTATAATAGTACGTCTCTCAAGGAGACTCCTAATAGCACTAGCACCTCGTGTGTTTTGATATTCTTCAATAAATTCATTAGTCATCTCAATGTAACCATCATTAATATCATATCTCTCTCTAAACTCAGGTGAGCTAACAGGTGTAACAGTGTCTTCACTAGGAGTTTCAGTATTTCCTAATCTAGCCATTGTAGCATCTAGGAAAGGACCTAATGAACCACTTTCATCAAGCACGGCAGAAGTAAAATCATGAGTATCAAAAGCAGTTTTAGACTCAGCAGTAGTAGAACTGTGTGTAGCATGTGTATGTGGTGGTGGTGTAACAAGCTTAATTATAACAGACGGTGAATCAAGAGCAGCAGAGGTATTTAGAACTGTACCTATTCTTGTAGTGGATGGTAAAATAGGAAACTTTCCATCACGAGATTTACCCATGATGGATGAATAGCAGTGAACGGTAGTAGATCCAAGTGAACTTACAACTAAAGCTATGCTCCCTAGCAACGGCGTCAGAAAATAGTCTTGATGACCCACATGTATAGGGGATCGCAACAGTCTTTGAGAGCCAAAGAATACTTATAAGACTTAACAACTGAGTTGTCAATTCAGCTGCATCTAGAACTAGTTCTTGCTCATAGTAGTTTATCAGTAGCAACTGTTTTGTAATAGCAATAGCAAAGTAACAGCAGCAGTAAAACAAAGCAACGGTAACAATAGTAGTAAACAATAGGATTGGAGTGTGATAGGCATAGGGATGGATGGGCGGGCGTTGCATGGACAAGTCTATTCATGTAACTTCAAGATCTAGGGCAATTGCAGATAAATAAGATAAAGCATCCAAGTACTAAACAATCCTAGGCACGTGTCCCATATATAGTCATACATGCTTGATACGTCCAAAACGTATCTACTTTCTCGAACACTTTTCTATTGTTTTTCCTCTAAACTTATGTGATTTGGATACAACTAACACGGACTGACGCTGTTTTCAGCAGAATTACTTTGGTGTCTTGTTTTTGTGCAGAAAATCAACTATCAAGAAAAATCCCGGAAAATATGCCAAAAATAATATTTCACCAGAAGATCCATAGAGCCAGAAAGAGAGACGGAGAGGGGGCCTGGGGGGCAGACCCACCCCAGGCATGGGCCCACCACTGGCCACGCCTGGTAGGGGTGCAGCCTCCCCAGGCAGCCCCTCGGCCTCCCTCTACGCCTATAAGTTGAGTTTCGACCTAAAAACAAGGGGGTTCGATAGTTTTCCAGAAAGAGTTTCGCTCCACCGCCGCCACCAGAAATCAAGATTCGGATTCAGAAACTCCGTTCTGGCACCCTGCCGGGACGGGGAATTTGGAGAGGATCATCGCCATCTGAAAGGGCATGTATGCCCCCATGTGTGGTTTTGGTAATTAATGACAATCTCTATGGACTAATGTGTAAATTGAGTTTCACTTGTAGGTTTGTCCATTGGCATCGCTTGGGCCATGTGTTGGTCTCAAGGTTGGAAGATGAAGAAATGTCCAAGGGCTTTGTGCCCAATGGAATCATGAAGAAAGAAGGAGCTTGAAGGTCGATCAAGGAATGTGCAAAGAGTTGCATCAAGATGGATCAACCTCAAGTAAGGATGAAGAAGGACGAGCTCAAGATGCGCCATCTCTAGAAGATCTCATGCTTGAAGCTTGCCATCCTCGTGCTCATGGAATGATGAAGACAAGTTCAAAGAAGAGGTTTCCCCATGGAGTATGGGGGAGCATTTTGCAAGTCTTCATCAAGCAAGAGCGAGCAAGAGCAAACAAGAAAGGTGTTCCCACTATAGAAGAACAAGACGGTCTACATCAAGTTCAAGTGGGACGCTCAAGGCAAAGGTATGTTGATAGGGCTTCTCTTTTGCCGGTCTCGTGTTGTTAGTTGGGAGACCGGGTTTAGGATAGATAGCCGTACTATCAAGAGGGGCTCTCAAGCGGGTGTCTCGTTTGCATCGTTCGGAGAGAGCTCAAACCTTTGCATTCATAGCATCATCTTTCTTGGTTGTTATTTGGTTCTTGTCCATGAGAGGATCTAGAGCTTGTGGTCATCATCATAACAAGCTCTAGTTCATCATCTAAGGATTTCACTTGCATATCTTATTGCGGTTTTTGATCTTGCGAGTTTTCCGGCTCCACACCTTGGGGGATACTTCACATATATATTTATGATATTTTCTCCCAAGGTGATACCCAATATTTCGACTTTTTGTTGGATTCTATTCGTCGTTATCTTTGCAACAAAATTGGTTTCATCCCATTTGGAGTTTGGATGCAAAAGTTATTGCGTTTCTGGTTTTCTGGTTTCTGGAATTTCCCTGACCGGAAGTTCCGGCTTCCCACCGGAAGTTCCGCTAGGGCATTTTTGCCGCCGAAAGTTCCGGTGGAAGTTCCGGGTCTTGTTCCGCTCACGTTCAGAAACCTTCTGTATTGAATATGTCTATTTGCCGGAACTTGGCCGGAACTTGATCGGAACTTGTCCTGGCAAAAGTTCTTGAGCGGAACTTCCGCCCCAGGGCCGGAAGTTCCGGCCATGATTCGTGTTTTCAGTTTCTCACTCCGCAGTTTTCGACCGTTGGCTGGGTGCCACCGGAACTTCCGGCCTCCCACCGGAAGTTCCGGCCAGGTGTCGCGAATGCCCATAACGGGCAGATCTGGGAGCCCTTTAAAAGGGGCTCCTCTTCCCCTTCGTGGGTACTAGCTTTTCTTCTTGGTTCTTGGCTTTCTCTCTCTCCTCCATTGTCAACCTTGAAGAAGCTTTCCCTCTCCCTTTCCCCTCCTATGATTCTTGCATCTTTTTGAGGGTTTTGAGAGAGGAGATCTAGATCTACAATCCCCCCAAGTCAAATCCCTTCTTTGTGAAGGAATCATTGAGATCTAGATCTTGGAGAGTTTTGTGTTCTCCTCTTGTGTTCTTCCTCCCTTATTCCCTCAATAGCTTTTGTAGCTTTGTTGGAATTTGGGAGATAAGGACTTGCCCTTGCATTTGGTGCATAGGTTTGAGTTCTACTCTTGTGTTCTTCCTCCCTTATTCCCCAATAGCTTTTGTAGCTTTGTTGGAATTTGGGGGAGAAGGACTTGCCCTTGCATTTGGTGCATAGGTTTGAGTTCTCCTCGGAGATTCGGCGAGTTCAAGCTTGTGAGCTTGTTTCTCTTGGGTTCCTTGGAACCCTAGACGGTTGTGTGGTTGGATTGTTGACCTTTTGTGGTCTTGTTGACCTTTTGTGGTCTTGTAGCCTTTTGTGGCGTTGTTGGCCTTTTGTGGCATTGTTGGCCTGTTGTGGCTTTGTTGTTGGGAGCCTCCAATTGAGTTGTGGAGTTAGCCCCAATCTTGTACGGGTTCGGTGACCGCCCTCAAGCATCCCATAGTGGAGCAAGTGCCCGCCTTTTGTGGTGCGCACTTGGGAGAATAGGGTGAGCCTTTTGTGGCGTCGGTGAGTTGCGTGCTTCCGCATCCGGGGTGAGGCCTTGTGTGGCGTTGGGTGAGCATCGAGCCACCACACCTCGAG
Source organism: Avena sativa (assembly GCA_916181665.1). NCBI lineage: Eukaryota > Viridiplantae > Streptophyta > Magnoliopsida > Poales > Poaceae > Avena > Avena sativa. The sequence continues at coordinate 10,726,539 of OV702279.1, forward strand.
GTGAGCCGTTTGTGGCGTTCGGAGAGCATTGCGCCATCGCACCTCTCCAACGGAGACGTAGCTTCTTTGGAAGTGAACTTCGGGAAACAAATCTTCGTCTCCGCGTCCATCGGTTATCTCTCAACCGAACCCTTTACTTATGCACTTTACATTGTGATAGCCATCGTGCTTGAAGTATTTATACCTTGCTATCACCTTGTTGCTTGTATTGCTTAGCATAGGTTGTTGGTGCACCTAGGTGAACTTAGTGGCTAGGTTTTGTGCTCAATAAATTAAACGTTAGTTTTATTCCGCATTTACTTGAGCCTAAACCGTAATAATTTTAAAAGCCTATTCACCCCCCCTCTAGGCGACTTCCTTTGTACTTTCACCATCGTCATCACCAACGCATCTCCATCGACCACCGATGTTTCCCTCATCCATGAGTGAGTAATTCCCCGCTGTAGGCTTGGGGATGGTAGGGATTGGATGAGTTCTATCATGTAATCGAATATGATTGTTAGGGCATAGTGCCTTGTATCTCTTGTGCTATTTGACTTTGTTGCAACTTGTTGTGTAATGCTTGTCACTAGGGTCCGAGTGCCATGATCTCAGATCTGAACTTATTATTGAATCATTATGATAGTATTGTTTGTGATCTTATCTGCAAGTTGTGTAAACATATCATTGCCTGGATCCAAAGTCCCCAAAGTGACAATAATTGGGACAACCGGAGGGGATGGCTATGGTGTGAGGATCACATGTGTTCATGGAGTGTTAATGCTTTGCTCCGGTGCTCTATTAAAAGGAGCACCTTAATTGCCAGTAGTTCCCTAGAGGCCCCGCTGCCACGGGCTGGCTGGATAGAAGATGTTGTGCAAGTTCTCATTGCAACTGTGGACTATGGGTCCATAGTAGTAGCTAGATGATTGTTTCTCCTCCTTTGTGCTATCATGCTTAGATCTTGTGAGCTCCGTTCATGATTAAGATCATCTATTTTGTAATCCTACATGTTGTGTTTGTTGGGATCCGATGGATATTGAGTACTATGTTCAAGATTGATTATTGATTCTATCATGTCTATGTTATTTGTGATCTTGCATGCTCTCCATTACTAGTGGTGCTTTGGCCAAGTAGTTGCTTGTAACTCCAAGAGGGGGTATTTATGCTCGATAGTAGGTTCATGCCTCTAGTAATCTAGGGAAGTGACAGAAATCTCTAAGGTTGTAGATGTGATGGTGCTACTAGGGAGAAAACAACAATCCTTTGCCCAAGGGCAATTGTATTGTTTACTTTACATACTTTGTTTAATGCAATTATCTGCTGCTTGCAACTTAATACTGGAAGGGGTTCGGATGATAACCTGAAGGTGGATTATTAGTCATAGATGCAGTTGGATTACGGTCTATGTATTATGTTGTAATGCCCAAACGAATCTCATAGGAATCATCATGACTTGTACATGCATATTTATGAATTTTTCAATCTATCATTGCCTAACTGTAATTTGTTCACCCAACATGCTATTTATCTTATGGATAAACACCTCTAGTGAATTTTACCATTGATATACCATCTACTGTTTACTCTTTACTTTCTGCAAGCAATTACTATCTTACACACTATATATCTAATCCTTTGTTTTCAGCAAAATTAGTGAGATTGACAACCTCATTGTAAGTTGGGGCAAAGTTCTGCGATTATGTTGTGCAGGTTCCAAGTTGCTAGCAACACCTTAGAGTTGTTTCCTTACTCCTACTGGTTTGATAACCTTGGTTTCATAACTAAGGGAAACTTTATGATGTGCTCATCATACCTTCTTCTTGGGGTTCCTAACGAGCTCTACATATCTGAGCCATCATGAGGCGCCGATCCGAGATTTCCAGGCTCGGGGACGCATCGGGGACGAAGGCACTCATCGGTGTTGCCAAAATCGGGCATGCAATAGCAGGGACCATCATGAACCTGTGCGCCAGTGTCGTAGGAGACAAGGTGACAATGGCGATGAGGTTGTTGTGGACGAAGATGTAGAAGATGGCGAAACCAGCGGTGACCCAGAGTGGTCATGCTAGACGCCTAGAGAGGTGCGGAGGCGGTACTCGATGTAGGCGAAGAAGAACCTGACATGAAGAAGACATACACGGACGTAGGCGACCCACACCGTGGTAGGTAGCGCGGAGATAGCCCGGGGCGTCGTTGCATGGGAACGTTGATGTAGACCACGTGCAGCGACGCTATGATCCGAGGAGGGCGGCATAGCTGCATGGCGCGATTCGATGTAGCAGCTGGAGCCATCGGCACGTACACGCTTGTGTGGCAGCCAGTTGGCAAGGACCAAGGCAGCGACGCTGTGGCCTGAAGGGGCGACGCAGCGGTAGCCTGTAGCTCGATTGGTGGTAGGCGCGTGCTCGGGGACATGCTTGGCGTAGACGGACGCGGGATCGGTTGATCAGACCGACAGTGTGCCGTATGTGCCATAGCATGGACGACGCGTAGATCGGAGACGATGGCGGCGTTGTCGGTGAAGTCCCGGGCGATGACGACGAAGACGATCCGAGGGGGGCGGCCGCAGCAGCCTACCGAGAAAGGTGTAGCAGTCGGCCGAGGTAGATCGTCAATGTCGATGATCGTAGTAGAGGCGCGGTGATGACGACGGCGGTGGGCGACTCAATCCGATCTATGATCGGTAAAACAAAAAAGAGAACCGGCCAAGCGACTGATGGAGAGAAAAATAGATCTAGAGATCAGAAAAGACTCACCAGGGCAGCCGATCCTGCGATGGATCACGCGGCCCACGACGGAGATCATGGAGATCGATCTCCCCAGGGACGGTGCGACGAAAGCGTGCGGCTAGGGTTTGAACCAGTTAGTGAGTTAGGCTGAATATGATAGGTGTATTATTGAGCCTCCTGGGCGAGTAGACGTACATGAGCGAAACAGTATGATCGAGTTTGACGGAATATGATGGATGTATTATTAAGGCTCATAGGTAATATATATAGGCGTACAAACGATCATTTTGGAATACAAATCAAGTTAGGATTGTACGTAAACAAATCCTAATTCTATCTCAACCGTATATACCTAATACTGTACCACTGAATTATAAAATACTGTTCAATCGCTTAGCTTAAGTGCATTGGACTGCTTCCTGGTGAAGAGGAGGATATTTGCGTCGTGCGGACGGTCTGTATCCGTGGGCAAACTGAACCAAGGTTTAGGAAAAGCCCCTCCGATCCCCCACGTAATCCTTATCCACCATGACCGCCGCAGCAATCCGACGAGCCTCAGCAATAAACCCGCTGAACCCCTAACCTGAGTCACCGCACACACCACCAGTGCAGAACCAAATCAAGCACGTCTCTTCAAGCAGATCACGCATAAGCCGACAGCAGCATGTAACAAACAAGATGGAACTGATCAACTTGTTGCAATCCACCAAACAAGATGGAAGAAACTACTCATCCAGCAAAAAGAAAAATGTATCTAAAACGTGCGTGTGATCGTCGTTGCCACAAAAGAGATTGGGGAAAACTGCATCGTGATCGAGACCCAGCAGTACAGCACAGTACAGTACCACACCAGCACGCACAAGGTTAGGTTCGATTCGATGACCGCTGCGCTGAAGCCGGCGGTAGCTACCGCATGGTTGAAGCGAACCCATGCATGCATGGCAGGGAAAACGTGGGCATCATACATACGGAGTAGATAAGCGACGACGACCACCGGCATAGCATGCAGTGGAGGGCCAGGGAACGTGGTGTGCCGGCCGGAGGAAGCGCCGCAGAGCTCCGATGTCCGATCCCACACGGGGCCATACCGTCGTTGTCCTGCCACGTACGCGCCTACGAACGATATGATGCTATCAGATTGCTATCGATGCGTCGCGTGTGGGCGCGCCGCGGGGTGGCCCGAAGGGATTTTCGGCGTTGTTGTCGCGGGTGCATGCATCAGCGTGTCACGGACGGGTGGATGTCGACGGCGATGCATCGTGCCGGCCGCCGTGGCGTGCCCACGCTTGACCGGTCCCTCTCTCGGTCATACTCATACCCAACTGAATTTACCTTCGTATCCTACCTTCATTTAGGAAATGCGGACAACAGAGAGCCAATTACGACACAACTACTAGGACTTTATGCACCCTGTAGGGTCGATTTTTTTTTTATTTTTTTTTTTGAATAAGGATGTCCCCGAGGGGACGGGAAGCTTATATTAAATCCAAACGGTGGATGTACAACTGATAACAAAGGACCCCATAAAATAAAGAAAAAATATAGGTCCCTGGTAAAAGCAGAGAAGACCTCGCTAAAAGATGAAAGATAGCAATCAAGTCCTTCTCTTTCTCCACCGCCGAGCTGGAAGTCGAACACATCGCCATCAAACTCGGACGCGGGGACAAAACCACTTGCTTCCGAGCAGACGGGAAACGCGATCGTCGACCTCGATAGGGGCCTCTCCGAGGAGGTTTGACAAATGCCGGGACCCTTCGCCAGCTTCTGGATAGGCCGTTTTCTGGCCTTGGATGTCGGACGGCTATCACCTGCCGCCGAGGTGGTGCTCAAGAAGATTGCTTGCCAACTCCATTGCTTTTTTGTTGCTTCTGGGGCCGAGCTCGCCATTACACCCAGGAGAGCAGATAGCACCGGCCCTCTTGCCGGCGAGATGACACTCGCGGGGAATCGCAAGCTGATGACCCCATCCACCACCTGCCTCGCCCAAGAAGAAACAACAAGATCTCCACCCTCCCCCTCGCCGCCACGGCCGGCCGAGAGGAGGGAGAACCACGCCGCGTCCCCCGGAGCAAGACAGGAAATACGAAAGCGCTTATTCCAGTGGAAGCCCGCAACCGAGACGCACCTTGTCTTCCTCTTCCATGGAGGCTCGACGCAGAGGCTCGGCACCTCCCCGCCGGCGCCGCGCCACAGTACCGCAGGGATGACTTCCCGGCCTCCTTCCCACCGGCTCCTGGCCCTGCTCTCACACCCTCGTCCCTCGCCGCCACGGCCGGCCAACAGAGGAAGGAGAAGCAGAGGAGGCACCACAAGAAGGAGCAGCCATGGCCGCCCTCCACCAACAGCTCCGGCCACCGGAGCAGTAGGAGGAGCACCACCAGCAGGCAGGGGAGGAGCTCGGCCTGAAGAACTCCACACCAACTCCCGGCATCGCGCCAAACTACGGCAGCAGGCCACACTCTAAACCTACCAGACCTAGATCTAGCTTCGGCGCCTCTCCGTTCCCAACTCCGGCCGGCTATTCCGGCGGAGAGGGCGGCGGATTGGGCCGGCCGGCGGCGGCGGACTCTCAAAGCCGCGAGGGGAAGAGAACGGGCGAGGGGATAAGGTTGTGCGTGTCCCTGTTGTAGGGTCGAATTGGTGCTCGCTGGCCAAGATGCGCGCGCGAGAATGTTTCCGGACGGTAAACCTATCACGAGAACGACGTCACGTCCACGCACCCCACCAACCTCTCATGCCCTGCACCACCATCGTCAGCGGCGACGAGGCAAAAGAAAACAAGAAGAAAATTTCAACCGGTTTAGATCATCTTTTATAATTTCTAAATAAAACAAAACGACAACTTCCAGTTTAGTTAAACTTAACCTCTTATACCAAATACGGCCACTTCCAACTAAAGGACCCTCGCACACAAAGAATCTAGTTTGGATAAGAGTCTCCAACCTTGCTTGGCAAGCATAGACTAATTGAATTTCTCGAAGTCTCTAAAACACATGTTTCCTTCCAATTTCACAATGGCAATTTTAACCCACCTCCTTGAGTGTATTTTGCACTTGTTTTCATCACCGCCCCACCAGAGAATCTCGCCACACAACTTGTAATATTCTTGCACATATTCTTTCACAATCTCAAACAGTTCAGGGAACATGTCAGAATGGCTTCACACACTGCCTTGAGTAAAACCTCTCTAGTTGCACCACTCATGGTTTTAGGACACCATCCCTTCGTCAATTTCTTAATCTTTGTTACAATATGCTCAAACTGAGCATCTATTGATTTTCCCAAGGCCGTAGGAAGGCCAAGGTATTTCTCTACCAGCGCGTCCACCAAAACCCCAGAACCTGTATGAACTTGTTGTTTCATCCCAGGGCTGCCATCGAAAGTGGAGAAGACTGTCGATTTAGTTTGGTTGACAAGTTGACCCGACCCTTTTAGGTACGTTTTCAAGATGCTAGCTAGTCTAGCCGCACCAGCCACACCAGCCACGAAATCTTGAGTAAAAACTAGGCAGTCATCCATGAAGAGAAGACGAGACACCCACAATGCAATAATTCCCAACATGGATACCCTAGATAAACATGCTGGTCCACTGAAATTCAAGTTGCTTGAAAGAGCTAGCGCCCATATAACAAAAAAAAAGAAGTTAGGAAGATATTGGTTCTCCCTGTCTTATAGTTCTGTTTTTTTTTTTTTTTTGCGAGATACTGTCTTATAGTTCTGGATGGCTTAGAAAACATATGTAGTAGTTCCCACGCAAGTGTTTTTGGTTAAGACCAAGTTCACGGTCACAAATAATTGAAGCACACAGAGCGTCCCTTGTGACCGAAATCCTCTTTGTCTCTTCCTATTTTATAACCACCTCTTGTCAAGGCTGTACGCAGCGACTGCTGCATCATGTCCAACTGAAGTGGTGGCTGGTGATATAACCACATTTCCTTTTTAATAATGTGAGACCCTGCATCAGATCCGAGTCAGGAGCCCATTTTTTCTACTCTATCCACGTACTTGAGCTAGCCGAACGTCACCATTAGCTAGCGCACTAATCAATGATCGTTCTGTACTATAATACACCGGTGCAGAGTGCGGACAAACGTCTCCAAATCATTGCATTAATGTAATCGAGTGGCAAATTCCAAATGACGGAAGCATCTAATCATATTTGTAATCGGGAGAAATAAAATAAAAGATGTACCGCCATGTTACAAGCACCAACAAGAAGAAACAAAACCGTCCAGTGTTCTCATTTTTATTATCGGATGTCCAGTGTTCTCTATCGATTGATTAGCAGTGGGGCGGATTAAAGAAACGGTACGTACGAGGGTATAACAGTCAGTCCAGCGCTAATGTCGGCTTTCAATAACGAGCCGTCGCCGTCATGTGGGCCCTGCTACGTAGACCGGGCCGGGCCCTATAAAACACGGGCGCCGTTCTCAGCTTCGCCACACCACGTTTTATCTGTTTTCATCCGCATCCACTTCTCTCGCGCAACAGTTTTGTTTCTCACGCGGCAAGTCTCTGTTCTTCTTCAGCTCTTCTCCTCCGTAATCGCATCCATGGAGCTAGCGGCCTCAGCTTCGGTTTCCGCCTGCTCGGCGTACCACCACCTGTCAACGCCGGCAGACGCGGACGACGACGGCGCACAGTCCCGACCGCAGCTGCCGCGGCGCAGGAAGCACGGCGCGTGCGGCGGCGGCGTCAGCGGGCTCCGGCGCCGGTGCCACGCGGTGCTGAAGCAGCAGAGGACGAGGCTGTACATCCTCCGGCGGTGCGTCTCGATGCTGCTGTGCTGGAACGACAACGACCTGTCCGACTAAGCTCGGACGAAGGCCCGCGGTGGTTTCCCAGTTCCGGATGGGTCAGGGCCGGGCCTGTAGGCGGGCCCGGTTCGTAGAGACGAATGGGTAGAGTGGTTTGGTGTATCATACTCCATACCGGTTTGTTAACAACTGCTGTATATATCATGAGATGAGCTTTTTGTAATCTGGTGATGTCTAAGTGAATGAGAAATCCACTGCTATGTGATGGAATTGGTTGGTGCTTAACAAATACTCCCTCTTTGCCAAAATGAAGGAGGTATATATATCATTAGTCCCATAACTTGCACCATAGGTGCGTTTTAGTCCCACATCTTGTAATATGGGCAAAATTAGTTTCACAATTTGCAACGCGGGAGTATTTTAGTCCAATTTATTTGAATTTTTACAATTTTAACCAATTTTATCAACTTGTAGGCGGAAACTAATTTTGAAACCGAAATGTGCCATCGTATTTTTTGCAAAATAAATCCTACGTATTTCTCTCTCCGGTTGAGACCTTGATACAGCCCCATCTGATCAAATTAAATAATAAAATAGCAGGTTTCCGTGACAACAATCAAACTCAGGACCTGAGTCTTGAATTAGTATATTTTTGCCAATACAGCGCACGTAGACATTTGACACTAGAAGAACGCTTTTTAGATTAATTTCAGGCTGACTCGTCTACACGGTCACGTATTGTGTGTTCTAGCCGCTCGTCTCCAAGCACACACAAGTGTTAGGGCATCTTCATCGAGTCGACCTAATATGTCTAAGCGCGTTCGAACTCTTTCGCGCGAACATACACGACATACGCGGCGCCCTAGCGGTATGACCTATCTGGCTTGACCTATCCGTGCACCAAATCTGGACAACGATTGCGTCGGCTTGAACATGGATGGACCGCGTAAATGTCCTGCCAGTCGGCCACTCGGGACCCATATATCAGTGAAACATTAATACTTAAAAAATTAGATTAGCCCTGCCAGTTAAAAAAGTCATTTAAATAAAATAAAGAGGTAGAATAAAATAAAGAGGTGAATGCTACTGCTAATACCGCTGGAGGAGGATGTCGCTACGGCTACTCGCCGCTGTTGCCGCGACCACCGTTGTCGCTGTTGTTGACCCCGTCGATCGCCGGCCTAGCGGACCAGATGGCCCGCTGCTGGAGGCGTTCGCGATGACAGTCGCGTGCCTGGCCGCGAACCACAGCCTTGCCCGCCGTCTTCATGCGGTCCTCTGTCGCCCGGTTCGCGAGGGCCTTCTCCTTCTTAGCAGCCCAGTGGTCCCTCGTCTCTTGGTCGGCGAGCTCTGTCGCTACCGTCGCTGCTAAGGCCTCTGCCTAGCGCGCGGCTTCGGCCTCAGCCGTGATCAACCCCGCCGGAGTCGGAGCACCGTTTGGGCCGAGGCCCAGCACCTGCGCGATCTGCAGGGGCGGTGATCTCCTCCTCCCCTCCTCCTCCTCCTCCGGCTCCGGCTGATCCACCTCCCCCCCTCCCCCTCCTCGTCGTCCTCCTCCACGAACCAAAATAACCGCGATCCGATCCAAACGGACAGAAACAGAAAATTTAAATCGACCGGTTGGGTCGGCCCGGTGAAGATGCCCTTACATACGTGTCACGCAACATGCTAGCTACTCGCTCACACTGACATGAAGCACACAAAAAAGTTAAGTATAGTAGCACACACGAGTGAAGTGAAGCTTTATTAATCGAGCGTGTACACCCGAGCTACATGTAAGTCTTTATTTTGGGCATTCAAAAATACATGTTTTAACTCTGAAAAATTTAGAGAAAAAAATCTGAATAATTTGTATTTTAGGCTCCATAAAAAAGTCAAAATTAGAGATCTCGGTTTGTAAACGATGCACCATCAAATCTGTTAGAATTTTATTTTTTTAGTGTAGCCCCAATACAAATCAATCCGGCTAAAACTTTGCACACTAAAATATTATATCATTGTCCACATGTCGTATTTTGAAAGATGTTTTTGATACTTTAAATTATATTTTTTAAATATTCAAAATAAAGGCATCCATATAGTCCGGGTTCAAATAAAGGCCTACATACATGACGCACAAGATTATGCTAGGAATGAATGTGACCATTTTTACGTCTGTGTGTGTGCGCTTTTATTGTATAAAAAGAGTTCTATCTTTTATACTCCCTCCGGCCTATATTAATTGACTCAAATTTGTCTAGATTTGAATGAATCTAGACACTATTTAGTATATAAGTTCATCCAAATTTTGACAAATCAAAGTTAATTAATATGGATCGGAGGGAGTAATAACAATTAGCATTCAACGTAGTGGTTTGAGGAGTGGATTACCAATGCAAAGGTCATGTGTTCGATGCACTCCCTTGCTAGAATTTTATTTATTTTGTACTTCTATTGACATAAGGACTCACATGTTTGTCAGAACCAAGGACACGAGTGTCATAGAAAAAAATACACGAGGGTTAATTAAAAAAATATGACGCCATAGGTCGACGAATTTGGTCAAAATATGTCAAACTCAATTAAATTTGATTAAATTGGACTAAAAATGTTCCTAAAATGCAAGTTGTGGGACTAGTGTTGTTCACTCTGCAAGATGTGAAACTAACACGTTTCCATGATGCAAGTTGTGGGACTAAAAGTATATATATACCTTAAAATGAAGTGTATATAATGGCACCTCCAATTGCCCGCCCTTTCGGTCCATTTGCGGGGTGGATGACATGTTATCCAGGGTGAGGCCGTTTGAAGTGGCCTATGCTCCCAAAAACCATCCCCGCATATTGCAGAAAAAGTGTAGAAAATAATACTTTGACCAAATTTGTTGACTTAAATTGGTCAAAATACGGATGAATCAACTCATTTGTTGGAGGGAGTAATACAAATTATAATATGTTCCGGGCAGTCAAAATATCCAAAAAAGAAAAAAAAAACACCCAATATTGTGGGCCATGCGCTGCTAGGTGCCGATGGAGTGGTAGGAAGCGCCAGGAGTGCGGGCGGTGCTGGTGCGGCACACATCTAGGCCTGTGCGGCCACCTAGAAGTCGTGCAGGGCCTGCCCCATGTCGTCACACTTCATCTTCTCCTCCAGCTGCGATGTGAGGATAGTGGCCTCGAGCTCCTCCTCCTCCGTTATTGACCGAGGTTGCTACAGTGGCTCTAGCTCCTCCACCTTGACGGCCACCGGCCACTGCGACCACACCTTCGATTCGACAATGTCGGTGCCCCTATAGCGTGACCAGTCAGGGAGTCCGCGCTGCGGCAGGACGAAGTAGTCGAGGTCGAGGTCAATGTCGTCCTCATCCTTCATGTCGAAGTACGTGTCGGACTCCTACTAGTAGTCCTCATCGGCATCGGCGAGGTTCTCGAGGTGGGCCTCGTGGGGCGCCTCGTGCTCCACCTCTGGTCCTAGAGGTCGGAGTGGATGGCGTAGGCTGGGTCCCGCCGCAGATCTGGCGGTAGGAAGGCCCGGCGAGCGGGCCCCAGGACGGGGATAGCCGACATAGGCACCTGGGCCTGGTTGAGGTGCCACCTCGTCGACAGATGCACGTCTTGGCTAGGTGCATGGCATGCCTTCTCTGGCGAGTGTGCGCGTGACCTCAAAGCTAATGTTGACGCGCCGCTCGGAGTGCGGACGCGGCGGCGCACACGCCGGTAGGGAGCGGGAGAGGGAGGAGCGCGCTAGTGGGGAGCGGGAAATTGAGTACCTATGGCGATGTCGGTGGCGGCCTCCGTCAGAGGAGAAACCGCCCTCATGGTCATTGCGGCCTGGGACGGAACCACCCTTTCTAGCCCTTCGACGTCGCGGGAGGGCGGCGATGGAGCGGCTGACGGTAAGACGAGAGCGGCTAGGGTTTTTAGGGGGGGGGCAGCTAGGGCTTTGACCAGCGGACTAGGGAGTGGGGATGTGGACGTCGCGGTCCCATTAAAAAGGACACGGTCCTTCGATGAGACACCGCCAGGTGAGACCCGTTTGCAAGGTGATAACCCTTGTCTGATTTCTATTGGTTAGACTTGCCAACATCCACACTAAACTAGCCCGTCCGTCCCAAAACGTAATGCGTCTTAGGATTCGTCCAGAGTTAATATTTTCTAAGTTTAACCAAATTTATATATAAAAATGAATATTTATAACATTGAATCGATATCAATAGATTTACCATAAAATATATTTTACTAATGTGTCTATTTAGTATTTAATATTGTAGATGTGGATATTTTTTTTGAAATATATTTGTTTAAAGTTAATAAGATTTGCTTTCCTCAGACGTCTTATATTCTGGGACGAAGGGAGTATGTTGCTTTGGAGTAATTTGTTCTATGTATACCCAAGGTGTTGATAAGATATATTGTGGTTGATGATATAGAAGATGGTTGTTGCGAGGCTTGTGTTTCCATCTATGATGGTTTCCTAGTTTTTCCTTCTATTTTGGACCTATTTTGTTCGGCATCCTTATCAATAGACACAAAGTGTTCACCTTTTCCCCGTCCTGTGTACTTCACATAACAATTGCAAGGTGAAATGTGCTTTGCAGGGCTCAGGCCGCTTAGGCCCTCATGTCGACCCGGGTTGAAGAATCGATGGTGAAACCGTAGGCTCCACCGCCGCCCTACGATGTCGTTTTTTATTGTTGCATTTTCTTGTCACTTGTCAGCTATGAACTGATGTTCTTTCTTTAAAAACAATTATCGGCAGGCTCAGGTGATCAATGAAGCAGTCTCCGTCTATGGAGAGTGTAATTAATGGAAATCTGGTTATCCATCTGATCGCTCATTCTGTTCTTTACGGCATGCCCGAGGGAACAGGTAAATGCGAGTAAATAGATGCTTCCAGTGCAACGCTCCAATTCGGAAGATACAATATCTCATGCTCCAAACACCTGATAGTAGGTGTTTGAAAAGTGAATATTTTCAGTCCACCACGTAGAGATCGACTAAATGGCAGATGAATTGGCATCAGAGAACCTTTTCTTGTGACAAAAGTGCTCATATAGTTTAATAGAGAAGGTAAAACTTATACCATCCGTTTCTAAATATAAGATGTTTTAGGAGTTTATTTAATCTCCCAAAACATCTTATACATTTAGGAACAGGTATGGTACTCCATATAAAAGGCATAATTTAGATGGCTCATCAATGTTCAGACGGCCACAAACTAGTATTGCCTAAGCATATGTTGAAGGACTTTTGTGGTACCCTCAAATGAATAATAGCCTTTTATTTCTGTCCATCCAAAGGCTCACAATACTTCATACCGGTGCTAAAATGGTGAGCAGTATGATTCGTACTTGTGTCAAAATCGTCACCTCACCAGGAAATCCCATAAACGGGCCGTAATGGACCTACCCCAGGATAGTCAAACTAGCCTCGATCGACTGGAGGGCCAATGTGGCTGGTACCAGACTGTATGGTTCTCATCCACGAACCCTAAATCGACCTGAAATGTGGAACCGGCTGGACCACTGGAGTGCCAGATCCCGGCAGTGCTCATCTCGTTTGATGGCAAAGCTGCGGCCTACGGATCCCTGATCGCCTTGCGCCTGTGTGGCGGTTGCTCCCGATGCCAAAGTGTTTCTGTCCCTCGCCAGGGCCGCGTTCACGCCCCTCCCTCTGCCAGGCAGCCGGAGCGGTGGTGCTGGCCCTCCCGGCGGCGACGGTGACGGCGGGCCGGCGACGTGGACAAGCGCACGAGTTGGACACGCACCACCGGCGGCAACAGCTCTCAGCAAATGCCACCTGAGTTTGCATCTCTGCAGTGGTCTGACAAATCTTGTTCAAAATAGGCTTTCGCCCCGCTTTATAGATAAAGCACACAGGTGAGACCGCTGCTGGGCCAGACAGCACAACACCGAAAGGATCAACACGATACACGGACCGAACAGGCAAGTCCAAAACAAAAACAAAAACAAAAACAAAAACAAGAAGAAAGAAAAGAAAACAAAGCCGATAACGGCGGAGCGACGAAACAGAGAAGATTCGCAACCGTTGCGCCCACCGGAGAAGTACCACCACATCACTAGCAATCCAAAGCGCCACGTACCAAACCAGCACCTCCAAGAAGGGGAGTAACGATAACGACACTGCTGCCCGGACTAGTCCTAGGGTTTCCCCCGGTACGCCATGGGAGACGCGGAGGAGATACCCCCGACGCCCTTCAAGAAGGATGGCGATACCCAAAGGCGTCACCGCGCCGGTGTCAAAGAGACAAAGATTTCTCCCGATCCCTCCAACGACCCTCCCGACCGCTATGTATTGCTCCGCCAAGCTTGCCGCCCACCTGCACGCGCCACCACGGTCTTGAGGACTTCACCACCGTCACACCGAGGAACATAGACCGAGGCCGGTAGGAGCGAGAGAGCGGGGCCATCGACGTGGATAGGCATGGCATCAGCACGCGGGAGAGAACAATCTCCACCGCCCGAAGGCGATAGCCGACCGGATGCAGCAGCAGGTCATACCAGACCTTCTTGGCCCGGCCGAGCCCGTCAAGGCTCGTAAAGCCCCGCCGCCGCACTGCAGCAAGGGTGCCTCCGCATACGCCTCCCCTAGTACCAGGCGCCACTCCTCCCTCCACCAGAGGATCCGCCACCTTGACAAATCCCCGCCGCCAAGAAGCAGCACCATCGCCACCGAGACCACCCAGGCCAGCCGGACCGTTGACACTACAAGAAATACAGGGAGAAAGGCACTTGCTATTCTGTAGCTCTGTACATATGTCATGCCACTATAGCAGTAGCTCTAATGTATTATATCCACTCTAGTTTTCTGGTTTGATTGAGAAGTTCTGGTTTGTTACTCGGTATGGTTCTTAACCATCGCTTCTTGATTAAGCATTTGTTATGCTAAAACTGAACATAATATATGATACCGTAAGTGTTGTTAATTACTCGTTGTGGAGAATGCTTTAACTCCTTGTGGAGTAACATGTTTTGGTTATCTTTCTCGTTGTGGAGAATGCTTAAAACTCTTTGATGTGTCACTTTTTTGTATGTTGTGGAGGAGGGTGGTTCCATTTTTTTAGAGAACGAGCAATTTTCCTTGCCTTAACTAGAAACCAAAAGCAGATAAATTCATAAAGAGTTCAAGACCTTATATGCGTTATAACACGTAACACCTGCAGATTATTGAAGGTGCTAGGTATTGGTCAACTGCTAACCTTTCTATCACCAAGCACACTTAATTAGTTTTTCTTTTGATATAATTAGAAGTAGAACATGAATTATGCACATAATCATAAGTTCAACTAACATTTATATTGCATTAGACAAATGCAATTCAATCAGCACAACAAATGAGATGAGGCACCCAAGCCGTTTCTTGGTCATAATGCTCGTGCATACAATATATACTTCACATGCTTACTAAAATATCCGCGAAACTTTACCTGTAGCTTAGCTTGCTTTTCAAGAGCATGAGTTCTCAAGTACACGCTGATACTGTGAGTATGTGTTTCAAAGTTCTGTTGTTGTGCTTATACAAGACTAAAGTGGTATTGAATAGACCTAGAAGTTGAATAAGGCCAACAGTCTTCCTTCTTCATTTATTCCACCATCAAATATAGCATATGATAGAAGTTATTGTGTTTGGTCCAACATTAGGCTAAATAATACTCGTACAAGATATCAAGCTTTAAAAACGCCCCAGATGCTCATTAACGTGCTCATAGAAGCAAAAGGCAGATCAGTGAATCAATTCTACACAGTGGCTCTCATTGCAGGATGCTGGAGTATTTGGAACCACAGAAACAAAATTATTTTTGATAATGAACAAAGAGATGCAGATCAATGCTACAGATTATTCAAAGCATCTTTACAGGACATTAGACATAGAGTTAAGCCTAGTCTTAAAGAAGGCATGCAGGATTGGTTGGATCTATTGTAATTTTACTTTTTGTAACATCTCTGTTGACACTACATTTGAATGAAAATTTGACAATGGGGGGATCTCCCCCACTGTTTTTGTCAAAAAAAAAACGCCCCAGATCATCTGGTTATTTATCTGTAAATTACTCCTATAAAGACAGGACTACCGTTCATTTTTTTTAAATTTTCCTAATTGAAAAGAAGATACCATTTAAGCTCTCTAATTTGACATAGTACAACTCTTGTATCTGCAACTATTCCTCCACACATACATGTATCATTCTTCAAGGTACGTGCTGTCAAAGACAGGACACCCCCAAACGCCTCATAGTCCAACAACGACTGTACATCTGTCCAGAAAATGTTTCTCATATGGTCTTCACTGTAAGTGCTATATCTGTAGAAAAGACTGCAGCATTGTCTTCCTGTGATTCCATATAGTTCAGCTTACGTTTATCATCTCTACCTTCAATCTTTTTCTTCATACTTGGACCAATGGTGCTTCTCATGAAGACTTGAATGATCATGCAACTGCTACTTGCACTATGTTATTTATTCTTAATGCAAATGAAAAGTAGAAGTAGCTTTTGTATCAGTACTATTGATGTCCTTGAGAAGTACTAGAGTAGTACCAACGATGACACATACAATTCTCAGAAATAGTAGTTGATGCCACAAAACACCAGATTTCAGCAACTAATTTGGTCCTTGAGAAAAAACGTGATTGATATATATTAGAATTAGGTTAACATTTCATGTCAGCAATGACTTCATCAGGACCTCCACATGCAAAATACCCAGTTGCCTCCTGAACAGCTCTAGGTTCTCCCCAACCAAAGGAAAGCTTCAGATTTAGAGCCTGGGAAACAACATTCCTTTCTTGATCCTTCTTCTGAAGGTCTTGCTAACCACGTGGAGATGCCCATCATGCGCCTCATGCTCCATCTATGAAAATTACAGTCATCAAAGAAAGATTTATGTTACCAATCAAGTAAATCATGTCTATAAAAACAACTTCATAATATACTTCACGCTACAGGCGAAATGTATCCGTTCAAAACTTTGTTTCTTCGCAATCATTACTGCAATCTTATTCTCATATGTGATCCTTTTCTTGCAGGGATTCATATGTGACCCTTTATTATGAGTACTAGCAAATGGTCCTAAAAAATATCGTACTGAAGTTCCTTCATTTTTTTACATGCATTAGACACTTTGAATTTTCCCTTTAAATGCCTTACCAGTTAACACTCCTTTCTTTCCCCCACTTAGTTTTCTTCAGCATCATATCCAGTGAGAACATAACATATACTAGGGCCTGATAGGATGGTACTGAAACGAGTAATTAGAATGGATAACTAGGATGGGTTGATTAATGATTTGCAGAATTAAGTGACAGAACACTTCTGTAAATGCAACAAAAAACTAAAAGAGATGACTGCCATATCATCTACATACACCAACGGCTGTTGGGGTTTCATGAGTACTAGTTGTGCCACCGGCCAAGATAAATTTCTCAAACATCAACCTGCTTAATTCATAATGTGATACCTCTAATTTATTTCCATTTCGATGATGCTTGCAGTAAGATAAATATGCAGGCAATTCAAAACAGAGTCAGAGCATCACAACAATCTGCATACATGAATGCAATCCTGACTCATCTAATTGGGTGCTCATATCTGCTAGGAAAGTATAATTAGTATGACCACGAGAAACCCAGTAATGGACCTTGCAAGTAAAACAATAAATTGAAGGGGTGACGTCGAAGGCGGTTCCGTGCAGGAGTAGAGGGGATAAGGAATGCGGCCGAGCTGGCGGCGGAGTGCTCGGGTGTTTGGGTCGGCCGCGTGCGACGTGGAGCCGGCGTCGTCGCTGGTGGAGGCGGCGGCGTCGTGATCGGCCATGTGGGAGGCAGCGGCGTGGCTGGGTCGTGTGGAGGAGGTGGCGTGCTCGCGCGCTAGCTGGAGGAGGCGGCGTGGGGATTTTCTTGGTTCTGCGTCCCTTCGATAATTGATGGATCTGGGCCTGATTAGTTTCACAGTTTTTTCTAGTAATTAAGTCTTGATGGACCTCTCGGGCCTAATATTTGCCACTTAATCTGAACCGTCCGCTCAAATCATACTTATCCATTTTTCTGAGCAATAAAAGGTACAGTAAAACATAACCTTGACAGTTTATGATAAAATTGACAAAATGTCTGACAAGAGTTCAGATATGCTAACTAGACAGAGAATCCGTGAATGTGCGCTGGCACATATTGGTAGTGTAGTAATTAACTCAAGTAATCAGCCTAGGAAAAATCAGCCAATAACAGAAGATACCAATGTCCTCTTTTCAGAAGCAACAAATATCAAAACACAAAAATTCAAACTTATATGAATCTCTTTTGATTAATCTTATATGAATTCAAAACATCAGTCAACAATCAGCACCATGCTTCCTGTCTTCATGCATTACATCCACTTGTTTTCAGTTCAGACTTCAGTCCATAAGCACAAACCACAAATTTAAGAAAGTCCCAAGGATGAAATCTACTTAGACAGCCTGTGCGACAAAATCATAAAACAGAACAACTGCTGACCATTCAATAGTACTACGGTAGAAAAGATGCATCATTTCATCGTCCATGTGGAAAGCCATCACCATGATGCCATCGCCCCAGTTCTCCATGCTAACATCTCTATGCTGCCACGATGCCACCTAAAATGTTCTACTCCCCCCGTTTCGTAATATAAGATGTTTTAGCTTTGTGAATATAATGTATCTAGACAAACCTAAAACATCTTATATTTTGAAACCGAGGGAGTACATGATAGCGTAAACAGTAAGTAATAAGCATACAACAGTGTATGAAATTAAGTTGAAAAGAATTGCCACATGTGGTATTACATTCAGAGTCCGAAGATGCTTCATCATGAGAAGATGCATTCGAAGATTCTCCCCCTGAAGTTCTATAAAGTCCTACAAAACAGCAGGACAAGAGAAATGACATCAATATTCAGTAGGAGAACACTAACAACTTCACAAATTCATTTGCAAACACTTCACCCAAATTACCTTGTTGCTCTTTCATTTTTTCGTGGTACCAATCTTCGAGACACATGAAAGCTTCGACAACCTTTGGCTTAAGTAAAGCTCGATCAAGGGTTATGACTTTACTAGCCATGCTAAATGCTGCCTTCGAAGCAACAGCTGATATGGGAATAGCAAGAACATCACGAGGCATTGATGCTAGATCGGGATAATACATGGACTCCTTGATCCAAAACTAACACATCCAAATCCTCATCGAAATCTCTTAGTGGTCCTTCCAAATAATGTTCCAACTGTGACTTCTGTGGGCATGTTAATAGGTATTTTCTAAAGTCACTGAGAAAATCGCCCATTCCACAAGTGCTTGGAGCAACATCTGATGAAGCCTGCGTAAAAGAAGAACCATGGTATTCCTCAAAACAAACTTTGCAAGGTAGTTCTAACTTCATGAATACATCGTTCAGCATCCTCAGGGGCATAAAGTTTGGTGTAGCAAAATCTTACGAAACTCATTTTGTAGTGTGGATCAAGAACAGAAGCACATGATAAGATAATACTATAGTAAGACCAATATCTATCAAACTTCCCTTTATATCAGCTAGCAATGGTGTAATGGAGTTTTCCCTTGCACGATGTACCTCTATAGATGTGTATGCACCATGTAAACACATTTCAAGTACAAGATAGAAGTAAGATACCTTGTCTCCAACAATATACATGTAACGTCATAGAACTTCTTCAAAAAACTGTGCATCATGCTAAGCTTTTCCCATTGATCAGAAGATAGCCAAAAATTGGACTTAAATATGCTATCCCTTTCAGCAAGCCACAACAAAGCATCTTTGAAGTACAAACCATTCTCGAGCATCCTGTGGGTTGAATTCCAACGGTCAGACATATCAACCTTCAACTTTTGAGTGATATTCAACTGATACAAGGTTTCAGCAGCATCATAGAACTCATGCATCCGATTAGAAGAAGCTTTAATATATTCGATGCCATCTCGAAGTTTCTGAACAGATTCACCAACCAATTCTAGACCAGCCTGAGCAACCAAATTTAATATGTGTGCATAACAACCGACTTTTAAAAAAGTGCCAAACAATGGTAAGACACCTTTAGGAAGCAAGCAAGTTTTTAAAGAATCTCATTGTATGGAGCATTATCAAGAGTCGGGCACATGATTTTAGTGTCAAGCTTCCATTCAAGAAAACAAAAATGAACCTCACCAGCAATAGATGCTCCATCATATGGCGGATTCATCTTTTCGAACCATATGATCCTCTTGTTCAATTTCCATGCAGCATCAGCATAATGACAGGTAATGCAAATTGAACTGCGCTTTGTGACATCAGATTTCCAGTTGTCAACGGTGAAACTAACTCTATCGAGAGAATTGGTAATAGATTCTAGAAAATCCTTTCTCTCTCTTTCAAACGTTGCCAGGATATTCTTTCTTATGGTGTGGCGACTAACATTCTTGAACTGTGGACAACCCAATCCTCCGGTTATAGTGGTTTTGGATCAGTAGTCGTCTGCCGCTCCCTTGCTCTGGCAAATATGCCCACTGATCTTGCACTTTTACGACGTGTACATGATTCGGTGACCACCTCCCTTGACCTTCCATGCTTGCGCCTTTTTTTTTAGAAAAGAGTATATATTAGTATCACAGGGATACCAATTACACCCAGCCTCTGCAACAACGCACACCCTAGCGGCCCTACGGATGCACACATCCCAGAAAAAAGAATTACAAAAAATAAAAGTCCCGTATAGAGACCCAATCCTCAAAACAACGACACTGACACCATCAGAACAACACAAGTAGTCCTCTACTCCAATAACAACGCCTTTAAGAAGGAAACAGTGCCCAAGCCATCCATGCTTGCGCCTATTACGAGCACTTGATGCAGTAGGCACAACCTTCTTGCTGCACTTGATGCGTGCACTTACTTCAGCATCATCACCATCATCGGAAGTGGGGTCATACTCTTCACCATCATCGGAAGTGGGGTCATACTCTTCACCCTCATCTTCAATACTTTGGACCCGGTTCCGTGGGGTTGTCATGTTGTTAGCACATTCATGAGAAAACCTGACATATAATGGATTTTGATAAAAATCAGTACAAAGATTATAAGATAAAGAGATATGGGCAACGATTTGTTTATGAAATGAGTACAGTTTTACTGACTCACTGTTTGATAATTGATGCAACAGTGGCATTTTGTGTACAGAGTGTTGCAACTAGCAGCAAGCAAAATTAATAACTCACATTCTAGTAATACACTAATTCTGGCCCAAAAGATGTTTCAGGCTGTAAATCGAGGCCCAAGCAAGGCCTGGACCAGGAAGCCAGGCTACCATGAACAGATCTGATATAGTGATAGTATGGCATTAATTTAGTAGAACGCGTAAATTATTTATTTAGTATACTAAGTACTCCCTCAGTCTAGAAATAAATGACTTGTGTTTATCTAGATTTTGAATGTATCTATACACTAAAATATGTCTTCGAATCTAGATAAATCCAAGTCAGTTATTTCTGGACAGAGGGAGTAGAATTTACCAATATATTTTTAAAGGAAATAGAATAGCTACAAAATTCAATTGTTAGGACATGGACCAATTTTCTTTGCATGTTCCAGCCATGACAGATTGGCAATAGCAGCTAATGGTAAAAAGAATAAGAATGTCAGTTAATACCAACATCTGGTCTTCCACTAGAGGGACAGGATAGGGTCTGCATCCATAATATCATGTCAAATTGTCAATTATTAGTTTCTTACATTAGAGAAATGATACTCCCTCTGTTTCACTTTAGTCTGCGCATAGGTTCTAACCCGCATACCAAGGAGAGCTGGCCCGGGGGTGTTTTCTTTTCCTCCTGACCGTTTTGCCCATGCTTGCGTTGGATGATGAGCTCCGTACTTGTAGCAGCAGATGCATGGTTGGCTCTCGTCGCTGGCCGTTTCGTTTTCCATGGTCCTAGGATGGCCACGTCTCACTGCATGCTGGTTGTACGAGCAGGAGTGTAGGGGTACTTTTGATAACCAGCACAATTAAACGCCAACGCGCAGAGCTTTGTGGAAAAATTGGAAAAAGGTTATGCGCAGACTATACTGAAACAGAGGGAGTAGGTAGGTTTATTATCTTCGAAGCACTGAAATATAATTTAGCATGTGCACATATCGACAGTGCACACACGTTCATCTTAAAATCAGTGAGAATCTTGCTGTAATCTAAAATTACCTAAAGTCTACGCCGCCAACAGAGTAGGTACTGCCAGCATAACCCAACACTCTGCAATGCCATGATCACAGGTCAGCACTCGAACACAAAACGTAAATAGCTGAAAGAAGAAAATTAAGTCAGTATTATGTATATTTTTCCATACATTATCTGTAAACATGTTGGTGAAAGAACAGACGAACGACAAGTACTTCAAACAAATTTTGGAACCACATCCCTAACACTGCAATATATTTTCCACTATTCAGGTATTTTGTTCCGCTTCTTAAGTCAAGAGTGCGGTCATGAGATGCTTACCTTGAGGTTATACGGAATGTGTGGACACTATCTGCTAACGGTCCTCAGTAGTATCGAGTAGAAATATATGCCTCTCTAGATCTATATAAAAAAACAGCAAAGTAATCTCAAATAAATACCAGTGAAGATCTGATTACAAGTAATCTCTAGTATCGAGTAGAAATATATGCCTCTCTAGCTCCTAAAAAATGAAGTAAAAGTTATAAGTCGACCACAGAAGTTGTACAAACTGGCATGCAGGCTTGGGGGTATTTCATCGAATGGGTAAAGGGCGTCTGGATTTCAGGTTATGCAATGCAGCCGAAAGCACATTTAGCGGAGAGGCACGCCTTCTAGAGGAAAATAGAGGAAATTTATGTGTATGTCAAGGTCGAAAACATAGATACAATAAGGAATCAAGATCGTAAAGCATAGACATCTCCACCAACACGCACAGGGAACAGATTTGAGGAATTGATATTAGGCTGTCGTCATCGGTGAAGAACTGAAGGTGGTGCCCTCACCAGATCTGACCGTATCCCGTCTTCCACTCTCGGGGCGATTGCTGCGGTCTAAGAGGCACTGCTGAGAGTGGCGAGTGGCGGCGGGCGCTGTGTTGGCGGGGCAAAGGGATGCGGCGAGACGAGGGTAGCACCCGAAAAAAAAAATCGTAGTGTTTCACTTACATCCAGGATCCAGCAGGCCAGCGCTGCGCTCGAGCTCTGAAGTTGGCGATGTGTTTGTAAAATTGGGCCTTGTTATTCAGCCTGTTCATGCTCCAACCAAGCATCAGATCCATTTCTCATTTCTCAATGTTTCTTGAGAGACACCGCTTTCACCAACTTCACCGTGAAGCCAAGGCCCAATGCGACCCAATATACTTTGACACACCATGGCCATACTTCCACCGATTTATTGATAATCATCAACATCAATACAAAGAAACCTAAAACTAATAAAAATTACAAATAATTTTATGGACCACCTAACGACGACTACAAACACTAGCACGAGCCGAAGGAAGTTTGTTAACCATACAATTTTGGTGGGGATGTAGCAAGGGAAGAAGAAAGTTTGATAGGTGGTGTGGATGGTGATGACCAAGCCGAAATACTTGGGAGGACTAGGTTTTCAGAGATCTGGAGTTGTTCAATCTAGCTCTCCTTGCTTGTTAGGCCCGGAGATTACTACAAAAACCAAATACATTGAGTCCAAAGTAGAGTCGGGTTTACCGTCCGGTTGTGCTCGACGTTGCCGCTTACTAGCACTCCGGCCAACTCGTCGGGCACGAAAATTATTATAGTAACAAGATACATTGAGTGCAAGCAGAGGCAGACTTATCAGATGGTCGTACCCGAGCTTACCACCGCCGCTTACCGGTACTCCGGCCAGCTCCCGGGTGTATCACTTTAAATGGGCCAGCTTAGGCATGTTCGCTTGTTCCCTAGATACACAATGTGCATATATACTTGGGAGGTCGTGGATACGCTGAGACAGGGAAGGAAATATGACACCTGACCATCGCTCCCATCAAGCCGTGCGGCGTGTGGAAGCATAAGTGCCAAGAATACGATAGCGGCGCGGGAGTTCCACTCCGGTGGATGGTGACTCGGGTTTTGACAAACTCCTAGGTCCATCACTTTGTTAGGATACTGCTAGTGACTTTAGTCCCACCTCACTAGCTGGAGCAGGCAATGGGTAGCTTATAAGGGAGAGTAGCCATCCTTCCACCAGGATTATTTGCGATGGAAAGGGCTCTTCGCTTGTGGGTTGGGTCGGATGCGCCGAATCACTAAACATGAAACATGTGTGTGGAGATATGCTTGGGATGCTAACACACTAATTGCTAGGAGTTTAAGAGGCTGAATTGGGACCTCAGCCTTCGCACGTGTGGAGATCTAATTTAGAGGGAAGATATGTCCTATCTTGAGGGCTAATCAGGTGTATTAGAGACCAACATATATGCAGGGTGACAATTTTCTCCATACACTATGCTTCATCCATTTTTGTATCTCAAGGATGATGCTTCTTGAAGGTGTGTGAACTTATAAGTCTTCGTCGGCGACATGGAAAGAAGGTTTGGTACTGATAGCTATTTCCCCCCCCCCCCCCCCCAATGAACGTATTGGTTATACTGAATACTCCTATGTGTACGAGGCGACAACCTGTTTTTTGGGCATGAAACTATGATTCGAAGGGTATATTTTCATGTAAACATTTTGAGTGGTCAATAAAAACTTAACAGGTGTGTCTAAAAAATCGTGTAATCTCATTTGGTTTGTCTGAAAATTAGCAGATTTTGATATCTTCACTTCAAGCACAATAGGAGTGAAGCATCATGCATCATCTCCTTCTTCTTCCATAGTTCCATGGTCACTTCACATCATCCATAGGATATGGAGCACTTATGAGAGGGGCTATTTGTTAACGGGGCAAAAACTTTGCCTGAATCTATTAATTAAGAAAAAGAGAATTGTCTAGTTAATTAATAAAAAACCGAATAATTTTTTTTACAACAAAATCACAAGCCGACTACTCTTAAATCATGCGACTCCCCAACTGTCTAGACAGACCAACCAACTCTCCAAACCATTTGTGTGATCCCATGGTTCTCAAGAGAAGAAAAAAAAACCTGAGCTCACAAGTGAAAACAAAACACCATTCGTGTAGTCAGTTCAATTCACACGAGGACAGCGTGAGCCACTAATACACTCGCATCCACTGATCCACGCAGGGCAAGCATACCCGGTATTGCGCCAATCTCCAGCCTGTTGTCTCCCGCAAAAGAAGGGGGAAAAAAATCCCTAGCTCTCTGTTGTGTCGTTTGCTTCTGCTACTGCTAGTACTAGGTAGCTTCACCGCGTTTTAGTGCACGTCGCGCCTCATTCTTCACGGGGCACGCATGTAACCGGCCCGCGCTCGATCTTCGGTTACCTCCACGCTACAACCTCACAGTCGCAGTATCGTCGATCTTTTCGTTCTAGAAACATCCATCGATATCTCTTCAGCCGAAGTTATGAGCAGAGTATCGAGAACGTCGGTGGAAGAAGCTGCGATCAACTAGCTCCATTAAGTGTAGTTAGATGAAGCAGTCCTTGGCTCCGTTTGAAACAAATTACTCCATCTGAAACCATAATAAGTGTCATGAATTTAGTACTTACTACACGAATTGGAAGCTACGCCGACACGGCCAAACGTCGGGGTCGTCGGCGTAGTCATCGTTCAGACCAGCCCCGCCAAGCAGCCGTTGGCGTAGAATTGCTCTCGGCGTATCCTATGCTACACCGACAGCTGTCCTCGGCGTAGCATACGCCGACGGCTGCCTTCGGCGTAGCTATTTTTTCTTTTACCTCATTAAATTTTGAAAAATCATAACTAAATTATTCTAATTCAGAAAAATACAAATAATATATCAAAATTTGCAGAAAATTAAGATCTATCTATCTACACTCAAATATTACACATTTGTAAATAAGAATTAAGTGAAACATAAAACATTATATATAGTTTAAAACGGACATAAAAAATTCAAAAACGATCGAAACAATGCGAAACCTTCACGTGGTGTCATATTATGTGACATAGTTAGAAGGGAAAATATCAAACTTGGTATATTGATTATGTCTCAAAAAACCCTTCACAAAATGACTTATCTCATTCGAGGTTTCTTGGCTTTCTGGTTAAATGATCAATGTTATGGCTAGAATCAAGGCATATTTTGTGATACTGTGCCCATATTATGCATACATGTGCATCATGAGATGAGAACAATATTGTAGGAGGAAGTTTTCCTTTTCGTCGCACCAAAAAGCCATTTTTCATTTTCCAAGCACAAAAAAGGACGGTTTTGTGAAGCAACCACCAAATGGCTAATTCAAAATGCTACCACCATATTTTACAAAAAATACTAGACCACCTTATATAACAATGTCCCAACAGGGGATCTGAAACCTTTCCGTCCACCCCTGGTGAAAAAGACAAATTCCTGCTGAATCGGTAGAAAGTGGGTCAGATATGAACTACAGGTACATGATCCGATGCTCATGTTTTTTTACAAAAATCATTTTTAGGTTCACAATATGCTATTTTATCAAAGATCCAATGCAAGTTTTCCTTTTCGTCGCACCAAAAGCCATTTTTCATTTTTTTTGAGCGCAAAAAGGGGGATTTTCTGAAGCAACCACCAAATGGCTAATTCAAAAACGGGGGATTTGTGATTAGTTGATATGGATACCATATTTATTTAGATTCCTTTCATTTTTCTGATCAATTTAGACATATTATTTATCAAATTTCGATTTACGGATTTAAAAATATTAATTATTTCATATTAAAGAGAAAAATACAAAAAAAATAAAATTATTATATTTTTATTTGAATTCAATAGTATTTTTATTTGAATCAGTAACATTTTTACTTATTCATTGTTGTTTACTTAAATAAGTGTTTGTAGTTTTAAAATATAAAAATATGTGACATAATGATATAAGAGTTAATATAATTGGTATCACAGTATTAACAACTAGGTACAAATTGCTTCGCGGAAACTGATTCGGAAGGAACTGAGGGCATGTACAATATGATGATGTCAGCTTTCCCTTACGGTTGCCACGTCGGATTTTCGCTTAGTTGGAGAAGAGAGAACAAAGAAAGAGAAGGTTGTCTTCACTTAGCTAAGGTATGATCCCTTAAAAATAAGAGAAGACTATTTTTCTCCATTATACCTTATGTTTTCTCTTATCAACACAATTTCTTACTATAATTAGTCATTTCACATTATTTTTTAGAGATGACAATAAAAGATGACCCATTATACAACTTATTTTTATTACTTTCTCTAGATTACATGGAGGGCTAAGAGAAGACCCGCCTTCTCTAGCATTGTACATGCCTTGAGAAGGTAAGCGTGCTGGAGCTGAAGTAGTGCTATGATGGGTGATCGAGAGGGAAGTTTGTTAAAGACTGCAATTTGATCAAAGATTAAATTTAATTAGTGTTAAAAATGTTCCAGGTAAGAGATCAAACAACTCAAAGATTTAAAAATATTGAGAAAAAATTCAAAAATAATAATTTTTTTTTGAGCAACCTGCTGTTATTATACTGACGGGGCTATGCGCCGACGGGCAAAAATGCCTCCTCCTAGGAAGAGCTTTGCTGAGGAGGCTACGCCGAAGGAATCCGTCGGCGTAGCGTACGCCAAGGACATTTTGGTCTACGCCGACGACTTTTTGCCCTCAGCGTAGCAAGCCATTCATGTAGTGACTCCTACAAAGTTATACAAATCAGCATCAATTATTATGGATCGGAGGAAGGACTATCTAAAACTTGCGTTAATAATTCGATGGTTTAGCTGGTCTGTTGTTTAATCTGACAATTGTAAGCTAGTGCCAACCGAACCTTGCCAATCAAACAGGCACCAATCGGGACACCACGCGCAAGCTGTAGTACTAGCATCTACAGTAGCTTGAGAGCTTCCTCGGCGGTGCCGGGCCAAACCGAAGTCCCTCCCGACGGCGATGCCGTCGGAAGGCGACGGATGGGCGGCACCGGCTTAGGTAGTTTAGGTTTTAGTTTTCGTGTTGCCTTTGTGCAGTTTTAGAGTAGGGTTCTAGATCCCGTCGGCCGGATCTGGGACAGCTCAAGCAACCTTCCCGTCGAGGTGGGAAGCTGGAGGATCTCCGCAAATAAGCCGGCCCCGAGCTACTCCTTGGCGCCTTCGGGCGGCGCTGGGAGGTTGCTACTCTCCCTTCTCGTCGGAGCTCTGATGGTCAGAGCCAAGATTGGGAATGGAGGCGTTGGCAGCTTGGAAGATAAGCCCGTTGTTCTTCTCTGCGTCTTCGTCAAGCTTCAGTGGCCCCAGATGCTCTCGGCCGGCTGTGGCGGCGAGGGAGAGCAAGCTTGGGCGCTGGCGCCTGGTGGTGGTGCAGTGAAGTGGATCCCGAAGCTGCATCTGGTGGAGTCCCCAAGCGAAGGCATGTTGCCGGAGCTATCTTTGGCCGGTGAGGCCACTCCTCGCTCGGTGGTGACCGAGCTTCTGCTTCTTCCATAGTTGTGCTTGCGCAAGAGGGCACGCACATGCCTACAGGGAAGATCTACATCGACCTCAGAGCCGGAAACACAGTCGGCGTCGCCCCCAAGTGGCTTGTTCCCCGGCGGTGGCGCTTCTCCGGTGTCTCGAGGTCTACCGCGGCGAGATGGACCGTGGACTCGATTGCTTTTCTTATTTTCTTTCCAAGGTCCTGTTTACAAACATGGAGGCCTTATCTTTGTTTTCCCTGTTGTTTAGGGGACTCTTTGTAATCTGTAACCGCCTGATTAATCCTAGCAGCTTCTAGGCCATTCGTGGCCTTTTCCCGTTCAAAAAAAAATGGTAAGGTTGACCGGCCAATCGATAATTTTTAAATTGACGCATTGGGTGTCAAATCCTACCGATTAATTAAGACGTTGATGTAAATGTCCAACCAAATATATTGATTGATTGCTCGTGATGCATGCATATTTACACTGTTAGTTCGAGCTCGCGATCGCGACTTCCCTCCCAGGTGATAGGCACGTCCACTGAGCGTGGATTAGCTTAGCTAGCCCGATCTCTCAGTCTCACCGACGCTTCTCTAGTACTCCGTACGCATGTAAGCTTCTGTGCAAGCAGCAACCGAAGCAGCCAGACGACTCCAAGCGCGGCGAAGGTCCAGTATCAAATCAGCAACACGACGCTATCAACACAGTTAACAACAAGTGATCACGTCGAAATCGTGTCAGGTCTTTAGCACAGTTAATTTTACGCGATAAACAAAAATCTCTAGTTCTGTTCTGTCGTTTGGTTCTATATTAGGAGCAGTAGCAAGCTTCACCGCATTTGGTGCAGAGCCCTATTAGACTGTGTATAACTTCTGTAATTGTATATGTGTATTATACCAATTGTAACACACCCATTATATATTTATATATATGGTAGGCCATTCCTTTGAGGGTTGAGTTGTTTTCCCCAATTCTGTTGTTTCACATGGTATCAGACTTGGTTACGTCCTACGCTTTCGCCACCTCCACCAAACCGTAGCCGCGCCGCCGTCGCCGATCGCATCACCGATTGACGCCGCCGCCGCCATGACGAGCGCCGCCGCCTCCGGCTCCACCAACGCGGGCTACCTGCCCGCCTCCCTCACCGCGCTCCTCTCCCGTCCCATCGACGCCGCCGCCATCCTGCCGCCCCCAATCGGGACGAGGAGCGTTGGCTCCTTCTCCAACCATCCTCCGGCCTCTTCGTCGCCGGGGCACTCGCTGACGGTCCACACGTCCAGCGCCTCCTCGTCCGCCTCCCGGGCCGCCGCCGTCTCGCCGCTCGCCTTCGCGTCCGCGGCCTCCTCGGCGGCCTGGACCGTCGGGCCCTCTGCGTCGGATCTCGCGCCGATGCACCCTGCTCTCACGGCGTTCGTGCCTCCTGCAGGGTCTCACCCCGCGCCGCACGTGGGTTCTTCCCCGGCACCAATGGCCGCATCGCCCGTCTCTGCCCCTATGGCGTACGCGCCTCCGGCAGTCTTCTCGACAGACTCGCTGCCTCCGCCATTTCACTTCGGCAACCTCATCACCCTCAAGCTATCGCCGGATAACTACATCTTCTGGCGCGCGTAGGTCCTTCCGCTCCTTGGGAGTCACTACCTGCTCGGCTACGTCGACGACACTCTTCCTTGCCCCCCCCCCCCCCCCCGCGCGCTGGTGGACAGCGTGAACGACCCGGTTTATAATCCGGCGCACCGTGTGTGGAAAGGGAAGGACCAGGCGAACCTCTCCTCCATCCAGGGGTCGCTCACCCCGGCTGTTGTCGGGCTTATCGTCTTTGCCAAGACGTCTCATGAGGCATGGACAATCCTTGAGCGCTCCTTCGCATCGCAGTCGCAGGCCCGTGCCAGCGCTCTCCGTCGTCAGCTAGGCGAGTGTGAGAAGCTCGACACCACCGCCACGGAGTTCTACAACAAGGTCAAGGCTCTTGCTAACACGTTGGCGTCCATTGGACAACCGCTCACCAACTCCGAATTCAACTCCTTCATCGTCAATGGCCTCGACGAGGAGTACGATGGCTTGGTCGAGATCATCAATGAGCGGGGCAACTCGACGCCCATGATGGCACACGAGGTCTACTCCCGCCTTCTCCTCACCGAGCAGCGCGTCGAGGTGCGTCGCGCCAACCGCAGCCGTGGAGGGGGCTCCTCCGTGAATGTTGTCTACAGGGGAAGCCAGCCCTCCTCGGGTGCCCCTTCATCCGCCTCGGGCAAGGGGCCCACGCCGTCGACCCCATCTCCGACCGGCCCCCTTTCCATGTTGTCTTCCAGCGTGGGTCGACGCTGCCAGCTGTGTGGTATTGAGGGGCACTGGGCCTCCAAGTGCCACCGCCGCTTCCAGCAAAGTTTCCTCGGTCTCGGTAATGACGGCAAGGATGCGCGTAATAATGCGCGCCAAAAGGCTATGGCCGATCGTCCGGTGCCGCCTCCGAAGCCCCAGGCGAACCTTGGACAAACTCAGTCCTACTCCGTTGACCCATATTGGTACATGGACTCGGGGGCAACGGAGCACACGACGAACGAGATGGGGAAGCTCCACACCCACGAGTCATATCACGGGTCTGACAAGGTCTACACCGCCAACGGAGCAGGTATGCACATCTCCCATATTGGTCAAGCATCTCTTCTCACTAGTCATGCCAATAGGAGTCTCCAACTTCGCAATATTCTTCGAGTACCATCTGTGACGCGTAATCTTCTTTTAATTCCTAGACTCACCCATGACAATAATGTGTTTTGTGAATTTTATCCGTTTGATATTTTTATTAAGGATCGGGACACGAGGGATGTGCTCCTTAGTGGGCGTCTGTGTCAGGGCCTCTATCGTCTGGAGCATCCTAGAGTCTCTCACGTTTTCAGTGGAGTTCGTGTTTCGTCGTCACAGTTGCATGCTCGCCTTGGTCATCCTGCCACTCCTATCGTTCGTCATGTTTTGCGTCGTCATCAGCTTCCTATCATGCCTAGTAATAAAGATGTAGCAGTGTGTGATGCTTGTCAGCAGGGGAAGAGTCATCAACTTCATTTTTCGGAGTCTACTCGTGAGGTGACACATCCTCTAGAACTTGTGTTTTCCGATGTCTGGGGCCCTGCCCAAACCTCTGTCAGTGGTCATAATTATTATATCAGTTTCGTTGATGCTTACAGTCGCTTTACCTGGCTTTATCTTATTAAGCGTAAATCTGATGTGTTTGATATTTTTGTTCAGTTTCAAAAACATGGTGAATGCCTCCTCAAGCATAAAATTGTCCATGTTCAATCGGATTAGGGTGGTGAATATCGCAACCTCAACTCCTTTTTCCAGTCGCTTGGAATCGCTCACCGTTTAGCATGTGCACACACACATCAGCAGAATGGCTCCATAGAACGTAAGCATCGTCATATCGTTAAAACTGGTCTTTCTCTTTTAGCCCATGCATCGGTTTAGTTTCGGTTTTGGAGTGATGCCTTTACCACTGCATGTTTTCTCATCAATCGTACTCCCACACTTGTTCTAGACATGAAAACTCCTATTGAACTCCTTCTTAATGAACAACCTGATTATACCTTTTTTAAAGTGTTTGGGTGCACTTGCTGGCCGCATCTTCGCCCATACAATAAACGCAAGCTGGAATTTCGGTCCAAAAAGTGTGTCTTTCTTGGCTATAGTTCCCTTCATAAAGGCTACAAATGTCTTCATGTTCCCACTAATCGTGTCTATATATCTCGGGATGTCATGTTTGATGAGCATGTTTTTCTCTTTGCCTACCGATGAACCTTCATCCATGCATTCATCCTCCATTGCCTCTGACCAATTTGATGATGTTGCATACTCTCCTGTATTGTTGCCTAACCATGGTGCAGGCACTGGACGCGGGGCTCGTTTAGAAATTTTGGAGACACCGGCACCTCCATCGCCGGCATCATCCGACGCGCACGTCGATCTGCTAGTGCTCCTGCATGGCCTTGGACATCGTGCCCATGTATGCCCGACCAATGCTCCTTTGACGTCAAGATCGGCCTCGCCCCCTGCCGCTGGGCCGGCCTCGCCCTCTGACGCTGGGCTGGCCTCGCTGAGTCCTCGGCCTTCCACGCCTGCCTCGCTTATGTCGCCTTCACCTGGGCTGTCTCACTATCCGAGCAGCCCAGCCCCTGCGACTCCCTTGGCGGGCTACGGCTCGGCTTCCTCGACGCCCAGCGCGTCGCTGGCCTTCCCGACGCCCAACACGTCGCCTTGCAGCATACTTCCCGGTCCCTCGATGACTGGGCCACTGCTGTCACCATCTCCCAGCCCTTCGCCGACTGGGCCTTCTTCGTCACCGTCACCCAGCCCCTCGTCGGCTACACCTTCGACCTCTACGGCTCCTGTACTGCGCCCCCATACGCGCAGTCGCAGTGGCATTCATCGCCCCAAGGAGCGCACTGACGGCATAGTTGCCTGGCATGATGTGTGTATGATTGCTACCATTGTGGATCCATCCTCTGAGCCCCGCACGTACTAGGCTGCTATGAGTATTTCTCATTGGAGAGAGGCTATGGAACAGGAATATCACGCTCTTATTCGCAATGAGACGTGGACTCTTGTTCCTACACCACCGCGAGTTAATGTGATTGATTCTAAATGGGTATTCAAAGTGAAGAAGCATTCTGATGGGTCTATTGAGCACTACAAAGAGCGTCTTGTTGCTAGAGGGTTTCGACAACGTTATGGTCTTGACTATGAAGACACCTTCATTCCAGTGGTCAAGCCTACTACCGTGAGGCTTCTTCTATCTATTGCTGTCACTCAAGGTTGGTCTCTTCGTCAGCTTGATGTGCAGAATACCTTCCTTCATGGTGTGTTGGAGGAGGAAGTTTATATGCGACAGCCGCCTGGGTTTTCTGATCCTGACGGTCCTGATCATATCTGTCATCTTACCAAAGCACTTTATGGCTTGAAGCAAGCTCCTCGTGCCTGGCATGCCCGTCTTGCTACAGCTCTTCGTGCTCATGGGTTTGAACCATCCACTGTTGATTCATCGTTGTTTCTTCTACAGAAGCCTAAGGTCACTATGTACTTGTTGGTCTATGTGGATGATATTATTTTGGTCAGCTCCTCTCAGTCAGCTACCGATGCTCTTGTTCGCTCTCTTGGTACTGATTTTGCTGTCAAGGATCTTCGAAAGCTCCATTACTTTCTTGGTGTGGAGGTTGCTTCTCGTGTTGATGGACTTGTTCAGACGCAAAAGAAGTATTCATTTGACTTGTTGCAGCGGGTCGAGATGCTTAAGTGCAAGACGACTACTACGCCTATGTCTACCACTAACAAGATCACTGCTGTTGATGGTGAGCTTCTGTCTTCTGCTGATGCGACAGAGTACAAAAGTATTGTTGGTGGTCTCCAGTATTTGACGATCATGAGACCAGATATTTCTTATGCTGTCAACAGAGTTTGTCAGTATCTCCATACGCCTCGCGACACTCATTGGTCAGCTATTAAGCGTATCTTATGCTATGTCCGTCTGACAATGTCTCATGTGCTGCATATACGGCCGAACCCCTCTGGGTCCTCTTGGCGTATTCTGATGCGGAATGGGTTGGCAATCCGGATGACAGGCGATCCACGGGGGGCTATGCTGTGTTCTTTGGATTTAATTTGATCGCCTGGAGTGCTCGGAAACAGGATGCTGTCTCACGTAGCAGTACTGAAGCCGAGTACAAGGTTGTGGCTAATGCTACTGCAGAGATTATTTGGGTACAGTCTTTACTTCAGGAGTTGAGTATATCTCAACTGCAGCCTCCTATCTTTTGGTGTGATAACATCGATGCTACATACCTTTCTTCAAATCCGGTATTCCATGTCCGAACGAAACACATCGAAGTTGACTATCACTTTGCGCGGGAACATGTGTCACAGAAGCAACTACCGATCAGGTTCATCTCTTCTAAGGATCAACTTGCAGATATCTTCACTAAGCCGTTGTCTCTACCACAGTTTGAGACCTGTAGGCGCAATCTTACCCTTCTAGATTCTTTAGGAAGTGGCTAAGATTGAGGAAGGGTGTTAGACTGTGTATAGCTTCTGTAATTGTGTACGTGTATTGTACCAATTGTAACACACTCATTATATATATGTGATGGACCACCCCTTTGAGGGTTGAGCCGGTTCCCCCAATTCTGTTGTTTCACAAGCGCGCACCTCATCATGTGGTATGTATGTACCTCGGCCCGTGCTCTTCGGTTACTTCCACTCCACAAGTCTTAGAGCATCTCCACTCGTTCCAAGAACGAAATCTAAATCTAAATAGTGTTGGACGGATATAACTTTTGACCTGAGAACGTACAGTTTTTCACTCACGTTCCTGGGTTGAGTTTTCAGGCGAACCAAACTCGACGTGTTTCCACTCAAATTCGGCTTAGATTCAACCAGTTTTTGGCATAGTTCAACATAATATGAATACAGAGTAATGTTCGGCATAGTTCTGCATGAATTTAAACATAGCCCGGCATGAAATTAAACATAGTTCGGCATAAACTAAAAATACAACATATAGTCGGCCATTTCATGCTCGGCATTCTGCGTATCGATATGTGCTCAACCAGATCATCCTGCAGCTGTTGATGCACTACCGGGTCTCGGATCTCCTGACGCATAGTGATAAAGGCAACCCAGGTTGGTGGCACCTGATGATCAGGCTCTGCAAGAGGTCTATGTATGTAGTATGGCTCATTCTGCTCGACCAAATTCATTGGGTCTTTTCTCTCATCCTCAATGATCATGATGTGCAAGGTCACACAACAGTTCATGGCTTCTCACATATGATCTTTCGATCAGGTCATAGCAGGAAACACGACAACTGCAAACCTCTGTTGGAGCACACCGAATGCCCGCTTCACGTCCTTCCTGCAAGTTTCTTGTTCCTTGGCAAACTAAGCATGCTTGGAGGCATCGGGTTTGAGATAGTCTTCACAAATGTTGGCCATCTTAAATAGTGCCATCTATAAGGTAGTATCCCTTGTTCTAGTGGTGCCCGTCGATCTCAAAGTCCAAAGGGGGAGCATAACCCTTAACAAGCTTGCCAAAGACATTTGAGGACTAGAGGACGTTGATGTCGTTGTTCGATCTTGTCACGCTTCAGCGCTGCAGTCTACATGTACAACCGAGCCAGAGAGACGAGGA
This sequence comes from Avena sativa, assembly GCA_916181665.1. Lineage (NCBI taxonomy): Eukaryota > Viridiplantae > Streptophyta > Magnoliopsida > Poales > Poaceae > Avena > Avena sativa. Next base: position 10,761,665 of record OV702279.1, read on the forward strand.
TTTTTGCATGTGCTCTGCATCTTCGGCGATTGCGGCGGTCTCTTCCTCCAGCAACAGGGCGAACATCTCCTCGTCGTCAGAGTCCATGACCGAACGGGCAAAACACCGAACACTTGGTGGGTGAGACGGCGGGAGCTCGGAGCGAAGCCGAGCTACGGCGAAGGAGGGGCGGCGTAAGGTGGCCTAGGCAGAGGGGAAAGGGTACGACATCGGTGGCGTACCTATCTACAGACGTGACTTCGGCTTGGAGTGGTGGAGCTTCGCCGGCGAAGACATGGTGACACAGGTAGCTGGGGAAAGCTCTTCGCCGCGGGAGAGGCGGGTGGTAGTGGAAAATAGGGTTATATCGTCGACAAGGTTGATCCACCCGCGTTTTCGCTTCGTCCGGCATTCCCAGAGCATTCTTAGCACCTCGGATCAGCCTAAAATGCTGAATGAAAGTTAGACCAAATCTGAACCAAATCAGCGTCCTAAAAATACGACTGGACATGAAAAATCGCCCTTCCAAATAAAAATTTCGTCCCGGAAACACCGTTATGGAAACTCGGGTGGAAATGCTCAATCGAGCGACATCTCTTCACGCGGCGATCAAAACTAAGTGAGGAGCAAGCTGCGATCAACTTTCTTTTTTGAAACGAAGCTGCGATCAACCGGCTCCCGTAAGTAGTCGGATGCGTGACGAATCTTCTTGCCTCCGTTTTGGAACCAAGTGCCTAAACGTTAGGAGTATGAGTGAGAAGGATCCGATGGTACGCTGTTCCTGTCCAGTGTGACTTGTTCGTCGTCCGTACCGTTGTATTGTACGCTGGGCTGCGACTCACTAGGGGCTATCGTGGAAGTAACTTTGAATGGTAAGGTTGACCAATCGACCGTGAATTTGTAATTTTCCAAGAAACGCACATTCGGTTGTTAATTCTTAGCAACTCAGACGTTGACGTAAGTTTCCAACAATAAAAATTGTGATATTCTAGGAAAGACATTAGTTGTAGGAAGAGGCTTAGCATGTACCGATTGAGGTTTAATTTGTGGACATATTATCAAGAAATAGTCACGTTGTCCCCACACACACACGCGCGCACACAAAGTTTTTGCAGAATTAGAACGTCACTTTCTCGTGCTCGACAGGGAATATTGAATGCCAGATTACAAGTTGCTGTTGGAATTTGGTGTATATTGGTTTATTGGCTCATTAGACAAATTCTAAAATTCTCTTTGGCCCACTTATGCATGGCAGCATATGGCTGTGCTAGTGGTGCTAAAGTTTAGTCCCACATTGCTAGTTGAAAGGGAGTTGTACCACCTTATATAGTAGAGTGTTGCACCACTCACTAAGGTGTGACAAGAAGAGTAGCCCTCGCGTACTCCTCCTCCGACGCCGCCCGCCTCGCCTCGCCTCGTCACGACGCGTTAATTACAGCCGTTTCCAGTTTTTATGGACGTGGTTGTTACCGACTCGGACGTGGGATGAGCCCACGATCCTCCTAACCTGCACTATATAACTGTCCGGGCTAAACCTAATCGGCATCGTATCAATCCACACACGCGCCTACCTCCAAAACCTTGCGCCGTCGCTTTCGTCTTCTCTATCCCGGCTTGCGGCGTGCACCGCAGATCGGGACAATAGGCCTCCGGAACCCCGCATCTCGTGAACCTGTACGGGTGAGGGGCGATCAGGTTTTTGGGGAGCGCTCAAGCGCGACTACTGGCAACCACGACGTCGTCCGACGACGAGTTCCCTGACGACGACTTCTTCCCGAACGTCACCAATCTCTTCGACAACCTCAACATGCGCGACGCTGCTGCGACCGCTGCGGCTGCTATTCAGCCTACTCTGTACGTGATACTCAACTGTCTTTTTCAGATTATGCTAGAGTAGTTTATTCTAGCGTTTGGTGTAGATGTGATAGGTTTATCTTGTATAGATGTAATCTGTTCATCTACTTTGTTGATCTGCATGATTGGTTTTACTACTATCTGTATGATCATGATTTATAAGTTTATTATTCGGATTAAATCATATGGATTATTGCTTATATTTCCAACAATCCAAAAACCTGATTATAGGCAACTGAATTTCACTGGTGTAGCCGCGGCTACTAGGCCGCCTCCTTTTGATGGCATGCACTATAAGAGATGGCGCAAGAGAGCAGTTCTCTGGTTTGAAAACCTAAACTGCTATAGTGCCACTCTTCGCAAGCCTGAAGGAGATCTTTCTGCTGAGCAGGAAGCAAACTTTAAGAAAGCCGATACCATGTTTATGGCGGCTTTGTTCAGTGTTCTTGGGGACAACATTGTTGACCCATATATGTCATTTGATAATGGCAAGGACGCGTGGAAAGCGCTCGAGGCCAAGTTTGGGGTCTCGGACGCTGGCACTGAGCTGTATGTCATGGAGCAATTCTATGATTACAGGATGGTTGATGAGCGCTCCGTCGTTGAGCAAGCTCATGAGATACAATCACTTGCCAAAGAACTTGAGCAGTTCAAGTGTACCTTACCGGACAAGTTTATAGCCGGTGGCATTATTGCCAAGCTTCCTCCCTCGTGGAGGAACTTTGCTACCTCTCTGAAACATAAGAGACAAGAGTTTTTCGTTACGGATCTCATTGGGTATCTTCATGTGGAAGAGAAGGCGAGAGCAAAGGACAAAACTGCTCAAGGACTTGAGAGAAGTTCTACTGCCAATTTAGTGCAGAGGAAAAACTTCCAGTCCCACAAGCTCAAGAATAAGAACAAAACTGAAGGAAAGGGGAAGTTCGATGGCAAGAACAAGGCCACGCACTCAACCAACTTCAAGAAGAAAAATGATAAGAGGAAAGGCTCTTGCCACGTCTGTGGTGATCCTGGTCATTGGGCTCCTAGCTGTCCTACTCGCTTTGACAAGCGTCAACATGGGAACAACGGCAATGCCGCTAATGTTGTTATTAGCGATACTGAGATGAAGGATGCTGGGTACGGTATTTTACCTACTATCCTTTCAGTATGTCATTCTCCTGATTGGTGGATAGACACAGGTGCTAATACACATGTATGTTCTGATATCTCTATGTTTACCTCTTATCAGGTCTTAGGGACCTCTTCCGTGCTGATGGGAAACGGCTCACGTGCTTATGTTCATGGTGTTGGTACGGTAGATCTGAAGTTTACTTCAGGGAAGACCGTACAACTGAAGAACGTGCAGCATGTTCCCTCCATCAATAAGAATCTCGTCATCGAATCGCTTTTATGTCGAGATGGCTTTAAGTTGGTTTTTGAGTCCAATAAAGTTGTAATTTCTAAGTATATACAATTTGTTGGAAAGGGTTATGAGTGCGGAGGTCTGTTCCGCTTGTCTTTGTCAGACTCATGTACTAAAGTTATTAATCATGTTTGTAATGATAATGAGTCCAATGTTTGGCATTCACAACTCTGTCACATTAACTTTGGTTGCATGACGCGGCTAGCCAGTATGAGTTTAATTCTGAAATTTACCGCTGTCAAAGGTTCTAAGTGCCAAGTTTGTGTGCAAGCAAAGCAACCCCGCAAGTCTCACACGACTGCGGAACCGAGAAACTTAGCACCGCTAGAACTTATACATTCAGATCTTTGTGAGATGAATGGTGTGTTGACAAAAGGTGGAAAAAGATACTTTATGACGTTGATTGATGACTCCACTAGATACTGCTATGTTTATCTTCTGAAATCTAAAGATGAAGCTTTGAATTACTTCAAAATCTATAAAGCTGAGGCAGAAAACCAACTTGATCTTAAAATCAAGCGGCTAAGGTCGGATCATGGTGGAGAGTACTTTTCAAATGAATTTGATTTATTCTGTACGGAACACGGTATTATACATGAGAGGACGCCTCCTTACTCACCTCAGTCAAATGGGGTGGCCGAAAGAAAGAACCGCACTCTAACTGATTTGGTTAACGCCATGTTAGATACATCGGGTCTTTCCAAGGAATGGTGGGGGGAGGCGCTAATGACCGCGTGTCATGTCCTAAACCGTGTTCCTGTAAAGGATAAAACCATGACTCCATTTGAGGAATGGGAAAAGAAAAGGCTTAAACTCTCTTACTTACGAACTTTGGGTTGTTTGGCGAAAGTCAATATTCCAATACCCAAGAAGCGAAAGCTTGGACCAAAAACCGTTGATTGTGTTTTTCTGGGATATGCTTTTCATAGCATTGGCTATAGATTTTTGATAGTAAAATCTAAGGTATCCGACATGCATGTTGGTACAATTATGGAGTCGAATGATGCGACTTTCTTTGAGGATATCTTTCCTATGAAAGGTATGTCTAGCTCACCAAATCAGGAGATGACTAGTTCATCTAGTCAGGAATTTTCTATAATTCTTGAACCCACTATGCCGATAGAACACTCTGATGATCCTGTGGAGGATGACAATGAAGCTCCCAAAAGGAGCAAGAGACAAAGGACTGCAAAGTCATTTGGTGATGATTTCATTGTGTACCTTGTGGATGATACTCCCACTTCTATTTCAGAAGCCTATGCATCTCAAAATGCTGACTACTGGAAGGAAGCTGTCCGAAGCGAGATGGACTCCATCTTAGCTAATGGTACTTGGGAAATCACTGATCGTCCTTATGGGTGCAAACCTGTAGGATGTAAGTGGGTGTTCAAGAAAAAGCTTAGACCTGATGGTACTATTGAAAAGTACAAGGCACGTGTTGTGGCTAAGGGTTATACCCAAAAGGAAGGTGAAGACTTCTTTGATACCTACTCACCTGTAGCCAGATTGACCACTATTCGAGTACTACTTTCCTTGGCTGCCTCACATGGTCTTCTCGTTCATCAAATGGACGTTAAGACAGCTTTTCTAAATGGAGAGCTAGATGAGGAAATTTATATGGAGCAGCCTGATGGATTTGTAGTAGATGGTCATGAAGGAAAGGTGTGTAAGTTAGTGAAGTCTTTATATGGTCTTAAGCAAGCTCCTAAGCAGTGGCACAAGAAGTTTGAAAGAACTCTAACCGCTAAAGGCTTTGTTATAAATGAAGCTGACAAATGTGTGTACTATCGCCATGGTGGGGGTGAGGGAGTTATTATGTGTCTCTACGTTGATAACATATTGATATTCGGGACCAACCTCGCTATTATTGAGGAGGTCAAAGAGTTCCTATCTCGCTTCTTTGAGATGAAGGACTTGGGAGTGGCTGATGTAATCTTAAACATCAAGCTACTAAAGGATGACAATGGTGGGATTACATTGCTTCAGTCTCACTATGTGGAAAAGATATTGAGTCGCTTCGGGTATAGTGACTGCAATTCTTCTCCAACGCCTTATGATCCGAGTGTGCTACTTCGAAAGAATCGAAGGAATGCTAAAGATCAATTGAGATATTCTCAAATTATTGGCTCGCTCATGTATCTAGCCAGCGCTACTAGACCTGACATCTCCTTTGCTGTAAGCAAACCGAGTCGATTTGTGTCAAATCCTGGAGACGATCATTGGCATGCTCTTGAAAGAGTTTTGCGCTATTTGAAAGGCACTGCGAGTTATGGTATTCACTATACTGGGTATCCTCGGGTACTTGAGGGTTATAGTGATTCAAACTAGATATCTGATGCTGATGAGATTAAGGCCACAAGTGGTTATTTGTTTACACTTGGTGGTGGCGCTGTTTCCTGGAAGTCTTGCAAGCAGACCATCTTAACGAGGTCAACAATGGAAGCAGAACTCACAGCATTAGACACAGCCACTGTTGAAGCAGAGTGGCTTCGTGAGCTCTTCATGGACTTACCTGTGGTTAAAAACTAATACCCGCCATACCGATGAACTGTGACAATCAAACTGTGATCGTCAAAGTAAACAGTTCTAAGGATAATATGAAGTCATCAAGGCATGTGAAGAGGAGGTTGAAATCTGTCAGGAAAACTGAGAAACTCCGGAGTTATTGCGTTGGATTATATCCAAACATCTAAAAACTTGGCAGATCCCTTCACAAAGGGTTTATCACGCAATGTGATAGATAATGCATCGAGGGAGATGGGTTTGAGACCCACGCTATGAGTTGATCCCAGTGGCAACCCACTCTATGTGATCGGAGATCCCGTGAATTAGAGATGGGAGACAAGCTGTTGGTCAGCTGAGAGGAGAGTATTCCCATATTATATTTACATCTCCATAAAGATGCAATACTCTCTTAATCTGCATGGCAGGTTGATATTTATCTTAATGTGTTCCAAGTGGCTTTTTATAAGCAGAGATGCTGTCCTGCAGAACATCTCTTGAGGAACACACCTATATGAGTCTAACTGTTAAACGTCGCAGTCCGTGAGAGTTGGGTGCTCTCTAATAAACTCATGAAAGGCCCTGGAGTATGACGCATAAGCTCCAAACCGCGGGGAAGCTGACGGTAGCCCTGTACCGGTCTAGATTTTGTGTGAAACTAGCGCGCAGAAAACTTGTAGTTCAAGGCATAGTCCACTATTCTAGTTGCAAGCTAGTGTAGCATGAAGTTTAACGTGAAAGTTCAACTTAACAGTCTCCACTACACACCGGTATATAAAACAATGTTCTGAAAGAAAAGTGTTGTGATGTGCCAATGAGACTTTATGGGGGATTGTTGGAATTTGGTGTATATTGGGCTATTGGCCCATTAGACAAATTCTGAAATTCTCTTTGGCCCACTTATGCATGGCAGCATATGGCTGTGCTAGTGGTGCTAAAGTTTAGTCCCACATTGCTAGTTGAAGGGGAGTTGGACCACCTTATATAGTAGAGTGTTGCACCACTCACTAATGTGTGAAAAGAAGAGTAGCCCTCGCGCACTCCTCCTCCGACGCCGCCCGCCTCGCCTCGTCGAGCCGAGCTTTATTTTGCTGGTTGGAAAAACTGATTATGAGTCATTAACGGACGCGTTAATTACAGCCGTTTTCAGTTTTTATGGACGTGGTTGTTACCGACTCGGACGTGGGCTGAGCCCACGATCCTTCTAACCTGCACTATATAAGCGTCCGGGCTAAACCTAATCGGCATCGTATCAATCCACACGCGCGCCTACCTCCAGAACCTTGCGCCGCCGCTTTCGTCTTCTCCATCCCGGCTTGCGGCGTGCACCGCAGATCAGGACAGTAGGCCTCCGGAACCCCGCCTCTTGTGAACCTGTATGGGTGAGGGGCGATTAGGTTTTTGGGGAGCGCTCAAGCGCGACTACTGGCAACCACGACGTCGTCCGACGACGACTTCTTCCCGGACGTCACCAATCTCTTCGACAACCTCAACATGGGCGACGCTGCTGCGACCGCTGCGGCTGCTATTCAGCCTACTCTGTACGAGATACTCAACTGTCTTTTTAAGATTATGCTAGAGTACTTTATTCTAGCGTTTGGTGTAGATGTGATAGGTTTATCTTATATAGATGTAATCTGTTCATCTACTTTGTTGATCTGCATGATTGGTTTTACTACTATCTGTATGATCATGATTTATAAGTTTATTATTCGGATTAAATCATATGGATTATTGCTTATATTTCCAACAGTTGCTGGGTTACCAACTTTTGGTTTTTGCGAGATGCTGTAAATTGCCAATGTTCCTTCGCTCGCGAGTTGCAGGTGACAGGCACGTCCACTAACTGTTGATTAGCCCGATCTCTCAGTCCCACTGACGCTTCTCTGCACGCCGGAGTAGCTTCCGTGCAAGCAACCGAAGCAAGCAGCCAGCCAGACGACTCCAAGCAGCGAAGCACTGGTACTAGATCAGCAACACGACGCTAACGTCGAAAATCGTGGCGGCTGCGAGGCCGGCCAACATGATGAAGTAGTGGGAGAAGGTGTTGGTGACGAGGAACCATGTCAACGTCGACCGCAACTTTGGTGGTGGCTTACTTGCAAAGCCAAAGTCAGTGGGATGAAGGAGAGCAACGTCGTCGTAGTCGTCGTGTTTCTTCAAGGAAAGCCAAAACTTTGGGCTGGCGGCGTGTCCCCAGTCTCGGTTTTCCTCTCCCTGAGATTGGCGAGAAAGATTACCTATCCCTGCCACCGATCCCAACATTATGTTCTCGCCAATTCTCCTCGACGACGACCCTCGACAGAACCAAGGTCGCGCCCACCTTGACCTCAACCAAGCCTTTTTCGAGTCATCGGATTTGCGTAGGGAGACACTGGTTCGACACTGCCGGTGCATGTACCTCCCAGGCCGGGCGTAGCATATTCGGCGGTGGTGGATCTGACGCCCGCTGGGTGCTCGATGCAATGTGCAAGAGGGAGAGCGCCAGCGCCATATATGGCCCGATCCATGGCGACGGCGGCTACTACACCAATGCCGACGCACGGGAGATGGACATGAAGGAGTATGAAGAGTACGAGGATGATGATGAGGGAGAGAGAGGTGGAGGAGGGAGAAGTAGTGGTGCTTAATCATCGACATGGGCACCAGCTATTGCATCACCATGGGCACTGTAACACCCCCGGTCACTCCGGACCGACGGCTGTCACTTCTGGCAGCTCAATAGGATCTCTAGACTAACCCACAGACCAACACTAGTCTTTTCTGCGCACTTTGTCCTCACTCATGCGCACCCGGTACCTACTTCCCGGTCGGTCACCCATCCTAGAATTGCTCTAGGCCAAGCACGCTTAACCTTAGAGTTCTTTTCGAATGAGCTTCCGGAAAAGAAGCTGCAACTTGTTGGTATGGGTTTCCTATCAATCCTATTGAGCCATGCGCCAGGGTCTCACATACATCCACCCTTAGAAGATCGACGTCCTCGTCGATCAACCACAAGCCAGGAACGTCCCCTCTTAGCACACGTCTGTGCGTCCAGTGCCGGCACATATGCCATGCCGTGTCCACTCCGGGCCACACGCGCCATGCGCCACATGTCCGCCACTGACCCGCACACGCCCGTGTAACCGCGAGGGTCGGCTCTGATACCACTTGTAACACCCCCGGTCACTTCGGACCGACGGCTGTCACTTCTGGCAGCTCAATAGGATCTCTAGACTAACCCCACCGACCAACACTAGTCTTTTCTGCGCACTTTGTTCTCACTCATGCGCACCCGGTACCTACTTCCCGGTCGGTCACCCATCCTAGAATTGCTCTAGGCCAAGCACGCTTAACCTTAGAGTTCTTTTCGAATGAGCTTCCGGAAAAGAAGCTGCAACTTGTTGGTATGGGTTTCCTATCAATCCTATTGAGCCATGCGCCAGGGTCTCACAGGCACCAACATCATCGGCCTTGGCATCGACGAAGACACCATTGACGGTGACCGTTGATAGCCAGGGAATCATTTGATCTCTTGAGCATGTAATATGGTATCGCCGGACCGATGGCGTTTTGGCCCGTTGTGGCCATGAACTTGTGTGATTTAAACTATTTTGATTCTTTTTTGAATGTTAACAGGAGAAAAGCTAAATCCAGTGAATAGATAGAAAACAGACTGTTTGGTTTATTTAAAAAAACAGGCGAAAACCCTAACAACGGCAAGCCACACCTAGAACTCTGCAGGACATACAAGACCCTAAGGGCATGTACTATGCAGGCGTTTAGCACAGACACTAAGACGAAAATCGGGACAATTACATAAAAATATCGGTCGATCCTCAGATTTTCCTTAGCGTCGCTGTAAGTCCTGCCATCGACGCTTTGCCAAAAAAAACATCCCTAGACTTCCTTGGCGATAGATCCTTTCTCTATCCTTTTTCTCCCGTACGTGAGAAACCCTAGCAGCGCCGCCTCCATCTCCGCCTCCTCCATAGATCGGTTCCCCCTTCTCCGGCCGGCCTCGCCGGTGTCGGGAGGAGTGGGGAACCCGATCTATGCGTGGAGTTTTTAATAAAAGTAGTGCTTTCAGTATATTAGGTTAGGGCTTTGGTCGCCGTCTTCTTTTTGGTCTTCGCCTCAATGGAGATGACATCGTCTACAATAAGTGATCTATTGTCCTTCGTTCGACGACGAGTTCTTCTTCCCGACGTCAATGGTGGTGCTGGAAGATTAAAAGTTTTTAGGTATGGGCCTTCAGATCTTGCTTTGCCAGATCGATTTTGGATCTTTTCTCATGGTTGCCGCGAGGAGGTTTCTCCTCGCAATATTTCTCCCGGCTGCTACGTCTTCGACAATGGTGATTCGTACCCTCGACTCTCCAGCGATGTTGACCAGGCTGTTCGGTTACTTTTCCCTGGCATACTGGCGTTGGTACTCTTGCCGATGGTGATTGACTACTTTAATGGTTGCGCACGTGCACGTAGCCTTGACATTGCGGCTCAAATTAAAATTATGGGAGAACCTTCGTCGGTATTTTCAGGTCTATGGTTTGGTTTTATTCGGCTGCCTTCGGAAGATTACAAGACTGTGTCATGAAAGAATGAAGAGTTTGAAGACCTCGAAGATTTGCTTGTTTCTTTTAGAGTTTATTTTGTAATCGTTGGAGTCAGTTCATGTATCTCTACCATGTACTATTTGTTTCTATGAATATATGTGGTATTGATTGTCAAAAAAAAAACGCCTAGCATTGCGGCGCCAAACGCTTAGCAGATAAAATAATTAGGGGAGATTTATTTTGGCTGGCTTAAACGTCCGCATAGTACATGCCTAAAGGAGGAACACACGACCCAACTATTTTGATTCTTGATTTATTTGAATTTAGTCTTTTTGATCATGGACGTGATCTTTGAGGCGCCGGTTTAGATGCTGTTTAGGATGTGGCAAATCCTTCTTGCCGCTGTTTCGAACCAAGTATATCTAAACGATGTGAGAAGGATTCGATGTTACTACGCTGTTTCTGTCTACTAGTCATAGTTGTCTGTCGTCTGTACCACTGTAAAACTAGGGTTGACCGACCGATGGACCGGGAGTGTGTAATTTTCCAAGACGGACCACAGTTTTGGTGTCAATTCCTAGCTATTGAGACGTTGACGTAAATTTCCAACGAAAAATTGTAATGTTGTAGGAAGAGGTTTAGCACGTACTACCGAGTGAGGTTTAATTTGTCGGACATCATATCAAAGTCAAGTTGTACACACACACAAAAAAAAAAATTGCAGACATTAAAGCGTCACTTTCTCGTGTTCGACGGGGAATATATTTTGAAAGTCAGATCACAAGTTGCTGGGTTACCAACTTGTTTTTTTTCTGCTAGAAAAGAAAACATTTACTGATTGCTGACTGACAGTACTGTAAATTGCGAATGCTCGTTCGCTCGCGACTCGCAGGTGACAGGCACGTCCACTAACTGCCGATTAGGCCGATCTCTCAGTCCCACCGACGCTTCTCTGCACGCATGTTTAGCTTCCGTGCAAGCAACCGAAGCAGCCAGACGACTCCAAGCGGCGAAGCACCAGCAGTAGAAACAAAGTTAACAAACACAAGCGCGCTCACGTCGAAATCGTGGCGGCCGCGGGAGGCGTCATCCTGGTACTTGGGTCGTTGGCTTTCCGCTATCGCCCACCAGCACCGAGCAGAGCCAGCCAGTGACGACGACGATTCGCCTGTCTCCGTCTCACCGCGACGCGACGCACGCGAGGAGCTTTGCCGCTTCCCTACTGCTTCGATCGCTCGATCGCTCATCACCCATCACCGAACCCCAACCCCTGGCGCCTTTCTTTAGGTTGTCGATGCACTTGTTGTTTCTTTAGGTTGCTTGGGACGCAGGAGATTGAGATTCTCCGTTGAAGTTTCGCGCCAATTATTATGTAGAGAATAATGATCATATATGATGAAGTTATATTCTGAAGGAAAAATACTGATGAAGTTGCTCTGGCGTTTCTACCAACTCAAATTTTTTTATGTGAGGTCTTCTCCAAAAGGACCATATATGTGACGAACAAAGCTGTAAGGTCAAGTCACCGGTTGCAAGAATGCAATAGGTCACCTGGTCTACCAATTTTGTCGGTCGCGGGAGGGGAGAATATACTACGCATAGGACGACGACGTCTCTGTTCTGCGGTCCATGGCTCCATTCGTACGACGGCCAGCTGGATTGCATGGACAGGATAGATTAACGGGTCAAAGGATACTACTACCGACTCCTTGTTTTTTTTTTTAATTTCTGGGGCACAATAATAAAATGATAATCTAGAGTTGTTATGTACTCAAATTGTGGGGGACACTAATATGTACACACCTAAATATCAGAAAAAAAATATACACCGCAACAAGTTAATTTGTACCTGCAAATTCTTTCTGAAGAATACGCGAATTTCTAACCCGTCGAGAATATGTTTTCACAATGTTCACTACAGTAGTATTTTGTTAATGGGTTTTTGCCGTTGTTTCTTTGGGCGGGCCACATCTGGTAACCACCTCAAGATATCCATGTCTTAGTTGTTTCAGATTTTTTGGAAAGCTTCTAGATGCACTTCTTGTTCGGTGCTTCCGTTTACGCGCTCTGAAAAATTTCAGGGCCGTAGACCATGTATGTATACGTTTACTTATTATAAAGAAGAATGACCTATTTCACAAGGATAAAACACAACTTGAGAATTCAGATAGAACCAAGGAAAAGTATATATACATACACCTTGCGGATTTATATTCAAACAAAATACAAATAAAATCGAATAATACAGTAGGGGTAGACTAGTTGGTAGCTTCCCACCAAGTCCAGCTTCCATCTGTCAATCAAAACCCCCCAAAAGAAGAAGAAGGAAAAAAAAGTGTGGCATACACTTCATCCAACACCACCGAGACCATCCAAAGGAATCCAATACCGACCTTACCATTGCCAACTACTACCATCTAGCCGTGTTTATCTGTCCCCCCATATCTATACATACTCTTTCCTTCTTCCTTTTTATACCTTTCATCACTACCGGTTTGCCCTTTATTCTTGCTTAGATTACCAGTATACAGTTTAGTTGCTGGTAACCAAGCTGTAATTAAGCACTGGGTGGGTGATTATACTACTCCCTCCGATCCATATTAGTTGACTTAGATTTCTCAAAATTTAGATAAATCTATATACTAAATAGTGTCTAGATTTATCCAAACCTATATACCATGGCGTCGTGGAAAGCGGCGACGCGGTCGGGCGTCACGCACTGCGTGATGAGGCGCGCGCCTGGCTTGTGGACCCAGGGCTTGACGAGGATGCACGTGGCGATATAGTCCAGGTTTGTCAGTGGCACGACGTGGGCGGGGGGACCCCACCCGTAGTCCACCTCGGCGAAGCCCAGCCGCGTCCAGTCGGACACGAGCAGCGTCCGGTAGTCGGAGGTGATCTGGTACGGGTCGAAGCCGGCCATCTCCCCGGCCGCCCATCGCGCGAACTCCGAGGGAAGGCGCTTCTTCCCCTCCTTGATGATCTTGACGACGTCGGTGATGGTGGAGGACGCCACCTTGCCGGCCGTGGAGGACACGCGCATGATGTAGTAGCAGTTGCCGTAGAACCCCGCGCCGGCGTTGGGGAGGCGGCCGTGGAGCAGCGGCCGCGCGTTCATGGCGAAGGAGAGGTGGACGGGGGATTCCTCGTCGAAGCCCGCGGCGCGGGTGCGGCTCTGCCACGCCTTGGCGATGAGAACCTCGAACGCCGAGCACCGCGCGCCGCCCGTGGCCGCCGCGAACTGGCCCTTGAAGTGGTTGATGTAGTCGGCCGAGATGTCGATGGCGAGGTACTCGAGCCGCTTGGCGCCCACGGGCTCCGGGAGGCCGCCGACAAGCGCGCCGGCCGGGTCCGGGATCGCGTCGCGGCCCCACGCCGGCGCCACCGAGACGCGGTCCGCCCCCCGCGCCAGCTCCCCGACCGCGCCCATGAACTGCGCCGCCCCGGGCCCGTCAGCCACCGCGTGGCTGAACCGGAAACCCACCACGAAGCCTCCGCAATCGAACGTCGTGACCTGCGTTCACAACAGCCAGTTTAGCTCAGAGTAAACACCACCGACAGGCGACAGAGCGCAATGCAGTGCGACTCGAATCCTCCAGCACGCACGTAACGTACCTGGACCAGCAGGATGAGCTTGCTCTCCTCCTCAAGGCTGGGCTTTGGGCGAGGGTGAGGGATCAGCTCGTCCTTGTCGACGGCGAGCGGGTACTCGAGGTAGTCCACGTCCTCCAGGCGGCACCTGACCGCAGCCTCGATGAACCACACGCCGGCGTCGCTGCAGTCCACCTGCAGCTCGCCGGCGTCGGACACCGCGAGGCGGCCCGCGAGCGGGTAGTAGTCCACGAGCGCCCTCGCCAGGGCCTGCTCCACGGCCCTCGCCGGGCTATCGTCCGCCCTGGCCATGTCGGGCTTGAACACGTGCAGCGACTCGATGAGCGCCATCTGGGTGGGGTAGCGGTCGAGCCACGACAGGCGGAGCGGGCCCTCCGGCGTCGGCCCCGCCGGCGCCACCAGGCGCTGCGCGAGCCGCTCCACGGGCACGGGCACGGGCTTGGCCGCGACCGCCGCCATGTAGAATGGGGCAGGAGGACACGCACCGTGGGGTTTGGTATGAGGTGCGGTGTGATGGTGAGCTGTTGCTGGAATGCTGGTGGTGGGTACGTGTGTTGATGGAGTGAATTGAATTGAGGCGGGGGATTTGGCCTGGATTTATTTCGGCGAGCTCGGGGTTTATATAGGTGCTTTGGAGGTTGGGGCAAGAGACCTGACATTGGAGTTGGCAGTGTGGTACGGAGTGGAGTGGACAGCACAGCGCGTGATTAACGGTAAGTAATGTATCGGGCTCCACTGACGAGGACGCGAATAGGATGGAACCCATATGCCCCACTCACTCCCAAAACAATATCAGGCATACTCCGAAGACTAAAATAGACTCTTTTTCATGCAAATTCTATCAAGAAAAAAATCTAAGTAAGAAGAGACAGTCGTACGGTTCACTCCTGCGTGCGGCGGTGCGTCGCGATTCGCGAAAGCATCGTACATGGTAGAAGCACTCGTCCTTATCGCTTCCATCTTCCCCTCACGGGTTGAGTCCTGACCACTCATCTCTCTCTCAAATCAGTGTCCGCACCGGACGAGCACGACGCGGCGCGGGAGGGCTGCACCAAGCCGCCATCGACGAGCGCGGCACGGCGGGGGGAGGGCTGCACCGGGCCGCTGCCGACGAGCGCGGCCGGCGTGGGGAGGGCTGCTCCTGGGCGCCGCAGGCAAGCTTGGCGCGACGCCAGGAGAGCTCCGCTAGTCCGCCGCCTCCGATGAGCGCGGCGCGATGTGGGGAAGGCTGCTCCCGCCGACGACGAGCGCGGGGCGCGCGGGTTGGGCTGCTCCTGGCCACCCTGGGCGAGCTTGGCGTGACGCGGTGAGGGCTCCTCCAGGCCGCCGCCTCTGATGAGCCCTAGGTCGGGGACACCGTCGACGATGATGATGCAACATGGAGGCTGCCTGGCGCCGACGAGCAAATGGAGGCATGCACGCGACGATGAGGCCGGCAGCTGACGTGATTGATTGGGTTTTTCTTCTCCCCCTCCATGTCGATCTGTTGATTTTTCTGATGCAAGTAGCAGAGGTGGTGTATTGATGTTGTTCAAGTTTCTTGAGTTTATCATGTTGAAATTGATAGCTTGCGTGATGTGATTCACATGCTCTTTCACGTGTGGAGTTCAGTTTTGTGTCTTCAATTTCTTTTATTAATTTAGCAGTTGTTTATTGAATAATCTGGCAGATACCAAGTTATAATCTGATAATTGTAAGCAAGGTAACTAACCTAGAGGAGTCCATATCTTGATTTTGGTATTTTGCTAAGTGATAACCAGACAATGGCTAAATGTTAACATGGCAGTTAATAGATGATAATCTGGTGGCTGTTACCAGAATAATTAACATGGAGGAATCTATATCTTGATTTTGTTTTTTCCTAAGTGATAATTTGGCAATGGCTAAGTGTTAATCTAGCAGTTACTAGGTTATAATCTGGTAGCTGTTACCAGGATAATTAACATGGAAGAATCTATATCTTGATTTTTACCTAAGTGATAATTTGGTAATGGCTAAGTGTTAATCTGGCAGTTACTAGGTGATAATCTGGTAGGTGTTACCAGATTAATTAACATGAAGGAATTTATATCCTAATTTTTTTCCTAAATGATAATTTGGCAGTTATTAGGTGATAATCTGGTAGTTGTTACCTGGATAATTAGCCTGGAAGAGTTCATGTCTAGTTGATATTTGCTAAGTGATAACCTGCTAATTGCTAAATGATAATGTGATAAGTGTTAAGTGATAATCTGGTATTTGCGAAGTGATAACCCGGTAATTGTTAGTAAGATAATTAACTTGGCTGAGTGTGTGCCCAGATCACAGAGAGAAGCTGGGTTAGATCACAGAGAGCTAGTGCAAAATTTGCAAATTGATAAACTAGCATAAGTATATACTTGTTTCATGCGTAGTCAGACAACAGCATAGCTCTCCATGTGAGCTCGCTTTGAGCTAGTGGGCATGGGACCAGCTGTTGCATGCTTGCTCGCTAGGGGCAGGGGCTAGCTGCTGCATGCTTGTCTCGGTAGGGGCCGGGGCAGGATTTGCACGCTCACTAGGGTCTAGCGGGAGAGAGGTCGGCTGCCACCGCATGAATAGATAAATATGCGGCGCCGCGCAGTAACAGGATCCTTCTACAATATATCAATAATCAACAACAACAGTATAAAGAGTGTTAAAGCAACACAAATACAAATCTATAGACTTAAGGCTGGTCAAATGCAAGCATTTTGAGAGCACCTGCTCCTATCATGACACTTCCATATAGATCTATTTTCCTACTCTTCACATTGACGTGTAGGCCTCTGTGGCACTTCTTCGCGCGTGTGGTGGAGGTGTGCAAGTGTCTACTTCATGCGTCGATGTTTTCACTGCAACATATCTTACTCCATTGTGGTGCCGCCAGCCCAATCCCTCTCTCTCCCGGCATAAATTGAGCAAAGATATGACAAGCATTTTGAGAGCACCTGCTCCTATCATGACACTTCCATATGGATCCATTTTCCTACTCTTCACATTGACGTGTGGGCCTCTGTGGCACTCCTTCGCGCGTGTGGTGGAGGTGTGCAAGTGTCTACTTCACGCGTCGATGTTTTCACTACAACATCTCTTACTCCGTTGTGGTGCCGCCAGCTCAATCCCTCTCTCTCCCGGCATAAATTGAGCAAAGATATGATAACTATTTAGTCTAAGAAAAAACGATAGTTCCGAACATGATGGGGATATGCCTACCGGGGTATACCCAGCAGGACGTTTCCGAATGGCCCAGGAACTGGCGAGTGGGCCTGCAGGACGGCGACTGGATCAAGACCTGGCGTGGATCCAAGCGACTGGAAGCTGAAGGCTCAGGAGAGTAGATAGGCCCAATCGGATTAGGTTAAACGAGTACCGAAACCTTAACTGATTCGGTTGAGATATATAAACCCTAGGGGGGGTGAGTCTATATAAACCTACCTACAGGGCGTGTAGAGAATACGTTCCATCATCCACCCAAGCGACTCGCCGCCTAGCCGTCGAGCTCGCCCCATTGTACCTTCATCATAATACAATCTAGCAGGAGTAGGTCTTTACCCTCCGGGGGGCCGAACCTGGGTAAAACCCTGTGTCTTCGCCCTCATCTCGCACCGCAGATGGCTGGCCGCCCTTGCCCTTCGTTCTACTACTCGCTGCCGATTGCAGCGTCTGCCGTGGTCATTCCCATGATAGTGGCGCCCACCTTGGGGCCTGGCCGGTCTGGCCGGTGTTCTGCGGCGAGATCCAATCTGCCCATCAACGAGTCGATCGCCACCGGCCGCATGATAGCGATCGGCGAGATGCTCCAGATCTTGCCGAGCAGCTACGTCCCGGCGGCGCGACCCGTCACGCACAGCATGACCTTGCCAGTCGGCACGATCAGCCTCTTCGTCGGCCTCACCGACGTCATCGTCTCGGAGGACTCGGCTCGCATCCGCGAGTCGCCGCCACGCGACCGGCTCTCCGAGAGCCAGGTCCGCACGATCCATCGCCTCGCCTCCGAGTACAACTCGGCCCACAACGACGTGGCCAAAAACACTGCGGCCGCGGAAGACGCGGCCCTCAATGATGACGCCGACTCGGCGACTCCGGCGTCACTCGCCGGATCCATCACAGCGGCTTCGCCCGCGGGCTCCATCACCCAGGTCTCCAACGTGGGAGACTTCGAGGATCCCTCCATCCTTGAGATCTTCGACTTTGACTCCGGGTCGGAAAACTCCACCGATCTCCGCGACAGGAACGGTCGCCACGCCGCGACCTACATGGCGACTGACACCGATCCGCCGGAGGATCCCTTCTCCACCCCGATCCCTCCTAACGCCATGGCAATGGAGGTCGAGGAACTCCGCCTGAAGCTGGCGGAGGCAGTCCGCAAGGAGCAAGCCGAGTGCGAAAAATTTCGCCTCGAGCAGGTGACGGCGCCGGAGCTGTCACGTTACCACCAGCAGTGAATTAGGTCGCGCTTGAACCCCACCGTCCAGGGGCGCGCCCTGAACTTCGACGACGAGAACGACCCGGCCCGCGTGGCCGAGCGCGCGATCTGCGAGAACGCGCCACCAGGAGGAAGCGCCCGACCCCCACCAGGGTCGACGGCGATGGGCGCCCCACCTCCACCCAACCGCGCACCCCCAGGGACCAGCCGCGGATAGTGGTCTCCTCACGGGAGCGGTACGCGAACGGCCTACCACTGTTCTCCACCCCGATGGACAACCTCGTGGTAGGCCGAGCAGCGGCCGACAACATCACGGCCACCGGCGATGGCGCCCTACAGATCCAGTACGTCAAGGCCCTGCTCGCAAAGGCGGTCGAGCAACAAAATGCAGGCGTCGACTCACAGGGGCGGATGTACTCGCGTTCATCGGGCAGCAGAGCGGCCTCAAGCGGCCGTCCATTGGCGGCAAACACCCTCAACTGCCCGCCACCCGAACCACTGCAGCTCCAACACCGACCCGCGAACGCGGCACTCTCCACCAACGACCCCAGGCCAGCGACCAACTTCGTCGCCGCCAACGGTCAGCCCGTCGACGCCCGCACCCACATCATCAACAACTAGAGCTGGCGCACGCCAGCCCGACGACCTGCGACACACCCTAACCAATCGTCGTGACAGCAAGCCGATGGGGTCGCTAAGCCGACTCGGGCCCCGATGCTTCGGCCCGATGATCCAAGGCGAAAAATACCCGGCGAAATTCAAAGTGCCGAAGGAAATAGAGAAGTACGACCCTTCGTACGACCCCTCCGTGTGGCTGGACACCTACCTCATGGCGATGGGGATCGCAGGCCACACCGACCTACTAGCCGCCCGCTACCTCCCCCTGATGATGGAGGGAGCGTGCAGGCAGTGGATCAACACTCTCCCTCCGGATAGCATCGACTCCTGGGAAGAGATGCGCGATGCCTTCGTGAGGCACTTCGAGGGTTCCTACACCCGCGCCACCACCATCGAGGACCTGGAGTGATGCGTCCAGGGACCCCGCGAGTCGACCCGAAGCTGGGTCCAACGGTGGCAAGAGCTATGGTACAACGCGGCCGGCATCCACCTGGACACCGCAATCCACTGCTTCAAGACCTCGTGCCGCTACGAGCCCTTGGTTGCCAAGCTCAAATGAGCATACCGCACACTCGACAACATACCGGACCTCCTCGAGATCGCCAAAAGATACGGGGAGGAGGACCCCAACCGGGAAACCGACGACGAGTCGGGAGGTCAACGCCGCACGAACGACAACGACAACGGACGACTGTCCGACCTACGCTACAACAACACTCGCCTCACCAGCAAGCGCCGCAGTGACGGGCGAGTCCACTTCGTCGCCAACGCCGGGTACGCGCAGTGCGAGCCCAAGAGCTTCCGCCGTGACAGAGGGCAAAGCCGTGACGGCGGCAACTACAAGGCGAAACCAAGGTTCGACCCCGCGGCCCTCCTTAACCAGCCTTGTGCGTTTCACAGCAGGGAAGCCCGCCACGCACACGACCGCTGACTGCCACTCTCTCAAGGAGATCGAGAAGGCACGGCGAGCACGAGAGGACCCCGACAACAACCCGCCAAACGGCGGAAAATTCGGCAGTGTGGCCGGCTCGCTCCACACCTTCACAGGATTCAACACGAAGCGCGAGAAGAAGGTCATCGCCCGCGCCGTCGCCGTCAACGCGGTGGCCCAGGTGGACGTTCCCCAGTTCCTCAACTGGTCGGAGCAGCCCATCACCTGGAGCCGCCAGGAACACTCGCCACGCATCGAGTACCCATGCCGAGTCGCCCTGGTGGTCAAGCCTAAGGTGGGAGACTACTGGCTCCCCAAGACATTGATGGACGGCGACAGCTCCATCAACATCCTGTACCTGGACACCTTCAGGCGACTGCGGCTCCCGCAGTCAATGGTCGAGACGACCTACACCACGTTCCACGGCATCGTCCCCGGTCGGAAGGCGTACCCCATCGGCAAGGTCACGCTGCCAGTCACCTTTGGCACACCAGCAAACTTCCGCACCGAGCGGATCGTCTTCGAGCTGGTACCCTTCGACAGCCCCTACCACTGTGTCCTGGGGCGCCAGGCGTTCGCCAAGTTCATGGCAGCGCCCCACTACGCGTATAACGCGATGAAGCTCCCCGGGCCACGCGACGTCATCACCATCAACGGCGACCCCGACATGGCCGCCGAGTGCGAGGCCAAAGGAGACGAACTCGCCGACGCCGTCATCGCGGCAGAGGACAACCACGCCGACGAGCTTGCCAAGTACGCGAGCGAGGCCAACAACGATGACCCCACCATACTCAAGAAGCCCAATTCGGAGGGTGCCAACACCTCAGCCTTCGAGGCAACGACGCACACCCGCACCGTCGAGCTGGTCCCAGGCGACTCCAGCCAGACGGTGACGATCGGAACAGGCATGAGCCCAGCATAGGAAGGCGCGCTCATCGAGTTCCTCCGTGAGAACAGGGACATCTTCGCATGGAAGCCCTCCGACATGCCTGGTGTCCCTAGGGAACTCGCTGAGCACAAACTCAACGCCGACCCCAAAGTGCGACCCGTCAAGCAGTCGTTGCGGCCCTTCAATGAAGAGCGCCGCCGAGCCATCGCCGAGGAGGTGCAGCGTTTACTCGCTGGAGGCTTCATCCGGCCAATCAAATACTCCAAGTGGCTGGCAAACCCAGTCCTGGTCGAGAAGAAAAATGGGACCTGGAGGACGTGTATCGACTACACAAACTTAAACAGCGCCTGCCCGAAGGAGCAATTCGTCCTCCCGCGGATCGACCAAATAATCGACTCCACCGCGGGCTCGGAGTCGCTGTGTTTCCTAGACGCGTACTCTGGGTACAACCAGATCAAAATGGCTGTCGAGGACGAGGAAAATACGGCGTTCATCACGCCATTCGGAGCCTTCTGCTACACCGCCATGACCTTCGGCCTCAAGAATGCCGGGGCGACCTACCAGCGGTGCATGCAGGAATGCCTACGAGCCAAATTGGCCGCAATATCCACGTCTACATCGACGACATGGTAGTGAAGTCCGCTCGCCAGGGCGATCTACTCGCCGACCTGGTGGAAACATTCGCCAAGCTGCAGAAATACAAGATAAAGCTAAACCCAGGCAAATGCACCTTCGGTGTACCAGCAGGGCAACTACTGGGGTACGTCGTCTCCAAGCGCGGGATCGAGGCGAACCCCACCAAGATCGACATGATCGCTCGACTCAGCAAACCCGAGTGCCTGCGCGACGTCCAGAAGCTGGCCGGGCGAGTCGCGGCTCTCAGCCACTTCATCCCCTGATTGGGCGAAAAGGCGATGCCCCTATACCGCCTGATGCGGAAGAACCCCACCTTCCAGTGGGACAAGGAGGCGGACGACGCACTCCGCGACCTCAAGAAGGTGCTACTCGCAGCACCGCTACTCGCCGCCCCCCGTCGACAAAGAACCCATGCTGGTCTACGTCGCGGCTTTCGAGCGCGTCGTCAGCGCCGTCATGGTGGTCGAGCGGCCAGAGGAAGGAAAGGAGCGCCCGGTACAACGACCGGTGTACTATATCAGCGAGGTCCTCACCGAGTCGCGCCAGCGGTACCCGCAATACCAGAAACTGGTGTACGCAGTCTTCAGAGCACAACGGCGGCTGCCGCACTACTTCCAGGAGCACCCGATCACGGTCGTCTCCTCAACACCGTTGTAGGACATCATCCGCAACCGTGAGGCGACCGGGCGAGTCGCCAAGTGGGCTGTCAAAATCGGCATCCACAACATCAAGTATGAGCCACGAAAAGTGATCAAGTCGCAGGCTCTCGCGGACTTCATCGCCGACTGGGAAGAGGCCCAGCAGCCGGAAAAGCTGCCGTACCTCCACTACTGGAGCCTGCACTTCGACGGCTCCAAGAACGCAGATGGCGCAGGAGCAGGGATCGTGTTGACTTCCCCGAAGGGCGACAAGCTCCGCTACGTCCTCTGCCTCGACTTCACCCCCTGCACCAACAACATGGCCGAGTACGAGGCACTACTCCACGGCATGCGAGCTGCCAAGGAGATGAATGTCAACCGCCTACGCTGCTACGGAGACTCCGACCTCGTCGCTGGGCAACTCGCTGGCACCTGCGACGCCGTCTTTCCCACCATGGCGGCATACCGCCAAGCAGTGGACAAGCTGGGCGGACACTTCGCAGGCTACTCCGTCGAGTGGATCGACAGGCGGAAGAACGAGGAGGCCGACGCACTCTCTCGCATTGGGTCGGCTCGACTCGCACCACCCGCCGGCGTCTTCCTCGACACGATCACCAAGCCGTCCGTCTCTCCCCCAAGAGAGATCGACATCGTAGTCCCGCTGCAACCAGAGGCAGCCTTGGTTGCACTCATCGCCGAGCCAGAAGACTGGACTAGGCCGTACATCGCCTACCTGGAGGGAGGCACCTTGCCGGCAGACGAAATAGACGCCCGGATGATAACGCGATGCTGCAAATCCTTCATCATCATCAACGGCGAGCTCCACAAGCGCAGCGTGACCGGCGTGTTCCAACGCTGCGTCCAACCCGCCGAAGGACGCAAGATCCTCCACGACATCCACTCCGGCGACTGCGGCCACCACGCCGGAGCCCGCTCTCTGGTCGCAAAGGCTATTAGACACGGCTTTACTGGCCCACCGCACACGCCGACGCCGTCGACATTGTCCAGCGGTGCGTCGGGTGCCAGAAGTACGCCAATCAGACACACGTGCCGAGCTCAGCGCTCAAGACAATCCTCGTCACCTGGCCATTCGTCGTGTGGGGCATGGACATGGTAGGCCCTTTCAAAAAGGCCCCCTCCGGCTTCACCCACCTCCTGGTCGCAGTCGACAAATTCACAAAGTGGGTGGAGGCCAAGCCAGTCCGGAAATGCGACGGGAAGACCACCACCAAATTCCTACGCGAGCTCATATATCGCTACGGGTTCCCAAACAGCATCATCATGGACAACGACACCAATTTCGCCAAAGGATCCATGTCCGAGTTCTGCGAGGAACATGACATCCGACTCGACCTCGCGTCAGTCGCCCACCCAGAGTCCAACGGCCAGGCGGAACGGGCCAACCAGAGCATCCTCCACGGCCTGAAGCCGCGGCTCCAAGTACCACTTGAGCGCACCGCCGGGTGCTGGGTCGAGGAGCTACCCTCCATCATCTGGGGTATCCGCACCTCGGTCAACAGGTCGACAGGGTTCACCCCCTTCTTCATGGTGTATGGCGCCGAGGCAGTCATGCCCACCGACCTCGAGCACGACTCGCCAAGGGTCGTCCACTACACGGAGGCTGCGAACGGACTCACACGTCAGGATGGAGTCGATCAACTCGACGAGGCACGCGACCTAGCTCGCTCACGCACTGCCATCTACCAGCAAGGACTCCGCTGCTACCATAGCCGGCGGGTGTCGCACCTTCCAGGAAGGCGACCTGGTGCTGCGCCTCATCCAGGACAAGAAGGGCATGCACAAGCTCTCCCCCCATGGGAGGGACCATTCGCCATCGGGCGAGTACTCGGCAACGACGCCTACTACCTCACCGACGTCCGCGGAGACGGAAAACTCGACGTCAAGCGACCATGGAATGTAAACCTCCTACGGAAGTTATACTCCTAGAACTCCACATATGTATCCTCCAATCGCTATGAAATAAAACATATTGGTTACCGCAAATTGTGTCTACTCTCTGTGTCTTGTGCCACCCGCACTCGTAGTAATAGCACCAAGCTAACTGCAGGAGTCAACCTCTGGTACAGCGATCGACACGGCCAAGTAGTGCACTACGAGGGCACTGGGTTACCCCAGGACTCGTAACGTCCATGAAAAACGCCTACCCGGAGCCCTATTGGAGTCGCCTAGCTCGACTGGCTTAACGAGCCAAGACAACTGCCTTCGCTCCTCACAGCGACCATGATCCTCCGCGTCCTTGACACAGCGACTCGAACGGCCAAGTACCACGCTCGGGGACTGATGACCAGTTCAGCGCGAGCGACTAGGGAAAAACGCCAAGTACGAGAGCGTGCCCAGGACTCGCCATGCGACTGACCCAATGGGCCAGGCAGGAGTGATGCGCTCACTCTGACGCGCCCAGTCCTCACCCACCCTAGAGCCGCGACTAGAACCACCAAGTACCACGCTCGGGGACTCGGCTACCCGACCTCGTTCGCGCAAGGGAAAGAGGTGAAGTAAAGAGCACTCATGGGAGTCGCCCTGCGACTGGCTTTCCAAGCTCGGCCGAGTCGACCTCAATAACAAAACGCTCAAAACCACAAACACATAAACAAACAAGGTAAACCCCATAAAAAGGGTGGACGCGCTCGGGGACTCGTTCAACCCTCACAAAAGGGCTTCTCGATCTTGAAGTCCCGGTGCGGCGGCTCGGGGTCGTTGGGCGCGACGATCGTCTCCTGATAAGGAAGGCGATCGCCCATCGCCCAGACACGATCGGATTATACCGCGGCACGGTCCGTCAGCTTCAGCACCTCGACAACCTCCACCGAGCCCGTCGATGATGGGTAGCCACTTGTCACGTCGTCCAGATCGAAATCCTCCGGGAAGTGGGCGAGCCCAAGGCTGAGCGCCGTCGCCGCCCCGCGCCGGAACGCCGACCGCGTCATGAACTCGACGACCGACGGCGCCATCTCCAAGTACCGCCACACTTCGACGAGGTCGCTGGGAATCACTTCCGTGGGCGACATCTCCTGAAGATACGCCCGAATGCAAGCCACGGAAAAAGTGGCCGAGTCGACCAGAGTAGCCACACACTGCCGCGCATCGTACGACTGCGCCTCCTCCGCGCTATCGATGATCCGACCTGTGGACAGAGGGTGGCAGTGAGTACATCAAAGATCACACAATGCAAATATTACAGGCAGAGGCAGGCACACTTACCAATCAAAGGACGAGAGAGATCCGTGATGAAGCTTTGAAGAGAGGAGTAGTCGTCTTGTAGCCCAGCAACAAGGGCGTCAGAGACCTTACACTCCTCAGCGGCGGCCGTAACAGTAGCCTTGGCCCGCCCATCCGCTGAACTCGCCTCCTCCTTCGCTTCCTTAAGCTCGCGCTCAAGGTCGGCGATCCGCTTCTCAGCCAAGCTCAACGCAGATTGAGCCGCCGTCAATTCACTCGCCGGGACAAGGCCCTGGCGGACCTCCTCTGCCTTTGCAGCAATCGCCTAGAGTCCCTTGTTCGCCTCTTGGACAGCAACAAGTTCCTTCTCCGCGCGACATTTCGCAGCAAGCCGGTCGGCTGATTCACGCTGCAAACCCTGTGCAAAAGTCGAACAGTTAACAAAAATGAAATCCTAAGTGCCCACCCGCTGAAATTCAGCGACTGGACACTCGGGGACTAGAGATAAAAAATCCTAAGTGCCCACCCGCTGAAATTCAGCGAATGGACACTCGAGGACTGGAGATCAAAAATCCTAAGTGCTCAGTCGCTGAAATTCAGTGACTAGACACTCGGGGACTGGCGATCAAAAATACTAAGCGCCCACCCGCTGAAATTCAGCGATTGCGCACTCGGGGACTGGGCGCGAGAAATAAAAACAAAACACCAAAAGAATCTGACCACTGCAATTCAGTGGCCCGATCCTTGGGGACTGGACATACCTGGATGGCTGCGCCAAGCATGCCATGAAGCTGTAGCGCATCCACGGATGCGAGAAGAGCCGGAGTGTGCCCGCGACGCTGCTCGACCTCTGTTTCGGCGACCCCAGGTACGCGGCTCGATGGCGTGGTACCACCCGCCGTAGCCGCTCTGGCCATGAAGCGGGGGAAGGTCGCGATGGATGCACCAGCACCAAAAGAGGCCTGCTCGGCCATCCCAGGCGAGGAAGCACCCTCCTTGATTGTCAAGGTCGCCTCCGCCACAGGATCACTCGGAGCAATCGTTGTGTCGTCAGACACCGTGACAACGTCGTCGCCCTTGGCCTTCTTGGCACTGTCTGTGGGGGCAGCGACCTCGTCAGCCTTCCTCTTCCGAGAGGGGTCCTCTTCGGCGACGACTGGCGGCACTTTGGCCACGGACGGGTGGCATATCTTTTTAACTCCAGTCCTGCAAATTGGTTACATGAGAAAAGTGGTCCAAATACAACGAAAAGTAAGGCAGGAGAATAAAACTCACTTGGCGACTAGTATGAACCGCAGACCCGTGCGGATGCTAGCCGGCTTCTCTAGTTCGGGGCCCAGTTTCCGACTGAGGCCCATCTCCAGAACGTCATGCGCCCAAGACACGGACGGCCTCTTCGTTGACGAAGCCGCGATAGGAGCCTCCGAAACGATTTCGACAGGAGCTCTCCCGGGAGGCGAATCTGCCGCGGCTGGAGCAGCCCCCGACCCAGAGACTGGGGCGAACGGGGGAGGAATCGAGGCCAGAGGTACCTCACTCAGGGCGGCGGTGGCATCCGGTGCTGCCGTCGTCTGCGGCGCTTCATCCCTGGCTAGGCTGGTGGCGTCGGAACTACTCGCCAAATGAGGCGGAGATGCCTGTCTCGCTGGCTTCATCTTCCTCTTCGGAGGGGCCTTCACTTCCTTCTTCTTCTTCTTCGATGGGGTGGCCTCGCGACGCGAGGTGTGCTCGGGAAGCTCATCGTCGTCGTCGTCATGACGTTCATGGCTTCTACTCGCCTCGAGTTCGCGCTGACGCTGCCCGCGAGTTTTGCGAACTAGTTGGGAGGCCTCTTCGTCGGACTCGTCGTCATCATCGCTCCGGTCGCTCTCGGCGCTGCCCTTGGTGGGAGGCGACTCGTCCCCGTCCTGGACGGACGAGCTCGAGTTCTCGTCGTCCGCGGGCGGAAGCCACCCTTCCACCACTTGAAATAACTGCAGCAAGCATGAAGTAATATCAATATAACTGCGACAGCATCAATTGCGACTACGAATGGTAGAAAGTGACTTACCGTCGGGGCTGGATGCTTCGCGGTGTAGGGGACTACCCCAGCCTTCGCGTCCAGGTACACCGCCTGGGTGATTTTCTTCAACGCCGGGACGTAGTCCTCGAGTTTCCACTCGGCGAGGCAGGATTTCGTCGAGTCTTCCCGGCCCGTGTACTCGTACATGTAATGGTCACGGCGGGCCAGGGGAACGAGTCGCCGCCCAAGCCAACAGTTGTACAAATTGATGGTCTGAAGACCCTTCTTCTTCAGGCCGCGGATGGTTTGAAGCATCTCATCCACGACCATCCGCTGGTCTGTTGGGAGCTTGCCAACTTGGACTCGGCGTGGTTCGGGCCGGTCGGCGGAGTACCTTGGGATCGCCACCTCTCCATCTGGAGTCGCCTCGGAGACGTAAAACCAGGACTTCTTCCACTCGCTTGCCGCCTTGGCAGGTAGCATCAGGTCGAAGAAGGAGGCTTTTGACTTCAGCTGGAACGTCAGGCCACCCGCCGCCAGCATTGGGCCGCCTGATTCTTCACGACTAATCCTCCCGTGGAACAAATCTTGCCACATGGGGAAGTAGGGCCTGCAGCCCAGGTAGCACTCGCAGAACGCCACGAAGATGGCGAGCTGCTCGATGCTGTGCGGGCCTAGGTCCGATGGCTGAATCCCGTAGAAGGCGCAGAAGCGCCGGAAGAAGAGAGATGTGGGAAACCCCAGCCCCTGCTCCAGGTGGCTGGTGAAGCAGACGAATTCTCCCTCGCGCGGGTCCGGAGTCACCTCTCCGGCTGCGGGGATGCGCCACCTGCCGGCGCGCAGGATCCCGGCCTCCTCGAAAGACGCCAGTAGCGCTCTCGTGCACTTGGACCTGCCCCATGGTTCGGCGGAGGGGGCCATTGGCGGAAAGGTTCGTGGAGGTCGGAGGATTTTGGATCGGTTGGATCGCGATGCGGAGGAAAACGGAGATGCACGAAATCGGAGGAAATGACGAGAGGGTGGTTCTCCGATCGCCTACCATTTCCTTTATATAGCAGTTGTTACCCGCCAAATCAGGGAGCCGTTACTACGCGGTGATTACGCCAAAAGTTATCGTTGGATTACCCCAACGGCTGGTTTTGACTGCGTTTGACGGTCCAACTTCGTCCATTCGACTCGCCGATCTTATCACTACAACAGTGACTAAATATTTCGCCGACCCGTTCGCCGAGCTGCGGCCAGAATGACTAGTTTTTTTCCTTTATTCAGGAGCCCGCCACCGATTCGACTGGGTGTCCGCATTGGACCCGTATGCTCCGACTGCCAGCAACCACCTGCGCCCAATCGACGACGGTCTCGGGGACTACTGATGGGGATATGCCTACCAGGGTATACCCAGCAGGACGTTTCCGACTGGCCCAGGAACTGGCGAGTGGGCTTGCAGGACGGCGACTGGATCAAGACCTGGCATGGATCCAAGCGACTGGAAGCTGAAGGCCCAGGAGAGTAGATAGGCCCAGTCGGATTAGGTTAAACGAGTACCGAAACCTTAACTGATTCGGTTGAGATATGTAAACCCTAGGGGGGGCGAGTCTATATAAACCTCCCTACAGGGCGTGTAGAGGATACGTTCCATCATCCACCCAAGCGACTCGCCGCCTAGCCGTCGAGCTCGCCCCATTGTACCTTCATCATAATACAATCTAGGAGTAGGTCTTTACCCTCCGGGGGGCCGAACCTGGGTAAAACCCTGTGTCTCCGCCCTCATCTCGCACCACAGATGGATGGCCGCCCTTGCCCTTCGTTCTATTACTCGCTGCCGATTGCAGCGTCTTCCGTGGTCATTCCCACGACAGAACATGTGAGGTCACCATACCGATCGGCGCACCCACATCCCTTTTGCATAGATTGAAGCGCTCTCTTTTTACATCTACACATGCCAGTAGGACATAACAACAAAAAATACAGAAGTCGTGTTTGGGTGCAAATGAACCTATTATGAAAAAATTAAAATGCCAAAATATTAAGAAATAAAATTGCGCTTGCATATCTGGACATTTTGTGTTCTTACACAAATTTTCACAAAAAAATCATTTTATGTGACTTGTGTAAAAGAACAATTTGTTTTCAAGAATAATCATGTTGGAGCATCTGAAATTGTGTTTTTACATAAGAAACAAATAATGTTCTTTTTCTCCCAAGAAAGGTGTGTGCGAATATAGAATATCCAAATATACATGCATATATTTTTCTAATTTTTTTGATTTTTTGAAATATATCTTGGAACAATCACTCGTGAGCCGAATTGGATTTCCAGTCTTATTGCACCTATAGTTTCATAGTAGAACAAATAATAACGGATCATAAAACAAACCACCATAAGTATACCGCATATGTGATATATTGCCAGAATGCCATGTAGGTGGTGCAACGAAGCGGGCCTATTCTTCTAGTATAAATACGTCTTTGGACCAGCGCAAGCTGAAGGCATGCTCCTCACTGAATACTAACAGAAATACAGTACATTTGTTAGTATTGAGAAAATAACCGGAAAAACCAACAAAAACCATATTTAAAACGGTTAGGATCGATTTCTAAGAAATAAAAAGCTTCTGTCGATTTATCCACACTTCTATGACTTATAGATGAAAGCTAACTGCTTGCTGGCTAGGAGTTGTATAAGCGATAACGTCCACGTACAGCTCCCTAAGAAGGTGGACGAAAATGGTCTTGTTCTTTTTTAGGAGAAACCTATAAAGACAATGGAAAGCTATGCTTTCAAGTTTGAAAAAAGCGAAAACAGATGTTAGGTAGCTAATGCTCTAGACACATATAAATTTTTAATTATAATTACTAGGTATGAAAAAGGTAAATCAAAAATAAATAGTGGAAAACTGTAAAAAAAACTTATTTTATGCATAATTTATATTTTTATATGCCAAATGAATATGTGTTTGGATCTGAAATTTCACATAGTCATAGAACATCGTCTTTCTCACATTCCTTATTTTTTAGAACTTGTCATTTTTTTTGCAAACATGTTTTCCACATAATTTTCATTGAAATTTGGTTTATATTGGATACTTTCTCCATATTACTTTGTGTCTAAGTTTGACTCTTAAACAAATGTACGGTGGGCATACAACGCAGCCCACAACCACCAAACCTCGGGGAATCTCCTTGCAACGTGTCTCGCCACAAATTGAGAGGAGGCGAAACATCGAGCTCTCGGGACACGTCATGATCGAAGGAGGAGAGTTCGGAAGATCGAATTTCTCTCATATATGGCACAACCAACGCACTGCCTGCCTATGTGCGCTAAGGTGGCGAGCGAATGGTGGGTTCCAGAGAGGAGATGTCGACCGAGAAGCGCCACCAACAATGTACATTGTGCCCCAAAAGCCCATGCTCAAAGAGGCCGCAACCTAGACTCCATCTTGGCAATACAAGGACTTCATGAGCAACCTAGACAACGCCTCCAACAAGGGGATGACACTTCTATTGGGCATATGAGACAAGCTAATTCGTCAAGCCAATTTGTCTAAGCGCACTTTTCGTGCCCACCTTTAAAAGACAACATTATGAGTTCATGCATTCAAGCGTTATGAAAAGTTACTTTGTAGAGGTTAATCATGTAGTATGTTTGAACCTGGAGATTAAAAATAGTTGGCACATGTCTTAGCACTTCATCTATCAGGAACCAAAAATCAGATGGAAATCATATATTAACATACAATTGTGTCATGAATGAACCTAATGGATTTGATCTAGGTATTTATAATACCCATGTGGTTGCATTTTATAACTCACGGTAGTTTTTTGTCTTGGAATTCACAGACTTAACTCAGAGTAAATATTTCTTCCTCTCCCATATGACATGTCACCCAATTTCTAGTCAAAACTCATAACACACATCAAATGCAAAATAGATACGACACCCACTAGGTCTAATGCAAGTTTGTGCCTTCATTTGGGACCATTATCATTATTGAGTAAAAATATTGAATCTATCACTCTCCTTTTGTAGTTATGTTCATTTAGAATTTCAAATTTTATGCTGACAACGATTTTTGTTGCCTACATGTCCTGAAACTTCTTTTAGAATTTTTAAAGTTGTCAACCAAATGATATGTCATGGATGCCCATGGGTAGCCGGTGACAAGACGTCAACAGAGAAATTCAGAAGTTCAATACATTGCATCGGTTCCGCAGCTCCGCGGTAAACACAAAGGGTGTGTTTGGTTGCTCGCGGAGCCTTTTCTTAGCTCCAATGGGTAATAAAACTTGCGTGTGGTTTCATGGGATAGCTTCAAATCTCGTTTGCACAGTTCTTAAAGAAGCTTTCATCCTGCACGCATAGGAATGCCCGACCTGGCGGTTTTTCTAGAGCCAGGCTCAGCATGGACAAAAAGAGTGAAGTTGTGCCACACTCGTGCAAAGGATGATATGGTTTGATCTCGTGTGCGTCCTCGAAGAGTCGGGTGGGTGAATTTTTGTTATCTCTCGCCGATTCACGCCTCTATTTAACACTGCTTGACTCACAGGCAAATCATGCGTCACCATTCCCCCTTCAAGATCTCCATCCATGCAAGGAGCTTCACAGACGAGAAGGTAAGCACCGCCATCTATTTAGGTTAGTGTTGGACGACGACGGTAATGGATCTTCCTCCTCTTCTCCGAGCTCTTCGGTGCCTTCTCCACTCCTTCGATGGCGGTGAGTACTAGCTACCTGTTGAACTGGTAGCTAATTAAAACTTTGACCATGTGGTAGATCTGTGTAGATAATGATCTAGATCTACGGCCGTGTTGATTTTGCTTGTCTATAGTGAATTATATGCATGATGTACATATACATCGAATGTTTTGTGTCCTTATGGAAGGTTTTGAATGTTCCTCTACTATTGTTGTGTAGTATGTGTAGGTTTAGTTATTCAATCTTGCTCGTGTGTAGTATGTGTAGGTTTAGTTCTTCAAATCTTGCCCATGTGTAGTATGGTGTTGTGTATATGTGGATAGATGTATGCCGATGTTTTAGATCACACTAAATCTTGGTCATGTGTAGTATGGTATTCTTTATTTGTGGAGTTTAATGATCTTCATTGTCGTGCACTGCATGTATATGTGCAATCGTTGGTGTGAGGATTTGATCTATGTTGTGTATTTCTTGTCCTTTGTACAAACAATTGTTCTACACATGGGAGCTTGTAGTTAAGAGCATTTTCAACACATTGCTCTTATTTCATAGATCTTGTTATAGTTTTGCACTGTTCTAGCCTTAATGGTGACCAATGTAGGCCATGACCATTGAAGAGTTTAGCGATACCCTACTTGATACCTTGGATTTTCCCTCTTCCGTTGAGTAAACCTAGTTGTTCCTCATGCTCACATGTCTGCAAAATTCAGAGATGTTACCTGCTCCTGCTATCATGTGCTTTTTTTGCAGTGGATCAGATTGAGAACATTGTTTCCATCCTATCAAGGACGAAGGCAATCAAAGTTGGTAAGGAACACAACATTGAGACAATAAAGGGGTTGTAATGAAGTGGGATCCTTTCCTATCCACCTTCGTCATCAACAAGATGTGTGATCTCATCAAGAGTGGGGTCAAGACTGAAAAGGGTTTTAATGTTGTTTCCGAGAAGGTTTTTGAGTTCTCTGACACCAAGGTGTCCTCACAGGAGGTGTACAACCATTTTAGGAAGTTGAGAACCAAGTGGACCAAATTGTCCCAGCTTAGAGACCTTAGAGATGCACAAAGGACAAGGAGACTAAGACCATTATCTTGGAGGTTGGGCACTATAAAGGCCACGTCTTAGTATTAACACATCTTGTAGTTCATCGAACCTCCCACATTTCCTAGTACATCTACTAACCTGCTACTACTAACACATTGTCTATGTGCCCTATTAGAATAACCCGAATGGCGTTGAGTACCTCAACAAGCCTATCGCCAAGTACGCCCAGATGCAGTAGCTCTTCTCCTATGTTCTCGCTAGAAGCAGATACTCGGTACACCTCCCACCGACTATGTGGAGACCCAGGATTCCGAGACCGTCGTCCTTGATGACGATGTTGATCACGTCCCTACTACTAGTGCTGGCACAAGTGAAGTTGTTGTTGCTGGTGCTTCTTCTACTTATGAGGGTGGCGGTAAGAAGAGGAAGATGTTGTCCCGTATTTATAATGTTGACTTGACTGTCAGCACCTTCATGACCGATGATGTCAAGGCGATGGCAAGTGCCACTAGGGACACTTCACCTCACGACGTGCGCCCTAGCCTCTACAATGCCATCATGTGATATGATGGTGGGTTTGGTACTTAGGCTCTCATGGTGTTGTATGCCACCTCTTCGACAACATGGCTTAAGGTAATGGATTACTTCAGATGGTAGAGGGCCATATGGAGCTCTGTCTTAGGACCTTCATGGTCAAGTACTACTACGTGTAGTGTGATGGCGCCTAGTACTATCGTGGGACGCTTCGTTGGAAACCCCAAGAGCAAGGTGTGAAGAACACATCAGCAAGTCTTCCCTCAATAAGAAACCGAGGTTATCAAACCAGTAGGAGAAAGGAAACGTCTCAAAGGTGTTGCAAGCAACATGGAAACCTGCACAACACAAACTCAAAACTTTGCCCCAACAAACAGTGAGGTTGTCAAGCTCACCGGTTTGCTATAACAAAGGATTAACTGTATGGTGTGGAAGGTGATGAATGGTTTGCAGCAAGTAAACACTAGAAGATGTATCAATGGTAAAGATTGGACCGGGGTCCATAGTTCACTAGAGGTGCTCTCCTTAGATAAACAACATGGGATGAAGGGTAAACAAATTACAGCAGGGCAATTGATAGGAACTGAGCAAGGCATAACAATGCAATACCAGACAAAAAGATCCTATGAGATTCGATTGGGCAATACAACAATATACATAGACCGCCATCCAACTGCATCTATGACTAGAAGTCCACCTTCAGGTTATCATCCAAACCCCCTCTAGTATTAAGTTGCAAGCAACAGACAACTGCTTTAAGCAAAGTGTGTAAGGTAAACAATCCACTTGTTCCATGAACAAAAGACCGTTGCTTTCTCCCTAGTGGCAATAACACATATACAACCGAAGAGATTTTTGTCACTTCCCTTGGAAACTAGAGGCATGAACCCACTATCGAGCATAAATACCCCCTCTTGGAGTCATTAGCAACTACTTGGCCAAGATAGCTACTAACAACGAAGAGCATGCAAGATCACAAACAACACAGACATGATAGAATCAATAACACAAAACCATTAATCAATCTAACATAGTAATCTCAATATCCATCGGATCCCCGCAAACACAACATGAATGATTACAAATAGATTAGATCCTGATCATGAACGGAGCTCACGAGATCTATACATGAAAGCACAAGGAGGAGATACAACCATCTAGCTACTACATAGACTCGTAGTCCAAGGTGGAACTACTCACGCTTCATACCGGAGAAGAAGGCCTCCGGGATGATCTCCCCTCCGGCAGGGTGCCGGGAAGAACTTCAGATCCCCCCGATCTAGGGACGATGGTGGCGGCGGCTATAGATGGTTTCGTGGAGTTTTGATCGGGTTCCTAGGGTTTCTGCATCAGAGGCTTCTTATAGGCGAAGGGGCGAGCCAGGGGGCCACCAGGGCGGCTACACCCTCTCCAGGCACGGGATGGGGCCACCCGCGCGGCCAGGGGTGTGGCCCCCTGGTGACCCTTCTCCGTCTCGTCTTCTGGCTTCGTGTTGCCCACGGTAAAATGTTGACTTTGGCTTTTGTCCCGTCCAATTCCGATAATATTGATTTTCTGCCTTTCTGGAACCAAAAACAGAAGAAAACATGCAACTGGCATTGTGGCAACTTGTTAATAGGTTAGTTCCAGAAAACATATAAAACACCTCAAAGTATAGACAAAGAAAAACAAAGTAGATACTAAACAATCATGGAATATCAAAAATTATAGATACGTTTCTGACGTATCAAGCATGCCCAAGCTTAACTCCTGCTCGTCCTCGAGTAGGTAAGTGATAAAAAGAATAATTTTTGAGTTGACATGCACCATCAAAACCAAGATCAAACCATTTTCAAGCATTGAAAGCTGGGATCAAAGAACTCTAAACATGTGCATGAAAGATGGAGTTATAATCAATAAGACAAAGTAACTATGCATGCAACATGAAAGGCTACAAACAAAGATCATGAATAGCATGCATTGAAAAACGTTTTTTTTCACATACATAAAACATGGCATAATGGCAATCAGCTTGTCCCTTATAGAGTAGCAAATAGATGCATAGGACACCTTCAAAGTTCATAATAGTGACTAGATACAAGTAGCACAAGAACAAGTAATATCACAATATTCATCAATCAATAAGTTTTGGGACACTACACATAGAACTAAGAATGATAACTATGCTCTCTTAATGGTGCCTAAAGGTAGAAGGTGGAGACTCGACATAATAGTGGAAGAAAGGCCCTTCATAAGGGAAGCAGGGATTTCAAGTTTCAAAAAGAGCTTCCAAAAATTATGGTACTTGTTAACTTTCTGCCCTCATTGCCCATATCATAAGCATCTTGAAGTGATTAAGGTTAAAGTGAATAAACTATGGAGTATATGCTTAACAAAGTATAAGTTGGCAATCTCATGTCCCTTAAATACGAGGGCCACATCTTAGGCTACTCAACTTCAGTCACCTGTAAGTTCTTGTCATAGTAAGTACATGCGTATCATAGAGAACCGCCAACGGGGTACCCCTTGCACATGGTACAAGAGCTATCCCATAACCAAAATGACAAGGCAATTCGACAATGAGCATCTCAACGATCTTTTTATTTACTATGTGCATAGCTTTTTACTGAGGATGCTTCATAGATAGCTCATTATGGTGATGCTGCAAGTTTCCACCAAGATTAGGCATGGCTTAGGCTAGCGGCCCAGGCGTTTCTCTAACACAAAATACATAACTCCATGGACTTACAAGATCCCTCTTTATTTCACACCGATGACATCCATAGACAAAGAGCATGATATCAACTGTGTATAAAGTACGATGTTGAAAACATTCCCCATGACAACATGGTTTTGCTAATTCCAACGTATAAGTGTAAGCATATACAACATAGATGACACAATGGTTCAAGTTTATTAGGGGCAACGAATATAAAGTGTGCCATCAAGTTTGTGAGGGCTTTAATCACTAAGTTTTCACATAACAAAATGCTTTTAATTGGAAGATAGATGAAAACAAGAATATACTTGGAATGGTGTAACACACCATGCATATGAGTTTATAGTGGATACTTTGGAATAACTGGGTTTCTTGGGAGTTGGAAGCATGAGTAGAGATTACACATACAAGTGGAGGCTAGCAAAAGACTGGGAGCAACCAACTAAGGGAGCAATAATGGCCATAATCATGCAGAGCGGCAAAACAATACTAATCAAAGCATAGAGTGGTACTACAAGTTAAGTACTAAATTATCATAGAGGCTATGGTGACTTGTCGTAGTCATAACATGGTGTGATCATGTGCCAAGTCAACCCAAATAAAGCATCAAAGGAGAATACCACAATACTATGCTTTTGTATGCTAAAACAACGCATGATTCTTTCAAGGCACACTAACAATCCCAATTGTTTGGAACAAGACATGCTACAACAATAATCACTAAGCATAAGGTCAAAACAACACCTAGCATGTCATGCTAAAGTCTAAGTCACACTCAATGCAAGCTCCTCTTGCACTTTCAAGCAAGAACTTTCTACTCCTTTCCAACACCAATCGACTTATTTGAAACAACACAGTGAGAACGGGGGTCCAAACTAATTTATTCAATCAAACTAAACAAACTAAGCAAAGCAAACGAAAACTAAGATGCTCCAAGAACAACACAACAATGCATGAAACAATAAAAACAAAGTGTCTAGACATACCTGAGCTTTTTATTGATGAAGAAGGGGATGCCTTGGGCATCCCCAAGCTTTGACGCTTGTGCTTATTGGATATTCCTTGGGGTGAAACCGGGGTGGCATCCAAAAGCTTGAGCTTTTGTCCATTCTTCATTTCATTACATCATTCTCTCTCTACACCGGAAATTTTTCCTTCATCCAAAACTTCACGCAATCTTCATTAGCAACATTAGTGTATTCAAAAGATAATAGACCTTTAGGCTTAGCTTTGGAATAGAAAAACTTTTCACTAAAAACACAAGCTACTATAGCAACTCCTTCAAAAAGCTCAATTCCCCAAAAGAGAACTCAAAAAGGAATCAATAAGAAGCAAATGCAAATAATGGCGGAAATCTGTCAAAACAGACCTGTAGGTAGAAATCGATTTTTTCGAAAAACTTCTGTTGCTCAAATCAAAAAGTGTTGAACTAAATAAAGTTAGCTAAAATACTGGTGGATTTATTAGTAAATTTTCAGTTCAATACGAATTACAGAGACTCCTCACGATTTTTTATGGTGGACAGAAATCTGTTTTGGGACATCAACTCCCCAAATCTTACTTCCCTCTCATTAGAGGTCATTCTTGGCACAAAAAACAAACAAAAAGGATAAGGAGAGATTATTACTGAAGTAATAACTTCTAGGACTCAAGGAAACTATTTGGGTTATCTCTCAACAAGTACTTTTTAACGTCTTTAAGTTAGGCACAAGAAGCAAGAAATCAAGTATTTTCAAATGAAGAGGCATTAAGATCAATACTTGAAAAGTCTTAAACTATGAAAGGTATCTCATCCAAATGAGTCTTGGAGGATCCCTTCTCATTTCTATTTGGTTTACTACTTTCATCAAAAATATTTTCAGGAGCAATCCAATCAAAATTCTTTTCAAAGGCTTCATGCATTCCAACAAGCTTAAAGGGTATGGGTATCTTGAATTCCTCTCTAGGTTTGGTTTTACCAGAAGTACCCACAACATATACACATGAGCCTAGCATATTAAAACGCTCAAAAACCTTTTTGGCTTCCCTAGCAACATCATGGAACTCTTTTAGTAAAGTTTCAAGGACAAATTCTCGCTTTTCAGCATTCTTTTCTTCTTTTAGTTTTAGGAACAAAATTTGTATCATGGGGTTAAGGATAACAAACCTAGCCTCCAACATATGAACTAAAGAAGCTGCAGCAATTTCATAATTAGGAGCAAGTTCTGCTATATATCTATCCTCAATATCCTCATGCTTGCTAACATGATTAACGAATTTTTCAGTATTATCTTTCCCAATTATGGAGCCACTACCTATTGCAAGATCCTTCAGGGCGAACTTGGGGAACAACATGGTGAGCTAGAGTAAGGTGACAACTAGAGTAGGAGCTAATTTTTGTGTGTTTTTGAATAGAGAAAGCAAACC
The DNA here is from genome assembly GCA_916181665.1 of Avena sativa. Taxonomy (NCBI): domain Eukaryota; kingdom Viridiplantae; phylum Streptophyta; class Magnoliopsida; order Poales; family Poaceae; genus Avena; species Avena sativa. The sequence goes on from OV702279.1 coordinate 10,800,244, forward strand.
AAACTAAACTTTTTTTTGGAGTTTTTGATAAAAAGAGGCAAACAAAATCAAGCAAAATAAACTAAGCAAACTAAAAACAAAGTAAAGAGAAAGGTTGAGGAGGACTCCCCTTGTGAAGACGTCCTTAGCCTCCCCGGCATCGGCGCCAGAAAAACTTGATGGCGCCTAGTACTGTCGTGGGACGCTTCGTTGGAAACCCCAAGAGCAAGGTGTGAAGAGCAAAATAGCAAGTCTTCCCTTAGTAAGAAACCGAGGTTATCGAACCAGTAGGAGGAAGGAAACGTCTCAAAGGTGTTGCAAGCAACGTGGAAACCTGCACAACACAAACTCAAGACTTTGCCCCAACGAACAGTGAGATTATCAAGCTCACCGGTTTGCTGTGACAAAGGATTAACTGTATGGTGTGGAAGGTGATGAATGGTTTGCAGCAAGTAAACAGTGGAAGATGTATCAATGGTAAAGATTGGACCGGGGTCCATAGTTCACTAGAGCTGCTCTCCTTAGATAAACAACATGGCATGAAGGGTAAACAAATTACAACAAGGCAATTGATAGGAACTGAGCAAGGCATAACAATGCAATACCAGACAAAAAAATCCTATGAGATTCGATTGGGCAATACAACAATATACCTAGACCGCCATCCAACTGCATCTATGACTAGAAGTACACCTTCAGGTTATCATCCGAACCCCCTCTAGTATTAAGTTGCAAGCAACAAACAACTACTTTAAGCAAAGTGTGTAAGGTAAACAATCCACTTGTTCCATGAACAAGAGACCGTTGTTTTCTCCCTAGTGGCAACAACACATCTACAACCGAAGAGATTTCTGTCACTTCCCTTGGAAACTAGAGGCATGAACCCACTATCGAGCATAAATACCCCCTCTTGGAGTCACTAGCAAATACTTGGCCAAGATAGCTACTAACAACGGAGAGCATGCAAGATCACAAACAACACAGACATGATAGAATCAATAAGACAAAACCATTAATCAATCTGACATAGTAATCTCAATATCCATCGGATCCCCGCAAACACAACATGCATGATTACAAATATATTAGATCTTGATCATTAATGGAGCTCACAAGATCTATATGAAGGGATACGGGTAGGCTACACTAGCGCAAATCAAAAAATTCTACCGTGTAAACCAGGATTACTGTTGTCATAGATCACGGGATTACCACTAGACGCGCAGTTGCAGAACTTGATGAAGCGCGTCGAGGCAGTGTAGATGTTCTATTTCTCCTCCTTGTCCTCGTCCCACGAGCGACTCCCATTAGCGCGGCTCGTCCAAGCGCTACAGATGCAGCGCCTTCGAGGTATCCACACGTGCGGGGTGGAAGCGTCAGATGTTGGACTGCTAGGTCCGCGCGGGCAACACATGCGTGAGGAGTGATGGTTGGGTGGAATGGTCTAACCCTGGTCAGCTCGCCCCACCCTCTCTTATATAGGTGTCCCTGGTGGGCTTCTACATTAGCAGCCCATTAGTAGCCTAAGCCTGGTCTAATTCGAATCCAATCCTCATTAGGCTTCCAGCCCCTTAAGTGTGTGACCCTACAGGTTCATATACGTATAGACATGACACAAATACACTTATTCTATCAACAGTTGGTAGCTGCCTCTAGCAAGACGTGCCAACTCCTAAACGCATACAAAGATCATATCGGACGAACCATCACAAGGTTTAATACATGTCTTTCCCTTTGCCTCGTGATATTTGGTCTAGCTCCAAGCTGGCCTCCCTTTCTCGATACCGTGATTCGGAATCCTTTAATAGGTTAACTCTTAACCTAATGTAGCACGACCATGCATTTCTGGATCCGATCACTCGAGGGGCCCAGAGATATCTCTCTCAAGTAGAGAGGGGCAAATCCCATCTTGATTGACCATGCCTTGTAGCATGCTTGAGGACAAACCCGAAAGATACCTTTATAACTACCCAATTACGGAGTAGCGTCTGATAGCCCCAAAGTAGGTCGATCCACATCTCAAGAACATGCGTCAATCTCAGGTCTAAGGACAAAACGTACATGATGTAAAGAGAGAGATGCAATTAATTGCCAGTCTCAAGTTGGGTCAGTCCAACCCCATGTTTATAACATGTGTCCACATCATTGGTTTGACATCTCCATGTCCATGACTTGCGAAACATAGTCATCAACCAATCGATGTGCTAGTCTAATATTCACGTGTGTCCTCACATGAACTCCGACGAGGGACAACTATTAAATAACCATACAAGTAAAGAGTTTCACAAACAATTCACATAATTGCCAATCAATACAAGTTTCCTGATATGGATATTCAAGGAACATTACAATAACTCATGGATACATAAGAAATATAATAATCTCTATGATTGCCTCTAGGGCATATTTCCTTCAGTCTCCCACTTGCATTAGAGTCAATCTAGATTGTATCTAATACCTTTTTCTCTTGCGTGCACCTCATGCGCAGGCTGCGGGAGTGGCTTTGTGAAAGGATCAGTAACATTTGAGTCCGTATGTATTTTGCATATCATGACACTACCATCCTCAACGAACTCTCGAATCTGATGGTAACGCATGTGAATATGTTTGTTCTTCTGGTGCTGTCTAGGTTCCTTGGATTGTGCAATAGCACCATTGTTGTCACAATAAACATCCATGGGATTGGACGCGCCCTGAACCACACCAAGAGCGATTAGGAAATTCCTAATCCAAACAGCTTCCTTTGCAGCCTCCGAGGCGGCAATATATTCAGCTTCTATTGAAGAGGAGGCCACCGTATCTTGCTTGGAACTTTTCCAACTCACAGCACCACCATTCATGACAAACACATAACCAGATTGCGATCTGGAGTCATCTGAGTCGTTAAGGTAACTCGCATCTGTGTAACCCCTTACACTGAGTTCATCCTCACCTCCATAAACTAGGAACACATCCTTAGTCCTTCTCAAGTACTTAAGGATATTCTTTACCGCCGTCCAGTGAACTTCACCTGGATCAGCCTGGTATCTGTCCATAATACTTAGAGAATAGGAAATATCTGGGCGAGTACATATCATTGCATACATGACGGATCCAATAGCCGAAGCATATGGAATCCTGCTCATGCGCTCACGCTCATCAGTAGTCAAAGGACACTGAGTCTTGCTGAGTTTTATGCCATGAGACATGGGCAAGAACCCCTTCTTAGCCTCTTCCATGTTGAACCATTTCAATACTTTGTCAATATATGTACTCTGGGTTAATCCAATTAGCCTCCTTGATCTATCTCTATAGATCTTGATGCCCAGAATATATGCCGCTTCTCCTAAATCCTTCATCGAAAAACTATTTTTCAACGAGGTCTTAACAGACTCGGGCATAGGAATGTCATTTCCAATCAGCAATATGGCATCTACATATAAGATTAGAAATACCAGCGCTCTCCCACTTTCCTTCTTGTAAACACAAGGTTCTTGTTCATTTTTGATGAAGCCAAACTCCTTTACAACTTCATCAAATCGAATGTTCCAACTCCGAGATGCTTGCTTTAGCCTATAAATAGACTTTAGAAGTTTGCATACCTTTCCAACATTGTTTGGATCGAAAAAACCTTCGGGCTGCACCATATACACGTCCTCAGTTAGGATTCCATTTAGGAAAGCCGTCTTGACATCCATCTGCCATATTTCATAGTCGAAATGTGCAGCAATGGCTAGAATGATCCGTATAGATTTCAGCATCGCTATGGGCGAGAAAGTCTCTTCGTAGTCAACTCTTTGAACTTATCGAAAACATTTTGCAACAAGTCGAGCTTTATGGATGTGAACATTTCCATCCATATCAATCTTCTTCTTATAGATCCATTTGCACTCGATGGCTTTAAGACCATCAGGCAGGTCAACCAAGTTCCAAACTTGATTGTCTCCCATGGACTCTATCTCGGATCTCATGGCGATTAGCCATTTATCAGAGTCTGGGTCCACCATCGCTTCTGCATAGGTCGCAGGCTCATCATTGTCTAACAATAATAATTCCCGTGTCTCGCGGAGCCTCGCCGACCTTCGTGGTTGTGGCGCTTCTATTGTCACGGGTTCCTCAACTTGTTCTACTACAATAGCATCACTCGTAGAAGCATCCCCGACTGGCTCATCTTGAACTTCTTCAAGTCGCACTGACCTTCCACTCGTTCCCTTTGTGAGAAACTCTTTCTCAAGGAAAATACCGCTTCGAGCGAAAAACACTTTGCCCTCTTCTCGGTTGTAGAACTAATACCCTAAGGCTTCCCTCGGATATCCCACGAAAATGCACTTATCCGATTTGGTGTTAGCTTGTCCGACTAAAGTCGCTTGACAAATGCATCACAACCCCAAATCTTTAGAAAATACAAACTGGGATTCTTCACATCTCATATAGTGTCTTAACTACGGACTTAGATGGTATCCTATTAAGTGTGAAAGCTGCCGTTTCTAGAGCGTAACCCCAAAATGATAATGGAAAATCCGACTGGCTCATCATCGACCGAACCATGTCCAACAAAGTTCTATTGCGCCGTTCGGAGACCCTGTTTCTTTGTGGCGTTCCGGGCGGCGTGAGCTGTGTAACAATTCCGCAATTCTTAAGATGATTGCTAAATTCGTGACTCAAATATTCACCTCCACGATCAGATTGCAAGGCCTTTATTTTCTTGCCACGTTGATTCTCTACCTCACTCTAAAACTTGTTGAATCTTTCAAAAGTTTCAGACTTATGCTTCATTAAGTAGACATAACCATATCTACTAAAATCATCAGTGAAAGTAATGAAGTAGTGATATCTTCCTCTGACTGTCGTTCTCATTGGTCCACATACATTAGTATGTATGAGTTCCAACAAGTCTGTCGCTCTCTCGGGTAAACCCGAAAAAGGCGACTTAGTCATCTTTCCAAGTAAACAAGCCTAACATGTCTCGTATGATTCAGAATCAAACGAAGTTAGAAGACCATCACCATGGAGCTTCTTCATGCGCTTTTCACTTATATGCCCCAAACGACAATGCCATAAATAGGTAGGACTCAAATCATTAGGCTGAAGCCTTTTAGCACTAACATTGTAAACAGATGCATCATCAAGATTTAAAATAAATAACCATTCACAATGGGAGCATCAACCATAAACATATCATTCTTAGATATTACACAACCATTGTTCATACTCGCAAATGAATATCCATCCCTCATCAAACATGAAGGTGATAAAATGTTTTGACCCATACTTGGAATGTAATACTACCTCCGATCCTAAATAAGTGTCGCCATTTTGAACTATACTTAGTTCAAAACCATGACACTTATTTAGGATCGGAGGTAGTAACAATTATTCAACTCCATAATAAATCCTGATGTAAGGTGAAGTTGCATGACGCCTACGAACAATGCAGCAACCCTTGCTTTATTTCCGACGTGAAAATCCACTTCGCCTTTCTGCACTTCTCTAGTCCTTATTAGCCCCTGCATCGAATTGCAAATATGAGCAACCGATCCGGTATCAGATACCCAAGAGTTAACATAGGAAGAATGTCCACAACATTTACAACAAGCGTACCTGAGTGGGAAGTACTCTTACTTCCACTCTTCTTCAAAGAATCTTGGTACTTGCTGCAGTTCCTTTTCTAGTGGCCATGTTCATGAAAAAAGAAGTACTCAGTGTCTTCTATAGGTCCAGCCTTTTGCTTGGGTGCAGGCTTAGCGATCGTATCCTTAGCCTTGCCCTTGTTCTTCCAAGAAGTAACCTTTTTCTTCAAGCTAGGCTTGTTCTGCACAGCCATCACATGGCTATGCCCTGCACACTTCTTCATGTCACTTTTCTGTTGTTTTTAGCATCCCACATAACTCATTGAGGCCCTTCTCGACCCCATGCATATGGTAGTTTGAAATGAACTGCCCATAGCTAGATGGAAGAGACGCCAAAATGAAATCAGTAGCCAACTCCTGGCCTAGTGGAAAACAAAGCTTTTCCAAAGTCTGACTGTAACCAGCCATTTTGATCACATGGGGGCCTACACCTGCTCCCTCTGCCAGCTTGCATTCCACAAAGGACTTGGCGACATTGTACCTCTCAGCCCTGGCCTGAATCTAGAACATGTCCTTAAGAGCGACGATCATATCGTACGCTTCCTGATCCTCAAACTTCTTTTGGAGTTCAGGTTCCATGCATGCAAGCATAAGACAACTAACCTCAAGAGAATCATCACATGCTCTCTTGTAGGAATTCTTGAGGGCAGCAGATGCATTTTCAGCAGGTTCATCGGGGATTGGGGTATCCAGAACCGTTTCCTTTTTATCAGACCTAGGAACAATTCTCAGGTTACGGACCCAGTCCAAATAGTTTGTTCCATTTAGTTTATCTTTGTCAAGAATCGAACACAAAGAAAAAGGTGATGCAGTGTTTGGTGCCATTGATCTACAACAGAAAATATGCAAAATACTAAGCCATGTAGCCATGAAAGAGTAAAACATATTAAACAATTTAATAGCATATACTCCCACTTAAATCAATATCCCTCTATTGATACTAAGTGATTCAAGATCCACAATTAACAAGTCGACTAGTGAGCTTTAGCATCACTGCTAGAAGACAAGGTAAATCGGTAAGCAACACTTGCTAATCATATCACATATGACTCTTGTTGTTGGGTGACATCTCTATGTCAAAACTAGGCGCCCAATCTTTATGCCCCAAGGTCCTTAACTGTTAACATGACCTTGTCAAGCTCACCAACCCTTATGCGTGTAGGTATCCGAACAAACCCATCCAGCCAAGGAAAACCGCGGCACCCTAATTTCATAGGCCCACCAACGATTGTACAAGGCATAGGATGGTGCAAGGTTTGGTTGGGAGGGCATGGTTTAACTTAAACTTTGTGAGGGATCGTTCTACTTCTATCATCTAAGCATGCATAGTAGTAAAACATAAAAGAATAGCATTCACATAGTTGTGACACAGTATGGCCCATTTTCTCATGGTGATCTCTATCGCCATAGAACTTGTCCACCATGATGATCTCCATCTTCATGTTCCATGCGAGCCATCCTCCAAGTGATGAGTCCTCCAAGAACGAATACAAGCTATTACTCCTAACAACTAGTAATCAAAATTACATAGTATTGAGATCATCACAAGTTGGTGCGTAGGCCATTACAATAATTGACAACACATATGGCTCCAGCCGTGTTGCCCTACTCACGATACGCAGGTCATTATAAATTGTATATATGCATCACATACATATATGGGCCATACTGATCATAAACATCCTGCAAAAACAAGTTATGCATAGAATTGCATTCTACCGGATCAAGTGAAATCACAGCACCTAGTTACCTTAACGAGATACAAAAGGCGGTACGACTAGGGGGTATAGGGGATAATTCAGTCCGTGAAAAATGAGAGATCGAATCTACACAATTTTCTTTAAAGATTTTGATTGGCAAATCAAATTTACCATAAACCGACTGTCGTTCCGATTTGATCAAACTCCTTTGATCACGGTACGTCGATTTTAGATCTAGGTTCCGATTCTATCAATCATATTGATCTTCGCGTGATTCAATAGGATTTATGTGTCACTGTCTACCCCGATGGCAGAAACCGACTGGTAGGGGTAAGTCATTTGACAACCTCAGAATCACGATCACGGAAAGCAAGATCACAGATCAATCCAGAACCATCGCAATACAAACGATCACATCATTCATATCAATCTGCATATCACCATATGAAAACATCCCGAACCTATAACTGAACAACATCGGCTCTGATACCACTGAAGGGATACGGGTAGGCTACACTAGAGCAAATCAAAAAATTCTATCGTGTAAACCAGGATTACTGTTGTCATAGATCACGGGATTACCACTAGACGCGTAGTTGCGGAACTTGATGAAGTGCGTCGAGGCAGTGTAGATGTTCTACGTCTCCTCCTTGTCCTCGTACCACGAGCGACTCCCCTTAGCGCGGCTCGTCCAAGCTCTACAGATGCAGCGCCTCCGAGGTATCCACACGTGCGGGATGGAAGCGTCAGACGCCGGACTGCTCGGTCCGCGCGTGCAACACAGGCGTGAGGAGTGGCGGCTGGGTGGAATGGTCTAACCCTGGTCATCTCTCCCCACCCTCTCTTATATAGGCGTCCCTGGTGGGCTTGTACATTAGCAGCCCATTAGTAGCATAAGCCTGGTCTAATTCGGATCCAATCCTCATTAGGCTTCTAGCCCCTTAAGTGTGTGACCCTATAGGTTCATATACATATAGACATAACACAAATACACTTATTATGTCAATAGTTGGTAGCGGCCTCTAGCAAGACGTGCCAACTCCTAAACGCATACAAATATCATATCGGACGAACCATCACAAGGTTTAGTACATGTCTTTCCCTTTGCCACACGATATTTGGTCTAACTCCAAGATGACCTCCCTTTCTCGATACCGTGATTCGGAATCCTTTAATAGGTTAGCTCTTAACCTAATGTAGCACGTCCATGCATTTCTGGATCCGATCACTCGAGGGGCCCAGAGATATCTCTCTCAAGTAGAGAGGGGCAAATCCCATCTTGATTGATCATGCCTTGCAGCATGCTTCAGGACAAACCCAAAAGCTACCTTTATAACTACCCAGTTACGGAGTAGCATCTGATAGCCCCAAAGTAGGTCGATCCACATCTCAAGAACAAGCGACAATCTCAGGTCTAAGGACAAAACGTACACGATGTGAAGAGAGAGATGCAACTAATTGCCAGTCTCAAGTTGGGTCAGTCCAACCCCATGTTCATAACATGTGTCCACATCATTTGTTTGACATCTCCATGTCTATGACTTGCGAAACATAGTCATCAACCAATCGATGTGCTAGTCTAATATTCACGTGTGTCCTCACATGAACTCCGACTTGGGACAATTATTAAATAACCATACAAGTAAAGAGTTTCACAAGCAATTCACATAATTGCCAATCAATACAAGTTGCATGATATGGATATTCGAGGAACATTACAATAACTCATGGATACATAAGAAATATAATCATCTCTATGATTGCCTCTAGGGCATATTTCCTTCACTATACATGAAAGCACAAGGAGGAGATACAACCATCTAGCTACTACATGGACCCGTTGAAAGAACATGTTGGGCCCCCATGTGTGGTTTTGATAATTAATGACAATCTTTATGGACTAATGTGTGTATTAAGTTATACTTGTAGGATTTGTCCAGTGGCATCGCTTGGAACATGTGTTGGCTTCAAGGTCAATGAAATGCAAAGAAGATTTGTCGTGCAAGCTCAATATGCAAGGTCGATGATGAGGAATTAAGAAAGGCGTTCCATCTTGAGAAGGGGCAAGACCGTCTACATCGAGCTCAAGTGGAATGCTCAAGGCAAAGGTATATTCTTGATAGGTTTTCCCTTTTGCCGGTCTCTTGGTGTGTGTAGGAGACCGGGTTTAGGATTGATAACCGTACTATCAAGAGGGGCTCTCGTATGAGTAATTCGGTCACATCGTTCGGAGAAAGCTCAAAACTTTGCATACTTGCATCATCGTTTTTGGTTGTTATTTGGTCTTGTCCATGTGAGGATATAGATCTTGTGGTAATCTACGTAACAAGCTCTTGTTCATCAAAATCGGATCTCCCATATGTATCTTGTTGCGATTTTGATTTATGCGGCTTTTCGGTTTCTCAACAAATGAGGTATATCACATTATTCTACTTGATACTTTCTCACTTGGTGATAATCAATATTTCCACTATTTATTGGGAAGCCCTTGTCGTCCTCTATCCAACGCAATTTGAATCGGGTCAATCGGAGCTTCCAGTCAAAAGTTATTGCCGTTTGAATATTTGCCTGCCAATCTGTTTTCTGGGCCGAGCGGTAGTACCGCCCGGACGGGCCGATACTACCGCCCGGGTCTGAAAACGGCTCGTTTTCTTTCTGTCTCGCTAGGTACAGATCCGTAACTACCGGCCAGCCCGAATGGGCCGGTAGTACCGAACGGCCCCGATTCTTTTCTCAAAATAGCCCAGATCGAGATCTAGATTTCCTGGCCTAGCACGTTGACCCACATAGCCTTTCGCGCCCGGCTGGCCCCGCTCCTGCTCGCTCGCGGCACTGCTCCCGCGACCCGCGCGCTGCTCCCTGCGCCTGCCTTCCGCGTGGCCTCGCTGGTCCCACCTCCTGCGCCCGCTCGCCCGAACCGCGCGATGCGTGCGCTGCGCTGCACTGCGCCGCTGGCGCTGCTTGCTGCTGCTGTTGCGGCTTGCTGCGCGCGCGCCTGCCCACTGCCCTTGCGCCTGCGCTTCATGCTGCGGGCCCCTGCTGCCGCGCTGCTGCTGTGCTGCGCGCGTGCGCGCGCCGCGTGGGCTTGCGGTGCTGGCCCCACTCTGCTGCCGTTGTTTTGGCTCGCTAGCCACTTCGCGTTTTCTCTGTTTTTCGTTATTTGATATTTCGGTACGGTAGTACCAGTCGGATCCGGTACTACCGGTCAGTCCAGAAAAAATGCCCCAACGGACAGATTCTGCCCGTCTCTTTAAATAGCTTTGCCCCTTTGTCTTTTAGGGTTGCTTCTTCCTCCTCCTTTTGTCTAAGCTTTGCCCCCATTTTCCTTACTCTTTGAGCTTGATTTCTATTCACCCCTCCATTGATTCTTGCATATATTTGAGGGGTAGTTGGAGGATATCTAGATCTACGTTTTGACCAAACCAAGACATTTCTTTGTGAGTGTATCTTTGGGGATCTAGATTTTTGGGGATTTTGTGTCTCTCTTTGATTCCTCCTCTCTTGTTCCCCCAATAGCTTTAGTAGCTTTGTTGGAACTTGAAAGTGAGGTATTTGAGCATCTTTGTGGTGTTTTTGCCATTTGCATTTGGTGCATCGATTTAAGTTCTCTTCGGAGGATTTGGTTTGAATTACTCATTGGAGCTTTTCCCTCTTGGGTTCTTGAAACCCTAGACGGTTTGTGGTCTTGGTGGCATTGTGGCCTTTTGTGGCATTTGTTGGGAGCCTCCAATTAAGTTGTGGAGAAGTGCCCTAACCTTGTGAGAGGTTCCGGTTGCCACCGACAAGTGCACCGATAGTGGAAGCGTGGATCGATCCCATTGGGGTGAGATTCACCGGAGAATAAGGGAGGCCTTTTGTGGCGTTGGTGGTTTGATACCACCCCCTCTCCAAACGAGACGTACTCCATGTTGGGAGGAACTCGGTAAAATATCGGTGTCCCCGCGTGCCTCGGTTATCTCTATACCCGAGCTCTTTACTTATGCACTTTACATTGTGATAGCCTTCGTGCTTGAAGTAATATATATCTTGCTATCACTTTTTTGCATGTATTGCTTACCATAAGTTTTTGGTGCACATAGGTGAACCTTAGTTGTTTCTAGGTTGTGCTTAACAAAGTAAACACTAGTTTTATTCCGCCTTTGTTGAGCCACTCTAGGAAAAGTTTTAATCGCCTATTCACCCCCCCTCTAGGCGACATCCGTATCCTTTCAATTGGTATCAGAGCACGGTCTCTCATTTTAGGCTTCACCGCCTTGAGAGTAAAGATGTCGGCTAGAGGATTAGTGCACAATGACATGTTTATATTTGATGGCACAAATTATGATATATGGAAAAATCGCATGCTCATTCATTTTCGGGACATGGACCCAAATTTGGAGCGTATTGTATATATAGGTTTTTCTCCTCCTATGGATTTCAAAAATCTATCTTGTGAGGATGAGAAAAACTTATATCTCGATGCTCAAGCTTCTAATGTGCTTGTTAATGCTTTGAGCTATGTAGTTACCTCCTCAATCATTCCTTTTTGGAGCGCTCATGAGTTATGGACAACTTCAAGATAAATATGTTGTGTCCAACATTATTGAGGATGATTGTGTTGCTTCCACTTACGGTCGAGATGAGTTCTCATCCTCTACCACTTCACCAACATGTGACTTTTCACAAGGTAATGATATGGTGAGTGGTGATAGAAATTGCAATTTGGATAGTGTGCTTACTATTTGTAATCCCTCATCTCTATCTAGTTGCAATGATCTATCTTTGGACCTTAACACTTCTAGCACTCAAAACTCCTTACATGCTTGTGTTAATAGTCCTTGCATATCATGTAGAAATGACTTGAATAAATCTCATGATGATATGCTTGTGTTGTCTTGTTGCCATGATAAAAATGCTTCCATTTCCTCTAGTGCTTGTGTTGCTAACCATGTAGAGGAAACCGAAGATTCTATGGGCCAAGACATGGTTTTGAATGAAGCCACAAATGCAATCTCATATTCTCCTTCTTTAGGTACCCACCTATGCCTTATGGCTAGGGATTCTAAGGTAACCCCTACTTTGGAACCCATTACCTCTTGTGATGAGGAGGATGTGGATAATGTGGAAGAAGAGCTTGATATTGATGATTTATATGAAAAGGGTGAGATTGTTTATCGTGCCCTTGTTAAAAAGTATATTGCTTGCTCTAACTTTGTTGAAGTCTTGGACTTTTCTATTAAGAGCAAAGAACATATTGATAAGTTAGAAACACAAATTAAGGTGCATGATAACAACGTTGATAAAATGTGTAGTCTTGAGCGTGAGTATGCTAATATAATTGCAAACCTAAATAAAGCTCTTGAAGAGGAACAAACCACTAAGGAATCTCTTGAAGAGACCTTTGCTTTAGAGCTATCTAGAGTAAAGGAATCTCATGATAGAGATCTTGAGGTGGCAAGTGATCTCAAAAGTAAAAATGATGAGACTCAAGTTGCTTATGCTAAAATCCTTGAGGATTTTGAGCACCTCAAAAATGGCTCTATGGTCATAAAGGGTGAGCTCATCAAACTCACCGAGTCACATGAGCAACTTAAAGTTTCATATTCAAAAGACCTTTCCAAGTTGCCCTCACCTCTTGCTAATAATGATGATGCTTGTGCTACTAACTCTATTTCATGTGAAGCATCTATTTTAAAGGAGAATGTTGAGCTAAAGGCTCAACTTGCTTTGCTAACTATCAACTATGGGAAATTAGAAGAAAGTCATGTTAAGCTCTCGAGCTCGCATGAGGATCTTCTAGTCACCCATGGTAGGCTAAAATTAGCTCATGAGGCCATCGTGTCAAAGGTAACATCTAGTGGGCCTCATGTGGACATTAGCACTATATTTACTCCAAATATTATATTTCCATGTGCTAGTCCATGTAATTCATCCTCTCACAACCATGCTATATCTCATGATGAATTACATTTCGTGCCTTGTTGCTCTAACAATGTAGCATCTACTTCCTCTAGTACATTTGTTGAAACTAACCATGTAGAGGAAATCAAAGAGCTCAAGGCTCAAGTCACTTCTTTGAAGAATGACTTGAAAAGGGGTCATCAAGGGAAGGTCGCACTCAACAAAATCTTGAGTGTGCAAAAATCCCCCAATGTCACATCCCAAAATTTTCCAAATTTTGAAATGTGAAAAAATAAATAAACAACATAAAATTTTGTTGAAATTTAGGGTGAGAAGAAACTTTTTGATTCCAAACCTATTTTGATCAAATAAAATCCTAAAAGGATTTCAAAAGATAAACAAATAATAAATAAAGTTATAATAGTTGGAATTACTATTTTTGGATCTTTTAATAAAAAGATTTGGTTTTCAAAAGAAAAGGTAGAATTATAAATAAGGATTGTTTTATAGATCCAAAATTAAATCTTGGCCAAGATTTGGAAATAAAATATTTCTATTTGATAAAATGAGTAAAGGTTTATTTAAATAAAATAATGAGGATTTATTAATATCCATTTTTATTAAAGTAAAGGCTTTTCCTTTTTAAATAAACACTAAAACATGTTAATTTATTTTAAATAAGATTTCCAAGTGTTTTATATTTTCAAAAGAAACCTACTGAAAAGGTTTTGGTTTGTTTTAGATTTCAAATAGAGATTTTAAATAAATAAAATCCTATTTGAATTAATAACTAAGGTCTATTTTATTTAATTATTAATGGATCCTAAAAAGAATAAAAATTATTTGTTTTGGACTTTGATTTATATTGTTAAACAGAATTAAAATCTACACAAAGTTTGGCAAAGGTTTGAATTCATTTGGGTGTTTGAATTGTTTGAATAAAAAAAAAACAGAAAATCAAATAGAAAAATAAAAAGCAATCAGAATAAAAAAATGAAACGAATCAACCCAACCCAACATGCCCACTAAGCCCAGCAAGAGCCCACCCGGCATACCCTCGCTGAAACGTTTTCTTACGCGCGAACGCACCCACCTAGACACAGACAAGTGGACCCCATCACCCCTTTCCGCCTCTCGCTGAAAGACGAGCCCCACGCCAGCACGTCATCATCTCCACCACGACCTTATCGCCTCGCCGTTTCTGCCTTTAAACTCCAGCGATCAATGCGAGTTACTGTCGGCGTTATTCTCGCCCCTGACCATGCGTACAAAACCGCCCGTTCCTCCTCTACCTTTCCCCTCACCTGCCTCTCCCTCTCTACCCCCAGGCTGAGCGAATCGCGAGCTCAAACCCCACTGCTCTGGCGAGCATCTCCGAGCAATTCCGGCCACACCCCGCCGCCTCTCGCCTCCCACTGCACACGAGCTTGCTCCCCAGTTCCGTGCGCACCTGCCCGTGTGCTCCACTCACTCGCGCGTGCTCCAAATCATCGGCAAGGACCACCGTGTGAGCACCGCCGCGTCTGCCATTCGCTCCGGCAAGCACCTCGGTGAGTACAGACTTCCCCAGCACCTACTGATGATGCTCCCATGATCCCTAGTGCCGTGCGTGTCTAACCATGTGCTACGTTTGCCTCGGCGCGACCTGCAGCCTCGCCCCCGACGACCTCCAGAGACACCCGCCGCTCGTAGCAACTCCGGCGAGCAATTTCTTTCGTCCCCATGCGCCCCTGCCTCCTCGTGAACAGGTTGAGCATCAACACGTCAAGGCGAACACGGTGAGCCCTCTCCCATTCTTTCTCGCGTCATACACCGTCGGCGACGACCACGCCAGAGCGTTGCCGCCAGAGCGCCGCCGTCAGCGCCGCTCGAATTAGGTCAAATCATTTTACACCGTTAGATCTCCATCTGGCGGCTTAGATAGAATCATTAAACGAAGAGGTACGAGTGTCTCTGTGCCGCACGATCTCACTTAAATCCTGCGGTCCAGAGAGGTTGATCCGCACGAAGCGGTACCGGCCAATAGAATCACGCCACGTGGACAAGGTTTAGATTAAAATAGAAATTTGAATCTGATTGATATGCAAACTTGTAAAATTCATAACTTTAGTTCTACAAGTCCAAATTTTGCAAATTTTATATCAATGGAATCAGTAGAACAAGTACTTTGCAAACATGCATTTTGTTTAATGTTTTGCTTCTAGAAAATTGGTTGAATTTGAAGAAACTTGTGTAGGCTTATTTTGAATATAAAAATTGTTCTAGATATAATTTTAATGTGAAATATTTGCAAACTGATTTGTTGTGAACCTACTGACCCTAGGAACTAACTTATGGATTTAAAAATATATTTTGTGAAGTTAAGGAGTAAATGATTGAATTAGCTCATTTCTAGTCAAATAAAAATATGGATTATGGTTTGGAAATGATTTTTGAGTAAAACCTTTGGGAAATGTTTTGATTCAAACCTTCTGACCCTAAACACCAAGTTTTGAGAATTAAAACATATTTGGTGAACTCTTTAAAGAATATTGCTTTGCTAAAAGCATTTTCAACCACATAAAATAATGATTTTATTTAAAAATGGTTTATAGATAAAACCTTTTGCAAATGGTTTTACCACTTTGAACTTTATAATGTTTAGAGCCTAGTAGAAACCACTTTTGCAAATAAAACTATCTTTTGCATGCTTGCATGCATGACCTTGTTTCTATTATTTTATGTGTGATAAATTGGTTGGAATGCTAGTTGAATCTATGTTTGCTTGATTGAATTGTAGTGGAATTAGAAGAGTGTGATATTTGCAAGATCAAGAAGTGAACCATCATTCTCTACTAAAAGGCAAGTGACACTATCATCCATGTCCTACTATTTTCATTACACTTAGTGGATTTTTGTAACATGCATGAAAAGGATTTCTATATTTTATGCTATGCTAAATCCTAATAGGATACCCCTATATATCCCTTAGTGGAAACAATGTAATTATAGTATGCTTAGCCCTGCTATATATTGGGATGGGATACATGATATGATTATATGAAGAGTTGAAAAGACATATGTTTTATATAATAAAACAAGTACTCAATGAACCACCTGGGTGGACAAGGATACTCAAGCGTGGACAAGGTGGCAACAAAAGGAACCATGTTTATATGGCTATCTCTTTTTGTATGTGCACTAGAAGAAAACCAACCAGGGACTTAGAGATTGAACATGTTTCTCGTACAGTGGCTTCCGTGTACAGCCACATGCTAAATGGGCTCTGGCTTAGTCAACTACATAGTGGAAGACTCATGCATTGGCATCTTCAGGTTAACTAGAATTGTGTAAGGGAACTTGAAACCCTACATTGGTGCCTGGATGATAAGCTAGCATTGTGTATTGGTAGGACTTCTATGGAAAGACTTTGTCACATTCTCAATCTGCCAGTACTCCATCTTGGTGAGTACTTATCCAGCGGCCACTGGTGGCATCAAGATGAGATTGTGTCATGTGGGTAAAGTGTACAACTTCTGCAGAAGATCAAAATTCTATGTACTTAGCCGTGTCCCCGATTATGGACAACTACTGAGCAACTAAGGCCTGAAGCTATGGAAGATCTCGACATTCCAATTTCTCAAAGTAAAACTTGATGGTGACAACAAGGGATTTGAAGCACTTGGAGTTTTCCAAGAAGTTCAGAAAGATTTGACAAAAGATCAAAACTATTTTGAAAAAGATAGGATAAAACTATATTGCTTTCTGCAAATGAGCCTAAACTCCACTTAGCCAAATATGCATGTATTGATAGGATCCACTTATTTCTACATAGTAGTGAAACTTGCCAATACAATTCAAATGTATTGACCCTTGTGGCTGCAACTTATTATGTTGCAGGTTTGTTTGATGTTAGTGAAGTATGTTGAATAGGATTACAAGTCTACAACCAACATGATTGCCTGTGGCACTTTGAAGATGAAGGACTCCATGCTATAGTTATTTCTGCTGCAATGTAATGAGATAGCCAAATGAGCTATGTAAGATGTAATGATATATTTTATTCCTGGTTATAAAGTTGTATTATGACCTTTGTTTCTTGATATTACATCTTAACTGTGGATGCTAGCTATTGATCCAGGGACTAGCATTGTAAACACAGGGATCTCTACCTTATTTAAGGTTGGGAACCTTACACCCAATAACAAGAGTGGGCTTGGATTCAACTCCAATGTCAAGAACAAGTCCACTATAAAGTTGAAGCACAAGGACAACACGAAGAATGGCCAAGATCAAGTCAAGAATCCGGCCAACATTGTTTGCTTCAAGTGCAAGGAAGAAGGGCATCATGTCAAACATTGCCCATTAAAGAAGAAGTCCCATGGCAAGAAGCAACAAGGGAAGTGGCCTCAAGCTCTACATATTGTTAGAGATGGGCCTCCTCCCAAGAAGACTCAAGCTCTTCCTCAAGTTGTTGCTACATCCAAAAATAAAGATGGCAAGAGTAGAACTTGCTACATTTGTCGTAAGAAAGGGCACATTTCTTCCTCATGCACTATTGGTGTCTCGTCATCCAACCCTATCATTATTGATGATGCTTATTCTCTTTATAAGGATGAGGTTGGAAATGTGTTTGCCAAATTTGTTGGTTCCCAATGTGGTGTCAAGAAAAGATCCATTTGGGTTGCCAAGCCTATTGTGACTAACTTCTTAGGACCCAACTTGGTTGGGGACCAACAAGCCAAAACTTGATCAATAGGTGTCGTTTGGAGAGCATTGGAGACTTGGCTACATTATGAAGAATTGAGGGATCTTCATCAATTATTATTGTCAAGCCAAGCCATTTGTATTATCATGATTATATTATATTTCCAATGTTCCTCCTTGCGGTAACATATGCTAAACTCTTTACATTGAAAGTTACTCGCCCCCCTTGTGCATGTGTTGGTTTTGTATCTTCCATGTTTTTGTGCATGTTGTGATATCCACCTAATTATCTTGAGATCAAGCATATTTGTGTATGATTAGGTGGCACTCCATGTATGTGTGTTTCTTGTGTTTGAGCCTTACTTGGTTATATTTGGTATCTTATTTGGCTCTTGTGAGAGATTAATGGGTTATCCCATTTTGGGGGAGTTCTATGCTTGGGCATTCCACAATCCTAAAAATGTGTGTACATGAGGAATACCACCTAGTATTTATATTGGATTATTGTCTAGTCTCTATGTGGTATAATTCTCATGAGAAATTTAAGTTTATAATGTCCATTAATTATCTCTATTTGTATCTTTTTGCCTCATGTTGATTTTATGGTAGTATGACATTATGGGGGAGTCATATGCTTAGTGCATATTACAATCCTAGAAAATGTGAATACTCGAGGTTGTGTCACTTAGAATTGATATTGATAATTATCTAGCACCTATGTGACACATTTGCTCATACAAGTTCCAATTTGCTTGAATGCCTTTATTGATCTTATTTTGGATCTTGTATATGAGAATGATTCTTGGTATGTGTTTCCTCATATCTAGATATATATATTCGCATGGAAACCATTTGCTTCAAGTTACTCTAATCACTAGTGATTGTGTGACTATTGGAAGCTACCAAGAATCTTGCTTGAAGTATCATGCTCAATTCTTATATTTAGTTATATGCTTCTTATTGTGACTATGATCTTGGATATCCATGCAAGCTACCTTGGGAAAATTATTCCCAATATTTCTTGTCCTTGGACAATGAGTACTAAAGTTATGGTAGAATTTATTGATCATAGTCACTTTGGCCTTTGCTTAATCGTATCCTATCTTTGGCCAAGTAAATGTTTTGTGTTCTCCCATTCCTTCCTTGCCTCTTATGAATCTTCTTATTTTTTTTGGTATTCTCGTGTGTTTTATTTAATGTAGGTAGTGGTGATGATCTCATTTGTGTGCATTTTGCATTCAAAAGCAAAATTCTATATAATGTACTACTTATGGGTGAGCTCTACTATATTATCTAGAACAATCCTTTTGTGCTTCCTTGTTTGATCCATATCGGGTTTTATGTGCTTGGAAGTTTGATCTTTTAGTTTTGGTATTTTGTGCCATCATGAAAAGTTTGGAGAGTTTGGTTTACTTGTTGGAACCTTACTCTTTTGGGGAGTTGGTTTTGTCTTATTCCTTGTTTCACACTTTGACCATTTTAGAATGAGATAAATCCTTGAGCATTTGTATTTTTATCTATCTTTTGCTCTTTGGCTTTTGCCTTGTTCATTTGTTGAACTTGTGATCTTTCATGTGTTGAATTGGTTCTTTGATACAATTTTGACACCACTTGTCTTGTCACTCTCTTTTGTGTGCAATATTGTTTTTACTTGTTGTTTTTGTTCAAATTGTATCTCCTTTTTGGTTCTTGAAAGCTTTATGCATGCTTATTTACTCTATGTTTGTATTATGGCATGCTTGCTTTCTTTGATCCAATATATAAGGGAAACTCCACCAATTCCCGTCGGCATGGTATCGGCTAAGTTGTGCATGAAATTCAATTTCATATCAATATGCACATAATTATGTGGAGTCTCTCCTATGTATTGTAGTTGCACTAACTACTTTGGACCCAATATGTTTGGGGACCATTTTGTACTTAAATGTGTTTTAGGTACATTGGAGATATATTGGACGCTTGTCTCTCAATTTTTAAGAAGTGATGCTTATAAGAAAATTTAAGGCAAGCTATAGGATGATCAACGAATTCATATCCTCTACATCCTACCAATTATATCTCGGTAACAAGTATCTCTTTCTCATGCTCATATATCTTGATTCCAACCGTTTGTCGGTTGCCTTCTAGCATGAATTTATGTATTTGTAATTGTTGTAGTTCTAGCCATGGTTTTAATAGAAATCTCTATTGTAAATGTGTATAAGTTGAGGTGAGTGCATATAATTGGGACTATACAAAATCATGCATATGATCCTTTAATCCCAAATATGTCAATCTAGCAATTTTATTGCCTATCATTTCATCAACTTCTCTCATGTGCAATAGTGAGATTTTTGCTAGTCTATTTTATCTTATGATACTTGTTGCCTTTCTCCATATATTCCAACTTCCTCATTTTACCTTGGTGATAGTTGTAATATATGTAGTGTGTTGATGTTTGAAGCTCATTAATGTACAATAAGATATATGTGACTTCATTTTGGCTTCCATGTGCTTTATTGTATATCTTCCTTGTATGTGCTTTTTTATTTATGGGCATATGTCCTTGTGATGTTATCCACTTAGAGACATATACACATATGAGAAGATAATTTTAGTTGTTTTTTTATCCTTGGAGACCACCTTTCTATTCCTTTTGATTCTTCGGTGGCTTCCAAATTTAATTGCCTATGAGTGCTTGTTCATCTTGTTTGCATCTTTGGGCACTCATATTTATTCTCTCATGCCTTGTATTGTTAAATGAACTTGGACGAGTGAGGATTCCATGATTATGCACCTTGATCCCAAATACAATTATCATAATTTGTGCATTATCTTTGGGGAACTCACCTAATTCATTTAATAATGCTCATTTGTCTTCTTTCTCATTTAGTGTGTTTTAAATGATTATGGGGGAGCAAGGATTCCATATTTGTGCATTATGTATTACAATGCATTTATTTTACAATTGTGCCCAAATATTGGGGAGCTTCTCTATTTGTTATTTGAAGCACTCCTTTGCTCATATCATAACATCTTGTTGTTTCCATTTGGACTCATTCGTTGTTTTCATTTGGTTTGTCGGATCTTGTAAATTGCTTGCATCATTTGACTTTATTTAGGCAATTTTCGGATCCTCGATATAGTTCTACTCCCTCCCAAGTATTCATCATTGGATATGTGCGAAGGCACACCTTTGGAGGAATTATTACTATATTTGCCTTCTATAACTTGTCACCCATTTCGGCAATCGATGCCAATGGGGGAGAAGTTTTAGAGGGTTTAAGGGAACTTGGTTTATGCATTGAGTTTGTTCTTGTGCATTTGCCTCTCATGCTCTTGCGTCTTTGTTGTTGCTTAGCATGTGGCATATATAGAGGAAACTCCACCAATGATAATGATTGGCAATATATGCAATGAAATTCAAGTTCATCACACATGCATAGATTGTGGGGGAGTTTGCTCTATATATGGTGGTGGTACCAATATCACATACTTGTGTAGTTTTTGATAGTGGTATTACCATTGCATTCATTAATATTCCTTATATAAACCCTCTTAAAGGGATTGTCATCAATTACCAAAATGGGGGAGATTGAAAGAACATGTTGGGCCCCCATGTGTGGTTTTGGTAATTAATGACAATCTTTATGGACTAATGTGTGTATTATGTTATACTTGTAGGATTTGTCCAGTGGCATCGCTTGGAACATGTGTTGGCTTCAAGGTCAATGAAATGCAAAGAAGATTTGTCGTGCAAGCTCAATATGCGAGGTCGATGATGAGGAATTAAGAAAGGCGTTCCATCTTGAGAAGGGCAAGACCATCTACATCGAGCTCAAGTGAAATGCTCAAGGCAAAGGTATATTCTTGATAGGTTTTCCCTTTTGCCGGTCTCTTGGTGTGTGTAGGAGACCGGGTTTAGGATAGATAACCGTACTATCAAGAGGGGCTCTCGTATGAGTAATTCGGTCACATCGTTCGGAGAGAGCTCAAAACTTTGCATACTTGCATCATCGTTTTTGGTTGTTATTTGGTATTGTCCATGTGAGGATATAGAGCTTGTGGTAATCTCCGTAACAAGCTCTTTTTCATCAAAATCGGATCTCCCATATGTATCTTGTTGCGATTTTGATTTATGCGGCTTTTCGGTTTCTCACCAAATGAGGTATATCACATTATTCTACTTGATACTTTCTCACTTGGTGATAATCAATATTTCCACTCTTTATTGGGAAGCCCTTGTCGTCCTCTATCCAACGCAATTTGAATCGGGTTAATCGGAGCTTCCAGTCAAAAGTTATTGTCGTTTGAATATTTGCGTGCCAATCTGTTTTCTAGGCCGAGCGGTAGTACCGCCCGGACGGGCCGGTACTACCACCCGGGCCTGAAAATGGCCCGTTTTCTTTCTGTCTCGCTAGGTACCCAGATCCGGTACTACTAGCCGGCCCGGTAGTACCGCCCGGATGGGCCGGTAGTACCGGCCGACCCAGATTCTTTTCTCAGAATAGCCCAGATCCAGATCTAGATTTCCTGGCCTAGCGCGTTGACCCGCATAGCCTTTCGCGCCCGGCTGGCCCCGCTCCTGCTTGCTCGCGGCGCTCCTCCCGCGACCCGCGCGCTGCTCCCTGCGCCTGCCTGCCGCGTGGCCTCGCTGGTCCCACCTCCTGCGCCCGCTCGCCCGACCCGCGCGCCACGTGCGCTGCGCTGCATTGCGCCGCTGGCGCTGCTCGCTGCTGCTGCGGCGGCTTGCTGCGCGCGCGCCTGCCCACTGGGCTGCTTGCTGCGCTGCATGCTGCGGGCCCCAGCTGCCTTGCTGCTGCGCTGCTGTCGCACGCTAGCTGTTGACGCGCTACTGCTACTGCTGCTGCGCTGCGCGCGTGCGCGCGCCACATGGGCATGCGGTGCTGGCCCTACTCTGCTGCCGTTGTTTTGGCTCGCTAGCCACTTCACGTTTTCTCTGTTTTTTGTTGTTTGATATTTCGGTCCGGTAGTACCGGTCGGATCCGGTACTACCGGTCAGTCCAGGAAAAATGCCCCAACGGACAGATTCTGCCCGTCTCTTTAAATAGCTTTGCCCCTTTGTCTTTTAGGGTTGCTTCTTCCTCCTCCTTTTGTCTAAGCTTTGCCCCCATTTGCCTTACTCTTTGAGCTTGATTTCTACTCACCCCTCCATTGATTCTTGCATATATTTGAGGGGTAGTTGGAGGAGATCTAGATCTACGTTTTGACCAAACCAAGACATCTCTTTGTGAGTGTATCTTTGGGGATTTTGTGTCTCTCTTTGATTCCTCCTCTCTTGTTCCCCCAATAGATTTAGTAGCTTTGTTAGAACTTGAGAGTGAGGGATTTGAGCATCTTTGTGGTGTTTTTGCCATTTGCATTTGGTGCATCGGTTTGAGTTCTCCTCGGAGGATTTGGTTTGAATTACTCATTGAGCTTGTCCCTCTTGGGTTCTCGGAACCCTAGACGGTTTGTGGTCTTGGTGGCATTGTGGCCTTTTGTGGCATTTGTTGGGAGCCTCCAATTAAGTTGTGGAGAAGTGCCCCAACCTTGTGAGAGGTTCCGGTTGCCACCGACAAGTGCACCGATAGTGGAAGCGTGGATCGATCCCATTGGGGTGAGATTCACCGGAGAATAAGGGAGGCCTTTTTTGGCGTTGGTGGTTTGATACCACCCCCTCTCCAAACGAGACGTACTCCATGTTGGGAGGAACTCGGTAAAATATCGGTGTCCCCGCGTGCCTCGGTTATCTCTATATTCGATATTTTTTACTTATGCACTTTACATTGTGATAGCCTTCGTGCTTGAAGTAATATATATCTTGCTATCACTTTATTGCTTGTATTTCTTAGCATAAGTTGTTAGTGCACATAGGTGAACCTTAGTTGTTTCTAGGTTGTGCTTAACAAAGTAAACACTAGTTTTATTCCGCCTTTGTTGAGCCACTCTAGGAAAAGTTTTAATCGCCTATTCACCCCCCTCTAGGCGACATCCGTATCCTTTCACCCGTAGTCCAAGGTGGAACTACTCACGCTTCATACCGGAGAAGTAGGCCTTCGGGATGATCTCCCCTTCGGCAGGGTGTCGGGAAGAACTCCAGATCCTCCTGATCTAGGGACGATGGTGGCAGCGGCTACAGACGGTTTCGTGGAGTTTTGATCGGGTGCCTAGGGTTTCTGCATCAGGAGCTTCTTATAGGCGAAGGGGCGAGCCAGTGGGGCCACCAGGGAGGCTGCACACCCCCAGGCACGGTGTGGGCCCACCCACGCGTCCAGGGGGTGTTCCCCCCTAGTGACCCTTCTCCGTCTCGTCTTCTGGCTTCATGTTGCCCACGGTAAAATATTGACTTTGGCTTTTGTCCCGTCCAATTCCGAGAATATTAATTTTCTGCCTTTCTGGAACCAAAAATAGAAGAAAACAGGAAACTAACACTGTGGCAACTTGTTAATAGGTTAGTTTCAGAAAACATATAAAAACACCTCAAAGTGTAGACAAAGCAAAACAAAGTAGATACTAAACAAACATGGAATATCAAAAATTATAGATACGTTTCCGACGTATCATAGTGCTCTCTAGTGGAGGTAGTGGTGGTGATGCATGTATGCATGCATGATGATGTATAGTAGTTAGGACTTATGCCAAGGCATGCATATTTTGTGAGGTGGTATATATTAACCTCTCAGATGGTGAAACTTGTAGTGCTAGGATGACACCACAATAGTTGATATGTTCTTAGATCACCCATAGTAGCTGATGTGATCATAGGATCACACCCTCCCTAGTTGGTAGATTGAACTTGTGATGTTGTTGCCTATATGACGCATGCATGCATCATGCTAATGTTGATCATGTTGCATATCTTGTGTTGTGAATTTGATTTGGTTGCATATTGAATTATTTCCTCCTATCTTCTTAGAAGAAGAATTATATGTAGTGTACCACATGAAGGTTCTAGGAGTGTACAACTCATGAAAGAAGTGCAATGCACAGGTGATGAGTTAGAAGAAAAACTCTCATAAAGGGTTAAGACTAGATAGGAAGCAAAAAAAGACTACAAGGAGTTCTTGCAACAACAAATGGACAATGATGGATTTCCAATAGGTGCATGTCACAACGGAGTTACTTCGCTAGATGATTTCATCATCGTTGTACTGGTCATGGTGATTGTGTATTTCATGTGTCCTAAGTGTGATCACATGTATAACACCATATTATGTCTTATGCGGGCTACAAAATGCAGTGCTTTGCATCTACTCAGCCCCAAACCCAAACTGTGGGATCCTTTTTGTTTGAAATCATTATATATTAAGCAAATAGGCCGCCTCATTAAAAACCTTTCAGTCCCCTTAGGTACCCTGGAAAAAAAAGAGTGCGTAAGAAACCTATTGCTGGGCAAATACTGATACATCATTTGTGAGTAGCTCAGAAATAAAATCTGACGGATCCTCCAGCCAAGTGGTCTGGGGTCCCTCCGCCCTGCTAGCAAGAAGATTGGCTACTTGATAAGTCGTAAACGTATCTATAATTTTTATGCTCCATGCTTGTTTTGTACCAATTATCTTATGTTTCGTCTACACTTTGAGGCATCTTTATAAATTTTCTAGAACTAACCTATTAACAAGATGCCACAGTGCCAGTTCCTATTTTCTGCTATTTTGGGTTTCAGAAAAGCGAGTAAATAAATATTGTCGGAATTGGACGAAACCATAGCCAAAATTCCTATTTTTCTAGACACTACACGAAGTCCGAAGGGGTGACGAAGAGGCGCCACAAGGCGGCCGCACCAGGGGACCGCGCAGGTCCACCCTGGGCCGCACCGACCTATGATGTGGGCCCCTCGGGCGTCCACCAACCTTGCCCCTTCGCCTATATAAACACCCCGAGGAGAAAACCCTAAGGACCCGATCAGAAATCCACAAAAAAGTCTGTAGCCGTCGCCATTATCGTCCCTAGATCGGGAGGGATCTAAAGCTCTTCCCGGCACCCTGCCGAAGAGGGGAGATCATCCCGGAGGCCTTCTTCGTCACCATGCCATCCCCCGGAGTGATGCATGAGTAGTTCATGCTTGGACTATGGGTCCATAGCAGTAGCTAGATGGTCATTTCTCCTCTTTTATGCTATCATGTTTAGATCTTGTGAGCTGCCTATCATGATCAAGATCATCTATTTATAATCCTACATGTTGTGTTTGTTAGGATTCGATGGATATTGAGTACTACGTCAAGATTGATTATTGATTCTATCATGTATATGTTATTTGTGATCTTGCATGCTCTCTGTTGCTAGTAGCTACTCTGGCCAAGTATTTGCTTGTGACTCCAAGAGGGAGTATTTATGCTCGATAGTAGGTTCATGCCTCTAGTAATCTGGGGAGTGATAGGAACCTCTAAGGTTGTAGATGTGCTATTGCTACTAGGAAGAAAACAACAATCCTTTGTCCAAGGGAAATTGTGTTGTTTACTTTACACACTTTGCTTAATGCAATTATCTGTTGCTTGCAACTTAATACCCGAGGGTTGATCGGATGATATCCCGGAGGTGGATTATTAGTGATAGATGCAGTTGGATTACAGTCTATGTATTATGTTGTAATGCCCAAATGAGTCTCATAGAAATCATCATGACACGTACATGCATTATTATGCATTCTCAATCTGTCAATTGCCGAAATGTAATTTGTTCACACAGCATGTTATTTATCTTATGGAGAAACACCTCTAGTGAACTGTGGACCCCGATCCATTCCTTCCCACTGATATTCAATCTACTGCCTACTATGTATTTTCTGCAATTACTACAAGAAATTACTTTCTTCCACACTATACGTTTAATCCTTTGTTTTTAGCAAATCGGTGAGCTTGACAACCTCAATGTGAGTTGGGGCAAAGTATTGTGGTTGTGTTGTGCAGGTTCCGCGTTGCTAGCAACACCTTGGGAGTCATTTCCTTTCTCCTACTGATTCGATAACCTTGGTTTCACAACTGAGGGAAAACTTGTTGCTATGCTCATCACACGTTGCTCTTGGGGTCTCTCTACAGGCTCTACAGTAACCGAGCCGCATCACTACTCTATTACTTTCTCTATATGTATGCTCAAAAACAACATGAGAAAAACACCTGGCTTAAAAAGAGCATTCCTCATAAAGAGCTGCAGCGGCTCCAATAGAATTTCCTCCATTCAACATTGTTTCATTAACTTCCAAACAGTCGCTGCTCACCACCAGCTTCGAACAACCAGCATGTCCTGCCAAGAGTCCATCGCGAAGAGGTCTTGCCTCGGCCATAGTCGTATCCTGGATGCTTGGAATGCCATAGTTACCAGCCACAATAAACACCCCATAACAGTCTCAAATGACAGCTCCCGTTGCACTTGAACAAAGATCAACTACAAAAGAAGCATCGACATTTAATTTACAGTATCCTTCCTTGGGTCCTTTCCAGCCGTCCTTCCGCTCATGTACTGATTTCTTTCTTGCTCGAACAAGATTCATAATAATGGCAAGAATAGCTTGAGCAGATTGCGCTGAAGAGGCCACACTCTCTCCGTGGAATATCAATCTCCTCTGCTACCATATGTACCAACATGCAGTAGTTATAAATTCCTTGACGTCAACATCAACAAGACTCGGTGCTGGGCGATCACTAACACAGATAAGTTCCTCCAGAACCGAAGATCATGATCTGTCAATCAACGGCACTTTGTTTATATAATCCAATAATCCAAGATTTAACCAGATTTCCTGAACTCTCGGGCACTGAAAGAAAGCATGTAATATATCTTCTCAGTATAGTTCACACATGGGGCACTGGCCACTAGGGATGATGTTCCTATTTGCAAGAATGTTGTTACAAGGAATAGTACCATGTAGCATCCTCCAGGAGAAAATCTTTGTTTTGGGAGCGGTTCTTAGAGACCATAGTTTGCCCCAAACTGGGTTAACATCAGCGAGGCCTTGATCATTAGTCCGGATGAGTTTCCTTCCATGTTCAAAATCCCATTCCACATAATAAGCCGATCTGACTTAAAATATACCTTGTTTAGTGAAATGCTAGGATAGAAAATCTTCCATTAGCCCCCGATAGCAAGCAGAATCCTCACAATCCTACGAACATCAACCGACAGGAACGGGGTCCTGAGAAGCTCTTTGTTCCATGTCCTTGTGTTAGAGTCAATCAGTTCTGAAACCTTGGTAGGGGTAGCGCCATCCCAGTGGGTCACAATCTTCCTTGTTGAACTAGATGGGATCCATGGATCATCCCAAATGTTGATGTTCTCTCCACTTCCAACACGCCAGATATAGCCTTTCTTAAAAGTTTGAATTCCAGCCCACACACTTTGCCAAGTATAAGATGATCATTTCTTCAACTCCGCATTTAGCAAATCACCCGATGGGTAATATTTTTCTCTTAATACATGAGCATCCATGGATTAAGGTTCACAGAGAAATCTCCATGCTTGCTTGGACATCATTGCAAGATTAAAGCAGTGCAAATCCCTAAACCCCATACCACCTTTCTTTTTTAGGACACACATTTTCCACCATGCAAACCAGTGCATATGTTTCTTATCATCATCTCCCCACCAGTATCGAGACATAGCATCTGTTATCCCTTTGATACTTGTTTAGAGATATTGAATACCGACATCACATATGCAGGAATATCCTGCGCAATAGCTTTTAGTAAAGCTTCCTTTCCACCATAAGATAGTAACTTTACTTAAATCCACTCAGTCTTTTGATGATCCTATCAACCAAATGCATGAAACAATCAGTTATGTACATGCCAACAATAGGTGGAAGCCCAAGATATTTGTCTGTAATTGCTTCGGTTAAGATATTTAGCTCTGAACAAATAGCCACCTTGGTATCCACATGTGTACATGGACTAAAGAAAATACTGGATTTATCCACACTAACCAGCTGACCCGAAGAAGAACAATAGTCTTGGAGCACTTTGCTGAGAGTAGAAGCATTTGAGATAACAACCCTAAGCTAAATTAGCGAGCCATCCACAAACAACAGGTGGGATACAACAGGTGCATTGTGGCACACCTTAACCCAAAAAGATTTCCCGCATCCTCTTCATGCTTCAACAGACTCGAAAAACCCTCTGCACATGGAAGAAATAAGTAAGGGGAGAGGGGGTCTCCCCGTCGGAGGCCCCTAGTAGGGGTAATGGTGTCCAATTCATGGCCATTAATCCTGACTTGATACTTAACAGACTTGACGCAGCTCATGATCAGTTGTATCCACTCCTCCTTAAACCCCAAACGAAGTAAGATCTTATCAAGAAAAGGCCACTCCACACGATCGTATGCCTTGTGTATATCAAGTTTAATTGCACAGAGGCCATATTTCCCCGTCTTCTTATTTTTAATAGCATGGTAAAATTCATATGCCACCAGAAAATTATCAGTAATATGCACTTTGGGTAGGGGATATGATCTCATTCAAAATATTTTTTAGCGTAGCCGCCACAACTTTAGAAATAACTTTGTAGACTATATTGCAGAGGCTAATAGGTCGATACAGAGTTACCTTCTCTGGATTATCCACCTTCGGTATTAAGACCATCACAGTATCATTCCATCCTTGGGGAATAGATTTAGAAATAACTTTCAAGGGAAGGTCGCACTCAACAAAATCTTGAGTGTGCAAAAATCCCCCAATGTCACATCCCAAAATTTTCCAAATTTTGAAATGTGAATTTTTTTTGAAATGTGAAAAAAATCCCCCAATGTCACATCCCACACGAACCAACCCAACCCAACAGGCCCACTAAGCCCAGCAAGAGCCCACCCGGCATACCCTCACCGAAACGTTTTCTTACGCGCGAACGCACCCACCCAGACACAGACAAGTGGACCCCATCCCCCCTTTCCGCCTCTCGCTGAAAGACGGGCCCCACGCCAGCAGGTCATCATCTCCACCACGACCTTGTCGCCTCGCCGTTTCTGCCTTTAAACTCCGGCGATCAATGCGAGTTACTGCCGGCGTTATTCTCGCCCCTGACCATGCGTACAAAACCGCCCGTTCCTCCTCTACCTTTCCCCTCACCTGCCTCTCCCTCTCTGCCCCCAGGCTGAGCGAATCGCGAGCTCAAACCCCACTGCTCCGGCGAGCGTCTCCGAGAAATTCCGGCAACACCCCGCCGCCTCTCGCCTCCCACTGCACACGAGCTTGCTCCCCAGTTCCGTGCGCACCTGCCCGTGTGCTCCACTCACTCGCGCGCGCTCCAAATCATCGGCAAGGACCACCGTGTGAGCACCGCCGCGTCTGCCATTCGCTCCGGCAAGCACCCCGGTGAGTACAGACTTCCCCAGCACCTACTGATGATGCTCCCATGATCCCTAGTGCCGTGCGTGTCTAACCATGCGCTTCGTTTGCCTCGGCGCGACCTGCAGCCTCGCCCCCGACGACCTCCAGAGACACCCGCCGCTCGTAGCAACTCCGGCGAGCAATTTCTTTCGTCCCCGTGCGCCCCTGCCTCCTCGTGAACAGGTTGAGCATCAACACGTCAAGGCGAACACGGTGATCCGTCTCCCATTCTTTCTCGCGTCATACATCGTCGGCGACGACCACGCCAGAGCGTTGCTGCCAGAGCGCCACCGTCAGCGCCGCTCGAATTAGGTCAAATCATTTTACACCGTTGGATCTCCATCTGGCGGCTTAGATAGAATCATTAAACGAAGAGGTACGAGTGTCTCTGTGCCGCACGATCTCACTTAAATCCTGCGGTCCAGAGAGGTTGATCCGCACGAAGCGGTACCGGCCAATAGACTCACGCCACGTGGACAAGGTTTAGATTAAAACAGAAATTTGAATCTGATTGATATGCAAACTTGTAAAATTCATAACTTTAGTTCTACAAGTCCAAATTTTGCAAATTTTATATCAATGGAATCAGTAGAACAAGTACTTTGCAAACATGCATTTTGTTTAATGTTTTGCTTCTAGAAAATTGGTTGAATTTGAAGAAACTTGTGTAGGCTTATTTTGAATATAAAAATTGTTCTAGATATAATTTTAATGTGAAATATTTGCAAACTGATTTGTTGTGAACCTACTGACCCTAGGAACTAACTTATGGATTTAAAAATATATTTTGTGAAGTTAAGGAGTAAATGATTGAATTAGCTCATTTCTAGTCAAATAAAAATATGGATTATGGTTTGGAAATGATTTTTGAGTAAAACCTTTGGGAAATGTTTTGATTCAAACCTTCTGACCCTAAACACCAAGTTTTGAGAATTAAAACATATTTGGTGAACTCTTTAAAGAATATTGCTTTGCTAAAAGCATTTTCAACCACATAAAATAATGATTTGATTTAAAAATGGTTTATAGATAAAACCTTTTGCAAATGGTTTTACCACTTTAGTAAATGACCACTTTGAACTTTATAATGTTTAGAGCCTAGTAGAAACCACTTTTGCAAATAAAACTATCTTTTGCATGCTTGCATGCATGACCTTGTTTCTATTATTTTATGTGTGATAAATTGGTTGGAATGCTAGTTGAATCTATGTTTGCTTGATTGAATTGTAGTGGAATTAGAAGAGTGTGATATTTGCAAGATCAAGAAGTGAACCATCATTCTCTACTAAAAGGCAAGTGACACTATCATCCATGTCCTACTATTTTCATTACACTTAGTGGTTTTTTCTAACATGCATGAAAAGGATTTCTATATTTTATGCTATGCTAAATCCTAATAGGATACCCCTATATATCCCTTAGTGGAAACAATGTAATTATAGTATGCTTAGCCCTGCTATATATTGGGATGGGATACATGATATGATTATATGAAGAGTTGAAAAGACATATGTTTTATATAATAAAACAAGTACTCAATGAACCACCTGGGTGGACAAGGATACTCAAGCTTGGACAAGGTGGCAACAAAAGGAAACATGTTTATATGGCTATCTCTTTTTGTATGTGCACTAGAAGAAAACCACCCAGGGACTTAGAGATTGAACATGTTTCTCGTACAGTGGCTTCCGTGTACAGCCACATGCTAAATGGGCTCTGGCTTAGTCAACTACATAGTGGAAGACCCATGCATTGGCATCTTCAGGTTAACTAGAATTGTGTAAGGGAACTTGAAACCCTACATTGGTGCCTGGATGACAAGCTAGCATTGTGTATTGGGAGGACTTCTATGGAAAGACTTGGTCACATTCTCAATCTGCCAGTACTCCATCTTGGTGAGTACTTATCCAGCGGCCACTGGTGGCATCAAGATGAGATTGTGTCATGTGGGTAAAGTGTACAACTTCTGCAGAAGATCAAAATTCTAAGTACTTAGCCGTGTCCCCGATTATGGACAACTACTGAGCAACTAAGGCCTGAAGCTATGGAAGATCTCGACATTCCAATTTCTCAAAGTAAAACTTGATGGTGACAACAAGGGATTTGAAGCACTTGGAGTTTTCCAAGAAGTTCAGAAAGATTTGACAAAAGATCAAAACTATTTTGAAAAAGATAGGATAAAACTATATTGCTTTCTGCAAATGAGCCTAAACTCCACTTAGCCAAATATGCATGTATTGATAGGATCCACTTATTTCTACATAGTAGTGAAACTTGCCAATACAATTCAAATGTATTGACCCTTGTGGCTGCAACTTATTATGTTGCAGGTTTGTTTGATGTTAGTGAAGTATGTTGAATAGGATTACAAGTCTACAACCAACATGATTGCCTATGGCACTTTGAAGATGAAGGACTCCATGCTATAGTTATTTCTGCTGCAATGTAATGAGATAGCCAAATGAGCTATGTAAGATGTAATGATATATTTTATTCCTGGTTATAAAGTTGTATTATGACCTTTGTTTCTTGATATTACATCTTAACTGTGGATGCTAGCTATTGATCCAGGGACTAGCATTGTAAACACAGGGATCTCTACCTTATTTAAGGTTGG
This sequence comes from Avena sativa, assembly GCA_916181665.1. Taxonomy (NCBI): domain Eukaryota; kingdom Viridiplantae; phylum Streptophyta; class Magnoliopsida; order Poales; family Poaceae; genus Avena; species Avena sativa. Next base: position 10,833,016 of record OV702279.1, read on the forward strand.
GAACCTTACACCCAATAATAAGAGTGGGTTTGGATTCAACTCCAATGTCAAGAACAAGTCCAGTATAAAGTTGAAGCACAAGGACAACACGAAGAATGGCCAAGATCAAGTCAAGAATCCGGCCAACATTGTTTGCTTCAAGTGCAAGGAAGAAGGGCATCATGTCAAACATTGCCCATTAAAGAAGAAGTCCCTTGGCAAGAAGCAACAAGGGAAGTGGCCTCAAGCTCTACATATTTTTAGAGATGGGCCTCCTCCCAAGAAGACTCAAGCTCTTCCTCAAGTTGTTGCTACATCCAAAAATAAAGATGGCAAGAGTAGAACTTGCTACATTTGTCGTAAGAAAGGGCACATTTCTTCCTCATGCACTATTGGTATCTCCTCATCCAACCCTATCATTATTGATGATGCTTATTCTCTTTATAAGGATGAGGTTGGCAATGTGTTTGCCAAATTTGTTGGTGCCCAATGTGGTGTCAAGAAAAGATCCATTTGGGTTTCCAAGCCTATTGTGACTAACTTCTTAGGACCCAACTTGGTTGGGGACCAACAAGCCAAAACTTGATCAATAGGTGTCGTTTGGAGAGCATTGGAGACTTGGCTACATTATGAAGAATTGAGGGATCTTCATCAATTATTATTGTCAAGCCAAGCCATTTGTATTATCATGATTATATTATATTTCCAATGTTCCTCCTTGCGGTAACATATGCTAAACTCTTTACATTGAAAGTTACTCGCCCCCCTTGTGCATGTGTTGGTTTTGTATCTTCCATGTTTTTGTGCATGTTGTGATATCCACCTAATTATCTTGAGATCAAGCATATTTGTGTATGATTAGGTGGCACTCCATGTATGTGTGTTTCTTGTGTTTGAGCCTTACTTGGTTATATTTGGTATCTTATTTGGCTCTTGTGAGAGATTAATGGATTATCCCATTTTGGGGGGGTGTTATGCTTGGGCATTCCACAATCCTAAAAATGTGTGTACATGAGGAATACCACCTAGTATTTATATTGGATTATTGTCTAGTCTCTATGTGGTATAATTCTCATGAGAAATTTAAGTTTATAATGTCCATTAATTATCTCTATTTGTATATTTTTGCCTCATGTTGATTTTATGGTAGTATCACATTATGGGGGAGTCATATGCTTAGTGCATATTACAATCCTATAAAATGTGAATACTCGAGGTTGTGTCACTTAGAATTGATATTGATAATTATCTAGCACCTATGTGACACATTTGCTCATACAAGTTCCAATTTGCTTGAATGCCTTTATTGATCTTATTTTGGATCTTGTATATGAGAATGATTCTTGGTATGTGTTTCCTCATATCTAGATATATATATTCGCATGGAAACCATTTGCTTCAAGTTACTCTAATCACTAGTGATTGTGTGACTATTGGAAGCTACCAAGAATCTTGCTTGAAGTATCATGCTCAATTCTTATATTTAGTTATATGCTTCTTATTGTGACTATGATCTTGGATATCCATGCAAGCTACCTTGGGAAAATTATTCCCAATATTTCTTGTCCTTGGACAATGAGTACTAAAGTTATGGTAGAATTTATTGATCATAGTCACTTTGGCCTTTGCTTAATCGTATCCTATCTTTGGCCAAGTAAATGTTTTGTGTTCTCCCATTCCTTCCTTGCCTCTTATGAATCTTCTTATTTTTTTTGGTATTCTCGTGTGTTTTATTTAATGTAGGTAGTGGTGATGATCTCATTTGTGTGCATTTTGCATTCAAAAGCAAAATTCTATATAATGTACTACTTATGGGTGAGCTCTGCTATATTATCTAGAACAATCCTTTTGTGCTTCCTTGTTTGATCCATATCGGGTTTTATGTGCTTGGAAGTTTGATCTTTTCGTTTTGGTATTTTGTGCCATCATGAAAAGTTTGGAGAGTTTGGTTTACTTGTTGGAACCTTACTCTTTTGGGGAGTTGGTTTTGTCTTATTCCTTGTTTCACACTTTGACCATTTTAGAATGAGATAAATCCTTGAGCATTTGTATTTTTATCTATATTTTGCTCTTTGGCTTTTGCCTTGTTCATTTGTTGAACTTGTGATCTTTCATGTGTTGAATTGGTTCTTTGATACAATTTTGACACCACTTGTCTTGTCACTCTCTTTTGTGTGCAATATTGTTTTTACTTGTTGTTTTTGTTCAAATTGTATCTCCTTTTTGGTTCTTGAAAGCTTTATGCATGCTTATTTACTCTATGTTTGTATTATGGCATGCTTGCTTTCTTTGATCCAATATATAAGGGAAACTCCACCAATTCCCGTCGGCATGGTATCGGCTAAGTTGTGCATGAAATTCAATTTCATATCAATATGCACATAATTATGTGGAGTCTCTCCTATGTATTGTAGTTGCACTAACTACTTTGGACCCAATATGTTTGGGGACCATTTTGTACTTAAATGTGTTTTAGGTACATTGGAGATATATTGGACGCTTGTCTCTCAATTTTTAAGAAGTGGTGCTTAGAAGAAAATTTAAGGCAAGCTATAGGATGATCAACGAATTCATATCCTCTACATCCTACCAATTATATCTCGATAACAAGTATCTCTTTCTCATGCTCATATATCTTGATTCCAACCGTTTGTCGGTTGCCTTCTAGCATGAATTTATGTATTTGTAATTGTTGTAGTTCTAGCCATGGTTTTAATAGAACTCTGTATTTTAAATGTGTATAAGTTGAGATGAGTGCATATAATTGGGACTATACAAAATCATGCATATGATCCTTTAATCCCAAATATGTCAATCTAGCAATTTTATTGCCTATCATTTCATCAACTTCTCTCATGTGCAATAGTGAGATTTTTGCTAGTCTATTTTATCTTATGATACTTGTTGCCTTTCTCCATATATTCCAACTTCCTCATTTTACCTTGGTGATAGTTGTAATATATGTAGTGTGTTGATGTTTGAAGCTCATTAATGTACAATAAGATATATGTGACTTCATTTTTGCTTCCATGTGCTTTATTGTATATCTTCCTTGTATGTTCTTTTTTCTTTATGGGCATATGTCCTTGTGATGTTATCCACTTAGAGACATATACACATATGAGAAGATAATTTTAGTTGTTTTTTTATCCTTGGAGACCACCTTTCTATTCCTTTTGATTCTTCAGTGGCTTCCAAATTTAATTGCGTATGAGTGCTTGTTCCTCTTGTTTGCATCTTTGGGCACTCATATTTATTCTCTCATGCCTTGTATTGTTAAATGAACTTGGACGAGTGAGGATTCCATGATTATGCACCTTGATCCCAAATACAATTATCATAATTTGTGCATTATGTTTGGGGAACTCACCTAATTCATTTAATAATGCTCATTTGTCTTCTTTCTCATTTAGTGTGTTTTAAATGATTATGGGGGAGCAAGGATTCCATATTTGTGCATTATGTATTACAATGAATTTATTTTACAATTGTGCCCAAATCTTGGGGAGCTTCTCTATTTGTTATTTGAAGCACTCCTTTGCTCATATCATAACATCTTGTTGTTTCCATTTGGACTCATTCGTTGTTTTCATTTGGTTTGTCGGATCTTGTAAATTGCTTGCATCATTTGACTTTATTTAGGCAATTTTCGGATCCTCGATATAGTTCTATTCCCTCCCAAGTATTCATCATTGGATATGTGCGAAGGCACACCTTTGGAGGAATTATTACTATATTTGCCTTCTATAACTTGTCACCCATTTCGGCAATCGATGCCAATGGGGGAGAAGTTTTAGAGGGTTTAAGGGAACTTGGTTTATGCATTGAGTTTGTTCTTGTGCATTTGACTCTCATGCTCTTGCATCTTTGTTGTTGCTTAGCATGTGGCATATATAGAGGAAACTCCACCAATGATAATGATTGGCAATATATGCAATGAAATTCAAGTTCATCACACATGCATAGATTGTGGGGGAGTTTGCTCTATATATGATGGTGGTACCAATATCACATACTTGTGTAGTTTTTGATAGTGGTATTACCATTGCATTCATTAATATTCCTTATATAAACCCTCTTAAAGGGATTGTCATCAATTACCAAAATGGGGGAGATTGAAAGAACATGTTGGTCCCCCATGTGTGGTTTTGGTAATTAATGACAATCTTTATGGACTAATGTGTGTATTAAGTTATACTTGTAGGATTTGTCCAGTGGCATCGCTTGGAACATGTGTTGGCTTCAAGGTCAATGAAATGCAAAGAAGATTTGTCGTGCAAGCTCAATATGCGAGGTCGATGATGAGGAATTAAGAAAGGCGTTCCATCTTGAGAAGGGCAAGACCGTCTACATCGAGCTCAAGTGAAATGCTCAAGGCAAAGGTATATTCTTGATAGGTTTTCCCTTTTGCCGGTCTCTTGGTGTGTGTAGGAGACCGGGTTTAGGATAGATAACCGTACTATCAAAAGGGGCTCTCGTATGAGTAATTCGGTCACATCGTTCGGAGAGAGCTCAAAACTTTGCATACTTGCATCATCGTTTTTGGTTGTTATTTGGTATTGTCCACGTGAGGATATAGAGCTTGTGGTAATCTCCGTAACAAGCTCTTGTTCATCAAAATCGGATCTCCCATATGTATCTTGTTGCGATTTTGATTTATGCGGCTTTTCGGTTTCTCACCAAATGAGGTATATCACATTATTCTACTTGATACTTTCTCACTTGGTGATAATCAATATTTCCACTCTTTATTGGGAAGCCCTTGTCGTCCTCTATCCAACGCAATTTGAATCGGGTCAATCGGAGCTTCCAGTCAAAAGTTATTGCCGTTTGAATATTTGCGTGCCAATATGTTTTCTAGGCCGAGCGGTAGTACCGCCCGGACGGGCCGGTACTACCACCCGGGCCTGAAAATGGCCCGTTTTCTTTCTGTCTCGCTAGGTACCCAGATCCGGTACTACCAGCCGGCCCGGTAGTACCGCCCGGATGGGCCGGTAGTACCGGCCGGCCCAGATTCTTTTCTCAGAATAGCCCAGATCCAGATCTAGATTTCCTGGCCTAGCGCGTTGACCCGCATAGCCTTTCACGCCCGGCTGGCCCCGCTCCTGCTTGCTCGCGGCGCTCCTCCCGCGACCCGCGCGCTGCTCCCTGCGCCTGCCTGCCGCGTGGCCTCGCTGGTCCCACCTCCTGCGCCCGCTCGCCCGACCCGCGCGCCACGTGCGCTGCGCTGCACTGCGCCGCTGGCACTGCTCGCTGCTGCGGCGGCGGCTTGCTGCGCGCGCGCCTGCCCAATGGGCTGCTTGCTGCGCTGCATGCTGCGGGCCCCAGCTGCCTTGCTGCCGCACGCTAGCTGTTGACGCGCTACTGCTACTGCTGCTGCGCTGCGCGCGTGCGCGCGCCGCGTGGGCATGCAGTGCTGGCCTTACTCTGCTGCCGTTGTTTTGGCTCGCTAGCCACTTCACGTTTTCTCTGTTTTTCGTTGTTTGATATTTCGGTCCGGTAGTACCGGTCGGATCCGGTACTACCGGTCAGTCCAGGAAAATGCCCCAACGGACAGATTCTGCCCGTCTCTTTAAATAGCTTTGCCCCTTTGTCTTTTAGGGTTGCTTCTTCCTCCTCCTTTTGTCTAAGCTTTGCCCCCATTTGCCTTACTCTTTGAGCTTGATTTCTACTCACCCCTCCATTGATTCTTGCATATATTTGAGGGGTAGTTGGAGGAGATCTAGATCTACATTTTGACCAAACCAAGACATCTCTTTGTGAGTGTATCTTTGGGGATTTTGTGTCTCTCTTTGATTCCTCCTCTCTTGTTCCCCCAATAGCTTTAGTAGCTTTGTTGGAACTTGAGAGTGAGGGATTTGAGCATCTTTGTGGTGTTTTTGCCATTTGCATTTGGTGCATCGGTTTGAGTTCTCCTCGGAGGATTTGGTTTGAATTACTCATTGAGCTTGTCCCTCTTGGGTTCTCGGAACCCTAGACGGTTTGTGGTCTTGGTGGCATTGTGGCCTTTTGTGGCATTTGTTGGGAGCCTCCAATTAAGTTGTGGAGAAGTGCCCCAACCTTGTGAGAGGTTCCGGTTGCCACCGACAAGTGCACCGATAGTGGAAGCGTGGATCGATCCCATTGGGGTGAGATTCACCGGAGAATAAGGGAGGCCTTTTTTGGCGTTGGTGGTTTGATACCACCCCCTCTCCAAACGAGACGTACTCCATGTTGGGAGGAACTCGGTAAAATATCGGTGTCCCCGCGTGCCTCGGTTATCTCTATATCCGAGCTTTTTACTTATGCACTTTACATTGTGATAGCCTTCGTGCTTGAAGTAATATATATCTTGCTATCACTTTATTGCTTGTATTGCTTAGCATAAGTTGTTAGTGCACATAGGTGAACCTTAGTTGTTTCTAGGTTGTGCTTAACAAAGTAAACACTAGTTTTATTCCGCCTTTGTTGAGCCACTCTAGGAAAAGTTTTAATCGCCTATTCACCCCCCTCTCGGCGACATCCGTATCCTTTCACCCGTAGTCCAAGGTGGAACTACTCACGCTTCATACCGGAGAAGTAGGCCTCCGGGATGATCTCCCCTTTGGCAGGGTGTCGGGAAGAACTTCAGATCCTCCTGATCTAGGGACGATGGTGGCAGCGGCTACAGACGGTTTCGTGGAGTTTTGATCGGGTGCCTAGGGTTTCTACATCAGGAGCTTCTTATAGGAGAAGGGGCGAGCCAGTGGGGCCACCAGGGAGGCTGCACACCCCCAGGCACGGGGTGGGCCCACCCACGCGTCCAGGGGGTGTTCCCCCCTAGTGACCCTTCTCCGTCTCGTCTTCTGGCTTCATGTTGCCCACGGTAAAATATTGACTTTGGCTTTTGTCCCGTCCAATTCCGAGAATATTAATTTTCTGCCTTTCTGGAACCAAAAATAGAAGAAAACAGGAAACTAACACTGTGGCAACTTGTTAATAGGTTAGTTTCAGAAAACATATAAAAACACCTCAAAGTGTAGACAAAGCAAAACAAAGTAGATACTAAACAAACATGGAATATCAAAAATTATAGATACGTTTCCGACGTATCATAGTGCTCTCTAGTGGAGGTAGTGGTGGTGATGCATGTATGCATGCATGATGATGTATAGTAGTTAGGACTTATGCCAAGGCATGCATATTTTGTGAGGTGGTATATATTAACCTCTCAGATGGTGAAACTTGTAGTGCTAGGATGACACCACAATAGTTGATATGATCTTAGATCACCCATAGTAGCTGATGTGATCATAGGATCACACCCTCCCTAGTTGGTAGATTGAACTTGTGATGTTGTTGCCTATATGACGCATGCATGCATCATGCTAATGTTGATCATGTTGCATATCTTGTGTTGTGAATTTGATTTGGTTGCATATTGAATTATTTCCTCCTATCTTCTTAGAAGAAGAATTATATGTAGTGTACCACATGAAGGTTCTAGGAGTGTACAACTCATGAAAGAAGTGCAATGCACAGGTGATGAGTTAGAAGAAAAACTCTCATAAAGGGTTAAGACTAGATAGGAAGCAAAAAAAGACTACAAGGAGTTCTTGCAACAACAAATGGACAATGATGGATTTCCAATAGGTGCATGTCACAACGGAGTTACTTCGCTAGATGATTTCATCATCGTTGTACTGGTCATGGTGATTGTGTATTTCATGTGTCCTAAGTGTGATCACATGTATAACACCATATTATGTCTTATGCGGGCTACAAAATGCAGTGCTTTGCATCTACTCAGCCCCAAACCCAAACTGTGGGATCCTTTTTGTTTGAAATCATTATATATTAAGCAAATAGGCCGCCTCATTAAAAATCTTTCAGTCCCCTTAGGTACCCTGGAAAAAAAAGAGTGCGTAAGAAACCTATTGCTGGGCAAATACTGATACATCATTTGTGAGTAGCTCAGAAATAAAATCTGACGGATCCTCCAGCCAAGTGGTCTGGGGTCCCTCCGCCCTGCTAGCAAGAAGATTGGCTACTTGATACGTCGTAAACGTATCTATAATTTTTATGCTCCATGCTTGTTTTGTACCAATGATCTTATGTTTCGTCTACACTTTGAGGCATCTTTATAAATTTTCTAGAACTAACCTATTAACAAGATGCCATAGTGCCAGTTCCTATTTTCTGCTATTTTGGGTTTCAGAAAAGCTAGTAAAGAAATATTGTCGGAATTGGATGAAACCATAGCCAAAATTCCTATTTTTCTAGACACTACACGAAGTCCGAAGGGGTGACGAAGAGGCGCCACAAGGCGGCCGCACCAGGGGACCGCGCGGGTCCACCCTGGGCCGCACCGACCTATGATGTGGGCCCCTCGGGCGTCCACCAACCTTGCCCCTTCGACTATATAAACACCCCGAGGAGAAAACCCTAAGGACCCGATCAGAAATCCACAAAAAAGTCTGTAGCCGTCGCCATTATCGTCCCTGGATCGGGAGGGATCTAAAGCTCTTCCCGGCACCCTGCCGAAGAGGGGAGATCATCCCGGAGGCCTTCTTCGTCACCATGCCATCCCCCGGAGTGATGCATGAGTAGTTCATGCTTGGACTATGGGTCCATAGCAGTAGCTAGATGGTCATTTCTCCTCTTTTATGCTATCATGTTTAGATCTTGTGAGCTGCCTATCATGATCAAGATCATCTATTTATAATCCTACATGTTGTGTTTGTTAGGATTCGATGGATATTGAGTACTACGTCAAGATTGATTATTGATTCTATCATGTATATGTTATTTGTGATCTTGCATGCTCTCTGTTGCTAGTAGCTACTCTGGCCAAGTATTTGCTTGTGACTCCAAGAGGGAGTATTTATGCTCGATAGTAGGTTCATGCCTCTAGTAATCTGGGGAGTGACAGGAACCTCTAACGTTGTAGATGTGCTATTGCTACTAGGAAGAAAACAACAATCCTTTGTCCAAGGGAAATTGTGTTGTTTACTTTACACACTTTGCTTAATGCAATTATCTGTTGCTTGCAACTTAATACCCGAGGGTTGATCGGATGATATCCCGGAGGTGGATTATTAGTCATAGATGCAGTTGGATTACAGTCTATGTATTATGTTGTAATGCCCAAATGAGTCTCATAGAAATCATCATGACATGTACATGCATTATTATGCATTCTCAATATGTCAATTGCCCAAATGTAATTTGTTCACACAGCATGTTATTTATCTTATGGAGAAACACCTCTAGTGAACTGTGGACCCCGATCCATTCCTTCCCACTGATATTCAATCTACTGCCTACTATGTATTTTCTACAATTACTACAAGAAATTACTTTCTTCCACACTATACGTTTAATGTTGTTTTTTGCAAATCGGTGAGCTTGACAACCTCAATGTGAGTTGGGGCAAAGTATTGTGGTTGTGTTGTGCAGGTTCCGCGTTGCTAGCAACACCTTGGGAGTCATTTCCTTTCTCCTACTGATTCGATAACCTTGGTTTCACAACTGAGGGAAAACTTGCTGCTATGCTCATCACAGGTTGCTCTTGGGGTCTCTCAACAGGCTCTACAGTAACCGAGCCGCATCACTACTCTATTACTTTCTCTATATGTATGCTCAAAAACAACATGAGAAAAACACCTGGCTTGAAAAGTGCATTCCTCATAAAGAGCTGCAGCGGCTCCAATAGAATTGCCTCCATTCAACATTGTTTCATTAACTTCCAAACAGTCGCTGCTCACCACCAGCTTCGAACAACCAACATGTCCTGCCAAGAGTCCATCGCGAAGAGGTCTTGCCTCGGCCATAGTCGTATCCTGGATGCTTGGAATGCCATAGTTACCAGCCACAATAAACACCCCATAACAGTCTCAAATGACAGCTCCCGTTGCACTTGAACAAAGATCAACTACAAAAGAAGCATCGACATTTAATTTACAGTATCCTTCCTTGGGTCCTTTCCAGCCGTCCTTCCGCTCATGTACTGATTTCTTTCTTGCTCGAACAAGATTCACAATAATGGCAAGAATAGCTTGAGCAGATCGCGCTGAAGAGGCCACACTCTCTCCGTGGAATATCAATCTCCTCTGCTACCATATGTACCAACATGCAGTAGTTATTAATTCCTTGACGTCAACATCAACAAGACTCGATGCTGGGCGATCACTAACACAGATAAGTTCCTCCAAAACCGAAGATCATGATCTGTCAATCAACGACACTTTTTTTATATAATCCAATAATCCAAGATTTAACCAGATTTCCTGAACTCTCGGGCACTGAAAGAAAGCATGTAATATATCTTCTCAGTATAGTTCACACATGGGGCACTGGCCACTGGGGATGATGTTCCTATTTGCAAGAATGTTGTTACAAGGAATAGTACCATGTAGCATCCTCCAGGAGAAAATCTTTGTTTTGGGAGCGGTTCTTAGAGACCATAGTTTGCCCCAAACTGGGTTAACATCAGCGAGGCCTTGATCATTAGTCCGGATGAGTTTCCTTCCATGTTCAAAATCCCATTCCACATAATAAGCCGATCTGACTTAAAATATACCTTGTTTAGTGAAATGCTAGGATAGAAAATCTTCCATTAGCCCCCGATAGCAAGCAGAATCCTCACAATCCTACGAACATCAACCGATAGGAACGGGGTCCTGAGAAGCTCTTTGTTCCATGTCCTTGTGTTAGAGTCAATCAGTTCTGAAACCTTGGTAGGGGTAGCGCCATCCCGGTGGGTCACAATCTTCCTTGTTGAACTAGATGGGATCCATGGATCATCCCAAATGTTGATGTTCTCTCCACTTCCAACACGCCAGATATAGCCTTTCTTAAAAGTTTGAATTCCAGCCCACACACTTTGCCAAGTATAAGATGATCATTTCTTCAACTCCGCATTTAGCAAATTACCCGATGGGTAATATTTTTCTCTTAATACATGAGCATCCATGGATTAAGGTTCACAGAGCAATCTCCATGCTTGCTTGGACATCATTGCAAGATTAAAGCAGTGCAAATCCCTAAACCCCATACCACCTTTCTTTTTTAGGACACACATTTTCCACCATGCAAACCAGTGCATATGTTTCTTATCATCATCTCCCCACCAGTATCGAGACATAGCATCTGTTATCCCTTTGATTACTTGTTTAGAGATATTGAATACCGACATCACATATGCAGGAATAGCCTGCGCAATAGCTTTTAGTAAAGCTTCCTTTCCACCATAAGATAGTAACTTTACTTAAATCCACTCAGTCTTTTGATGATCCTATCAACCAAATGCATGAAACAATCAGTTATGTACATGCCAACAATAGGTGGAAGCCCAAGATATTTGTCTGTAATTGCTTCGGTTAAGATATTTAGCTCTGAACAAATAGCCACCTTGGTATCCACATGTGTACATGGACTAAAGAAAATACTGGATTTATCCACACTAACCAGCTGACCCGAAGAAGAACAGTAGTCTTGGAGCACTTTGTTGAGAGTAGAAGCATTTGAGATAACAACCCTAAGCAAAATTAGCGAGCCATCCACAAACAACAGGTGGGATACAACAGGTGCATTGTGGCACACCTTAACCCAAAAAGATTTCCCGCATCCTCTTCATGCTTCAACAGACTCGAAAAACCCTCTGCACATAGAAGAAATAAGTAAGGGGAGAGGGGGTCTCCCCGTCGGAGGCCCCTAGTAGGGGTAATGGTGTCCAAATCATGGCCATTAATCCTGACTTGATACTTAACAGACTTGACGCAGCTCATGATCAGTTGTATCCACTCCTCCTTAAACCCCAAACGAAGTAAGATCTTCTCAAGAAAAGGCCACTCCACACGATCGTATGCCTTGTGTATATCAAGTTTAATTGCACAGAGGCCATATTTCCCGTCTTCTTATTTTTAATAGCATGGTAAAATTCATATGCCACCAGAAAATTATCAGTAATATGCACTTTGGGTAGGGGATACGATCTGATTCAAAATATTTTTTAGCGTAGCCGCCACAACTTTAGAAATAACTTTGTAGACTACATTGCAAAGGCTAATAGGTCGATACAGAGTTACCTTCTCTGGATTATCCACCTTCGGTATTAAGACCACCACAGTATCATTCCATCCTTGGGGAATAGATTTAGTATTTATAGCCAGAAGAACTTCATCAGTTAGCTCCTCACCAAACAAACTTCAATAGTTCTTAAGAAAATAGCATGTAATCTATCTGGGCCAGGGGCTTTGAGATCCCCAATATTAAACAAGCATTCTTCGTCTCCTCTCTAGTATACACTGCACAAAGGACCTCATTCATCTCTTGAGTAACACAATAGGAGTATAAAAGAAATCCTTTGGAGCCAAGAACTTGTGGGATCCTAAACAATAGGAGTATAAAAGAAGTCCTTTGGAGCCAAGAACTTGTGGGCAACCGGACAAACTGTGAAAACAGGTCCCTGTTGATTCAAATTCGAAAAACGGAAAAACCCCCAACGAGCAATCAATCACATCCAAAGCGAACTATTGGGAAGAGACGTCGAACAGAGCACAATGCTGGGACGAGACGACAGTCGACAAGGGTGTGCAGAGGCTCACAGGCCAGCGTCGAGCACGGCAAACATTTTCACGCCGTGCCGTGCCGTCGGCCGCGGCTGCGGAGTGTAGAACATGGGATCGGCTGCGAGCGTCGCAGGCTCTCCAGCTGCTGTCTGCCATCCCGGCGCAAATAATCGGTGGATTGAATTGAGAAGGGGCAGCGCGCCAGAGGAAATTCGGTACGACGAGCGCAGGCCGCCGGGCATCCACGCACATGCCAACTTGTACCTGTTTGTGCCCCGCCCGCACATGTGTCTGTTTCTGCTTTAAAAAAACATCACAGGATTCCTCAGTCCATTTGAAAGCGAGTTTATAGTATAAAACCACCACTTTTTTACATAAATTTCGAAAAACCACCGGTTTACGTTTAAATCGCAAAAAACCACCATCCTACCGCTGATTTTTTGCAATGTGCGCTAACCAGTCGATTGACACGAATTGATACTGGATCTGACAGATGTGGCCCACCAGCTTGGGACGGCCGTTAACAGACGTTAACGACATATAGCATAAAACCACCACTCTTCTGTTTCAATTACAAAAAACCACTACCTTTCGCTGAAATCGCAAAAAACACCACTCTATGGCAACTTTTTTGCAATGTGTACTAAACACCGATTCCACACGAATTGACGCTGAGTCTAACAAGACGACCCCACCAATGACGTGGCACCGCCGGACGGCGCGTCGTCAGCCTTTTTCATGCAGGTCCTCTAGTTTTGATAGAAAATTACGTAGAGACCCATGGCACCTACGTTTTTTCACAAAACCTTATGTTTATTTGCGAATGTCCATAAATTTTGAATACAAATTTAAATAGATTTTTTAATATGAAACATCCTCAGAAATATTTGAATATTTTAAATACACACTTGGTTCACTAATTTGGATAATTAAATTATGCAACTAATTAAAATTTCTTTTCTTAGTAATGAAAACTTTGGAAATTCATAAATTTTATTATATGACCCCAAATAATATAAATAATATGTCTAAATTTATTCAAAAAAAAACAAGGAATCACTTTCTGACATTCATCATGCATGAATAACTTATGTTCCCCTCGGATATTTTGATTATACAAACAAACGTAATAATAAATATGTGCCATTTTATTTATTCTTGCATGTTAATGTATTGTATAATTATTGGAGTCGCATAAATTGGATGTATGTCTTTTCAGCCCATACATGCATGCACAATGAATCAAAATGAAGGAATAGAGCCTTGCTAGGCGAGCTGCACATGCTTATCAGAGAGAAACACATGTGATTCACCGCAAACATACGTGGGTTGTCAGCGTCAGAATTTCATAATAAACATATCAGAGAGAAACACATGTGATTCACGTATGATGGATGCTAGAAATGGATTCCTTAGATTTTTCTAATAAATCTGGGCATATTATTTATATTATTTGGAGTTATACAATCAAAGTTATGATTTTTCAAAGTTTGTATTACTAATAAAAGCAATTTTAATTGTTTGCATATTTTAATTATATAAAATAGTGAACCAATTTTAAAACTATTCAAACATTTCTGAGCATGTTTTGTATTAAAAGTTTTTCCTTTTGAATTTGAATTCAAAAGTTATGGACTTCTTAAAATAAACCGCAGGTTTACTAAAATGTGTGAATGCGAGGGACCCTGCGTAATTTTCTTTCAAAACTTGAGGACCTGCGTGCGAACTGTAAGACGGCGCGCCGTCCCGCGTGCTGCCACGTCGTCAAAGTTGGTGGGGTCATCTTGTCAGACCCCGCGTCAATTCGTGTGAAATCGGCGTTTGGTGCAGATTGCAAAAAAAATCCGTAGAGTGGTGTTTTTTGCAATTTCAGCGAAAGGTGGTGGTTTTTTGTAATTGAAGCAGAAGAGTGGTGGTTTTATGCTATATGTCGTTAACGTCTGTTAACGGCCGTCCCAAGCTGGTGGACCCTATCTGTCAGATCTAGTGTCAATTCGTATCAATTGACTGGTTAGCGCATATTGCAAAAAATCAGTAGTAGGGTGGTGGTTTTTTGCGATTCAAACGTAAACTGGTGGTTTTTTGAAATTTAGGTAGAAAAGTGGTGATTTTATGCTATAAACTCTTTGAAAGCAGAGGTATCTGACGGAAGTTCAAGCAAGACGCGAAGATTAAGAACACAGATTTTCCTTTGTGTGTGTGTATGTGAAAAACAGACGTTTAAATGAAACAGAGAATCGGAGGGTGCTAGGGACACGCACATCCCCCTCTCTCTTCTGTAGCTGAGCTTCCTCCTCCCTGTTTTTGGCCGAGCCAAGCCGCCGGAAAGCGGCGGAGGCGAGCCCCCCCTAAGTCTAGGTTCTTGGCTTCTCGCCGTAGGTGTCGTAGGTCTAGGTTTAGGTATGTTTGTGTCTGCTCTAGTGGCGAGTGGCGAGTGGCGAGATGTCGTCTGGCCTGTCCCCGCCGGCATTCCTGCACGAGGGCCGGCCGGCCGTCTCCGCGGTGGTTTGGCAAACTCTAGTGGTTGGAGCAAGCTGCTTCTTCTGTCCTGGACGGAGGCCATCCAAATAAGTGTTGCTGCCTCTGGATCTAACAGCCTCGGTCCGTTCTTCTCTCCCTGGCCGGTCTTGGTTGCGAGGGGTGGGAGAAGGTCGTGTCGATGGCCGCTGGATTCGTGAGGCGCTCTGGGTGCTCGACGTGCGGCTGTTCTGGCCAGAGATGCCATCAATTGGTGAAGATCTACTCCGCCGCAGTGCTGCCTTGGTCGGAGTCAAAAGTAGCGGAGTCGCTCGACTCCGGAGGCCCCCCTCATAAGGTCAGTGAGCTTGGTATGTGAAGGTCTGCTTTGGGTTCTTGCCGTTCTTCTCCGGCCGACTGTGGTGGCAAGGAGAGATGGGACGGCCTGCCCTGAAGTTTACCTACTGCATCGCCAAGTCTGCAGCATCCTGGTGCTGTGGTTCGTGAAGCTGCGTCCCTGAATCTTCATCAACGTCAGCGAGGTTGCGCCACTGTTATCTGTGGCTAGGAGGGCCACACCTCCGCTCGGATGAAGTCGAGCTTGCTCTTTTGCGTGTGGTGGAAGCTTTTCGATGCCCTGTGCGCGAGACCCAAAGTCCGCATCGCCCCAAGTGGCAAGTTCCCTAGAGACGGTACGAACTCCAGGGCATCGATGATGACCGGATGCGGTGGAGAAGGGCGAGGACCTGATCACGTTTTTCATCTTTTTATTAGGGTCCTTTCTGCAAGTGTACCGTCCTTATCCTTTGTGTCCCCTTTGGTTAGAGGTGTCGTTGTAAATGTACCCACCGCTTTTTTAAATTGAGCAGCTTCTGGAGCCTTCTGGCCCTTTCTTGTTCAAAAAAATGAAACAGAGAAGAAGCGCAGCAAAATACCTCCACACTAGGTATGCGAGTATAAATCTAGTTTTTTTTTGGAAAAATGGGGCTTATATTTATTCATTACATGTTAAGCCTGAGATTTTCCAGTGTTTTGCCGAGTATTATCCGACACCCCTCTCACCGGATCCCCTTCTCCATTCAATTGGATTTCCTTTTCGTGTCTTAGGCGCGGTGTCTTCTTCTCTGAACGAGAGGAGGCAGTAGTTGTGAGATCCTAACGCATGCCTTAATATGATTGATAGGATACTCATACTAACAAGTTGCAACTTCTTTTTCGAAGGCTCATCTAAAAAGAACTCTGAGGTTAAACGTACTTGGACTGGAGCAATTTGAGGATGAGTGGTCCACCGTAAAGCTGTTCCGGGTACACACAGTGAGGACAAAGTGTAAAGAAAAAATAAGTATTGATCTGTGGGACCAATATAGAGATTCTAATAAGCTGCCAGGAGTGATACCCGGTCCTGGTGGACGGGGTGTCACAGCAGTCCAAAACGCGAGGGGGGAGGCGTGTTTCGGATTGTCCGGGTTAAGCCCATTCGAAACTCCTCTACAAAACAGCCTACTCGTGGTTTCTAGTGTCTTTCGATGGGACCCCGGGATAATACACGGTAATCTTCATCAAAACACGTCTACAAAACGAGGCTTCCAAGAAAACAAACCGTTTTGCAGATGTAAACAAAGTTAGAGTGTTTATAATTCAATCCTCTATAAAACTAAGGAACTTTTTATGTAGCCTTTGATCAAAAATGCCATAAGCACATCCTACATGCTGAGGGTTAAGTAACTCTTCAAGCACTTGTATTTTGTACATTCTCTAAGAGCATCCGCTTTCTTAACATCGATAACTTAGAGGTCAGCTTGGATGCAATTACTTTATCTTTTCATTTGTCTATACAGTTAGAACAACTTATAGGTGCTAAAAGCAATAAATGTTATCATTTAAATTTAAATTTTTTATGTTGGTGCTAAGCCTTTTAAGCTCTCGGTTTACACTTAACTTTGTGACATCTTAGCAAATCATGGTTGAACGGTTTCACTCCGGCCTCTCACACATTGCATAGTATGAACCCAATCCATGAAACGGAGTAGAATCAGACCTCCCGAGCAAAGGGGCATTACGAGAGCAAGTGACTTATGTTCTCCGTCGCTTGAGATAAAAGGGGCCGAACGGATGTTGCGACGCCAAAAAACATAGTACTTCCTCTGATCCATATTAGTTGACTTGGATTTATTAAAATTTGAATAAACCTACTTACTGAATAGTGTCTAGATTTATCTAAATCTAAATAAATGTAAGTCAACTAATATGGATCGGAGGAAATAGTACAAAAAGTAACTAAATCCAGAAATGGAGTGACCTATTTTAGTTGCCCTAACACAGTTAGATAGTTGCACAAGAGTTCTCCAATCTACTTATATATATAAATAGTTGGTCACGGAAAGTGTCTTTGGCACCTGGGCATCAGTGCTCCAGTTATTTTTAATAAAACTTGTATTTTCTGTTCTCCAAAAAATCTAAATATATATATAGCTAAATATATACATCTAGAATGTGGGCTAGAAATTTTGTTTAAAACTATGTTGTATTTTAGGCTACACAAAAGAATCAAACAAAACATACTATTTCTATTCTTATTCATGGTTATAAATTTGTTTTTTTCTATAACCCAAAATAAAACGATTTTTTTACTAAATTTTCGCACAAATATATGAACCATGTGTTGAAGTGTATAAGTAGATTGCACTAGCCATTTCCATCAGTTCGTACTTTTGGTTGCGTTGGCTAGTGCATGAAGCTTAACATGGTATCAGAGCCTAAGGTCTCGAGTTTGAGTCCTGGCTTCGCAATTTATCCTAAAATTGCTGTTGACCCCTCTATGTCCACGTATAGGCCTCTTGAGTCATACGTGAGTTTCGCGCGCCGTTGCTCTCTTCCGGTTGCACGTGCTGACTTCTCCCGTCATACGTGGATTGCACTAGCCCTTTGCATCAGTTCGGACTTTTGGTTGCGTTGGCTAGTGCATGAAGCTTAACACCATGCACATGTATCTCCGTGATATTTAAAAAAAAATTAAACCAAAAATATCCTTTATAATTTTTTCCAAAATGAAGTGAGCCCATATGCACCAAATCTCTACTCATCTAGTTGGTCGCACGTTTATTCAAGGTTAGCTATTTAGGTTTTTGTCCTATCGCCCATACATAAATGAGTCAAGGATCAGTTTTTATAATGCCACGTCCTCTTGTGTGTGATGTATGTACTGATTTGATTAGGTAGTCCCATGTGGTGTGTGTGATGTATGCAATTGAGCATCGAAGTCTGATTGACACCGGTCGTCATTGTTGCCATGCCCGGTGCGCATGCACGTACGACTATGGGCTGCTTTTTTTAAGAGAGACCGAGCTTATCAGACAGTACATCATCCATGCGGCCTGCGGACCTATGTCAGGGGTGTACGTCGCCCTAGCTCTTGGAACATCTCAAGAATTCAACGGTGCACACGACCGAATGATTTGATCAGCTCAGTGCCACTTTTGTCTGGTTGAACTCTTTCTTGCCACGTACACTATTGCCTGGGGATGACCACGGTAGGGTATAAAGATAAGATTGATCAGGAATAAGCTTGACCGATATAGGGTGGCCAGCATAAGCCAACATATCTAAGCGGGCATTGGCGGGCATATACAAACCGATATATAATATATCGTCAGCATACAGGTATTGTTTGTTATAAGTAGGTTCACCAAGGCTGAGTTATATTGACGGGGGCCGAATAAGGGGTTGATGTATGATCATGGACTATATGCCGGCCTCAGGGTCAATGCTCCTGCCTGTTTCTAGAAAATCTAGAAGAGATAAGCACGTCTCTAACAGACGTGTCCCTAAATCCCGGAGGCAAGGTCATGTCAAGGGTTTCTAGGAGGGGACAATGTTTGAGAAACCATTGCTGGTCATGAGCACGTCAACTCCTATCGCTGACAAGAACGGTATGTAAGCCCAGCCAACGACTTTCGCTACAGCATATTTCTGACATATTCCTGTCAAGTCAGCCCTAACTTGTAACCTAGGCATCCCTTTATAAGGTGCACCAGGGCCTCCTAGAAGAGGGTCAGTCATTGGTTCACTTCGTTTCCCCCGATAGCATAGAGAGAAAGCAAGAACACCTTCTTCCTCCTCTCAGATACAGCTTAAAGAGCACTTGTAGTCACCATATGATGATATTTATGAGATCTAACGTGCAGGAGTAGGGGTTTTATCTTCCGGGTGAGTCTCGAACCTGGGTATATCATGTGTTTAGTTAATTGT
This sequence comes from Avena sativa, assembly GCA_916181665.1. Classification (NCBI taxonomy): domain Eukaryota; kingdom Viridiplantae; phylum Streptophyta; class Magnoliopsida; order Poales; family Poaceae; genus Avena; species Avena sativa. The sequence goes on from OV702279.1 coordinate 10,852,230, forward strand.
TTGTTCTCGTTCGTGTGCAGATTACACTGCGCTCTCCCTTTTCGGATTCCTCTTGCGTCCATCCGGCCTCAACTTAAGCTATCATATGGCATCTGTCGTGACACCACCACTACAACTATCACACACGCATTTCACTTCACGGACCATCTCTGCGAGACGAGACTATAAGAGCAACTGTAGAAGACTACTTATCCGCCAAACCATAGAAAGACGTATATGGGGCGTGTTTTTGCTACTTTTGTCCGGACTGGCCGAGGCTCAGAACAAAAATCGCAAACACGAACCATAAAACAACAAAATTTAAAATTTCCTGGCAAATTTCATAGAGTTCATTGTTCGTGCCGGCGATCATACATTCAAAATGCGCACAATATATACTAGGGGATCTGCCACCGTCGCCGCCCTAACCCTAAATGCAAAATTTGGCTCACCAGAGCCTCTGGGTGCGGCGGCGACGGGCTCGCAGGCGGGGCTTCACTCGTCGTCGCCGAGGTCGATGAACTTGTCTGCATGGGCTACACGCTTCCGCCTGACCGGCGCTTGGCCTCCTCCACTTCGCGGCACCGAAGCCCCGTGTAGATGTAGTGGAGGGAGGCACGCTTCTGCGCGTTATCGGAGCGCACGCGGCGGCGGTGCTCCTCCTCTGCGTTCGAGCCGGTCTCGCGGCGGCGGGACGAACCAGAGGAACGACCCACTTGGCCGCCCCCACTCCGTTGGAGCTCCCCCGAAGGTTCATAGCAGTGGCACGGTGCCCGATCTATCGACCAACACAACTAATTGCTCGTCAGAGCTGCTCGGTTTGGTGGGCGATGAGTGACGGCGGGTGGCGGAGCAGCAGAGGCACGTGTGGAAAAGTGATGGTTTGAGACCCATATCGACGCGTCGAACTCATATGAATAAAGGTCGGGGAAGAAAATTTTTGGTGTCCTATAAAAAAATTATGGGCAGGGGCATGATTCTGGTATATGGTAAATCTGTTCTTTCTGCTTCTGCGTATGCTTGTATTTATGATATACGAGCTCTGTTTAGGCCAATGAACATGCCTGAGCCCTTATACCCACCGAAACTTTACTAGCCCTTATACCCACTGAAACTTTACTGTTTCAGACGGTAAGGACTCTGCTAGAGATGCTCTAAGTGGGACTGAATGCGGCCTGCCACCACCTATCATACGCACACATCACCCCGTTATGGCTTTGGTGAAGGTTTCTCTTCAGTGGGACTTGATCTTACCAGCCTGAAGATTGTTCTCCACAAGGGAGTTTTAGCAGATATCTCTCTTTCTCTCTCTTTGTGGACAGCCTCAAGATTGGTGGAATAAATGAATTACTATAACATAGCAAAATTCATAACAAAATTCTTAGGTAAAAACAGGAAACACAACGAAAATCAACAAAACTTGGAACATTTAGAAGGTAGGAACTACCGGAGCAGTTTAGCAGCTCCACTAGCACGTTTTGTCTTCTTTCTCCATGGAAGACGTCCTACTCTTGAGGTAGTTAGGCATAGTACAGCAAATGATTGATGTCATCCACGTTCTAATATATCACCTTCTTGGCTTCTTCCTGTTAGGAATATACAAAGTTATATTCCTCTGGGAGCCAAAGACCACAATATATAGTACAGGTACAGGGCAAATATGCAGGAAGCCTCCTAACATATGGGGAAATACAATATACAGATATATACATCTAACACCCCCCTCAAACTCATGGTGGATCCACAACACTGAGTTTGGAGAGTAAGAAATCATGCTGCGCTCTGGTCTGTGCCTTCGTGAAAAAATCCACCAACTGTAAATCTGAAGGCACATACTGAAGCGCAACAACCTGAGCCTGCACCTGAGCACGTGTATAGAAAGCATCAACACCAATATGCTTGGTAAGCTCATGCTTGACCGGATCACGTGCAACACCAATAGCACATGTACTGTCAGACAAAATCAGACTGGGGGTGGTAATAGAGACCCCAAAATCCGCAAGTAACCACCGTAACCAGGTCACCTCAGCAGTCAACAAGGCCATAGCACGCAACTCAGCCTCAACACTCGAACGGAAAACTGCCGTCTGTTTCTTCGTCTTCCAAGCAATGAGCGAACCACCAAGAAACACACAGTAAGCAGAAAGTGAACGGCGATCCGAAGGATCACTCGCCCACGTAGCGTCCGAATAGCACTGGAGCTGGAGGGAGCTGGAACGAGGAAAGAAAAGGCGACGAGTGATCGTGCCACGAAGATAACGAAGAACACGGAGAAGATAACTGACTCAGAATATGAACAGGATAAGAGATGTCAGGACGAGTGACAGAAAGATAAACAAGACTCCCAACAAGATGACGATAACGCGTCGGATCACAAAGAGGATCACCATCAGTAAGTCGAAGCTTAACATTAAGCTCCATAGGAGTCTCAACAGTACGCTCATCCCCAAGAGCAGCACGAGCAAGAAGATCCTGAATATACCTTTCCTGAGAGATGTAAAAACCGCCAGAAGTGGAGGAAACCTCAATCCCAAGGAAGTATCGAAGAGGACCAAGATCAGTCATAAGAAACTGATCACGAAGACGAGCCTTAACAAAGGAAATATACTCAGGATCATCACCAGTAATGATCATATCATCAACATAGAGAAGAAGAAGAGTGCGTCCACGAGGAGAAGTGTGAACAAACAACGCTGGATCATGAGCACTAGGAGAGAAACCAGCAGCAGTCACTACAGAAGCAAAGCGCTCAAACCAGGCACGAGGGGCTTGTTTGAAGCCATAAAGAGAACGTCGAAGACGACAAACCATCCCCTCGAGAACAGAATACCCAGGAGGAGGCTGCATATAAACCTCCTCACTCAACTCACCATTGAGAAACGCGTTCTGAACATCAAGCTGGGACACAGACCAGTGACGAACAGAAGCAACAGCAAGAAGAGTACGCACAGTGGTCATATGAGCTACAGGAGCAAATGTCTCATCATAGTCACGACCATGCTCCTGCTGAAAACCACGAGCCACAAGACGCGCTTTATAGCGCTCAAGAGATCCATCAGAGCGAGTCTTAATCTTATAGACCCACTTACATGTGATAGGACGAACACCGGGAGGGGGAGAAACAAGATCCCAGGCGCCAGTGCGCTCAAGCGCAGCAATCTCCTCAGCCATGGCCAGCTGCCACTCAGGATGATGCTCAGCATCCCGATAAGAAGTCGGCTCGGAGGCAACATAAAGACCATATTGACTAGGAGAGTAACGGTTGGAGGCACGACGCTGACGAACAGGACGAGTAGAGGAAAGATCATCAGAGGAAGACGACGCAGGAGACGACGATGAAGAAGAGGGAATATTAGAGGAAGACTCCGGAGAACGAGGAGAACTAGGAGAACTAGACGGAGCAGAGGAGGACGGTGTCGAAGAAGAGACAGGAGGGGGAGGAGATCCTGAAGAAGACACAATAGGGGTAGAAGGAGGTGTGTCAGGAAAGAGAAGAAAAGAGATATCTTCCATCGGGTAAGTACCAGCGGTGGGACGAGGATAGAAAGGACGCGTCTCATCAAAATTAACATCACGAGAGATACGCATCCGACGACCAAAAGGGTCCCAACAGCGATAGCCCTTATGCTCATCACTGTATCCAAGAAAGACACACTCAATAGACTGAGCGGTCAGTTTGGTGCGTTCGCGAAGAGCAAGGAGAACAAAGCAAACACAACCAAACAGGCGAAGCATGTAGTAATCCAGAGACTGTCCAGATAGGCGCTCAAGAGGGATACCACCCTGCAAGGCGGCAGAAGGCTGAATATTGATGAGGTAAGCCGACGTAGCTACAGCCTCAGCCCAGAAATGCGGCGGGAGAGAAGAAGCAATCATCATAGCACGAGTGGTCTCAAGAAGATGGCGATGCTTACGCTCAGCAACGCCATTCTGGGCATGTGCGCCAGGACAGGAGAACTGAGCAAGAGTGCCCTGCTCAGAAAGAACACCTCGCAACATCTGGGAGATATACTCACCAGCAGAATCAGCACGAAAAACACGGATGGGGGTAGAATACTGAGTACGGACCATGGCCGCAAAATGCTGATATATGGAAAGCACTTCACTGCGAGAGCGCATAAAATACAACCAAGTATACCAAGAAAAATCATCGATGAATAAAATATAGTAGCGATGGCCCCCTTTCGAAGCGAAAGGAGCCGGACCCCAAACATCGGAATGAACTAAATCAAAAGGTCGCTGAGATACAGACGCGCTAGTAGGATAGGGAAGCTAAATCTGTTTACCCAACCTACAACCCTGACAATGCAAAGACCCATCTCCGGAGACAAACCCCAGAAGACCACGATGAACTAATGACGACAGGCGAGAGTCACAGAGGTGACCAAGACGATGATGCCACTGCTGAAAGGAGCTGGTAGTAGAGGCGACAACCGGAGAAGAACTGGCAGATAAAGTGGCAGCGGAAGGAACACGAAGCCAGTCTAACTCCCAAAGTCCTGAAGAGTCACGGCTGCGAGGGCCAGCTCCAACCAGGGCCTGTGTGCGACGGTCCTGGTTAACACAAGAATCAGCATCAAGAATGACGCGACAACCAGAGTCAGTAAGCTGGCTAGCAGAGAACAGATTCATCTTAAGAAGAGGGACATGAGAAATATTAGGAACAAAAAAAAAGAAGTAGAAAGGGTGCCCCGACTAGAAACATGAAGAGAGGTACCATCAGCCGTAAAAACACGGACAGGAGAAGGGAGAGAACGAAGAGCGGACAGAAAATAAGACTCAGAGGTCATATGAAAAGAAGCTCCAGAATACAGATACCACGGAGACGTACCTGACTGTGTAGAAGGTGGTGGTCGCACAGTGCCTGAAGAGTCAGTCACAGAACCAGCAGTGCCCGTCGAAGAAGAGCCCGTAGCAGCAAGCAGACCGCGAAGACTCCTGATAATGTCCTGATCAGAGAGAGCAACTGCTGAAGATCCGGAAGGAGCCGACTGCCCACGAGCCTGGTGCTGCTGACGTAAACTGGGGTCCCGTGTATAACAGGTGGCCCAAGTGTGGCCATCTCTGTTGCAGTAAGAGCAGTGACGAAAAGAACCACGGCGACCCTGACCATGAGCCTGCTGACTCTGACCCTGAGGCTGCTGGTGCTGAAGCTGACCCTGAGGCTGCGGGTGCTGAAGCTGACCCTGACCTAGAGGAGTGGGAAGAATCGGCGGCGGCGGCACAGGGGACCGCGGCTGAGTCGAGGGAGCAGACGGCAGAGGAGCACCACGAGTAGCAAGCACAGACGGAACCGCAAGAAGACCAGCAGTACGGAGACGGGTCTCCTCAGCCCGAAGCTCAGACAACACCTCAGAGAGCGGAACACGACCACGAGCATTCAGCTGAGCACGCTGGGGCTCAAACTCCTGGCAAAGCCGAGACAGAAACTCATAGATGCGGTGAAACTCCAGATCCGAGCGCACAATCTGGCAGCACGAGCATGTGCCACAGACAGCAGTACGAAGAGAATCAAGCTGACGCCAGATAGCAGCACTCTGAGTATAGAACTCATCAATAGTGGAATCACCCTGCTGAAGAGCATGCTCCTGGCGAACCACGGACAGGTAAAGGACATCCCCAGACGGCTGATAGCGCTGACGAAGATGAGCCCACTGAGCGGCAACAGTAGGGAGACTCATGAACTCGGCAGCATACTGAGGCAGAACACTGGAGGTGAGAACAGCAGCAGCATGAGCATCCTCATTAACCCACTGAGTGTAAGCAGTCAGAGCGTGTCGATAGGCCTCGAGATCAGAAGAATACTGCTTGAACTTCAGGTCATAAGCAGCAACAACACTATCATCAGCACTCTGAGCAGCATCCTTGGCCTCCTGAGAAGCATCAGCACCAAGAACAATCGGCGTCGGCGGAATAGGAGCCACAGGAGCAGGGGGCACGGCGGACAGGAGACCTCGCTGGAGAGCACACCCCAAAGACGGAGACCGCGCATGTGAACGCGCATAAAGGCAGCGAAATCAGGGTAATTCGCGCCATCAAAGACCACCGGGCAGCGAGGAATCGCAACATAACCCGATGAAGAAGACATCTCTCTCCCTTTTTTTATCAGATCAGATCTAGATCCAGATCTTATTGATACGAACGAAACAGACAAAAATCAGCCGGCGGCAGGCCAGGCGGGATGGCAGAGGGAGCAGCAGCACTGGAGCACGCGTCAGGGACAGGGAGCAGCACGGGCAGCAGAGGGAGCAGGACGCGCTAGGGAGTACCGGATGCAGGGAGCCCGCGCTAGGGAGTACCAGCCGGTCCCGAGGCAGAGCACGCGGTCGGTCAGTCCCGCGCGACGTGGAGGGCGGGAGGCAGGCACGCAGTCCCGCGCGACGTGGAGGGCGGGAGGCAGGAGCACGCGGTCCCACGCGTGGAGGACCCTGGTTTTGTTTCCAGGTTCCTAGCGTTACTAGCGGTACTACCGCCCCTGGTTTTGTTTCCAGGTTCCTGCCTAAAAAACTTCCTAGGCGCGGTACTACCGGTTTGTACCTCCGGTACTACCGCATAGCGGTACTACAGCCCGTGGAACCGTTACTACCGCTTGTGCGCGTCGGTTAAGACTGGAGACGGGGGAGAGGCACCCCTCAGTGCCTCATTCATACCTTGTCTCCACTCCTCACCAGCGCCACCACCAGAGCAAGACGATGCCGGAGGAACCCCGCCCTTCCCTCCCTCTCCCGGATCCACACCGGATTCGGCCTCCCTGCGGGCTCCTCTCTCTTCCCCACCGTCATGGACACCGGTACTACCGCCCTCCTCCTCTTCTCACTTGTTTTCTCCATTGAATCTAGGGTAACTTTGATTCTTGGTTAAAACTCGCATTCTTGAGGTTGTATCGTGTGCTATCTACCAGATCTACCACTTTGTCCGATGGAAATCGTGTTTTACAACAAATTTACTGCCCGTCCATGGATTTCTAGTCTAGATCTGCACCGTGGTCGCGGGCCGGTAGTACCAGGAATCTTTTCCGGTACTACCGCTGGTGCAGGTCTGGTACTACAGCCCTGTACTGGCAGCAAATTTTTTTTACAACACCAATTTTCCATTCTCTGTTTGTCTCAGGTTCTTGTGCCCTTACCCCTATGCTATCTCCCTCGTTCTTTCACAGGTGCAGGGGGTTCCCGGGGATCGCGCAAGCGCTCCAAAGCTCACTATGAGATCGAGGACTACGAGTCAGAATCAGAGACTGAGTCAGAAGAGGAGGTCATGCCCCAACCTTGTGCCCGTCTGAAACTGCAAACAACTCGTGGTCGTCGGGGTGGGGGGGGTGAAGCAAAGTGCTGGTCGTGGTAAAGCTCCTCCACCTTTTCCTCCTTCCGGTCCTCGCAAGAGCCACAGTTTAGGGCCATCTGGGCCAAAGCTGCTGTCTGATTTGTCTGAGTCCGAATTTCATGCCCTGCGGGTGGTCAGTCCATATGGGACAGCTCGCTCTCATTCTCGAGAAAATAGCCTCTTCTTTACGGATTTTCAGGAGCGGGTGTTCCGTGAGATTCTCATGAAAGATGATAAAATAGTGGTTCCTCAAAATTGGATCGAGATGAATCATGTGAGGAAGCATCTGGACTACTTTGGTGAGGCCATTGACATTTGCACCAACATTGGCTTGCTTCCCATTATGGAGTTCCGGTGCAACTATGATCCTATGCTCATTGCTCAGTTCTATGCAACCGTTCACTTTGCCAAGAATGATACTCGGACTCTCACCTGGATGACCGAGGGTGTTGTCAAGCAAGCAACATTGGCTGAGTTTGGGGCTATCCTCGGGTACGAAGACCATGGCAAGGACATTCCCGTTGGTTTTCGGTGCCACGCCAATGATCATCCCATGAAGAAAGATGTGCTTGCCCCACTGTACATCCGAGGACGCGGAATCCCTGGAAAGATCAAAGGGCTCCTCTCTACATATGACATATTGCATCGCATCTTTCGTGAGACCATCGCCCCTCGTGCTGGGAATGTTGATGAGATACATGCTTTCATGGTGGATATTATGATGGCCACCTATCACCACCGTGACTCTAGACTACCTATGGATGTGATGGATGTTATTTTGAATGAGATGGTCTGCGCCACTTTTCAGAGGAGGGTACCTCCTTTTGCTCCATACATCATGGCTCTCATCATTAGCAAGTGCCCTGTGATTGCCCGTGACCTGCCTTCTCTTCCTCTTGCCACTCACCGCCACAAGAATCTGCTGATCAAGACCCATCTCAAACCACGCAATGCGGATGGTCAGATTGTTGATGAGGATGGGAACCCGGTTGAGGAGGACTTAGGCGATGCTGCTGATGCACAGCAGGATGCTGCTTTTGTGGTCTCTCGTCGCAAGACCGCTCCGCCATCTTGGGCCAAGAGGTTTGAGGCCAAACTCAAGAAGATATTCTGCTTTCAAGTGGACAATCAGAAACGCATGTACGAGGCCCATGTCTATGCCAAGAAGGCATGTGCTCGTTAGAAGGAAATGACGGAGGCTCAAGGCTTGACTACTTCCAAGGGCTCCGAGAACAACATTACCCCGGAAGACCAATGGATCTCCAAGCACAGCAACTGGTATGATGATGCCACCTCCTCCTTCCGTGCCCCTCCACCTCATGGTGATGCATGGGACGACTTTGTTGATGATGATGATGAGTGATCTCCGGGGCGTTAGTGTTGCTCTTGTCCCTTTTTGGCGTCTTGATGCCAAAGGGGGAGAAGTTGCACATTAGGTATGCGGGATTTGCGAGGGAAAGTCACAAGCTCGTTCTTGCCTTTGATTTTATTCGCTTGTGAACTTTATTTGGTTGCCTCTTATTGAAGGGTTTCGCGGCATAGTAAATCAAAATTTTCTACGGATGCGAACAGAGGGAAAGCCAAGATCTAATCTTGGAGATGCAAACAACGAGAGCGATTGGATTAGATCTTCATACCCTTGAAGATTCGCACAGCGGAACGTTCATCGGAACGTGGGTGATGTAGTCGTACTCGCTTCTCCTCCTCGCGATCCGATCCGATCTAGCACCACAAGTGGCGATGCCTCCGTGAGATGCACACGTGCGGCACCTCGACGTCTCCTCCTTCCTTGGTCCAGCCTTCTTGTCCTCTAAGTACTTCGGACAGTTGCGCTTCCAGTGACCCTTGTCCTTGCAATAGAAGCACTCAGTGTCCGGTTTAGGACCAGACTTGAGCTTTTTCTCAGCAGGGGCAACGCGCTTGCCGCCGCCTTTCTTGAAGGGCTTCCTTGAATCCTTACCTTTCTTGAAGGTGGGGGGCTTGTTGACCATCAGCACATGATTATTCTTTTTGATGTTCACCTCCGCTACTTTCATCTTAGCAAAGAGCTCAGTGATCATATCAGTGGAACCAATCTGATTGTGATCAACTACAAAACTTTTGTAGCTAGGAGTGTCAATCTTGAGCTCCTCTGGAATCTTGCAGTCCAGTTGCTCAAGGCGTTGAGTGTAGCCCGTCATCTCAATGGCGTGCTCACTAACGGAACTCCCTTCCTCCATCTTGTAGTTAAAGAATTTCTTAGAGATCTCATATCTCTCATAACGGGCTTGAGTCTGAAACATGTTTTTCAGCTCCTCGAGAATCTCAAAGGGCCCGGCGAACTCCTCAAAACGATTTTGAAGATCCGATTCCATAGCATACAACATGGCGATCTTAATCAAATCATAATCATCCTTGCGCGACTGATAAACAACTTTTTCATCAGCCGGCGCATCCATAGCAGGGGCGTCACCTAGCGCTTTCTCAAGGACATAGTCCTTTTGTCCGCCAGCGAGAATTATTCTCAGAATGCAGAACCATTTGGTGAAGTTAGACCCATTATTTCTAAGCTTTTCTATCTCAGCAAAAACGTTGAAGTTGAAGTTGAACTTGGCCATGTGATCTACAGTATTTGCAAGTACAATTTAGACTATGTTCATGATAAATAGTTCAACTTAATCAAATTACTAGATAAACTCCCACTAAATTCAACATCCCTCAAGTTGTTTAGTGAACACGATCCAAATTCACCACACCTAATCCGATCATCACGAGAAGAGATGTGGTTTCAATGGTGGACAACGAAGTGTCGATCATATCATTCATATGACTCATGCTTAACCTTTCGGTTCTTGTGTTCCGAGGCCATGTCTGTACATGCTAGGCTCGTCAAGTTGGACCCAAGTATTTCCGCGTGTGCAAAACTGGCTTGCACCCGTTGTATGTGAGCGTAGAGTCTATAGCACCCGATCATCACGTGATGCTTGGACACGACGAACTTTCGCAACGGTGCATACTTGGGGAGAACACAGTTTTTATCTTGATCTTTAAGTGAGGAATCATCTTATAATGCTACCGTCGTGATCTAAGCATAATAAGATACATAAAAGGATAAACATCACATGCATATAACTTTATGTGATATGGTATAGCCAATCTTCGCGCAATGATCTCCATCTTGTGCGTTTCGGCATGATCTCCATCACTCCACCATGATTGCCTCCACCATGAATAGCAACTACAACTATTGCTAACTACTTAGCGATAAAGTAAAGCTATTACATGGCGTATAAGAAGTTGACTCGTAGGTCATACACAATTATAAAGACAACCATATGGCTCCTGCCGGTTGTGTACTCATCGACATGCAAGTCGTGAAACATTACAAAACATGATCATCGCATACAATACACACATCACATCTTGGGCCATACCATATCACAGAAAACACTCCCTGCAAAAACAAGTTAGACGCCTCTACTTTGTTGTTGCATGTTTTACGTGGCTTATGGGAGTAGATGCTAAGAACGATTCTTACCTACGGAAAGCCACAACGGTGATATTATGGTTTCCAAACTCCGGTGTTAATCCCATGACAACTATAGTGAGAGAAACTGACATCCACCAGCCGCATGTGTGGAACAAGCCACACGTCAAGTGCGGAGCCGGTCTCGCGAACGACGTCGCGTAAGGTTGGCCTGGACCGCTTCAATCTCACTATCCCGCGTCATAAGAAGAACACAAAGAAGAGGCTTGCAACAGAAAACATCAACGCCCGCAACAACCATGTTGCGTTCTACTCGTGAAACACATCTACGCATAGATCTAGCTCTGATACCACTGAAGGGTTTCGCGGCATAGTAAATCAAAATTTTCTACGGATGCGAACAGAGGGAAAGCCAATATCTAATCTAGGAGATGCAAACAACGAGAGAGATTGGATTAGATCTTCATACCCTTGAAGATTCGCACAGCGGAACGTTCGTCGGAACGTGGGTGATGTAGTCGTACTCGCTTCTCCTCCTCGTGATCCGATCCGATCTAGCACCACAAGTGGCGATGCCTCCGTGAGATGCACACGTGCGGCACCTCGACGTCTCCTCATTCCTTGGTCCATCAAGTATGGTAGAGAGATGGGTTGGATATACAACGCGACGGCGCGGTGCAATTGGTGGAGAATTTCTGCAGCAGGGCTTCGCCTAAAAGCAGTCGGGAGGGAGAGAGGAGGGCAGCAGGGCGGCTAGGGTTGGAGGGGAAGGTGTAGGGGGTTGGTGCGCCCCCACCCCTCTTTATATAGAGGGGGGGCGCAGCCCTAGCCCCTCCCCCAAGCCCAAACCAGCGGCCCCAAAGGATAAGGAGTGGGGGGCAAGGAAACCCCCCCTTCTAGAAGGTCTATCTCGAGTTTAAACCTCTCTTGGCCGGCTGGGCCCTATGGGGCCTTGTGCCCCTGGCCCAATGCGGCCAGGGCACTCCCTCATAGGCCCATTCCCCCTCCCGGAAGGTGGGGACACGTTGGTCCCCTTCCGGAAGGTTCTAGAAGCTTCCGGTACAATACCGATTAATCCGGAACAATTCCGAACTCCAAAAACTGCACTGCCTTATATGAATCTTATTCTCCGGACCACTCAGGAACCTCTCGTGATGTCCCGGATCCCATCCGAGACTCCGAACAAAAACTCATAAACCAATTATCCAATCTATCCTAGCGTCGAGACACGTTAAGTGTGTGACCCTGCGGGTTCGAGAATATGCAGACATGATCTTCTATCAATAATCAACAGCGGGGTCTGGAAACCCATATTGACTCCCACACATTCATCGATGATCATATCGGATGAACCACGATGCCAGGATGCAATCAATCCCATATATATATTCCCTTCATCTCGCGATATTTTACTTGCCCGAGATTCGATCGTCGGTACCGTCATACCTAGTTCAATCTCGTTCACAGCAAGTACTTTACTCGTTCCGTAATCCGATATCACTTTGTGATTAACTCCTTAACCACATGCTTGCAAGCGGTGATGATATCGATTACCGAGTGGGCCCGAAGTATATCTCTCCAACTTGGGAGGGACAAATCCCATCTCGATACATACAACCCAACAGATACTTTCCGATCACCTGAGAGACACATTTATGATCACCCTCTCATAGGATGACGTTTGATGACGTCAAAGCTTTCTTCCGATACCAGGGAGTTGTATTATCTCATGGTCTAAGGAATACAATATTTGACATAAGAAAAGCTTCGCAAAGACGAACACGATGACACGATCTAAGTGCTTCGCTTAGTTTGGGTCTGTCCATCATATCATTCTCCCAATGATATGATCTCATTATCAATTGACAACTCATGTCTATGGTTAGGAAACCTTAACCATCATTGATCAATGAGCTAGTCCATAGAGGCGTACTAGGGACACGGTGTTGTTCACAAACCACACAAGTATTAACGTTTCCGCTTAATACAATTCTAGCATGGAATATAAACATTATCATGAACAAGAATTATAATAATAACAGCTTTATTATTGCCTCTAGGGCATAATTCTAACAGTCTCCCACTTGCACTAGAGTCAATAATCTAGTTTACATCTGGCAACAATCTCACACCCATGGCACTGAGGTGCTGATCATGTTTTACACGTGGAAGAGGTTTAGTCAATGGATCTGCGACATTCAGATCTGTATGTACTTTGCTAATTTTCAGATCTCCATCTGCTATATAATCTCGGATTATATGAAACTTGCGGTTGATATGCTTGGTCTTTGGATGATATCTTGGTTCCTTAGCGAGTGCTATGGCGCCAGTGTTGTCACACAATATCTCCAGTGGGTCCAATGCACTTGGAACCACGCCAAGCTCAGTGATGAAGTTCCTGATCCAAACTCCTTCACTTGTCGCTTCTGCAGCAACCATGTATTCCGCTTCTACTGTAGATCCTGCGATCACGCTTTGCTTGCAGCTTCTCCAGCTCACAACTCCTCCATTCAAAATATACACGTATCCTGTCTGAGATTTAGAATCATCCTTGTCAGTGTCGAAACTAGCGTCGACGTAACCTTTTACGACGAGCTGTTCATCACCCCCATAGACTAAGAACATTTCTTTAGTTCTATTTAGGTACTTTAGGATGTTTTCCACGGCTGTCCAGTGTTCCACTCCTGGATCACTTTGATATCTGCTCGTCAAACTAAGAGCATTGGACACATCCGGTCTAGTACACAGCATGGCATACATGATAGAACCTATGGCCGAGGCATAAGGCACTTTGCTCATAGCTTCCCTATCATTTACCGTAGCTGGACACTGAGCCTTGCTCAATATCTTACCTGACAACATAGGCACTGAACCTTTCTTTGCCTTATCCATTCTGAACCTTTTCAGAACTTTGTCTAGGTATGTACTCTGGCTTAAACCTATCAGGCGTCTTTGTCTATCTCTATAGATTTTGATGCCCAATATATAAGCAGCTTCACCTAGGTCTTTCATTGAAAAACACTTGTTCAAATAACTCTTCACATCGTTAAGCATGTTGATGTCATTTCCAATAATCAATATGTCATCCACATATAGTACCCGAAATGTCACCGAGCTCCCACTCACTTTCTTGTAGATGCAAGCTTCGTAGCAATTTGGAACAAATCCAAAGCTCTTGATCACTTGATCAAAACGAAGGTTCCAACTCCGAGATGCTTGCTTCAGTCCATAAATGGAACGCTGAAGTTTGCATACTTTATCAGCATCCTTAGGATCGACAAAACCTTCGGGTTGCATCATATACAACTCTTCATCAATGTTGCCATTGAGGAACGCAGTCTTGACATCCATCTGCCATATTTCATAATCATGAAACGCAGCAATTGCTAATAAAATCCGAATGGACTTAAACATCGCTACGGGAGAGAAAGTCTCATCGTAGTCAACACCTTGAACTTGTCGAAAACCTTTCGCGACAAGCCGTGCTTTATAGACGGTAACATTACCATCCGCGTCCATTTTCTTCTTGAAGATCCATTTGCACTCAACGGCCTTTCGGTCGCTAGGAGGGTCCACCAAAGTCCATACTTGGTTTTCGCTCATGGATCCCAATTCGGATTTCATGGCCTCTAGCCATTTCTCAGAGTCTGGGCTCATCATCGCTTCCTCATAGTTCGAAGGCTCACTGTTATCTACTAACAAGACAGTTAAGACAGGGTTGCCGTACCACTCAGGAGGGGCACGTGTAACACCCTCAGAATCGGACCTATGCAAGTTTTAGCGAAACCCGCCAAACCCGCATAGAAACGATTCAAAGGTGCCCACCAGGCACTTTCGTGCGGGTGGAAAACGAAGTAATAACATTACACAACAGTCCTCGATGGGACCGACAGAACAGATATATATACAACAGCGACTCAAAGAGTCAAGAATACAGATATAATATACAAAGATCCAAATCACCTTGAAAGGATAGAGCATCCGACTACGGACAAGATGCAAATGGGGCTAAGAGCCCTGAAGAATAACCAATGGCGTCCATAACCCTGCCCAGGCCAAGCCGGAAGGGTAACCCTGCTAACGACGTCGATCTCAAAACCTGCTCAAACAAAAGGGGTGCCGACAAAGGGCAAAGGAAAAAGAGGAGCGTCAGTACTGAGGCCAGTACACGGCGAGGCTAGAATTCGGCGGTCCTCGCCTACATAGGTATGGTGGACTGAAGCGGCAGCGGCAGCATGCACTAAACAACCTATAGAGACTCGATACAACTGGCGGCAAATCAGAGGGGGTAAGAAGGACCTATCCGGAACCAACCTGATACTATCAACAAACAAACCCATCCTGGCGTTTCCCCCTCGAGACCAACGAGGAAGTCAACCGAGGAACTCACACAGTTGGCAGTTTTACTTATTCAGTTATGGTTGCGGCACTTTACTAGTCAGGTTTAGATAATCGTTCTGATAAAGTAAGCAGTGGGCACTTTTAGTTAACCATTCCGTTATAGTGGCAACACTTACTAGTCAGATACAGGTAGCATGAGATAACCCAAAACCCAGCAGTTGTTGGTACTTTTACTTAGCCATTCCGTTGTAGTTGCAATACTTACTAGTCAGATACAAT
Source organism: Avena sativa (assembly GCA_916181665.1). NCBI lineage: Eukaryota > Viridiplantae > Streptophyta > Magnoliopsida > Poales > Poaceae > Avena > Avena sativa. The sequence goes on from OV702279.1 coordinate 10,867,615, forward strand.
GGTCGCAAGCGACACTTCAACAAGCAATGGTGGGCAGTATTATTAGCCATTCCATTATAGTGAAGCTGATTACTAGTCATTATAAAGTCAAGTTTAGAGCAATAAACTTTAGTTATGCTTGTCTATGGTCGAGATACTGTGCTCCAAGTCGTCCATAACCGCGGACACGGCTTTCAGAAAGTTTTACCCGGCCGGGGTGCACCAATAGCAACACACACTCGATCAACCTCGGAAAAACCAAATCAAAACCCAACGAGGCTTTCACGACAAAGCAATCACAGGATTCCGAAATATTTCAGGGGGCCACCCCTTAAAGTAGACCCGCAACGAAGTAAGCTAGCTCCGAGACGGACTCAAGGTTTGGGTGGACGGCTGTGAGCGACTGGGAACCCAAAACTGGGCTTGTCGACACCGCGAAAACGTGTCCCGATCCTAAACAGTACAGTGTGTTATACATCGCACAATCGTAAATAAAGCAGTAAAGCATGGCATAAGTACAGGATCGTAAATAAAACCTCAAACTAGTTTGTGGCCCCAAGAAATAAGACTGAATCAAGCTCTGGCTAAGGGGGGTCCCATATACCTCCCGGATGTGGATAGCGCGATAAAACAAGGAACAGGTATCAAGTACTCGGGGTCCTACGGGACACAAGTGGGCGTTCGGAAACCAAATATTTTCTATCACCCACCGATGCCTCTGCTTACTTCAATTTTAGTTGTTAAACAGGAATTAAAGTGAACGATAAGTAAAACCATGATCATTTCCAACATCAACATGCGGCAATACATCAACAACTGTGGCACTTGACGGCACGCAATAGCACTTGAGCAAGCGACTACGACGCGCAAGTCCAACTATCTACCAAACAACAAGTAATAGGATGGGTCCAAGGCAATATAGGGCTGCACGGTATAACACAGGTACGGAAACTAAAGCATCGCAACACAGATAGCAATAGGTCAACAGGAGGGAATAAATACTATAAAAGTAAGATAGGTAGAAAGGGGGAGATGCTCGCTTGAAAACATTGTCAAAGGTTCGACCGAAGATCGAGGAGAAGCTCACATCAACTCAACGGCCCAATCCGCGAAGAAGCAAAACACTAGAATAAACACCGGATGCACTATTTAAGATTACGGCAGAAGATCGGCATGATGCATGCATGATGTATGGCTTAACAAAGATGCGATGCAATTAGGTCATATTAAGCGGAACTAGGGTCCCGACAATCAATTAGGTGGTTCATGTTGTTTAGCTACCCCGCAGTTTAAATGTTGTTTAACGAGGCAGAAAATATCACCGGTTCGCTACACAAGTTTAAATGAGGCCGATATGTGACTAGACTTGCCCGCATATGGGCCCCATATTTAATTATGAGGTGAATCGGCATAAGGCCCCCAAACCAATGATATGCATGCGAGATGAATGACAATTTTAATATGCGACAAGTTGTTATGTTTAGCATTCATAAATATAAGGGTTCGGATAAGGGTCACACATTGAGGGGTCTCGACGATCTTGGGGTTCCGGGGGTTCGAGGTTCGGTCTCAGGGTCCAGGGTTCGACGGGTTCGGGATCCGGTCTCGGCGGCTCGTTCTCGGATACAGAGGTAGGTCTTGTCGCATCCAGGGTGAAACACTCGGCGTCCTCGAGGGAGTACTTGTCGCACATGTGGCCTTCGGGTTTTATGACGATGATCTTGTCGTTTTGATGTCAGGGTCTCGACATCCGTGAAGAGAACCTTGTCGCCCTTGGGCGAAGAACATGTCATCCCGTGGGTCCGTGTAGAAGTGCTCGATGACCCATGACGGAGGTCTCCGGTTCGGCTTCGTTTTCCATGAAGGAGATCTTGTTGCTTGGTATCCGTGTGGAAGAACTCGAGGTCGATGGCGAACTTGTCCGGTACGGGGTTTTCGGAGATCTTGGCGCGTCACCGGTTACGGGATGTCGCGGCTTGGTCTTCGCATGCATGTCGGCGTTCTCCGGACTCCAGGAAGAAGTCCTTGAGGTTCCTGTCGTCGACTCCTTCGGGAGTGACAAGTCCGTGTTGGAGAGCTTGGTACTTGGTCATCGAACACCACATATCTAGTACCACGTCAACCTCACTTCTCCATATCAGGCATCGGGCCACACATAACTCATCCAGGAGCTACAAAGGGCATAGGCCAGGGAGACGCTGCGTGGGCCCGGGCGCGCTGGCCGGCGGCGAGAGGACGACAGCGAGGTGGTTGGGGCTCAGGCCGGCGACGGGGGGATCGGAGGGTCGCCGGAGAGGTGCATCGCGAGGGGGCTGCGCACGGGGCGGACGCGGCCTGGACGCAGGGCAGCAGGAGAGGGCCCAACGGCCGGCGAACGGAGGCGGGGGTCCGGCGGACTGGCGGTGGAGGGCGGCGATGGTGGAGGCGTCCGATGGCGAGGCGGCGTGCCGCGGCGGACGTGGCGAGGCAGAGGGACGGTGGCGTCGGGGAAGGCCTAGCGGAGCTCCTGGGCTGCGACGGTGGAGAGGCGGGCGTGCCGCGGTCTCCGGCCAGAGGCGGGGCGAGCTTGGAGGAGAGGGGGAGGCGCTGGCTGGCGGAGCTTGAACGGGCGGAGGCGCGCGGGAGCTCGGGGGCGACGGGGACAGCCGGGCCGGAGGCGGCCGACGCCGGGCGAGGCTCGGAAGGCGGCGGTCGCATCGGGGCGAGGACGCGCGCTGGCGGCGGAGCAGAATGGGGCCGCGGCCGCTGGCGTGGGGCGGAGGCGCGCGAGCGGAGGTGAGCGGTGGAGGGCGCAGCGAGGGAGGCAGACGGGGCGGAGGGTGGCGGAACTCCGAGGCGGCGACGCGGCCGGACGCGGGGCCGGGGCGGCGCGGCGAGGAACCGAGAGGCGAGAGGGGGCGGGTTCGGCTAGGAGGAAGCGAGGCAGGGCGGTGGGGAGCGTGAGGTGGAGAGGGAGAGCGGCGGGAAGAGGAAGATGGGTCGGGGGGCGTCGCGTGGGGGGGGAACGCGGTACAGGGATGGGGCCAGGTGGGGCCAAGGCGCGTCAGGGGTGGGGCCGGGGTTGGTTGGCTGCGTGTGTGGTGGTGAGTGTTGTGGGGTGTGTGGGTGTGTGCTGGTTGGGGAGAGGGTGAGAGGGGTGAGAGAGGAGGGGTGAGTTGGCAGCATCTGAGTGGCTAGGGGGAGGGAAGAGGGTGAGGTGGCAGGTTGCTATAGGGTGGGGTGAGGTGGAGGGAGGGTGTGGGTAGATAGGTGGGTAGCTGTAGGATTTGTTGGGGTGTTCAGGTGGGCCGATTATATTTCTGGGGTGGTCGTTCGGGTCGATTCGGCCCGTTCGACTGCCCCACTAAAACAATTAAAAGTTTTATTTATTTTCAACAAGCCTTTTGCAAACTAATAGCAGACAAAGTAAAATATTCCGGCGACCCGGTTTTGATATTTTGAATAAAGATGGGGCGTTTTAGAAAACAAAACGGGCTTTGCGAAAATAGTTTTAGACAAACAACATGATGATGACGATGCAATGCACAAATTCAACGCGATTTTCTAGTAGTGGTTTTGCGGGATGCCACAATTCGACACCACTAACAATGGATCTCGCCCTCGAGATCCGCCTCATGGTACCGAAAAGAAGGCCGACGATCTGATCTTTCGCGCTTCGTGTAGATCCTCGCGACACCACTAACAAGAGGTCGTTGTCCGTGATCGTCGAGAGGACACTCCGGAACAAAAGGTCGAAGGTAGAGGTCTCAACAAATAAAGCCACCTCTAACTTCCGTGGACGGAGTTAAATTGCTGGATCCCCCGATTCGATGTACAAGAGCGAATGATAAGAGTAGTCGGATGGTGATCAGTCCATCGCGCACCCAAACCATTACTCTGCACACGAATAAGCGGATTATGCAACCAACTCACAGAATTAGACTGAAGTTCTCGACAAGCGAGGTTCGGAAACAAAGGAGTGATGCATATTCTGCATCGGATCTGGCGTAGATGATGTCGTTGCGTCGGAAAACACCGGAAGGCACGAGAAGGAACAAAGAGAGTCCACCAGACGAAGGATTCCTCGGATAGCATGAAGACCAGATGTAGCAACACCGTTATCAGAGGAGGTAGCGAAACCCTGAAGGTACGACGGAACCCAACCACGAGAATTCCTGGACTCGAAGAAAGGGACGAGAGCGGATTCAAAACACGTAGAGGTAAGAGGAGAACAGCAGAGGGGTACGGAGTAAAATCAGACCTAATCAGAACTATCCAAACGATTTTGCAAAATAGTTTTGACACTCTACTTCGGCCGTTAGCTAGGTTATCCTACAGGCTGGACTTGTGGGGTATCGCAACTGCTGAGCTCTGATACCACTCTGTAACACCCTCAGAATCGGACCTATGCAAGTTTTAGCGAAACCCGCCAAACCCGCATAGAAACGATTCAAAGGTGCCCACCAGGCACTTTCGTGCGGGTGGAAAACGAAGTAATAAAATTACACAACAGTCCTCGATGGGACCCACAGAACAGATATATATACAACAGCGACTCAAAGAGTCAAGAATACAGATATAATATACAAAGATCCAAATCACCTTGAAAGGATAGAGCGTCCGACTACGGACAAGATGCAAATGGGGCTAAGAGCCCTGAAGAATAACCAATGGCGTCCATAACCCTGCCCAGGCCAAGCCGGAAGGGTAACCCTGCTAACGACGTCGATCTCAAAACCTGCTCAAACAAAAGGGGTGCCGACAAAGGGCAAAGGAAAAAGAGGAGCGTCAGTACTGAGGCCAGTACACGGCGAGGCTAGAATTCGGCGGTCCTCGCCTACATAGGTATGGTGGACTGAAGCGGCAGCGGCAGCATGCACTAAACAACCTATAGAGACTCGATACAACTGGCGGCAAATCAGAGGGGGTAAGAAGGACCTATCCGGAACCAACCTGATACTATCAACAAACAAACCCATCCTGGCGTTTCCCCCTCGAGACCAACGAGGAAGTCAACCGAGGAACTCACACAGTTGGCAGTTTTACTTATTCAGTTATGGTTGCGGCACTTTACTAGTCAGGTTTAGATAATCGTTCTGATAAAGTAAGCAGTGGGCACTTTTAGTTAACCATTCCGTTATAGTGGCAACACTTACTAGTCAGATACAGGTAGCATGAGATAACCCAAAACCCAGCAGTTGTTGGTACTTTTACTTAGCCATTCCGTTGTAGTTGCAATACTTACTAGTCAGATACAATGGTCGCAAGCGACACTTCAACAAGCAATGGTGGGCAGTATTATTAGCCATTCCATTATAGTGAAGCTGATTACTAGTCATTATAAAGTCAAGTTTAGAGCAATAAACTTTAGTTATGCTTGTCTATGGTCGAGATACTGTGCTCCAAGTCGTCCATAACCGCGGACACGGCTTTCAGAAAGTTTTACCCGGCCGGGGTGCACCAATAGCAACACACACTCGATCAACCTCGGAAAAACCAAATCAAAACCCAACGAGGCTTTCACGACAAAGCAATCACAGGATTCCGAAATATTTCAGGGGGCCACCCCTTAAAGTAGACCCGCAACGAAGTAAGCTAGCTCCGAGACGGACTCAAGGTTTGGGTGGACGGCTGTGAGCGACTGGGAACCCAAAACTGGGCTTGTCGACACCGCGAAAACGTGTCCCGATCCTAAACAGTACAGTGTGTTATACATCGCACAATCGTAAATAAAGCAGTAAAGCATGGCATAAGTACAGGATCGTAAATAAAACCTCAAACTAGTTTGTGGCCCCAAGAAATAAGACTGAATCAAGCTCTGGCTAAGGGGGGTCCCATATACCTCCCGGATGTGGATAGCGCGATAAAACAAGGAACAGGTATCAAGTACTCGGGGTCCTACGGGACACAAGTGGGCGTTCGGAAACCAAATATTTTCTATCACCCACCGATGCCTCTGCTTACTTCAATTTTAGTTGTTAAACAGGAATTAAAGTGAACGATAAGTAAAACCATGATCATTTCCAACATCAACATGCGGCAATACATCAACAACTGTGGCACTTGACGGCACGCAACAGCACTTGAGCAAGCGACTACGACGCGCAAGTCCAACTATCTACCAAACAACAAGTAATAGGATGTGTCCAAGGCAATATAGGGCTGCACGGTATAACACAGGTACGGAAACTAAAGCATCGCAACATAGATAGCAATAGGTCAACAGGAGGGAATAAATACTATAAAAGTAAGATAGGTAGAAAGGGGGAGATGCTCGCCTGAAAACATTGTCGAAGGTTCGACCGAAGATCGAGGAGAAGCTCACATCAACTCAACGGCCCAATCCGCGAAGAAGCAAAACACTAGAATAAACACCGGATGCACTATTTAAGATTACGGCAGAAGATCGGCATGATGCATGCATGATGTATGGCTTAACAAAGATGCGATGCAATTAGGTCATATTAAGCGGAACTAGGGTCCCGACAATCAATTAGGTGGTTCATGTTGTTTAGCTACCCCGCAGTTTAAATGTTGTTTAACGAGGCAGAAAATATCACCGGTTCGCTACACAAGTTTAAATGAGGCCGATATGTGACTAGACTTGCCCGCATATGGGCCCCATATTTAATTATGAGGTGAATCGGCATAAGGCCCCCAAACCAATGATATGCATGCGAGATGAATGACAATTTTAATATGCGACAAGTTGTTATGTTTAGCATTCATAAAAATAAGGGTTCGGATAAGGGTCACACATTGAGGGGTCTCGACGATCTTGGGGTTCCGGGGGTTCGAGGTTCGGTCTTAGGGTCCAGGGTTCGACGGGTTCGGGATCCGGTCTCGGCGGCTCGTTCTCGGATACAGAGGTAGGTCTTGTCGCATCCAGGGTGAAACACTCGGCGTCCTCGAGGGAGTACTTGTCGCACATGTGGCCTTCGGGTTTTATGACGATGATCTTGTCGTTTCGATGTCGGGGTCTCGACATCCGTGAAGAGAACCTTGTCGCCCTTGGGCGAAGAACATGTCATCCCGTGGGTCCGTGTAGAAGTGCTCGATGACCCATGACGGAGGTCTCCGGTTCGGCTTCGTTTTCCATGAAGGAGATCTTGTCGCTTGGTATCCGTGTGAAAGAACTCGAGGTCGATGGCGAACTCGTCCGGTACGGGGTTTTCGGAGATCTTGGCGCGTCACCGGTTACGGGGTGTCGCGGCTTGGTCTTCGCATGCATGTCGGCGTTCTCCGGACTCCAGGAAGAAGTCCTTGAGGTTCCTGTTGTCGACTCCTTCGGGAGTGACAAGTCCGTGTTGGAGAGCTTGGTACTTGGTCATCGAACACCACATATCTAGTACCACGTCAACCTCACTTCTCCATATCAGGCATCGGGCCACACATAACTCATCCAGGAGCTACAAAGGGCATAGGCCAGGGAGACGCTGCGTGGGCCCGGGCGCGCTGGCCGGCGGCGAGAGGACGACAGCGAGGTGGTTGGGGCTCAGGCCGGTGACGGGGGGATCGGAGGGTCGCCGGAGAGGTGCATCGCGAGGGGGCTGCGCACGGGGCGGACGCGGCCTGGACGCAGGGCAGCAGGAGAGGGCCCGACGGCCGGCGAACGGAGGCGGGGGTTCGGCGGACTGGCGGTGGAGGGCGGCGATGGCGGAGGCGTCCGGTGGCGAGGCGGCGTGCCGCGGCGGACGTGGCGAGGCAGAGGGACGGTGGCATCGGGGAAGGCCTGGCGGAGCTCCTGGGCTGCGACGGTGGAGAGGCGGGCGTGCCGCGGTCTCCGGCCAGAGGCGGGGCGAGCTTGGAGGAGAGGGGGAGGCGCTGGCCGGCGGAGCTTGAACGGGCGGAGGCGCGCGGGAGCTCGGGGGCGACGGGGACAGCCGGGCCGGAGGCGGCCGACGCCGGGCGAGGCTCGGAAGGCGGCGGTCGCATCGGGGCGAGGACTCGCGCTGGCGGCGGAGCAGAACGGGGCCGCGGCCGCTGGCGTGGGGCGGAGGCGCGCGAGCGGAGGTGAGCGGTGGAGGGCGCAGCGAGGGAGGCAGACGGGGCGGAGGGTGGCGGAACTCCGAGGCGGCGACGCGGCCGGACGCGGGGCCGGGGCGGCGCGGCGAGGAACCGAGAGGCGAGAGGGGGCGGGTTCGGCTAGGAGGAAGCGAGGCAGGGCGGTGGGGAGCGTGAGGTGGAGAGGAAGAGCGGCGGGAGGAGGAAGATGGGTCGGGGGGCGTCGCGTGGGGGGAACGCGGTACAGGGATGGGGCCAGGTGGGGCCAAGGCGCGTCAGGGGTGGGGCCGGGGTTGGTTGGCTGCGTGTGTGGTGGTGAGTGTGTTGTGGGGTGTGTGGGTGTGTGCTGGTTGGGGAGAGGGTGAGAGGGGTGAGAGAGGAGGGGTGAGTTGGCAGCATCTGAGTGGCTAGGGGGAGGGAAGAGGGTGAGGTGGCAGGTTGCTATAGGGTGGGGTGAGGTGGAGGGAGGGTGTGGGTAGATAGGTGGGTAGCTGTAGGATTTGTTGGGGTGTTCAGATGGGCCGATTATATTTCTGGGGTGGTCGTTCGGGTCGATTCGGCCCGTTCGACTGCCCCACTAAAACAATTAAAAGTTTTATTTATTTTCAACAAGCCTTTTGCAAACTAATAGCAGACAAAGTAAAATATTCCGGCGACCCGGTTTTGATATTTTGAATAAAGATGGGGCGTTTTAGAAAACAAAACGGGCTTTGCGAAAATAGTTTTAGACAAACAACATGATGATGACGATGCAATGCACAAATTCAACGCGATTTTCTAGTAGTGGTTTTGCGGGATGCCACAGCACGCGACCTTGTCGACCTGCGACGTTCAGTAGCAGCATCGTCCGAAGCTTCATGATCCTTGTCATTAGCTTCCTCTATTGTTGGTGCAGGCGGCACTGGAACAATTTCAGGTGATGCGCTACTCTCCAATTCAAGAGAAGGTTCAATAACCTCGTCTAGCTCTACTTTCCTCCCACTCACTTCTTTCGAGAGAAACTCCTTCTCAAGAAAGGAACCGTTCTTTGCAACAAACACTTTGCCTTCAGTTCTGTGATAGAAGGTATACCCAATAGTTTCCTTAGGGTATCCTATGAAGACGCATTTCTCCGCTTTGGGTTCGAGCTTGTCCGGCATCAACTTCTTGACGTAAGCTTCGCATCCCCAAACTTTAAGAAACGACAACTTAGGTTTAGCACCAAACCACAGTTCATACGGTGTCGTCTCAACGGATTTAGATGGTGCCCTATTTAAAGTGAATGCAGCGGTTTCTAATGCATAACCCCAAAATGATAACGGCAAATCAGTAAGAGACATCATTGATCGGACCATATCTAATAGGGTTCAATTCCGGCGTTCAGACACACCATTGCGCTGTGGTGTTCCGGGTGGCGTGAGTTGTGAAACGATTCCACTTCCTTTAAGATGCGTGAGAAAATCATAACTCAAATATTCGCCCCCACGATCGGATCGTAGAAACTTAATCTTTCTGTTACGATGGTTCTCCACTTCATTCTGAAATTCCTTGAACTTTTCAAATGTTTCAGATTTATGTTTCATTAAATAGATATACCCATATCTACTTAAGTCATCGGTAAAATTGAGAAAATAGCGATATCCACCGCGCGTCGAAACACTCATCGGTCCGCATACATCGGTATGTATGATTTCCAACAAGTCCGTTGCTCGCTCCATCATACCGGAGAACGGTGTTTTGATCATCTTGCCCATGAGGCATGGTTCGCATGTGTCAACTGATTCAAAATCAAGAGACTCCAAAAGTCCATCAGAATGGAGTTTCTTCATGCGCTTTACACCAATATGACCTAGACGACAGTGCCACAAATAAGTAGTATTATCACTATCTACTTTGCATCTCTTAGCCTCAATGTTATGGATGTGTGTTTCATCCCTTTCGAGATTTAGAAGAAATAAACCATTCACAAGAGGTGCATGACCATAAAAGATGTTACTCATATAAATAGAACAACCATTATTCTCCGATTTAAATGAATAACCGTCTTGCAATAAACACGATCCAGAAATAATGTTCATGCTCAACGCAGGCACATAATAACATTTATTAAGGTTTAAAACTAATCCCGAAGGTAAAACTAAGGAGAGCGTGCCGACGGCCATCACATCAACTCTTGATCCGTTGCCAATGCGCATCGTCACCTCATCCCTCGCAAGCCGCCGTCTATTCCGTAGCTCCTGTTTCGAGTTACAAATATTAGCAACTGAACCGGTATCAAATACCCAGGCACTACAACGAGGGCTAGAAAGGAAAACATCAATAACATGTATATCAAATATACCTTTGATGGTGCCAGCCTTCTTGTCCGCTAAGTACTTCGGACAGTTGCGCTTCCAGTGACCCTTGTCCTTGCAATAGAAGCACCTAGTGTCCGGTTTAGGACCAGACTTGAGCTTTTTCTCAGCAGGGGCAACGCGCTTGCCGCCGCCTTTCTTGAAGGGCTTCCTTGCACCCTTACCTTTCTTGAAGGTGGGGGGCTTGTTGACCATCAACACATGATTATTCTTTTTGATGTTCACCTCCGCTACTTTCATCTTAGCAAAGAGCTCAGTGATCATATCAGTGGAACCAATCTGATTGTGATCAACTACAAAACTTTTGTAGCTAGGAGTGTCAATCTTGAGCTCCTCTGTAATCTTGCAGTCCAGTTGCTCAAGGCGTTGAGTGTAGCCCGTCATCTCAATGGCGTGCTCACTAACGGAACTCCCTTCCTCCATCTTGTAGTTAAAGAATTTCTTAGAGATCTCATATCTCTCAGAACAGGCTTGAGTCTGAAACATGTTTTTCAGCTCCTCGAGAATCTCAAAGGGCCCGGCGAACTCCTCAAAACGATTTTGAAGATCCGATTCCATAGCATACAACATGGCGATCTTAATCAAATCATAATCATCCTTGCGCGACTGATAAACAGCTTTTTCATCAGCCGGCGCATCCATAGCAGGGGCGTCACCTAGCGCTTTCTCAAGGACATAGTCCTTTTGTCCGCCAGCGAGAATGATTCTCAGAATGCGGAACCATTTGGTGAAGTTAGACCCATTGTTTCTAAGCTTTTCTATCTCAGCAAAAACGTTGAAGTTGAAGTTGGACTTGGCCATGTGATCTACAGTATTTGCAAGTACAATTTAGACTATGTTCATGATAAATAGTTCAACTTAATCAAATTACTAGATGAACTCCCACTAAATTCAACAGCCCTCAAGTTGTTTAGTGAACACGATCCAAATTCACCACACCTAATCCGATCATCACGAGAAGAGATGTGGTTTCAATGGTGGACAATGAAGTGTCGATCATATCATCCATATGACTCATGCTTAACCTTTCGGTTCTTGTGTTCCGAGGCCATGTCTGTACATGCTAGGCTCGTCAAGTTGGACCCAAGTATTTCCGCGTGTGCAAAACTGGCTTGCACCCGTTGTATGTGAGCGTAGAGTCTATAGCACTCGATCATCACGTGATGCTTGGACACGACGAACTTTTGCAATGGTGCATACTTGGGGAGAACACAGTTTTTATCTTGATCTTTAAGTGAGGAATCATCTTATAATGCTACCGTCGCGATCTAAGCATAATAAGATACATAAAAGGATAAACATCACATGCATATAACTTTATGTGACATGGTATAGCCAATCTTCGCGCAATGATCTCCATCTTGTGCGTTCCGGCATGATCTCCATCACTCCACCATGATTGCCTCCACCACGAATAGCAACTACAACTATTGCTAACTACTTAGCGATAAAGTAAAGCTATTACATGGCGTATAAGAAGTTGACTCGCAGGTCATACACAATTATAAAGACAACCATATGGCTCCTGCCGGTTGTGTACTCATCGACATGCAAGTCGTGAAACATTACAAAACATGATCATCGCATACAATATACACATCACATCTTGGGCCATACCATATCACAGAAAACACTCCCTGCAAAAACAAGTTAGACGCCTCTACTTTGTTGTTGCATGTTTTACGTGGCTTATGGGAGTAGATGCTAAGAACGATTCTTACCTACGGAAATCCACAACGGTGATATTATGGTTGCCAAACTCCGGTGTTAATCCCATGACAACTATAGTGAGAGAAACTGACATCCACCAGCCGCATGTGTGGAACAAGCCACACGTCAAGTGCGGAGCCGGTCTCGCGAACGACGTCGCGTAAGGTTGGCCTGTACCGCTTCAATCTCACTATCCCGCGTCATAAGAAGAACACAAACAAGAGGCTTGCAACAGAAAACATCAACGCCCGCAACAACCATGTTGCGTTCTACTCGTGAAACACATCTACGCATAGATCTAGCTCTGATACCACTGAAGGGTTTCGCGGCATAGTAAATCAAAATTTTCTATGGATGCGAACAGAGGGAAAGCCAAGATCTAATCTAGGAGATGCAAACAACGAGAGAGATTGGATTAGATCTTCATACCCTTGAAGATTCGCACAGCGGAACGTTCGTCGGAACGTGGGTGATGTAGTCGTACTCGCTTCTCCTCCTCGCGATCCGATCCGATCTAGCACCACAAGTGGCGATGCCTCCGTGAGATGCACGCGTGCGGCACCTCGACGTCTCCTCCTTCCTTGGTCCAGCAAGTATGGTGGAGAGATGGGTTGGATCTACAACGTGACGGCGCGGTGCAATTGGTGGAGAATTTCTGCAGCAGGGCTTCGCCTACAAGCAGTCGGGAGGGAGAGAGGAGGGAAGCAGGGCGGCTAGGGTTGGAGGGGAAGGTGTAGGGGGTTGGTGCACCCCCACCCCTCTTTATATAGAGGGGGGCGCAGCCCTAGCCCCTCCCCCAAGCCCAAACCGGCGGCCCCAAAGGATAAGGAGTGGGGGGCAAGGAAACCCCCCCTTCTAGAAGGTCTATCTCGAGTTTAAACCTCTCTTGGCCGGCTGGGCCCTATGGGGTCTTGTGCCCCTGGCCCAATGCGGCCAGGGCACTCCCTCATAGGCCCATGCCCCCTCCCGTAAGGTGGGGCCACGTTGGTCCCCTTCCGAAAGGTTCTAGAAGCTTCTGGTACAATACCGATTAATCCGGAACAATTCCAAACTCCAAAAACTGCACTGCCTTATATGAATCTTATTCTCCGGACCACTCCGGAACCTCTCGTGATGTCCTGGATCCCATCCGAGACTCCGAACAAAAATTCATAAACCAATTATCCAATCTATTCTAGCGTCAAGACACGTTAAGTGTGTGACCCTGCGGGTTCGAGAATATGCAGACATGATCTTCTATCAATAATCAACAGCGGGGTCTGGAAACCCATATTGACTCCCACACATTCATAGATGATCATATCGGATGAATCACGATGCCAGGATTCAATCAATCCCATATATATATTCCCTTTGTCTCGCGATATTTTACTTGCCCGAGATTCGATCGTCGGTACCGTCATACCTATTTCAATCTCGTTCACAGCAAGTACTTTACTCGTTCCGTAATCCGATATCACTTTGTGATTAACTCCTTAACCACATGCTTGCAAGCGGTGATGATATCGACTACCGAGTGGGCCCGAAGTATATCTCTCTGACTTGGGAGGGACAAATCCCATCTCGATACATACAACCCAACAGATACTTTCCGATCACCTGAGAGACACCTTTATGATCACCCTCTCATAGGATGACGTTTGATGACCTCAAAGCTTTCTTCCGATACCAGGGAGTTGTATTATCTCATGGTCTAAGGAATACAATATTTGACATAAGAAAAGCTTTGCAAAGACGAACACGATGACACGATCTAAATGCTTCGCTTAGTTTGGGTCTGTCCATCATATCATTCTCCCAATGATATGATCTCATTATCAATTGACAACTCATGTCTATGGTTAGGAAACCTTAACCATCATTGATCAATGAGCTAGTCCATAGAGGCGTACTAGGGACACGGTGTTGTTCACAAATCACACAAGTATTAAAGTTTCCGCTAATACAATTCTAGCATGGAATATAAACATTATCATGAACAAGAATTATAATAATAGCAACTTTATTATTGCCTCTAGGGCATAATTCCAACACTTATTATGTATGACTTACTATGTGTGAACTAACTATTTGTGCTATGTATGATAAGACTATGTGGTTATCGTATGGATCCATCTTGTGTGTAATATGGCTATTCTTGTTTGGATCCATCCTATGTGACGACCTTCCCCATTCCTAATCAATATTGGTCATCACATGTTACTTTGCAAAGGTTTGTCCTCTATGTGCGACTTCTACTCCCAGGTAGCTTGTTAGAATGTATGGGGCTTGTTTCCACATATCTAGGGGGAGCCCCATCTACATCTTGTCGTCACTAGATTTCCCTGCAAAATGTGTGTTGTCATCAAACACCAAAAATGGGGAGATTGAAAGAGCATTTGCTATCCCTAGTAATTTTGGTGTTTCATAACAACACACATATCGGACTAATGATTTGCTAAGTGTGTCGCAGGTACATTTAAAAGAGCTGCAATGATCAAAAAACTGTCTGCCTAGCGCGGTACCTACCGCTTTTTGCTATCGGACCAGCAGTAGGCTGTGACCAACTGTCAAAAAGCCTCTGCCTCGCCAGGTACTAAAAAGCGGTAGTACCGCATTTTAGTACCTAGCGCGATATAAGCTTTTTGACAGCTTGTCAAAAGCTTCTGCCTGCTCCGGTACTAAAATGCGGTAGTACCGCTCGAGGCAGAGTCTTTTTGTACGTTGCAAAAAGCTTCTGCCTGCTCTGGTACTAAAATGCGGTAGTACCACATTTTAGTACCGCTCGAGGCAGAGACTTTTTGTACGTTGAAAAAAGCCTCTGTCTGCGCCGGTAGCAAAATGCGGTAGTACCGCATTTTACTACCTAGCGTGACAGAGAGTTTTTGTCGTTTGAAAGCTGCTGATTTCTCTATGTCCGGTAGTACCGGTTGCCACATGCGGTACTACCGCTTTCTGGTAGCAGCAATAGTAGTACCGCTGGTGGCAGGACTTGATGCAGTTTGAAAAAGGGTGGTCCGGTACCAGGTCCGGTAGTACCGGAGTTCTCCGGTAGTACCGCTTGAACTTCCGGTACTACCGCTGCAATAAATGCATCAACGGTCAGATTTTGTGGAGGGGTATAAACTACCTTGGGACAAGGTGCTCAGTGCATTAAAGTCAAAGAACACCATTGGAGTCCATTGGAGCCACCCAAATCCTCAAGATCTCCTCATCCCACCACCCAAAGTCTTTGATCTTTGGGGAATCGAAGGAGGAGGCCTCGATCTACTACTTCACCAAAAGAGATCTTCAATTCCCCCTCATTTCATTGAGGGCCCCTTTGGTCTAGTGTTTTCTTGGAAACCCTAGTTCTTGTTTTTGTTGTTACAAGCTTGTCTTTGATTGCTTTGACAGCTTGCTTGTATTTGGGAGCCTCCGATTAAGTTGTGGATGTGTGCCCCAAACTTGTAACGGTGCCGGCTTCCACCTTGAAGGTTGCCGATATAGTGGAAGGTGAATCGATCCCGTTGGGGTGAGATTCATCGGAGAACAAGGGAGGCCTCTCGTGGCGTTGGTGGTTTGAAACCACCCCCTCTCCAAACGTAGACGTACTTCCCCTTAAAAGGAAGGAACTACGGGAAACAAATCCTTGTGTCTCCGCGTTCACTTTTCGGTTACTTCTATCCTTTACCGCACCTTACTTACTTGTTACTACTTTGTGTTATGGTAGCCCTTGCATAAGTGTCATATAGGTAAATTCACCATAGTTGCATTACCTAGAGAATTTACCTTATTGTCAAACCTTAATTTGAAAAAGAAGAAAATTTGAAGTAGCACCTATTCACCCCCCCTCTAGGTGTCCATACGATCCTTTCACACACACACACACACACACACGCACGCACGCACGCACACACCCCACACGCACATGCACACACACACACCCCACACACACACGCACACACCCCACACACACACACACGCACACGCACACGCACACACACACACGCACACACACACACACACGCGCGCATGCACACACACAGAGCACCTCCTCTCTCTTTGAGCGGCGCACCTCAGTAGCCGGGCCGTCCCCGAGCTTTCTCCGCCGGCGTTGTCGGTCAGAGATGGCGAAGGGGAGGCGCCGGAGTAGTTAGGTTAGGTTGTAGTTGCAATAGTTTGCCGGGGTTGGGTGTTTTGTCCGTAGTTAGGAGAGAATCTCGAGATCTGATCAGCCAGATCTGGGGCTTAGGGTTCCTCGTCGGCGCGCTTTGGATTCATGGCGGTCGGAAGACAACGGCGTGGGACACCTCTTCTTCAAATAAAGTTGTCTCCGGTGCTCCGTCCGGTGAGCCCTCGCTCGTTTTGTTTCCTACTCTGGCCGGTCGTGGTGGCGGGGGGAGTGCGAAGATTTCTTGCTGGTGGCGAAGCGATGGAGCATCTCCGAGCTACTTCTGGTGGATGTCGAGCGGCAACAGAAGGTTGCCCGTCCCCTCCCCCTCTCTGCTCCTATGGTAGGAGCGATGAAGGCTTGCGGGGGTTGCGGCGGTTCGGTCATAAAGCTCATTGGGTTCTCGGCGGCGTGCAAGGCGTCGAGCTCCCTCTCCTTCTCTCGGCATGCCGTGGTGGCGAGGGATAGAACTTAGAAGGGAGGGCGCTTTGATGTGGAAGACGAAGCCGAAGCCTATTGAAGTTGCGCCCTCTGGTTCTTCCTCGCAGTGGTCTTTTGGTGGTGTGGCCGCTAGACCACTGCCCGTTCTGGCCGAATGGAGGCTTAGGGTTTCAACCTCCATCGGAGGCCCTCTCAAGCTTTGCACCGGAGCTCGACAGATCGTCCTCGACAAGTGGTTTGTCCCCGGAGAGTTCGATTTGACCGGCGGCATTGCTTCTCCGGCTCAGAAAGCATCACGAGCAAGAGTCTTCGATCTCGCCTTTGGCTCGAGATCGCCGGAGTTCGGTGGCAGAGGCACCCAGGGATTAGATTGTAATCTTTCTTTTTGGGTTGAGGTGCTTTGTGTAAAGTGGAGGCCCCTTTTCTTGTTTTCTAGCCTGGCTAGGATGCTTTTTTGCTAGAGGCCTCCCTAATCCTGTACCTGCCACGTTTTTTAATCGCAGCTTCTAGGGTCGTCTAGACCCCTTTGACTATTCAAAAAAAAAAAACCTAAATGGGACTATTAGATGCGGCCTGCACACATCATCCTGTTATGCCTTTGCCGAAGGTTTCTCTTCGGTGGGGACTTGATCTCTGAGCAGCCTGAAGATTGTTCTCCACAATGGAGTTTGGAGGATTGTACTCTCTCTGGAAAGCCTCAGGATTGGTGGAATGAATGAATAAAAATGTCATTTTTCAAACAAAAAGAAACACAGCAAATGTCTTGGGTAAAAAGAGTAAAACACAACAAAAACAGAAATACTAGGCGTGACGATTTCGGCAGGTTGCTGCTGCTCTTGTGCTACCGGAAAATTTGGAAGGTGGTATGAACTAGCGGAGCAGCTTAGCAGCTCCACTAGCACGTTTTGTCTTCGTCCTTTTCTTGCGGTAGTTAGTAATAGTAGAGCAAATGGTTGGTGTCATCCATGTTCTAAGATATGACTTTCTTTCAAGATACACATAGTCTGGGTAAGGGTAACTACAAAAAAAAAAAGGTTTTCAACGTAATACAATGAAATAGTGGATTAGCGGACTTGTTTTTTTACATCGGATTAGTGGACTTGGACGCATGTAGGCTAACTCATATAAATTACCCATGTTTTATTCAACCAAATAAATAATTGTACTATAAAACTAACATGATTAGAATTCACCATGAATTATTTTCTTACTATATGTATTTGGTATTGTGGATGTAGACATTTTTTACATATAATTGATCAAACTTTATGAAATTTTACTTTGAAAAATGAAAATGCACAGCAATAAAAAACCTAGAGAGTACATGTAGAGGCACATTATTTCTAGTTTATATCATGAATTGTTTTTTTTTGTTGGATCGTACAACACTGATGTATTTTAATAATCTATTTATATCCTTTCCTCAAAAAAAATCTATTTACATCCATGTATTAATCACGTACAGTGTTCAAAGCCGCCGGTCCATAATGTCGCAGCATGATCAATCATGCATCAAACGAGGCAAATTAGTTATTGTTTTTCTTCTTAACAGAAAAAATACTATTCAAAGGAGAACAAGTTGAGATGCAGATTCCAGTTCGAATAGTACGCAGATAATATAACAAATTAAGATTATGAGGCACTAGGCAATTATAGTAAGAAGCATTCTGTCTGTGCTTGCAAGGTTTCGAACTCTCATGGGATCATGTGTTTTTGGCTCTCGAGTCACGAGTCCCCTTTTTGAATAAGAATCTCATCAAGTCCCTTTAACTGCCAAGGAAAAAATAATCTTCAGTGCCCCCTTCGTGGCAGTCTAGACTTTGTCCTTACCTAATAGGACTGCAATCATCAGCTAACTCAGTTGTACTTTTCGGTACAAGGCTGACTAATTAATGGATTGATCTGGAAAAAAGTTTAATGGATTTTGTTTCTGTTTGCAAGAAATGTAAAATCTTGTTGGGTTAACAGAGACAAAGGTGCAGCTGGTACTCTGGTAGTCTGGTGGTTAGCTAGCTAATTCTATCTTTCCCTTGTTTTCTTCTCTCTTTCCGAGGATGTATGCTTTGTACCTAACTTTGTTAGGATTGCTTTCATGCCACTTTTGACTGTTGTACGGTGTTCGGTGCAGTGGTACACCGTGTGGTACTTCTCTTGGGAAACCCTATAAAATCCCTCTTGTCCTCTTGCGTTGCATGACACAGATTTTTCTTCTTTTCGAAACAACATATGGCCAGCTGAAAAAAATTATGTTTCCAACCACACCGTTTCAATAATGCAGGGATATGCAGCCAAAAAAGAAGAAGAATGGTGGGTAGCAATTAGCAAACTACACCTAATTTCGTCAAATATCCACACGCATACCTTTCTGTATCTATGCATATATCGATAAAACTATGTGCATATATACTCGGAGTAAGTAAGATAAGTATGCGCCAAAATCAATAAATACATAGAAGAGAGAAACAAAATGCCAGCTCGGAGTGATGTCTGCATGTCAGCTACTACCAAACGCGAGGGAGTCAAAGCGCGCTGCCAAATTTGCTTCCGGTATCACACTCTTCCTTGGCACCAGTTATGGCAGAAGTTTCTACGAAATGATAGAGGAGCGAAAGCAACTGGGAACGGCATCCTTTGGAAAGTTCCGAAAGGAATTGCATTCGCGACTGGAGGTCCCTGTTGTCTAAACAAGCAGCCCACCCTTCGAAATCGAAAGTTTTTGGCCGTGTTCAGACTCTTCAACCAGACACCACTGAAAACATTGCAACTCTTGCGTGCTCGCTTTCTCCATCAGACGCCCACACACTGCGCATGCCAGGAGCCGCCATGGTATTGTAGTGCCACAGCACTCGAACCTCACAGAGCAGTTGGTGGTCATAGGTCAGGGGCGTTCATCGACCGACGACGCTATTCCTTTTAATTTTGTTGTTATATTAGTTGTTGCTTTTCTTTCGTGGGGACTTGATCTGACTGGCAACTTCAAGATTCATACATACATCAACGTCTAAGGCTGAATTATCTCCGTGTATCAAATTTTATCTGCTTTTAGCCGCCGCTGCAGCCATCTGCCTGCTCCTCGCCATATATGATCGGAATCAACGGGTAACCGCCTTCTTTGCTTGCCGTCCCCGCGGCGAGGGGGGGGGGGATCTCGGACCTATCGAGCCCTAAAGTTAGAGTTTGGTCTACCAGTATCGACGTTATGGTGGCTATGGCGACGTTGCGCGGGACAAGAATAAGATATATCCGCCTTCTCTTCCACCTCGTCGGCGACGATCTTCCCGCTGGCGTTGAGACGGGCGGAAATTCGTCTGGTCGTCGCTTCTATGGAGTGGCGGATCTCATCTAGTCTACTTTGTTTTCTAGGTTTGGTGTTACAAGATCAATTCAATGATTCAATGGCGATGGCTTCAGCTCTGGGACGCTGGTCCTTAGGGACACGTGCACGAAAACTTCCCAACTGTCATCAACAACGTCAGGCCGGATCTGGTAAAGGAGGGGCGATAACGGTGCGTCAGCGGCTCATTCTTGCAGCAGTAGTGGTCGTTAGATGGTCCAACGACCTTGATGTAATTTTTATTATGTTTGAAATGCTTTGTACTTCTAACAAACTCATGAAATAGATCCGAATCTTTCCGCAAATAAAAAGAATAATCTTCATTCTTTCCGGACAGTAGGGAGTATCATGAATTTTTCCCATTTTTATGGTCCACGCACATTGATCACTTTTTTTTTGTTGCAAAAGATCACTTCGTCACTTGGCTTGTGCCAGTGCTTGATAGTGAACACTGGTCAACTCGGAACCAAAAAAACATATCATGCAATTTTGCATTCTTGGAAGAAAAAAAAGAGTGGAGTTGTCCGATAAGTCATCGGACTAGTTCCTCAGAAAACGATCCGTGATTATTCGCTGCTGACCAGTGACCCGAGTTCCTAACTCTACACGGCACGAATATGCCGAGACGCACGGGAGGAGCGATCACTTTCGGGGATAGGGATCTTTGTGTGCACTGCGTTGGGTTGGGTTAGGTTGGGGTTGAATTATTGGTGTGTATACCCTGCTTAATGCGGCAACTAATATGGCAGCTAAGAGAGTAGGACTCCTCGGGTAGCCGACGAAACGGGTCAGCATCGCGTCGTACGTACCGTACCTAACTTTCAACGGAGAAGTTGTAGAGAAAAACATGGGCGTCACATTGCACAGTAATTTTCATGAGAATGTACAGAGGCATGAAATGATTGTGCGTCTGTGCGACTAACTCTATAGTTGACTTGAGTTAGACCTTGATACACCAATAATTGACTGATGATTTGAGGCCACACATCGGTTTAAATATTCGTCAATGTTTTATTGTTTTTGCTACCCTAGCCTTTCTGCAAGTTATTACCAGGTCAAAGTTTTGTATTCTCCCCAATCCAATTTAATTGTCATGCGTTTAAGTGAACTTTTGCTTAAATCTTGCCTAAACCTGCGACAACTAAAAAATATATCCGAAGATGTACTATACTTTCTAAGTTCTGTATTTATACATGTTTATATTCGTTTGCTAAAAGTTAGAATACTCGGTTTTACCTACCCCTCCGATCCATATTAATTATCGCTGAAATGGATGTATATAATACTAAAACATGTCTAGATGGAAAACATGTCTTCTATCCTTTGTAAAGGCCTACCCGTTTAGTTCCGGTGGGCAGCGTCGAGCGCGCGGGACCTTTAGTCCCGGTTTGTAATACAAACCCGGACTAAAGGTTTATTTTTTGAATTTTTTCCAATTTTTTTTTTAAAATTGTCTTAAACTTTTTGAATTGTTTGACTCGTCAATCTCCCACATCTCTCATTTTTAACACTAATTATACTTAATCTTAATTCAAATCGTACTTACGGTCAAACTAAAGAATAGATCCGGGGATGTACTATACTTTCTAAGTTCTGTATTTATACATGTTTATATTTGTTTGCTAAAAGTTAGAATACTCGGTTTTTACATACCCCATTCTATCCATATTAATTATCGCTGAAACGGATGTATATAATACTAAAACATGTCTAGATGGAAAACGTGCCTTATGTCCTTTGTAAAGGCCTACCCCTTTAGTCCCGGTTCGGCCACAAACCGGGACTAAAGGCGCTCACGGGGCAGCGTCGAGCGCGCGGGACCTTTAGTCCCGGTTTGTAATACGAACCCGGACTAAAGTTTTTTTTTTTAAAAACCTATTTTTAAAAAAAAATTCAGAAAAAATTTAAACTTTTAAATTGTTTGACTCGTTAATCTCCCATATCTCTCATTTTTAACACTAATTATACTTAATCTTAGTTCAAATCGTATTTACGGTCAAACTAAAGAATAGATCCGATGATGTACTATACTTTCTAAGTTCTGTATTTATACATGTTTATATTTGTTTGCTAAAAGTTAGAATACTCGGTTTTTACATACCCCATTCTATCCATATTAATTATCGTTGAACGGATGTATATAATACTAAAATATGTCTAGATGGAAAACGTGTCTTCTGTCCTTTTTCTAGGCCTACCCCTTTATTCCCGGTTTGGCCACAAATCGAGACTAAAGGCGCTCAGGGGCAGCGTCGAGCGCGCGGAACCTTTAGTCCCGGTTTATAATACGAACCCGGACTAAAGTGTTTTTTTCTGATTTTTTTCCAATTTTTTTAAATTGTTTTTCACATTTTTCATAAACTTTTGAATTGTTTGACTCGTTAATCTCCCACATCTCTCATTTTTAACACTAATTATACTTAATCTTAGTTCAAATCGTACTTACGGTCAAACTAAAGAATAGATCCGAGGACATACTATACTTTCTAAGTTTTGTGTTTATACATGTTTATATTTGTTTGCTAAAAGTTAGAATACTTGGTTTTTACATATCCCATTCTATCCATATTAATTATCGCTGAAACAGATGTATATAGTACTAAAACATGTCTAGATGGAAAACGTGCCTTCTCTCCTTTTTAAAGGCCTACCACTTTAGTCCCGGTTCGGTCACAAACCGGGACTAAAGGCGCTCACGGGGCAGCGTCGAGCGCGCGAGATCTTTAGTCCCGGTTTGTAATACGAACCCGGACTAAAGGTTTTTTTTTTAATTCCATTTTTTTTATTTTTTTTCAAATTTTTCTTAAACTTTTGAATTGTTTGACTCGTTAATCTCCCACATCTCTCATTTTTAACATTAATTATACTTAATCTTAGTTCAAATCATACTTATGATCAAACTTCTCGGCCGGTCACCCATCCTAGCACTACTCCACGCCTAGCATGCTTAACTTCTGCATTCCATCTCTCCCACCCCGCGTGATATCTTGTTGTCAAGACTAGTATATCAATCCTATTAACTCATATTAATATGTGACACGTTTTTAGTTTTTGAAATTAAGAACAACTATTTTCAGTTGACAACAATAAATAAGTAATTATAATATTTTATTCTAATGAAAGTAAAAACTAATTAAATTAATATTTTATTCATTTTTGCCATTTATTCATTTAATATGACATAAATAATATCTTCAAATCTATAAATCGAAATTCGACAAATAATATATCCATTATTATCAGAAAAAATGCGAGGAATTCAAATATGACATAAAAAATACTAAAATAATTTAATTTCTAAAATATTTTTTTTCTTTTCGAATTTTAAGAATCCAAAACGGCCTAAGGATGCTGAAATCAAAGAGCTAATTTTTTTGCATGTTTTGATAGGTTATACTTTTTTTACATTGTATGCAAAATTATGGCCATTTGAATTTTTCATAACATTTTTTTGTAAATTATGTCGAAATTTATATTTGTTAATTTTGGTAACAACTAAATCACTTAATATAACTACAATTCGAAGGATTTTATTTTTAGAATTTTTTATAATTTTTCGGCATGATTTTGAATCTAAAAAAGACGATCTCCAGAAGGATTTGTGCCCGTTTTATTGCCATGGCAGAACTGGAGAATTTTTTTTGCCCACTTTTTTTAGTCCGGGTTGGTAATACGGACCGGGACTAAAGGTCACACCTTTAGTTCCGGTTGGTGATAAGAACCGGGACTAAAGGGGTTGGCACCGGGGCACCCCTTTTAGTCCCGGTTGGTGATATGAACCGGAACTAAAGATTGCTGGCGTTCTAACCGTTGGAACCAGGACTAATGCTCACATTAGTTCCGGATCCAACCATAACCGGGAGTAATGCTTCGAACTGGGGTGGTCGAATGGCTCTTTTTCTACTAGTGATACATCCATTTTAGTGACAAGTAATATGGATTGGAGGGAGTAAAATAATGCACATGACCCAAATGTAGAAGGAAAAACTAAGACTGTGAGTGTGCGTCTTTGTGCATTGCCTCCGTGTTGTAATAATATTTTTAAACAAAATAAATATTCCACAATGATTATTTTTATGGTTAGAATTTTGTTAACGCCTATCCCATCAATAAATAAACCAAAACCATCTTGATGTACGATCAGTAAGTGAATGGCCTAATCAATAAAAGAGTATATCGCTTGATTTGCGAAAAGTACATACGGTTAAGTAAGCACTAATGTATATTGCTTATATGTCTCCTTAGTAACATTCACTAATGATAGTCTGCCTCTACATGTAAAGCTATTCACGTATATTCGTTCATCCAATTGTCCAAGTCATTCTTTTTTAGTCCATCTGATTGTTGATGAGACACATCATCCCATCGTGCAATTATACGGTTAATTAGAGGATCACAATAACCGCTCATTTATTTATCATTTCAACCAACCATTCATTTTCGCTAATTATTTTCAGAGATGACAATCATGTAGCTAGTATTTGAGATCACTGCTTTTCATATGTAACCGCTGAAGATATTTCCAAGAAGTTTACGCGCCAAATGACATTTCTTTAGACAAGCTATCCATATGATCGGTTTCTTAAGAATGTTGATTTCATATTATCTATGGCTTAAATAATTTACATGCAACATTAATCAAGTACACGTTGAACCTTGATGACCTTTAATTGGTCAAACCACGGCCATTCATAATAATTGACAAAATGAATCTTTTATATTCCTTGTAGACAACTTTTCTCTTCGTGCATCTTATCCTACGTACCCCCTCCGTTTCAAAATACTTGACGTGGTTTTAGTTCAAATCTCTTGACGGTATTTCATTTACAAATAAATTACATTGATAGATTCTAAGTCTAACTTGAGAGGTATCCTTTTACCTAATCGAGAAGTCAGTTACTCTAACTTTATTACAAAAGAAGATAAGAAACTCTGGTGACGTAGGTAGGTTGCCACCAAATTCAGGTGATGTAAGTGGCACATATTCTCTTTTTTGAGCACTTAGTGGCACATATTCTCAGTAAAAGGCCCAAATCTTCCAGCCCATTTGCCACCCCACACCCCAAGTGGCCCACGATCCCACACTGAATGTTCGGATGAAGAACAAGCGTATCTATTTGACAACTTAGGAGGACATCACAGGACATGGCGATTTGCCTCCCGGGTCTAAATGCATTTATTATAAAAATTCATTTTATATAAATTTAACGGTTTTCGTCTAGTTTTCCGTTAATTAACTGGGCAATTCTCTTCTTTTTAATTAATAGATCGAGGCAAATCTTTTGCCTCCGTTTCGGAAAAAAATATATGAATTTTAAAATACTGAAAAATTTCGGAACAAAATCCCCGGTGTGCATCCGGCATTGCTATGTCCTCACACAAAGTTTTGCAGTCAGAAGATATTTTTTGTGGTTTGTACAAAAAGGACAAAAAATGTCTTGTAAAAAACTATTTTGCAACACCAAAAATTGTATTTTTACACAATCAATATAAAATGTATTTTTTTCGTAAAACTTGGTGCACGAACATAATATCAAGATATACATCCAATTTTGTTTCAAAAATTTTAACATTTTGAAATATGTCTTTTTGGCAGTGGATGCATCTACACCTAGGAGCCAAAGTGGATTTCCAGACATCACCGCCCTACTTCGGTATGTAATTGTCTTCACATTCTTCTGTTTCTCTCTAAGAGTTAGACAACATGAATGATTAACCTTTAATTACATTTCTTCGTTCATGCAAAAAAGATGGTTATGGTCATAGATGTTTTGGGAGGTAATACCCTGTAGCCGGGCTCATGATCAATGTATACAAACATATATTGTTCATAGTTCAAATCATGTAGCCGAACAAAGTCAATCTGGAAAATAAAACCTGAGGACAGTAACTCCTCCAACAATAATAACCATATAGTGAAAGACCAAAAGAAATGAAAAGTACACAACTCTAGACTAGGCCTTCAATAAAAAAAAATCACCGCGCGCGTGACAATGGTAACATAGTTGCCATCATAGTTGCCTCGTTCTCTCATCCTTCGCGGTAAGTCAAGGGCCTTCCCATGTTTCAAGCATGCAATCATTGCCACGTATTAGCCGAGCCAGTGGTGTTGCCAGACGCATCATGTCATCCTCGAGTGCACGTTCTACGTCTCGAGAGAACGACCTTCACCCCTACAACGTCGTTGGATCATGCGTACCCCCTCTGCCCTAAAATATGCTGCATTTAATATTTAGTCAAAGTTAAACTTTGTATAATTTGACCATTTATAAAGAGAAACACATTAAACTTTACAATATCTCATGCATACAACATGAAAATTAAAGTATATTTCATTGTAGTCCTAAACTGTAGATTTTGATATTTTTCATATACTAGTAATCTAGCACATGCAAATGCATGTTTCCACCCGAGGGGCAAGAAATTTGAAAACCATATTGAACGTACAAATGGGGAATGTCCAAAATAAATTGTAAGTATACTTAAAGATTGCTAACTTAGAAGCGAAGAATCGAAGATACATATGTGCAGATAAATATATATGGCAATTCCTAATATGTAGTTCATACTCAGCTTCTAAGTTACATCAAAACCTTGTGATGGTTTCCATATTTCTTTTGCATTATAACATGCCGCTATCTTCGATAGATAAAGATCAATTTGATTCGATGTACGGTTACAATATTGAAGAAACTAGAATTACAACAGAGACGGAGTGTGCAAGATAAAAACCAATGGTTTAACATCTCTAGAGATATGTTTGTTCATCCACAATTCTTACGCTGAGCTTTTTCATCAAAGAACAGTAGACTAATTGGCCTACTCCCCGTCATTCATTCCACCTTTTATTAACCTTATTTATAATTAATTTCTCTCCAAGATGATCATCACCAACCTCAAATGCACACATGGACGAGAAGGAGGCAAGCTGTGCTTGAAAATAACCTGGTACGTATGAATCAACTAAATCTCCTTATTAGTAGTGAAGATAGTTATACTATGGATCTTGTCTAGGACATTTTGGTCTTCATCGACATCTCAATCTTGCAAATAAAATGACGTTATCATAACCCCAAAAAACATTGTTGAGTTCCTCATAGAATTGTTAATGTCTATTGCCATTACTTTAAAAAAATTGATCCTAACTCGTGAGAGCTTTAGCAAGTTATTTCGTATCTTACCCGTCGTGTGTAAAATTTTGTGGCTTAAATATTACTACACTGATATTAGGCACCCTTCTTAAGATTATAAGGGAGCACTAACTACAATCCTAGAGGATCCAACGAACAATAACCCTTTCTGAGAGAAGAAAACAGAATACAAATAACAGTAGTAAGACACTGCTACTGTGTTTGGTATCAAAGTAGTTTTGAAGTATTTAAGCAATACTAAAGTTTCTTAAAAAACTACAGTTTTAAATACTTTGATGTGTTTGGCAGTGACTGAAAACTATGGTATTAATACTTCAGTATCCCTCAAAAGGTGCTATTTTTGAAGTATTGGAAAAACAACTCCAGACCTCATTTTCTAAAACTGAAGTATTGCTCTCCCAGCCAGTTAGATACTATGGTTTTGTAATACTTCAGTTTTAAAAAAAAACTTTGTTGCCTAACTAGGCCTACAACTTCTCTAAAACTAATGAACCATTTTACCCGGATACATGAATCATGTTATCAGTTGTTCATCTCTATCCAGAACAGAACATATGATAATATACATGCTCCAATACATGTAATAAAAGATTAACTGCAGGAAAACAATGTTTTATTTTGCAACCGAAGATTGCAATCAGTTTATTATATGACCTTGAAGTATAGAAAAAAAATAAGGTTGCCGTTATTTTCTAGTGATGAATGATCATTACTCGTTGGGTTTGCAGCCCAGTTAAAAACATCAGCTATTTTCTGGTGACATTGCCCATTGGTTATGCATGAAGCAACAAGAATTGTATAAAATGCCATCAATTACCCTGCCTCTTATGTGAACAATCAGAATACCTATGTGTTGTCTTGGGAGTTTTTTTTTTCTGTAGCTGCTCTAGAATCAACTCCATGGGTAAAAATAAAACCATTGTAACTGAACCCAGCTCTAATATAGTTGTTTGATAGCTGCAAGATTACTTGATGTGTACTCCCTCCGTTTCAAAATATACGATGTTTTAGGTTTGTAAAGAAAATGTAACTAGACTTGTTTTAGTGTGTAGATTCATTTCAAACATGAGTGAATCTACACACTAAAACAAGTCTAGATACATTTTCTTCATAAACCTAAAACATCTTATATTTTGAAACGGAGGGAGTAACTGATAAGAAAACCCATGTCAGCGATTCAGAAGATTCAACGTGATGAAATCTACGCGTGAGAATGATGTGAAGAGAAAGAAAGGTCCGGGCTAAACACGCGCATCCTGAATTCTGTTGTCAAAATGAAGGCAATGTCTCATCTTCACATCCCTGGATGGAGTCAACAGAAAAAGCTCAAATCTTAAGAGGACTCAAAATTGTGCTATTTCCAAGTCGATTGTTACATGAAGGTAACGCGACCTGATCCTGAGTTCCTGACACGAAACCACTTGACGTGGATCTGGGGACGTTGTAGCGATGGGGCGAAGATGGGGACGTCTGGGTGAGCAGGTGGAGTTGAGAGGCCCAACACGACCGTCTATAGCCAGCGTTCAGATTGTGTATTTGTAAGCGCTTACCATTATAGAGACGATAGACGTCGACGTGATGGAAGGAGAGACAGGCGGCAGCCGGTGAATTGGAGTCCGTTTTTTCTCAGAGATTTGCGGTGTTTACGTGATATCGGTGTGATTTGCATGCGGGCTCCAATGAGGCATGCGAAGAACAATGTTTACGACTCGATACTGGTTAGATGGCCACGACTTGTTGGAATTGATCAAACTGTAAATTTTTAAAAATTGACTAAAAATTATATGCAAATAATTTGGGACAGAGGGAGAGAGTATATGAAGCTTAAATGTAGCGCGGTGAAATTCATGGAGATCGACAGCCCGACCTGGTCAACTCAAGTACTCAACCGACATAGCTTCTACTTTTTTTTGAAAAGAGTATATATTAATATTATAGAGATACCAATTACACCCAGCCTCTGCAACGCATGCCCTAGCGGCCTTACGGATGCACACAGCTCAGAAAAAAGAAAAAAGAATTATAAAAAAGAAAAGTCCTGCTACAGAGAACTAATCCTCAAAGCAACGACACTGACACCATCAGAACAACACTAGTAGTCCTCCACTCCAATAACAACGCCTTCAAGAAAGAAACAGTGCCTAAGCACCGTCGTTGCCCGATCAAAGATCATAGGTTTTCAACCTGAAAAAAGTCCTTGCTCACAAAACAATGCCTTTAACAAGGTCATTGCCAGGCACAACCAGTTAAGGCCAGACCTTGGATTTTCACCCTGCAAGATAAGACTGGAAACTCCCCCTGTGTTGTTTTTCCGTACCAACAGTCGCTGCAACGAGACCCAGATCACGCAGCCAGTTCTCCGTCGCCACAAGAACAAAAATCACCATCGCTACCCTCATATATCCGTTTTCCTGACATTATCCGCATCTGACTTTACCATGGCTTTAAGAATGGCACTTGGTGGAAACAAACAACAGAGTTTCGCAACGCTCTCGTTGAAACCAAATGGCCAGAGAAACAAGGTGCGCACGACCGAATACCTTCCGATACAGCAATCTTCAGGCATGATACGCCCATGAGAGTTTGTCGGCGGAGCCTTCCGAAACCCGCCTCTCCAGACCAGATCAACGAGGGAAGACATCAAGCAGATCTTCATCTTCGTGCGAAAGAAACCAAAGGACCACCTTCATTATTAGATCCGACACAGCGATCCCCACAACGCAGGCCGGTTTCCGGAGAACGGATCGAGCAGGCAATTAGGGATAGAGAGCCGGTCTAGGTCTTCCAACGGAATCCCATCGACGGCACCTTCTCCACCAGATCGCCACCCGCCTCACTCCGGTAGAGGCCGCCGCCTCCAGATCCGAGCTCCCACGAAGCCACCGCCGGCCGAAGCCGCGAAGACGTTGATGGCGAGGGGGCCCCGTCCAGCGCCGGCGTTCTCCTCCCTACCGCCGCGCTGAGGCCGGGAGGCCAGATCCCCGCCGCCCCATCACCGGCGCCGCGCACTTAGGCCGGCTGCCCTCCGGGGGCGACGAGGAGGGAGAAGGATGGAGGGGGAGGAGGAGGCGACGGGGTAGGGTTTTCTACTGGTCCGCTTATACGATTAAAACGACTAGCTGAATGCCCGTGTGTTGTTACGGTCTAGTAAACAATTATTACATGTAATACCGGCCTTACATGCGCCTTAGGAAAAATAATATCGTCGAAGAGGTTTACAAGGAAGGTTTTTACATAACCACACCCATGATCTATTTTTCACAAAACACCATAGTTTGTGGTAATTAGTTGCGAAGCAATACCAATGTAACATCCCCACTCGGTCGTGGTTTCTCCTAGACCACACGAGCCAAGTTGTTTCTCTCTCGGTCAGGAAATTCTGGAGGCTGGCATATTTGCTCGTGTGCTTACAACGGGTTAGTTGTTATTATTGATTAATATTCCTTGATACCTTGGCTGGTTGTATTCAACTGTTAACTCCTAATATCCCATGAAAAGATCTTGCACCGGTGAAACCTAAACATCAACTTGTTAGGTTCACATAGTAACTATCCTTATACAAGCTGACCAGCAGAACTGTCACGGTTCTCATACATATGAGTAAGAAAATTGTTGCCCAATAATTCCAAGCTTCCCCTAATCCATCACTACACCCCTCATAAGTTATATCATTTGAATATATTATAAGAAATTAACAACTGCATTGGGCCTGATACACACCGTTCTCTTCAACACCACTCCAAGGACTGAAGTAACGACTGAATGTCATTAACAGCTGACACTCTGTATAGTTCCAATTACTTGTTAGAAGTTAAACACAGTGATTTGGCCATGTATTCCACATCAACATCCTTCTCAAATGATGGCCCTGATGCTTCTTCACCTCCCAACGCCACCGCCTCAGAAGGCGGCTTCAGCCTCGCCACCCAATTTTCCATTAGTTTCAGCATGCGAAAAAGGCAATGAGGCCAACGGAAACTTTTTATGGCTAAGAGTCGCTCTTTAGATAAGTATAGAAGGGTCGCACACGGCTCAAAACCTGATGCCCGAGAGACAGAGTCTAGAAGTTTTCTTCTGCATGTCTTCAATGACCTAAGGTTTGCATCATCAACTATGATCTCAAAACCTGATGCCCAAGAGGCAGAGTAGAGGTTTTCTTTTGCAGGTCTTCAATGGCCCAAGTTTTGCAACTACAGTTTTCAGATGATGTAACTGTAAGAGGCTAACCCTCCACACTAAAAAAAGCCTATTGTAGGTGTCTTCACACAAGAGAAACCATAAAGTACTTGCATACTATTGCAAAAAAGCAAAGGGTATCGGATGAGAAATATAATGTCAAGTTTACTTTCCCCGCAGGAACATCGACTGAAGCAACGGAAAATCAGAAACTCTGTCCATCCAACACTCCACGTACAACCTCTATACATGTCGGACCATGAAGCGGCCGCTTGTACAGAAAAAGATCGTATGTATAGCAAGACTCGTGGAAAATCAATATGCCTAGAATGACTTATAACATGAAACAACGTGAGCTAAAAATGTTTACTGCTTCGGATGACATCTAGTACTATAATTTTCAAGACATGCCATTTTTATAATTAATTATGTTAGTACTAAAAAGTGTTAAACCACAGACTTCAGAATCACTATTTATCTAATCGAGGGAAAAAATGGTTACCATTACCCAATTAAGCCTGTTGCTACATGCTTTGCAACTTTATATTGAACTCTGAAGAAAGACCTGTCGTTATTGATCATCGGAATGGAAAACAAGGTACAATGTGCAATAAAAGAAGGTCAACTACATCTCTCTTTATATTGCTCCAAGACTGAAGAACAAGGAAAACTAAATCCTTCCAGAAATCTACAATGGTTGCTAGTGTACTGCTAGCACAGGTCGAAAGGCGGTGGTTGCTCGAGAGTAGAACATCAGTAGGAGCTTGATGATGCGCGGAGCAGAGCATCAAGGCCACAAGCTCACACGCGTGCTGCTAGCGCTGCAGGCCGAGGAGCCACACTGTTTGGAATCGAGGCGCGCATAGGTGTGTGTGTGCATTGGTTGAGCATGTGCACGGCCACGGCTAGCTGCGCCTCGAGGTCCGACGCCTCAGCGACGTCCATGAAAGAAGTTCCGGCGACAGGAAGGTGCCCGCATTCTTGATAGGTCGATTTGGGTGGAGGAAATGGGATTGATTAGGTCTGCGCAGGCACGGGCGGCCAAGCTCGAGGCCGGTGAAGTTGTCCCACATGCTCCACCCGGTTCCCGCTTAACCTGCTCCACCGCCGGAGATAGACGCCGGCCAGCTTGTCCTCCCGCCGCTCTAGCCTCCTCCATCCTCTTCTCGTCGACCCCGTGGCGACCGCCTCCCTCCTTGCTCCACCCGATATGGGAGGGGATAATATAGGATTATATTAGATCCACTTTATTAAAGGGCTAATCCTGACGAAGAAGAGATGGAGCAGGGGTGTTGGAGCTCGGCGTACATGCGGATATCGGGGGAGTTGCGGCCAGTGGCGTTCGGGGACGTACGGAGGCCGGAGGCGGCGACCAGGGCAGGCTGGGAGCGGGCCTCCTCGCTCCCTCACGGGATCCCGGAGGAGAGGAAAGGGGCGATGCGACGTGTGGCGGCGGCGGTTCTGTACGGGAGGTCAAGTTTCACTCTGCGGTGGCAGCCTTTGTAATAAGTTCGAATTATGAAGGGCAAAACCGTCTTTTCAAGGCAGACGGAAAATTACTGAGGGTGACGAACGGTCTCAGTCTTCTTTTTAATAGTACTAGCCGAATGCCCGTGCGTTGCTACGGTGTTATTAATATTTTTTCATCGCACATGCCTTCCATGTAACATGTGTAATTTTTGTTTAAGAATTTTCATATACGATGACTAAAGAACGTGATAATACCAAATTAAAATAACAGGTATTGTTTGAAAAACGCAAGACAGGTTCAGATAGGCTTCTTATTCGAAATGAAGTTACAATAGGATTTTCCCTTATACTAAAATATTTTTTAATGTAGGGTTTGCTTCTATGCGAGGAGACTGGAGTGCGGTCGCGGGCATGGGCTTCGGGCGTCTGATGCATTGAGCGTTTATCTCCACTTCGCATTAGGGGGCGCTGGAGCAGAGGAGCTCCGCTGAAAAAGGGCAAGGGCCAAGTCCCTTCCTCCACCTCCAATCGAGAGGTCCTGGATCTTGCGGGCAGGAAGATTTAGGGCCTTCACGGTCCTGTTCCACTGACTGGAGGAGGAGGTCTCCGGTGGACAGGCATTAAGGGGACGGCGAAGCCACGTGTTGGCCGCCATTCGGCCAAGCCGACGTTTGCTAGACTCCGACTCGATGACTGCAACGACCGTCCCCGCCTCTACTGCCAACACCCCTATTGGGGGGAGGGGAGGAATCCCGGTGGTACTAGGGGCGGGGAGGAAGATGGACGCACAACATGCCCCCCTCACCAAATCGGGGGCCTCCTGCTCGGTTGCGAGGAGAAAGGGAGAGGATGAATCGACCTGGAGGGAGGAGGGGAGCGGGGAAAGGAGTTGTCCCAGCGGCCAGGCCGCCCTTAGAAAATAGGGGGCCTCCTGCTCAGTGGCTTTGAGAAGGGGTAGAGGAAGAAATGTCCTAGATGGAGGACAAGAGAAGTGAATGGTCCCTACGGGCCACAATGACGTCCGCCTCCTGCAGATCTCCGTCTGCTGCTCGCGTCTACTTCCATCGCGTCCGCTGCTGAGGGCCAGGTCTATGAAAATAACGGTTCAATTTTGTAATGGCAATGGTGGGTAATTTCGCCCAAAGTGTAAGGGCAAAACGGTTTAAACCGGACAAAGGACAAAAATACTCCTACCTTTGCTACAGAACATGAAATTGATTGGTTTAATTGACATGCGCGCGATTTTTTTGCTGAACCAACGGCACCCTGTGTTTCTTTTGAGTATTTTCACAACAGTAAATGTGGTTGGTTATAATGTGAGCTCTTTTCCACCTCCTCGTGTGTCCCTCGCTTTCTCAAACACCACTCGGCATCTTTATCTCATATGTTTCCTCTACCCAATAATCTTAAAAAAGTTGAAACATTGCAAATATTTAAATGCCTTAAATTCTTATCGTCGCCTAGGTCCTAAACAAGCATCTGTGCACCCAAGTTTAGTTCCGTCTATGCACCCAACGACCCTCCCATTTTCGAAAAAAATGATAGAATCAAACAATTTATCCGAATTTAGTGGCCTCCTTTGGAATCTATTGTTAATCTTATTTTGAACGGACAAAAGACAAAGGTAGAACTTGATACTTTTACACATGTACTCTCTCCGTTCAACCTATGCACTAAAAGATATCTAAATATTTTTATTTCACAAAAACTAAAACATCTTATGCTTTAAAAAAAAGCAAAAAACACTAACATTCAAGCAATATTTTTGCAACAACACCACAAAACAGCAGAAAACCACACAAAGATTTCATCGGTTCGTACTGATCAATGTGGGACATAGGCTATTCCCACATGGCCAAGTTCTAGCCGTGCACACTGCTTGTGGTGCTGTCAACACAGCTGGGCGGCTGGTCCTGAAGCTTCACATGGTAGTTGCTGCGCCACGCTCGTGCAGCACTTCGACACGCATGCCATCACATCGATGCGTGTATGTGCGAATTCTTAAATATCAAGGAGTGTCGAGGCAAAATGGCAAAGGGATAAGGTTGTAGGCCGTGCAGTTACTACGAATTCCCGATGGGGAATTTTCGCCGCTGTCGTCGGCTGGAAGGGCCCGTCCACACCCGCCATGGGCGTCGTCAGGGTTGTTTGCTTGCCGGGAGGTCGAGGCTACGCCACCACGATCTCGTGCATCTCCCGCTAGCCGATGAAGAGCACGGATCGGCTTCCCGCGCAGTCCGCAGTGTCCTCGTCGGTCCCAGCCACCAGGAGCCGCGTCCTCGCCTCCTCTCTTCCGTGAGTGCCCCTTGCGCCGCTAACCAGCACAGGAACTCCCGGCCGCCGCTCCTCTCGGCCTCGCCTCTCTTCCATCTGCGACGTGCCCCACCGGGTGCCTGTTGCGCCGTGGTCAACGCGGACGAGGATGTGGCCGCCCTGTTTCCCCTCTGTGGTCGCTGCCTCGCTATAGGCCGGCTCTACATCAACCACGCCGACGCAAACCCGCCTTCCTGCATCCAAGCCCGACGCCGCCAGCCCAAGCACCAGCGCTGCAGCGTCTCGTTCCTGCCGGTCGACCCGGCGCCTCCCTCCTGCGTTGCTGGGCCCCATAGGAACGTCCTTGACCTGCCGCTGCTTCGATGTCTCCCGTGTCGTGCTGCCCTACTCCAGCTCGAGTCGAGCCCGTCACCGCCATGGTGTGCGCCCCATCCGCAAACACCGCACCGCCCAGCCGGCACCGCTCTGGGAATGGCGTGGCCTCCAGCTTCTTTGACGGTCGGCAGACGGCCGGGTGTGGGGAAAAACAGGTATTGGAGCCGACGTGAGAGAAAATAAACGCGGTGGAGCGACCGGACGAAGCCTTCAGTTCAGTTCTTCACTTTGCGGTGGCAGGACGGGTAAATAAATCAAAACAGCAGGGGCAAAATCGTCCAAAGTAAAAATCGGAACCAAAACCTGATGGACGAACCTACCGTTCTGTAAATTAGTAGATATATAGATATATAGATATAGATATAGATAGATAGATTCAAGTCCATGACGCAACGCGTATGCAAAGAATACCAATGCACCTCCAATACTCCGAACTCGTGTTTATTACATCAAGAGACATTACAACCAATAACCATCTACAATCGTGCTATCCTACTCGATCAGTTGAACCACACGAGCTCGCGCGTGTTGGTCCAGTCCTGCACGTACACCTGCGCGGTGTGCGTGCCGCCCGCGCCGTCGCCGCTCAGCGTGTCGATGACGAGCACGTAGTTGAGGCCGGCGACGACCTGGAACTTGCCGCCGACCACCTTGACGAACATGAGCCCGTCGTTCACCTGCTTCATGTGCTCCCACACCGCCCACCCGCCGAGTTCCTGGATGTGCGGGGCGTCCACGTTCGGGATCGGCTGGAACGGCGCGTCCTGCGCTGCCGCCCAGGGCATCGCTATCGCCGCCGCGCAAGCGACGGCGGCGACGACAAACAGAACGAGCTGGCTGCAGGTCGCCATGGCCGATCAATGGTTCAACCTTCTGATGTGAGCTGCTGGTCGGCCTGGCGGTGGTGATCAATTTGTGGTGGTCGAGAATGACAGGTGAATGGGCCCTTATATAGGGCATCGATCGCTAGGGCATGTTGTCGACAAATTGGATGCAAATCCGCCTCGCACGATTTTGTGTATCAACTAATTTAATTACCGTGCTTTCGGTTGGGATGCACTGATGTTCATGCAATCGCCCCGTGATATCATGCAGTAATATCGATTAGCTGGGATTCCCGGTCAAATATCTTTGTTTCCATGTAATGTTGGGTCAGGCAGGAGCCCTGATCATTGGAATATTTAGTTTCCATGTAGCGTAGCTACCAGATCCTGCAAATTTCGGGATCAGTTTCCGCGATCATGCAAGTTGGGTACTTGGGTCAGCAAGCTGAATTTCTACCATCCAACCCCAGTTCCTAAGTTAGCCGTAGATCGTATCTCCGCTTGCTCTACACATGTGTAAGTAACATCCATATGCATACACACGACCATCATACATGATGGTGCTGAAACAGTGAAACCACCAACTAGGCACGAGCTAAAAGATTAGCTGCGTATATTTTTTCTTGCCGGTTGACGCTATTTTCTTGTTGGCCAACAGTCCACGGCTAATGCAACCCCATAGCAGGCCATGTCGTGAAGAGCTCCTTATAAAAGAAACAAATGTGGCTTGAGATATTCTTTGACGTTTTTCAGAAGATGCTCGTCCGTCCACAGGCAAGCGGTAGAATATTTCAGGCGCCCACTGTTGACGATGGCGTGGAAATTATAACGGGGACAAAAGGGAGCTCTCTCACGGCCTAGATATTTTGGCCTTTTGGGCCGTCCAATCATCCGTTTAGTTTACTCCTAGCCATTGATTTAGCTTAGTTTGCCCGGATGGCCGGATGTCCCTGAGCAATTACTTTGGGAAAATAATTTTATGGGACTTGGTGTACAAGTGGACCAACTCGCATAATTGATATGTGGTATTTTAGATCTAGAATTCCATAAAAATATTCTCCATTACTCTGAGGGTAAAATCGGTGATCTAGGCATTATTGTTAATTCAGGTTCAGACATTGCAAAACTGAAGAATAAGCATTTTACAACTTGAGAAAGTTCATACACTAACCGCTAGATGTCTACACGGTTTAGGAAGTATTTTATGCCTCTATCTGCAAGTAATAGTTGCACAGACGTGACATAGATTTCGTATTGAGTATTGCTCTGAAAAAGGTAGCGACATTTCCTGATCTACATTCATAGCAGTTCAGTTCTATCCTATTTGAAGTCTGAACCTGCATGCACTATTGTACTAATAAATTGTAGAGAATTATTTGATGGATCAGTTGAATTAGACTTTAAATTCGATGTATACAATTTTCGACATCTAAGCTATTATATATTTGCAGAATTTCAGCATTGCACACCATTTCCATATCACCGGGAGCTAATTATTACAATATTATATTTTTTGCATGGTTATCATTGAGGGTCTCGTGTGTTTAAGTGGTCGGACGCAACTATACAGTCGCAACTATACGACCAAAACACTTCGTTCCCGCCGTATAGTTGGTCCGACAGCAAAAAAAAATAGGGTTTCTAGGATTTCATTCCTAGCAACTGTAACTATACGGCCGAAACTTTTGTTCCAGCCGTATAGTTGGTCGTCAAACTTTCTATATCCGGAGATGAAAAATTATCGATGGATCAAATAACTATACGGCTGGAATATTTATTTCCGCCGTATAGTTGGTCGTTAAAGGTACTGTGTACATCAAAAAATTGCTCTTTCTTTAAGAATTACTTTTTAGACGAAAACTTAGCGAAACATCTTGTTTTGACAAAAAAATAACAGACTAAATTGTTGACCAACTTTGGCATGTAAAAAACAGGAATTTTTAGTACCACCGAATCTCTCCTTCTCACTAGAGTTTTCTAGCACTCTTTGTTCAACAAAGACTTAAACTAAAACTTAAAAACTTTACTCAAATATTTATTTCACATGGGTTGTCTCCTATGCAGCGCTCTTTTATGGTCAATAGCTTGACCTTGATGTTGCTTGCTTAGGCCAGATGAGTGGAACACCCACTCCAATATAGTTGGCCTTTAAAGTGATGGTCTCCTTATCATCTTGTTTGGCTTTCTTTTTTCTGGGAAAATGGATAACAAAAGGATCCCACGAAGGAAATTGGAGCTTCACGTTTCCTTCATATAAGTTAATCAAAGCCTTAATAGTTCTTAAGAAAGGACGGCCTAATATGATAGAAGCAGTAGCATCTTCAGGCATGTCAACAATAACAAAATAAATAAGAGAAGGAAAATCTTTAATGTATACTAAAGTATTCTTTTTAATTCCTACTGCTTGTTTGTAAGTAGAATCTGCTAGATGCAATTTTAACTCAGTGATTTTAAAAGAGCCAAGATTTAACTTATTAAAAAGACTCTTTAAAATTGTTGAAACACTTGCACCTAAATCACAGAGTGCAGCTATCTCATTAGTCCTAATTTTAATCTTAATAGTAGGCTTAAATATATTATCAAGCTTAACAGGTAATTTTTCAGCATTTTTCTTATATTCTTTCTCAAGCTCACATACCTTTATTGCTACCTGATTAAAGAAGTGTTGATACATGGCTTCCTTATTTCCTTCACTTACCAGAATCTTGATATTGATCCTTTTTACAAGATATTCAACTGTGTAGTTCAGTGAAGGAGCATTGCTATAATCGAGTTCTTCAGGCTCCTCCCTTTGGATTCTTATCATCTTGAGGTCTTCAACTGGATTGGGCTTAGCTTTACCTAAAAATTTAGCTAGAATAAGAGTTTGACTCTCGGTTATCTTACCTAGGTGTGCCTCAATAATTCTTGTTCTTTCTTGAAGGGCATGCAAATCATTCCTCAAACTAACAGCTTGGTTAGATAATTTACCAAGCATAGCATCATAGTTCTCCATTATTTTAACTAGGATATTATTTTGCTCATTTTGTGAGTCCATAAAAGATTTAAGAGTTTCTTGGATACTACTATTACTTGATGTAATAATATTATTAGAGTTACCTGCAGGACTAAAACAATGTTTCTGAAAATTTGGATTATAATTCTTCTTCCAAGAAGGGTTATAATCATTACGAGTTATGAAGTCTATTTCTTCAATAGTTGGTTCGGGAGTGGCTCTTACCTGGGTTTCCTTACCTTTAACGACTAATATGAGCTCATCCAACTTAGCATCGAGTTCTTCATTTTCTTGGGGTGTTACGAAGTTCACCTTTTTCATCTTTGATCTTTCCACATGCCATTGGGCATGATTGTCTTGCATATTGTCTAGCAGCTGCTTTGCTTCGATAATTTGTTTACCCATAAATGTTCTTCCAGCTGCAGTATCGATCATATACTTAGACATAGAGTTAAGAGCATTATAAAGTAAATGGAGAATTAACCAATCTTCCATCACATGGCTGGGACGGTTTCTCATGTTCTCTCTCATGCAAGCGCTAGTGTCTCACGCTCTTCCAGTCTAAAATCAGTAATATTAGATCTTAGTTGCATAGTCTTTGCAGGTGGAAAGAATTTAGTCATAAATAAAGAAGTACATTCCACCCATGATGCAATAGTATTTCTAGGCGAAGATAACAACCATTCTTTTGCTCTTCCTCTAAGAGAGAAAGGAAATAAGCGCAACTTGACCGCATCGGGGTCACCATATTTAATGCGCATCATATCACATATTTCAGTAAAAGTGTTTAAGTGCATACCTGCATCTTCAATAGGCAGATCCTCCAAATTGATTCTCTTGAACTAAACTTAAATAGTGGGGCTTGATTTCATAATATTCAGCAGTAATTGTTGGATGAGTAATAGGAGTACGCAAATAATCATTATTGGGAGTTGCAAACTCCTCTGGCTTCGTTTTAGCCATACTTCCTATGTTTTTGGATTTTCTTAAACGAATATTAATGATAGTAAAAATAAGAATTAAAAGACTAAATATTTTTTTGGTTTTTCAAATATAGACTGAAAGCAAACTAACAAAATTAAAACTAGCAAGGTTCCTACTAACCTCACCAGGGTAGCTATTGCTTCCCCAGCAACAGCGCGAGAAAAAGGGTTGATACCTTCGATCCAGATTACGAATGTAGTATAACTCTTTTTCTCTAGTAGACCTAGGTTTATCGAATCCTCGAGAAGCAGAAAGCAAAGTGAGATTACTTAAACGGACCTTCGAGAGTTTTAGAATTCTTTTTTGTGTTTTTACCGGACCAAGAGTTTGCGATCTTTTTGTTGTTGTTGATGATGGAGAGAGAGAGGGCCCAGGGTCTTCGGTTTCACCAGTAGCTGTGCAAAACATCTGATGGGGATAAAAGATAATAATAAAGTATGCATGTAATTGTTAGAGCAAGATAATTATATGTGGACATTGCATCCATATTGTTATCGCTTCCGCAACTTCTTATAGCAATAGCCTACTAGTCTCATCCATAGAAGAAAGAGAACTAATGATATGCATAGTGATGTCACCGTTTAATTCCAAGTAAATCCCTCACATACAGCCGTACTACCCCTTCTATCACTGGGGTTCCCATCCTGCAGACCAGTCATTACTCACACTCCCTATACCTGGATCAATCCTTGGGGTCTTGGGTACCTGACAAGTCCTTAGATTGAGGCAAGAGAGGGTACTATAATCATCATGTCATACAAACTAATACATGATCCCATCTATGATAAATAACATGCACAAAAAGCTACATGGCTTGACCGAAGCCCTTAGCCCAAGGAGAATTACTCACACATAGAGATGAAATCAACAATCATAAACATTGTAATAGAGATCATAAGATTGATAGAAAATAGTATTACAATGTCGCCAGTTGGAGAAGAGATCTACTATTGCAAGTGGTGGAAGATGGCTATGGTGGTGGAGAAGGATTTGGAGATTTAGATCTAGATCTATTCATCCGGCGTGGTGGCTTGTGGTGGCAGGGAGAGTCGAGGTCTAAAAAGAAGCGTTGTTTCTCGTTGTCTGAAGCCTCTTTATATAGGGGCCCCTTCATGAAAGTTGTTCTGTTTAACCTAATGAAATTGATGGCAACTATATGGCCAGAATAAATTTCCCGCCGTATAGTTGGTTGTTAAGGCTTCTGCCTCCACTTCATGGCTCTTGGTTTCTTTGACGTGTTGGAAATCTTGTATCTTTGGTATTTATGTTGTGATTCCCATCATTATACGTCATTATCTGCGCAGGGAAAAATAGCAAGAAAGGATTACATACCCCTTTGATCATTAGGCATTAGTGGCAGGGTTTAGAGAGATATTTTATCAAATATATGAATAATAACTAGTTTAAATGCGGACGTGGATGGCTATATTTTACAGCCATCGGTAACTCAAATATCTTCCTTTATGATCCTATCATAAATTCTTTATTTTCTTGTTACAATGATTTTCTACTTCATCTTGAAAGTATTTGAACATTTTCAAATGTTTCATATTTAATCCTTATTAAGTAAATATACATATATTCACTCAAATTTTTGGAGAAAGCATATGAAATTGAATCCGTTGCTCTCGATTACACATAATGGGCTTCATACATCTATATGTACAAGTTCCAATAAGCTAGTCATTCGTTCCCTTTTAGCCTATGAACGGAGTTTTAATTATCTATAGGAAAGTTTCACAAACGTCATTTGATCAAAAATCAAAAGAATCCAAAATTCCATCGACATGGAGTTTTTTCATGTTTTCTTTCCAATATAATTTAAACGGCGATGTCACTTCCTAAGTGATCTTTCAATCATTTGTCTTTCGACATTTTTAGCATTAGTTTTATGGATGTTATTTCTCCAACTAGATTTGTATATCATCCATCTATTATGGAATACGGAAATTATTTGAACAACCTTTTATTCTCATAATACCTGATTAAAACAAATCTTGAAGGCAAGCTTTGATGTTAACAAAACAACACTTTATTTGTTTTCGATGAACATCATCACTTATTCTCGTGCTAGTTACTTAGGTCATTGCAGTTCATGAATTGTATTGTTTCGTATGATAGTTCACACCAACAAATTTAGTATCCAATACTTAAGAACCACATTGTTTAACAACCAAGGAATACAGTCATAACATGTATATCATCTATATACCTAAGCTGGACAATTCTAGTATTTACTTTTCTGCAAAATATTTCTTAGATTTATCTTTCAGCATTACCTTTTCCTTTTAAAAGAATCTATCAACATCAATAGTGGAGCCATACACATGGCACATAGTCCAAAGCGTGTATAGTTAAATACCAATGTTTTTGGACTTGCACTTTGAAGTAGATTATCATCATCAAATGTTCAGTGTTCTTTCAAATTCCATTCTTTAGTAATCTTTTAGTGCAGTAAACATTTTACCTACATCTTATATCCATCCTTATCATGGAAATTTTCATGATCAAGATACTTTAGCTTACAAACGATGAATCATGAGTATAATGTTGCTCTCCAAAACCTTTTGGAGGATTAGGACGACTAGTGTCTCCAACCTTGTGCAAATTCTCATCAAATATGAAAACATAAATTTTGCCATGTTATACTCTATCATGTTGTAACCAAAACTTTGTTTCAGATATTGCAATATCTTCCATACATGATAGTTTCTGAAAAAATTCTTTCAGCTCCTAGATAATATTGATATTAAAACAATCTTTTGAATATCAAGAATCATGGAGACAAACATGATACTTATATACTAACACTGGAATTGTTACTCTTGATTTAATACTAATTATTAAACTTCATGGAGGACTTCATAGTTTGCCGAAAGTTTGCGATGGGACTTTACATCTTTAGATTAACACTCAAAACAATACGATATCAGTTCATAAAGTAACTATCCATAATTCTATAGTTCTAATATCTCAACTATAACTAAGCGTAAGGTGGTGAACTGTAGAGGTCCCACCCTGATAAGGTAGAGATCCATGTGTTTACAATGCTAGTCCCTGGATCGAATAGC
Organism: Avena sativa; assembly: GCA_916181665.1. Lineage (NCBI taxonomy): Eukaryota > Viridiplantae > Streptophyta > Magnoliopsida > Poales > Poaceae > Avena > Avena sativa. Next base: position 10,910,847 of record OV702279.1, read on the forward strand.
TAGCATCCACAGTTTAAGATCTAATATCAAGAAACAAAGGTCATATTACAACTTTATAACCAGGAATAAAATAATTCATTACATCTTACATAGCTCATATGGCTATCTTATTACAATGCATCAGAAATATCTATATAGCATGGAGTCCTTCATCTTCATATGCCATAGGTAATCATATTGGTTGTAGACTTGTAATCCTATTCAACACACTTCACTAACATCAAACAAACCTGCAACATAATAAGTTACAGCAACAAGGGTTAATACATTTGAATTGTATTGGCAAGTGATACTATGGTAGAATAGTGGTATCTATCATCTATATGTATTTGGCTAAGTGGAGCTTAGGCTTGCTTTGTTCAAAATAGGTTTTTCCTTATCAGTTGGAAACACTAAGTTTTTGTTTGACAAATCACCCAAGGCATCTACCAATAAAAATTGGTGATCCTTTAACCCTTGTTCAACCACAAGTTTTTAACTTAGAAACTAGGATGAGGAGATCCTTGATAGCTTCCATGTCTTGATGCTCAAATTGTCCATTGCCGGGGACACGGCTAAGTACTTAGATTTTACTCTCTCGAGAGGTGGTGCAATTTCCCCACAAGACTCGACATGCATCAAGACAAGATCTTTCAAAAGCCTTCCCTTAGACCAAATGGAATCGTTTCAACCTATCACCCCTACCACCTTCTGTCCATCTGGCTAAGTTATTGCAACCTATACGATCCAGGCAGAGACCATATTGCCATGTGGCTGCACTAGAAGCTTCTCAACACTTAACATCTCAAATCTCTTTGTTCTTAGGTGGCTTTCCACAAGTGAGATACACCAGGTAGACCCCTGAGTAACCACTCAACACAAACCATTCTTTCCATTCCACCCAGGTGATTCATTCACATAGTTGTTGTATCAAGCAAAAACATAAGTCAAAAGACTTAGTAAAATTTCCATAGCATGTGTATATAATCCACCCTTGTTTTCTACTCGATAGGTTAAGCATAATAGTAGCAAGAATATTAACTTAGGGAAAATCTACTACGACATCATCTACTAGGATTTCCCATGGCATAGTCAACACATAGAAAAATTCCATGAAAGTCCTACTTAAAAATATCACTAATGCATAGTTAAAATAATAGGACAAAATGTATGAAGCACCACTTGCCTTTTTAGTAGAGATACTAGGTTCACTCCTTGATCTTGCAATAGTCACACTCTTCAAAGTTCACTACAATTCAATCAAGCAAGCACATATTCAAACTAGCATTCAAACAATTCACCACATAAAATAATGAAAACAAAGCAATGCATGCAAGCATGCAAAAGATTGTTTTATTGGAAAAGTGGTTTCTACTAAGGCTATAAACATTTAAAAACACCTATTGGTCCTTTATAAAAGTGGCAAAACCATTTAAAAACAAGTTAGTGAAAATGGCCATTTTAAATTATTTTTGATTTGCTAGAAATGCTTTTATTCAAAGGAATATTTTCTATTGTTAGCAAAAAATGTTTTTAAACACAAATGTTAGTGTTTAAGGTCAAAGTTTTTAAAACTAATCCATTTGCAAAAGGTTTCACTCAAAAATCATTTTGAAATCATTGCAACATTTTGTTTTCCTAGAAATGCTTTTATTCCAAGGAATAATTCCTTGTGTTAGTTAAATTTATTTTTAAACACAAATGTTAGTTTTTTAGGGTCAGAGTGTTCAAATCAAACCATTTTCAAAAGGTTTTACTCAAAAAGTATTTTTTTGAATAATTTTTATAACCAAAATAGCCTTACAAATGTTTCTGCAAAAACACCTAATTTTTCAGAAGCAAAATACTAAACTAACGGCATGGTTTCAAAGGATTCATTTTCCTGATTCCAATGATATACAATTTGCAAATTTTGGACGTGTAGAACTAGAGTTATGAATTTTGCAAATTCATTCATCTAATAGATCAAAATATGTTTTTAAAACCTATGTCTGGCCACGTGGTTGTTTCCTACTGGACAGTACCGATTCGTCTGGATCGAGCTACGCGGTGTGTTGAATTTAAGTTACAACGCACGGCTCTGATTGAACATACCGATTCGATTTAGTCAATCTATCCTATCTCTACGATCTGGATCCAACGGTTCACGATGCAGCGACCATAGGTGGGAGGCGCTGGCTCGATGACGCGCGGCAGCGACGCTCTGGCGGTGGTGGTCCGACTAATACAGGAAGCAAGGATGAGGGGGAGTTGCTCACCGGGTTCGTCGTGGCGATAGGATGCTCGAGGTGGTCGTCGTAGATCTAGGGGCGCACGAGGTTGCCTGCAATCGCTCGTTGGAGTTCACGACAGCGTCGGGCGCGCACGGGTCTTGTCGGAGACGAAGCTACAAGCTACGGGAAGACCAAAGGAAGGCGGCGTTAGACGTGCAAGAGAGAGGTGAAGGCGCGAGCGTCAACTAGAGAGAAGGGGGCGTTCTAGGGTTACCAGGAGAGGCTGCCGGAGTCGAGGCAGACATCGGCAGCGCTCAGACGAAGCCGAGCTTCTGGGGCACGCGCGTGTGTTATGAGGGTGCTGGTAGATGCGTACGGGGTTGCTGGTCAAGCTCGTGTGAGCTAGGAGGCAGGGTGCGGTCGGGCGTCGCCGGAATTTCGATCTAGAGTTCGTCGGAGCAGTAGCGATGCAAGGTCGAATTGAGGCAGCCCTGGGGCGGAGAGGTGGTGGGGAGTGAGGGGAAAGGGAGAGGGGGAGGGGGAGCTTTAACATGTGTGATCACTGGCAAGGATTGATCACGGCAGTAACGTGAATTGACGACGCAAAATCAACGCAAAAACGTTCGGGGAGAGACGGGAATGGGTCGTACGGGTGGAGACGAAGACGCCAGGTTGGCATGGGACCGAGGCGTTAGCGGGGTTGAGGGTCGAGGCCGTGGTGAGGAATGAACGGGCTCGGGAAAGAGAGAGGTAGGCTGTAGTTGGGCCAGGGTTGGGCTAGCTCGCTGGGCTGGTTTGTTTTCTTATTTTTTTTCTTTCTGTTTTATTTTTCTATTTTCTGTTTTGGTTTGATTCAAATGTTTCAAATATTCATTTGTTTTCAAATCTTTCCCAAATTTCCAGTATGTTTTTATACTGTTTAACAATGTATTTTAGAGTTCATTTTAGAATATTTTCTTATATTCTCTTATGGTTTATTATTTATTTAAATTAGACATTTGTCTCTATTTAAATAAGTTTTAAATATGTTTTCAATCCATATTATTTTATTCAAATGATTTAAACATCTGTTTAAATTCAATTGTTTCTCAAACCTTTTTAGTAAGTTTGTACTGCTTAGTAATGTGTTTAAAATTCCATTTTAGATTATTTCAAATATTCTTTTATGGTTTAGTATTTATTTAAATGAGGTTTGTGTCTTTATTCGAACCATTGATTCAAGTTTCCATTTGAATTCAAATTTCACCAAACCTTTTCAGTAGGGTTAAACTGTTGATTACTGTGTTTAAATAATTCACTTTGAATTATTTCAAACATTTTATTATGATTTAATATTTATTTAAATGAGGTTTTTCTCTTTATTTAAATGAATTTGAATATGGTTCCAAACCATATAATTCTATTTAATGAATCCTTTATTCTTTTTAAGTTGATTAGATAACTTTTAATCCACTTTGGCTATTTCAATTATTATTTTCTCATGATTTAATTATTCATTTCTATTAGGGATTTTGTCTTTATTAAAACTAAATATGGTTCAAGTCCATATAAATCTTATTCAAATAATCTTTATTCCTTTGTTTTATTTGGATTATCTTTATTCCATTTGCTTATGGGTTTAATTCATGTTTTAAATTGTCTTCTAAATAATTTTCTTGGGATTTATTATTTAGTTTAGGCAATTTGTCTTTATTTAAATAAAATTTAATATGGTTCAATCCATATGATTTTATTTAACTAATCATTTATTCCTTTTTATTATTCAGTAATCTTTCATTTGTTTATGGATTTGGCCAAGATTTAATTTGTCTTTTGAATATTTTTCTTTCTTTCTTTCTTTTTCTTATAAAATCCATATCTTTTTATTTATAGATCCAAAATTGGTGATTCCAATTGGTATAATTTTATTTAATATTTGTTTATCTTTTTAAATCCTTTTAGGATTATTTGCTCACAATTTATATAGATTTTTATTTAGGAGCTTTATTGGCTTTGGAAATTATTTCCTTTTATTTTATTAAATTCATAAGTTTCTATCCATGGCTCCAAATTGGATGAAACCAATTTCTATGGTTTTATAATATTTTTGTTTATCATTTTTGATCTTTTATAAATGTTTGTTGCTGAATTTTTATATAGTCTTAGGGAGATCTTGGAAATGATTTATTCCATTAGGGTTTTGGTTTAATCTTTTCCAAGTGTTTAAATTTCAAGATACATTCATTGATGAATGCATTTCACTTGATTGAAATTTTGTTGGATGTCCTTTTCATTCAAATTTTGTTTAAGAAGGGTTTTGATGTTTCCATTTAGAAGTAAAAAGTTTCTTTTCACCCTAAATTTCAACAATTGTTTCTTTTGTTTATTTATTTTTCACATTTCAAAATTTAGAAAATTTTGGGATGTGACATGAACGGATGCCAATGACTATAACAACTATGCAAATTAACTTTGATTTAATTTATGAAAAATAGTGTTCAACTTTTAATCATATTACTTTTGAACTCCCACTCAAAACAACATATCTCACATTGTTTTAGTGATCACACAAACCAAATCCACTATACCAAGTCCGATCATCACGAGAGATGATGTAGTTTCAAAGGCGGATAATCAACATGTTCATCATATCATCTATATGACTCATGCTAGGCTCATCAAGGTCAACCTTAGTATTCGCATGTGAAAATCTGGCTTGCACCCGTTGTATGCCCACGTAAAATCTATCACACCCGATCATCACATGATGCTTCGAAACGACGAGTCTTAGCAACGATGCCTACTAAGTACGAACACTTTATTACTTGATATTTTAGTGAGAGGGATCATATTATAATGCTAACGTCGCGATCTAAGAAATACAAGATTTATAAAAGGATTAACATCACATGCAATTCATAATATATGATATGATATGGCCTTTCTTCTTGTGCCTTCGATCTCCATCTTCAAGCATGAACATGATCTCCATCATCACCAATGTGGCGTCAAGGTCAATGGCGTCGCTCCATGATTGTCATCCACCAACATCAACTATTACAATTACTTTGAATAATAGACACGCAGGTCTTAACAAATTTTTTAAAAAAACATAAGGCTCCTGCCGGTAGCCAATTTACAATAAGAATCATGTTGAAATAATTAGCAGTTTTTGCATTAATTTGATCCAAGTATAAAACATGACAGAACAATTTCCAAGATTAACTAGCATACGCATAGTAGACATGCACCATACAGGCAAGTAAAAACCTAACACATCTACACATACAGCAATACTAGTAATCATCATAGGAAATAACATCAGGGTAAAGGACACGTGCGAGTTCGTCGATGGTATGACCAATGGCGCAACAGAAGTAGATCCGCCACCGGCGGCAGCAGCAGCCTTCTTGGTAGCATCGTCAGACATGGTGATGGAGTTGAGGAAGCCGGACGTAGAGGACGAAGAAGAGCTTGAGAAGTCGCGCCTAGATGCTCCCCAAAAACCTTATCGCCTCTCTCCCGGTGCAGGACCAGAGAGACGGGGTTTCGGAGGCCTGCTCTCCCGGATGGTCGTGCACATAGCCGGCAGGATGGAGTAGCAGAGGGCAGAACAGAGAGGTGGAACGGCGATGCGTAGGTAGGCATATGCAATATGATTGCTTGTGATGGCTAGGGTTCGCGTCTGCTTGCTTATATAGTGCTTGTCGGGTAGGACCTGGGCAACAGCCCACGACCGAGTCGGTACCATCCCACGATGTGGAAAAGGACGGTTGATTAACGCATCCGTTAATGATGCATTAATGACTCATAATTAATACACAATTAATTTTCCCAAACAGCAAAATAAAGCTCGGCTCGACAAGATTCCCGTAACTCGCGGCACGCGCACGCGTCGTGACGAGGTGAGGCGGGCGGCGTCGGAGGAGGAGTGCTCGAGGGCTTCTCTTCTTCTCACACCTTAGTGAGTGGTGCAACACTCTATTATATAAGGTGGTCCAACTCCCCTTCCACTAGAAATGTGGGACTACACTTTGGCACCACTAGCACACACATGAGCTGATATAATAATGAGCCAAAGAGAATTTCAGAATTTGTATTTGTTATGGGCCAAAAGCCCAACATCAAATATGCCTCAAATTCCAACAATCCCCCACAAAGTCTCATTAGAACATCACATCATTCTGTTCCAAATTACTGTTTTGATATACCAGCGTTTTCAGTGGAGACTGTTAAGTTCAACTTCCACCTAGAGCACTAGACTATGCTTATCAACAACTGTCAATGGACTAAGCCTTGAATTGCCAATTTTGTGTAAATGAGTTTCACCTAATGTCATACTGATACTAGGTTGCCGAAGGCTACCCCTCGGGTGGAGCATATAAGTCACACTCCTGGCCTTCTTCATGAGCTTCCTAGAGATTACCCTATCTCATAGACTGTGACCAGCAGTCGGGCTCACATAGGTGCGTTCTTTCAAGACTGCTCTGTAGGATAGCATCTTGTCTTATACAAGCCTATGAACACATTAAGACTAAGTCAACCTGCCATACAGATCGTGAGAGTAATGCATCTTCAGCGGAGTGGGTTAATAAAAGTTACTCTCCTCCAGTTAGCCACTGGCTTGTTTCCCTAGGTCCTAATTCACAGGATCTCCAATCACACAGGTTGGGTTACTACCACGGTAACTCATGTGGGTCTCAAAACCATCTCCTTTGATGCAATATCTATCACATTTCTTGATATACATTTTGTGGAAGGATCTGCTAGATTCTTAGTTGTTTGGATATAATCCAATGCTATTACTCCGGAGTTTCTCATTTTCCTAACAGATGCCAATCTTCTCTTTATATGTCTTGATGACTTCATATTATCCTTTGAACTACTCACTTTGATAATCATAGTTTGATTGTTGCAGTTCATAAGAATAGCCGGCACAGGTTTATCAACAATCGGTAAGTCAATCAAGAGTTCACGAAGCCAATCTGCTTCGACAGTAACTGTATCTAGTGCTGTGAGTTCTGCTTCCATTGTTGACCTTGTTAAGATGGTCTGCTTGCAAGACTTCCATGAAACAATGCCACCACCATGAGTGAATACATATGCACTTGTGGCCTTCAACTCATCAGCATCAGAGATCCAATTTGAGTCACTATACCCTTCAAGTACCACAGGGTCTCCGGTATAGTGAATACAATAACTCGATGTACCCTTTAGATAGCGCATTACTCTCTCAAGAGCATGCCAATGATCATCTCCCGGATTTGAAACAAACCGGCTAAGTTTGCTCCCAGCAAACGCGATGTCAGGCCTTATTGCGCTAGCTAAATACATTAACGACCCAATTATCTAAGAGTATCTCAGCTGATCTCTAGTTGTTCTTTTGTTCTTTCGAAGCATCTTACTAGGATAATATGGTGTCGGCGAAGGAGTACAGTTTGAGTAGCCAAAGCGATTCAACACCTTCTCCACATAGTGAGATTACAGAAGTGTAATTCTGCCATTCTCATCTCTTAGCAGCTTGATGTTTAGAATAACATCAGCTTCTCCAAGGTCTTTCATGTCAAAACTTTTAGATAAGAAACTCTTGAACTGTTTGATGACAATCATATTTGTCCCAAAAATCAGTATGTCATCAACATACAAACAAAGTATAACTCCTTCGCCCCCACCATGGCGATAGTATACACATTTGTTGGCTTCATTTACAACAAAGCCAGCAGATGTTAAAGTTTGATCAAACATCTCATTCTATTTCTTAGGTGCTTGTTTCAGTCCGTACAAAGACTTCAATAGCTTGCACACATTGCCTTCTTGACCATCTACTACAAAATCATCTGGCTGATCCATATAAATATCCTCATCCAACTCTCCATTAAAGAAAGCTGTCTTGACGTCCATTTGATGAACGATAAGACCATGTGAGGCAGCCAATGAGAGTAGAACTCAAATAGTGGTCAATATAGACACAGGCGAATAAGTATCAAAGAAGTCTTCGCCTTCTTTTTGGGTATAACCCTTGGCAACAAGCCGAGCCTTGTACTTTTCAATCATACCATCAGGCCTAAGCTTCTTTTTGAACACCCACGTACATCCTACAGGTTTTCACCCATAAGGACGATCAGTGATCTCCCAAGTTTTGTTAGCCATGATGGAATCCATCTCGCTACGAATAGCCTCTTTCTAGTAGTCTGCATCAGGAGATGCATAAGCCTCTGAAATAGAGGTGGGAGTATCATCCACGAGATAGACAATGAAATCATCACCAAAGGACTTTGCAATCCTCTGTCTCTTGTTCCTTACAGGAACTTCATTGTCTACCTCCTCAGGAATTTCATCATGTGCTCGTTCATAATATTCCATGGGAATGGAAGGTTCAGGAGTTTCAACAGATTACTGTCTAGATGTACTAGGCATATCTTTCATTGGAGAAATATCCTCAAATAATGTAGCATCCTTAGACTCCATAATTGTACTGACCTTCATGTCAGGTACCTCAGATTTCACCAGTAAAAATTTGTATCCAGTGCTATGATGAGCATAGCCAAGAAAGACATAGTCTACGGTCTTTGGTCCAAGTTTACGCTTTTTCGAAATTGGCAAATTCACCTTTGCCAAACAGCCCCAAGTACGTAAATACAGGAGTGTTAGTTTTCTCTTCTCCCATAGTTCATAGGGAGAAGTTTCATTGTCTTTTGTGGGAACTTTATTCAGGACATGACATGATGTCAATATCGCTTCCCCCCACCATGCCTTGGATAAACCCGAAGTACCTAACATGGCGTTAACCAAGTCTGTTAGAGTACGATTTTTCCTTTCGGCAACCCCATTAGATTGGGGATAATGGGGAGGCATCCTCTCATAAATAATGCCATGTTCCGCACAAAACAAATCAAACTCATTAGAGAAATACTCTCCACCATGATATGACCGGACTCTCTTAATCTTTCTCTCAAGTTGATTTTCGACTTCTGCCTTATAGTTTTTAAAGTGGTATAGAGCCTCATCTTTAGTTTTCAAAAGACATACATAGCAAAATCTAGTAGAATCATCAATCAACGTCATGAAGTATTTCTTTCCACCTTTAGTGAACACACCATTCATCTCACATAGATCTGAATGTATAAGCTCCAGTGGTGCCAAGTTTCTTGCTTCCTGCACACGCTTGTGAGGCTTGCGCAGTTGCTTAGCTTGAACACACTCTTGACATTTAGAGCCTTTGGCTAAAGTGAAACTCGGAATTAAATTCATCTTAGCTAGTCGTGTCATACAACCAAAATTAATGTGACAAATTCGTGAATGCCAAACATCGGTATCATTGCCAGGGGCACAAATATGGTTCACAACCTTATTACAAAAATCTGATAGGGAAAGACGGAACAAACCACCGCACTCATAACCTTTACCCATAAATTGTCCATACTTAAAGATGACTACTTTATTGGACTCAAATACCAACTTAAAACCTTCTTTGAAAAGAAGGGAACCACTAACGAGTTTCTTATTTATTGAGGGCACATGCTGCACGTTCTTCAGCTGCATGATCTTCCCTGAAGTAAACTTCAGATCCACCATGCCGACACCACGAACAGAACATGCGATCCGTTTCCCATCAAGACGGAGAGATCTCTTGTGACCTGATAAGAAGAAAACAAAGAGATATCAGCACACACATGAATATTAGCACCGGTGTCGATCCACCAATCTATAGATTGACAAATTGACAAAATAGTAGGTAAATTACCATACTCGGATGCACTCTTATCATTGTTTCTCATAGTCACGCTGACAGACTTAGAGTTCTGTCCATTTGGATTCTTTCTTCATTTGCGCTGCTTGCAGTTTGGAGCCTAATGTCCAACCTCGCCGCACACAAAGCAGTGATCCTGTGACTTGTCCTTATTATTATTTTTTAAGTTGGTAGTACGAACGACCTTGGTCTTCCCCTTGAACTTGTTGTGGAAGTTCTTTTGCACCACATTGGCGCTTGACTGGGGTGCCTCGGCTCCCTTTGGGTGTGCGTCTTTTGCCTTTGCCTTTTCCTCAAGGTCCAGAAACCCAATGAGATTCTCAATAGACATCTCTTGCCTCTGGTGTTTGAGGTTAGTGGCAACACTCCTCCAGGATTGAGGAAGCTTTGCAATAATGCATCCCGCAACAAATTTGCTGGGCAACACACACTTTAGGAGCTCAAGTTCTTTTGCAATGAACTGAATCTCATGAGCCTGTTCAACGACAGAACGGTTTTCAACCATCCTTTAGTCATGAAACTGCTCCATGGCATACAGTTCACTGCCAGCATCAGTAGCACTGAATTTTGCTTCGAGTGCATCCCACAGTTCTTTGGCATTGCGCATATGTAAATGTGTTTCCACCTGCTTGTCCCCAATGACGCTTATGACACAACCCATAAAGAATATGGTTGTCTCCTTGAACGTCTTCTCCTGTTCATGAGTAATAGTTCCTTCAAGATTACCAGCCGATACCCAGAAGGCGTCCATAGCCATTAGCCAGAGGGTACACTTGGTTTGCCAGCGCTTAAAGTGCACACCCGTAAACGGGTTCGGTTTCAGACAAGCGGCAAATCCTTGACGCGAAAACAACCTAAAATAAGGTTTTTGGATTGTTGAAATAATTAGCAGTTTTCGCATTAATTTAATGCAAGTATAAAATATGGCAGAACAATTTCCAATATTAACTAGCATACGCATAGTAGACATGCACCATACAGGAAAGTGAAAACCTAGCACATCTACACATACAACAATACTAGTAATCATCATAGGAAATAACAGGAGGGTAAAGGACACGTACGAGTTCGTTGATGGTATGACCAACGGCGCAACAGAAGTAGATCCGCCACCGGCGGCAGCAGCAGCTTGCATGGTAGCGTCGTCAGACATGGTGATGGAGTCGAGGAAGCCGGGCGTAGAGGACGAAGAAGAGCTTGAGCAGTCGCGCCTAGACGCTCCCCAAAAACCTTATCGCCTCTCTCCCGGTGCAGGATTAGAGAGACGGGGTTCCGGAGGCCTGCTCTCCCGGACGGCCGTGCATGCAGCTGGCGGGATGGAGTAGCAGAGGGAAGCACAGAGAGGTGGAACGGCGATGCGCAGGTAGGCAGATGCAATCTGATTGCTTGTGACGGCTAGGGTTCGCGTCTGCCTGCTTATATAGTGCGGGTCGGGTAGGACGTGGGAAACAGCCCACGACCGAGTCGGTACCAGTCCACGATGTGGAAACGGCTGGTTGATTAGCGCGTCCATTAATGAAGTATTAATGACCCATAATTAATACACAATTAATTTTCCCAAACAGCAAAATAAAGCTTGGCTCGGCGAGATTCCCGCAACCCGCGGCGCGCGCGCGTCGTGTCAAGGCGAGGCGAGGCGGGCGGCATCGGAGGATGAGTGCGCGAGGGCTTATCTTCTTCTCACACCTTAGTGAGTGGTGCAACACTCTACTGTATAAGGTGGTTCAACTCCCCTTCAACTAGCAATGTGGGACTAAACTTTGGCACCACTAGCACACACATGAGCTGCCATAATAATGGGCCAAAGAGAATTTCAGAATTTGTATTTTTATGGGCCAAAAGCCCAACATCAAATATGCCTCAAATTCCAACAAATCATTGCATACATCATATATAATCACAATCATGGCCATATCACATCACAACATAAGCCCTGCAAAAACAAGTTAGACGCCTCTAATCTTTCTTTGCATGTTTTACGTGGATGGGGCTTTGCGCATAAGAATCGTTTTAACTTACGAACATGAACCATAACGTTGATACAAGTATTGCCAAGTGCATGTTGTAAATTGAATCTTCACTATGATGGGAGAGACAGACACCCGCAAAGCCACTTATACAATACAAGTTGCATGTTGAGCGTGGAGAAAGTCTCATGAATGATGTCATGTAAGGTTATCCCAGGCCGCTTCATCCCACCATCCCGCAAGATGCAAATTACACAAAAAGCAATCGACAACAAAAGCATCAACACCCATAATAACCATTGTGTTCTACTCGTGCAACAGATCTACGCATAGACACGGCTCTGATACCACTGTAGGGGTTCATAGAATGAAAAACAAAAAAAATACTATCTTATGAACACACACAAGCCAAGATCTAATCTACTAGATCGGTGCAACGAGTTGATAGAGTACTAACCTTCGAAGATCCAAAGCAGTTAACAAGATCAGATTCTTGTGGTTGATGTAGTCGTTCACTTGCCGATCTCAAGATCGTGAAGACGATCCTTCCGGTGCCGTGTTCCGGCAGTGCTTCCGCAGTCGGTCACACGTTTGGTACTCGATGAAGACCTTACTCTCCCTTGTTCCAGCAGGCAGCGGAGGTTATAGATCTCTGCCCGCGATTCCAACAGCACGACGACATTGTGGAAGTAGAGGGGAAATCCCAACGGGCTTTGCCTAAGCCGGAGCGGGTATGGTGGAGTAGAGAAGGCCCTTGGCTAGTAGGGTTTAGAGGCCAAGGGGTTTAGAGGTGGTGGCCGGCAGCTAGGGTTGGCTAGGCGGCAGTTTAGAGGGGCTCTAGGCGGAGACGACTTGAGAGGGGCAAGGGGCCGGCGTCTAGGGTTTCAAGTGTGGGATCAAGGGGCGCCCCTCCCCTCTATTTATGAGAGGGAGAGGCGGCAAGGGGAGGGGAGTCATCCCCTAACTCCCCTTGCTTGGCCGGCGGCAAGGAGGAGGGAGGAAACCTTCCCTAAGTGGGTTTCCTCTCCTTCCTCCACTAGGCAACCATGTTGGGATTTGACTTTTCAAATTGGCGTTTGACTTTTCAAACTAGAGTTTGATTTCTCTCTTCCCATTGCCCAGCCAAGTGACCTAGGACATGATGCAACCATTCCACATTGATATGACACATCCATGTATCCTTCCCACTCCGGATCGGTGGACCTTCTAGACCCTTCTAGAACATTTCGGTGAAAACACCGAAACCATTTCCAAACTCCGGAATTTGACTTTCCTTATATGAATCTTATTCTCTGGACCATTTCAGATCTCCTCGTGATGTCCTGGATCCAATCCGAGACTCCGAACAACATTCGGTCTCTTACTCACATTCCATATCTACTAAACAACATTGAATCCTTATGTGTGTCTCCCTACGGTTCGTGAATTATGTAGACATGATTGAGACTCTTCTCTGATCAATAACCAATAGAGGAATCTGGAAATTCATATGGCTCCCACATATTTCTATGATTACTTCGTGATCGAATGAACCATTTACATACGATACCAATTTCCCTTTGTCTCGTGATACTTTACTTATCCGAGGTCTGATAGTCGGTATCTCTGCATACCTAGTTCAACCTCATTACCGATAAGTACTCTTTACTCATTCCTGTTATATGTGATCCCTTGTGAGCTAGTCACATGCTTGCAGGACAACTGAATGACATTCCACCGAGAGGGCCCAGAGTATATCTATCCGTCATATGGATGGACAAATCCCACTCTTGATCCATGTGCCTCAACACATACTTTCAGAATACTCAATTCCACCTTTATAACCACCCATTTACGAAGTGGTGTTTGATTTCATCAAAGCATCCATCCGGTGATGATGATTAACATGATCTCATGGTCGAAGGATTTAGGTTACTATGTATTTGAAAGCTTATAACAAGTGAACTATTTAAATGAATTGATCTTATGCTACGCTTAACTATAGGAGTGTGCCCATCACATCATTATTCTAATTATATGACCTTGTTATTAATAACCAATGTTCATGATCAGGAAACTATGATCATCTATTAATCAACAAGCTAGTTTAACAAGAGGCTTTACTAGGGACTCTCTTATGTTTACAAATCACACAAGTATTAAAGTTTCTGATTAATACAATTATAGCATGGGATGTAAACATTTATCATAAACATAAATATATGATAATAACCACTTTATTATTGCCTCTTGGGCATATCTCCAACAATTGTCATCGTACAATGCATAGGGATCAATATGGACATCCCAGTCCCGATATTGATCATTGATGGAGATCATGTTTGTGCCATTCCCGAGTCGTGGGAAATACGCTTAATGGTACGATGAGCTAGAGATCCTATGTAAGTTGGAATCACCAGATGAAAGATAAAAGGAAACCGGAAAAGTTCTGTGAGAGAACCGGAATCGTTCTGGAAAGTTCCGAAGTCGTTAGGAGAAAATTGAAAGGGAACCAAAAGATGTTTCAGGTAAAATCAGATTTTTTAATATGTATTTACATATTAATTAATGTAATTAATATTAAATATACTATTAAAATCCAATTTTAAAGGGTATTCCACTAATGGGCCAAATTTCCTAGGGAAAAGGGGCCATGAGGGAAGCCGCAAGAGGGAATGCCTCCTAGATGGGCCCTAAGGTCCCATGTGCCTAGGGAAACCCTAGGGTTAGGGTTTGGGGAGCCCTAGGGCTACTCCCTCGCTCCCTTGGCTGCCGGCTAGGTGCCTTGGGGAAGGGGCAAGCCTGTCCCCCATTCCCTATATAAAGAGCCCCCCTTGGATGAAGAGAGACACACCAAGGCCACGAGTTGGGAGCTCTCCTCCCTCCCTCTCCTCTCTCTCACTCTAGTTATCTTCTTGCGCTAGTATGGTCCCATGAAAGGATTGTTCGCGCAAGATATGATGCACTAGCATCACGCCGTTGCGCTGCAGAGATTTCAAGCCAGAGATCTACTTCCGCACTCCTGGTAGGGATCGGCGAGTCGGAGGTCATCATTGTACACCTTATGTGTACAAAACCACAAGGGGCCACACTTGGGGCACCTTGTCGTGAGATGGACTGTTGCACGATGATGGAGCAAGAGGTGACTTGCGAGGAGCTTCGCGACCTTGAGGTCGGCTACGAGCACGACTACTTCAACCACGATACCCTCAGAACATTAACCGCTTTCGGACTACAAGGGTATGTATTTGAAACCTTAGTCGTTACTGCATTACTCCTAGATAGATCTTGGGCATTAGAGCATTCCAACATAGGGAATTTTTGTTTTCTATTGCAGATCCCCAACAAAGTTTGGCGGCATCGAGGCCTGAGTCGGACGGTCCGGCAGGAGAACTGGCGCGCCGGGCTGGGCGTTGGTTTTCACTTCAGTGTAGGTGACGAGGTTCGATCTCATCAATGCCCATTGTTATAGACTTGGGTTTTGGAGAAGGCGGGGATGCTGGAAGTCATAGAATGGTTAACAGACAAGCAACACGGGGACATGAGATTTACCCAGGTTCAGGCCGCCGGAGGAAAAACCCTACTCCTGCTTATCTGCTCTTGATTACAGCGGAACCGAAAGTTACATGGGTGCGCAGATGCAATCTGGCGTGAGGCGTGTATGAGGTGAGTTGAGAGAGCCTTCTCGCCGTACCCTCCTAGCCTTTATATAGATAGGCCGGGTCTTGGGACAGATCGAGTCGGTTACAAATTAGGGTTGTTACCCTTTGAAATTCTATCTAATGCAGACTTGTCCTCCAAGGAGTCGAAACTATCATGGGCTTAGGCCACCCGGAATATTCATGGGTTGTGTTTCCTTGCGTGGGCCTTCCTTGTTCTAGACCAGGTATACCAACATTGCACCCGTAGGGTATACTCGTGTCAGTAGACCCCGAGTGTTCAGTCGAATCATAGATTTGGCTGGAGACCCCTCAATCTATCGGGTGCTATGTAGTTGCGCCTGTTTTATAAGGAGGAATGTTAAGTTCATAGGGATTGTTGATGCGTGTGTCTGGCTCGCCCGACGTATCAGGGCCAGTTAACTGTCATAGGACAAAACAACACGATCTTCATCAAACTCGAGTCCCCGGACTCGAATTTGGAATGATTGCTGGTGTGATTCGACTCAGGCCATTGCGGTCTTACAGGAGTCGAATCCTAGTGACTTTAAGTAATATACACAACACGTTCATCAGGATTTTCATCGTGTTTGTTGTCACGGAAATTTACTGGCAGAGCGCAGTCAGTTGTGTTACCAGGCCATCAGATGATATCTGTAGGGCTTATCTTTGCATCGTAGACACAACATCTGAAGTTTTATCACCGCGGAGGTGTTTCGGGTGACCAAGGAGATTGTGTCCCACTTAGCGTTGGTTTGGGAAAAGTTGCCAAAAATATTTTGCCGTGTTTGATCCAAAGGATCACAGTCGAATAATTCATAGGGTGCGCAACCAGCGCTCCCTATGGGAGTAGCCCCTGAGTGTCTGTTCGAGTCATAGACTCGAGCAGAGACTTTAGTTCAATAATTTTCAGCATTAGTCTGAAGGACACAATTTTTCGGATGCGCAACCAGCGCTCCCTATGGGAGTAGCCCCCGAGTCCATAGTGGAGTCACAGACTCGAAGATAATTTCAAGGTGATTGTTACCTTTGCATTTTCTCAGGTGCACGGCCAGCTCTCCTGATAGGAGTATCCCCTAAGTAGTTTCTTGAATCGTAGATTCGAGTAAGTACTTGTTTGCTCAGCCGAAATCTTCGAGTCATTGTTGGCTTTGTATTGATGACGTCATTGCTGACGATTGGTGATCTCAACCATCTAAGGCAGCAGAGATGATGCGACGAGATGATCGTGGGTCCCACCATCTGACTTGGCGTTGACTAGTCACGCGTAGGCATGACAAAAATTACGGAAACTCCTCGGTTTCCATGCGTAGTGGACGGCGTGATGGCGACGGTTCATTTTGGTGCTGACACATGTACAGTGAGATCTGAGGTGCACGTTAGGGCTTCTTAATCGACGGCTCATGTGCATCGTCTTCGTCCTTTTATACCGCAGGGAAACAATGATTTCTTTTTACCCTTCGTCATTTGCTCATCTCCATTGTCTTCATTTTTCGCGAGCTTCTCTGCCTTTCGTTGCGCACTGGACATTTTCCACACTTTCCCTTCCTCGTTCTTGCGCTCACAATGCCGTACTCGCCACGTCAAGATGGGAAAGTCAAAGAAGATGGCAACTGTTGGAGCTGGATCAAGCGCCGCCGACGCCAGCAAGAAGGTCGCCGCTACGGCCCGCGCCACTGATAGCGGATGGAAGCGCACGGAGATGCGCGAGGCGGACCTGCGCAAGCTACGTGATGCTGGATTGATCTCCAAGTACAACGAGGACGCAATCCTCCCAATCCAAGAGGTAATTCCTCGCCCACTCGAAGGGTTTCGGGTGATGTTTTATGCCTTCGTTGTCCGAGGCCTTTCTTTGCCCGTCCACGAATTCCTCCCGTTCACGAATTCCTTCGTGGACTTCTTTTTTTCTACAGGATTCAGTTGCATCATCTGTCTCCCAATTCTCTTCTTCACATCGCTTGTTTCATCACTCTCTGCGAGTGATGGCTCGGTATCGAGCCGCACTTTGGCCTCTTCCGGAAACTCTATTCCGTGAAGAGGCAGTCCGGCACTGGCGGTGTTTATCCGCTCGGTGGCTGCATCATTTACATTCGCTCTTCTGTCCAATTCTTCTCCTTCTCCATTTGCGAGTCCGTCCAATACTGGCAGCATAAGTGTTTCTATATCCGTGACGTCAAGTTGGAGGGCAGCACTTTGGTCTTGCCCCTTTCGACTCTACCTAGAAGGTCACCCCGAAGAGGTCATGGAAGAATGATGTCTTGGAGGGTGAAACAGCGGAGGTGGAGGAGCTCTACCAGCGCATGGAGGCACTCTAGCTGGTGGCCGGCAAGGAGGTCAACGGTGTTGACATCATCTGCACCTTCCTCAAGCGTCGGGTGCAGCCGCTTCAAGCGAGGGCACACCCGATGTTCCTGTATGCTGGCCGCAGCGATCCGACAAGGTTTTCGCCTAAGGAGTTGTCTTCGGGTGACCTTGATAGAGCTCTTCGGCCCCTGCTGAAGTCCAAGGCCGACGAGTACCTCCCGAGGAAATCCTTGACCTCCCCCTTCAGTTTGAAGAAAGTAGTCCCGAAGGTGAAAAACTTGTAGTTGCGCGTAACGCTATTTTGAGTGCTAGCTGTTTGTTATTTGCACTAACAATTTGTCATCTTCTTGTCTTCAATTTGCAGGACTTCAAAGTAGCAGGGATGACGCCCCCTCTACTTGAGAAATTCCCAATTGCACCGGATAATGAAGTTGTGGAATCCGAATCCGAGCTTCCCCAGGCGCAATCTCCTACCACGGAAGCCCCCGAGCAGAGTGAAGGGCGGACCCGAAAGTGCTCCCGAAGTGAATCTTTAGATGGGGCGCCACCACCAACTCCAAGGGGTCCGTCCTTCCTCGACCAGCACGACGAGGATGAAGGTGCGTCGTCTGCACCTTTTCCTGCTGTGCCCATTCGGGCGGTGGCCCCGTAGCCGCTAGCCAAAAAGAAGTAAAAGGAGAAGGCGGCTACTATCTTCAATTTGTCGGACATCGAATCATAAGTCATTTTACTTGAGTCTGGTGACCATGTTCATGTTCATAGTCGTAGCTTGTTACTGATCTGATTAGTGCTAGCAGCAACCCTTCGGAGGAGTCCCTTAACGGGGACACTGAAGAAGTCATTGCGGAATCGAAGTCGGCATCCTCTTTTCCCTAGGTGGTGGCCAACTCCGAGGACGATGACTCGAGCTCCGCTAGGCGAGAATATCGTGCACTCATGACTCGGAAGGTGACATGCAAACCTTCGGAGTCCACACCTGAGCATGTAAGTGTTGCCCTTTTACTCCGTGGGTGGAGCCCCCGAGTCCTTTGTTCATCGTGTTTGGTTGCTTCTTTTGTATCCTTTTGTCCGCAGCGCCAACCTCCTCATCCAGTAGCATCTGTCGCTGGAGTTTGAGCTAAAGCAGCTCCAAGGTGCGTAGCTGTCCTTTTGGTTATTTTTTGAGTCCACCAAGTTTGTTGCTTGTATTGACCCGATATTTCTTCATGCTGCAGATGAGAACAATATTGCTCTCCGAAGACTGAACACTGTCGAAAAGAGCCTCGGCAAAGCGGAGAAGAAGGCAGCGGATGCCGTGGAGGCCATAGAGCACCAGCAAAAGGAGGCCGAAGATCGCTAGCAGCAGCTCGTGATCGTTGCCGCCACTCGGTAGAAGGCCATGGCGGACAAGCTCATGGATGCTGCTAAGGCTATCTTTGGTAAGTTGCTCTTGTATCCTTTGGGTGTTCTTTTTTTGGGTGCATTTTATCCTTTCTCAGTCGAGTGTTCTTTTTTGTTCTTGTTGATGCTTCTGGCGTCACGTTTGATTGTGGCACGCTAGAGCACACAAATATTTTGGCCGATGCTGCTGCTGCGATCGAGGATTGCTGCTCCACTGCCATTGGCTCCCTGGAGAAGGCCAAGAAGGTGCTCACGTGCTTCTATAAGGAGTTCGTACCCAAGGGCGTTGCCCTTGATGATATCGACTCGCTTGCAGATGCTCTGTCGGAGGATGCTCCGGCGGAGTACAAACGCAAGCAGAAGGGCATCGGTGCCTCCATGGGGCTGGCCATGGCGATGGCGTCCGGAGTCGAGTTGTACCTGGCCCAAGTCACGTCCAGGATGCCGACGGCGGCGGATGGCTCCGAGGTAGCTTTCGCCCCTTTTGCTTCCCGTTGTAAGCATTACGGGCCTAAGCTCATCGACCTCCTGACCGATTATGTAGCGAAGCAGCAGCGGGCGGCCAAGAGTAGGTAGTCTGGCTCCGAGGCTGCTCCAGGTGTTGGTGCTTAGGCCCTTGCGTTGTAGCTAGTGTAGATTTTTCACTTTTGTTGTTTTTGTAACATCTTGTGGATGAACAAGTCACACTTTGCCATGAGATGGCTTTATTTATGTATATAAGTCTGTCTTTTAACTGTTGACAAAAGTTCTTGTGATATTCATACTTGCTTGTTTACCCCTAGGGTCCTTTGGGTGAGGCTCCAATGATTACTCCGCATGCGCCTGATCCTCGCCCATCATTGGATGAGGCGTCGCAATTGAATTTTCTGTGTGATCACGTCCGTAGTCTATAAAAAGACATCCTCAGCATCCGAGGTCATGCGGATGTGTGGAAGTCAAAGGTTGAGTGAGCCACTGCCAGGGAGGAGTTCTTGCTTGGGGAATTTCGGCATATGGGTGAGCAACTTCAATGTGAGTCCTCGTGAACCGATGCTCTTTCAAGTGTACCTTGTTTGTATGCTAGCTCACCCTATGCTTGTGATGTTGTGAATCTCATTCCGAGGGAGGAGAAGGAGCGTGTCGCAATTCGGATGAATTGCCTGACGCAACAAGAGCTTCTTTTGGATGGATCATGATCGAGCCATCGTCCTTGCAATGGTGCAAGATCGCATACACCAGGTTCTTCGGGTGATGAAGCAGGCGAGGTCATCACTTGCGACCGTTTGGTCTATCATGTTCCCTTTGGACGCTGCACCTTCTAGCTTTTTGGGTATTCTTGGAAAGTTTCGGAATGTAGGCCATGTCAGGGAGTTGGTGCGCCATCAGCTGATTGATGGGGTGAAGGCAGCACCGCCTCTCGTTCGACTGCATCAGCATGATGTCAATCTTGCGGAGATAACGGCTGGACCTCCTCCTCCACCAGGTGGCAATTTATGGGATATGTGCCCTCATTACGCAGCTGTGGCGCAGTATGCCGAAGAGATTGTAGATTTGTTCGAGGAGCGGACGAATGTTATGCTCCAGAATAATTAGGTCCTGCAAATAAAACGAGATAATGTAAAATTTGTATTTATTCGAGTGGGCTTGTAATGCCCTTTGTAAAGTTTATATGTATTGGCGCGTGGTGCGCTTGTAATGTGCATGTCCTTTTCGTCAGCCTGACGTGGTCAGCTACTCAGATTGTATGCATTGTTTTTATTCGACGGAGTCGTGAGGTGAGGCGCAACCCCTGAGTGTATTTAGCGAGAAGTAATGCAAGGAGAAAAAGATATTTGGGCCAAGGAAGTTAACTTTTATTCATAGCAAACGAGGATGTACATTGTTCGGCTGAGTAGCCTTGGCTGAATAGCTTTATTGAAAGTAAAAGGTAACTAGGGGTATAAGCGTCGCAGTCGCACGACATTCTAGGGGTTGGAGTATTCGACTCCTGATGCGATGTCCATGAGGCGGTAGGCGCCACCTGGGATGACTTCGGTGACGATGTAGGGTCCTTCCCAGGGTGACTCGAGCTTCTTGTGCCCTTCTTTCTTGAGTCGCAGGACAATGTCTCCTTCGACGAAGGACCTTGGGCGCAGCCGACGGCTGTGGTAGTTGCGGATGCTTTGCTGGTAGACCGCTGAGCGAGCTGCGGCGATGTCGCGTGCCTCGTCGAGCATATCGACGGCGTCTTCGAGTGCTGCCGATGATTCGGCTTCGCTGTAAGCGAAGACCTGTGGGGCCTTGTGGCGTACCTCGGCGGGTAGCATGGCTTTGGCTCCGTGCACCATGAAGAAGGGCGTGTAGCCAATTGAGGTATTTGGACTTGTGCAAAGGCTCCAGAGAACCGAGGGTAGCTCGTCTGCCCAAGCTCTCACAAGCCTTTCGAGTGGGCATAGTAGGCGCTTCTTAATGCCGTTGCCTATGAGGCCGTTGGCTTTTTCGACCTGCCCGTTGGTCTACGGGTGTGCCATGGAGGTGTATGATATGGCAATGCCGAGGTTCCGCAGAAGTCTCGGAATTCCTTCGAGATGAAGTTCGAGCCATTGTCAATTATGATGCTATGGGGCACGCCAAACCTGTAGACCATAGACTCGAAAAACTTGACGGCAGTTTTGCCGCTTTGGTTGGTGACAGGCATGGCCTCGATCCATTTGGAAAATTTGTCGACTGCGACCATGAGGAAGACGTGGCCTCCTGGCGAGGACTTTGGCAGTTTTCCGATCATGTCGAGGCCCCATTGGGCGAAGGGCCAGTCCAGTGGTATAGGCCTCAGCTCGGACCCTGGCGCGTGTGGCTTGTACGCGTGCCTCTGGCAGGCGTTGCACCTCTGGACGATGTCCTTTGCATCGTTCATTGTGGTTGGCCAGTAGAACCTGGCTCGTAGAGCTTTGGAGACTAGGGTGCGGCTGCTAGCGTGATGGCCGCAAATACCCTCATGGTGGCCGCAAATACCCTCATGGATGTCTTGGAGGATGCTTTTGCCGTCACCGATGATGACACATCATTGGAGCACACCCGAAATACTTCGCTTGTATAGCTCGCCATTGATGATGGTGAAGGCTTTTGACCGGCGAGATATGCGCCGGGCATCTGTCAGGTCATCGGCCTCTGTGTCGAGCTTTTTGGGTCCTTCCTGTCCTTCTGGTAGCGCAGCCCTCGAGTGCTCTGCTTCTTCGGCTGAGCCTTTTGGGAATTTCCTCTTGATAGAGGGTACGCATATTTGTTCGAGGAACACACCTGGTGGAACCCGTGCGCAGGTGGAGCCAATGTTGGCGAGCCTGTCAGCCTCTTCGTTGCTCTCCCTGCCGACGTGACGAAGCTCACAGCCGTCAAAGTCCCCTTCGAGTGAGTTGTAGAGCGCGCGGTACGCTATCATGTTGGCGCTATGGGCGTCACACTCATTCATCGTCTGCTGCACGACAAGGTTTGAGTCGCCATAGATGACAAGGAGTGTTGCACCGCACACCTTGGCCATCCTCATGTTGTGGATGAGGGCTTCGTATTCGGCCTCGTTATTGGAGGCGCAAAATTTCATCTGAAGGACGTATTTCATCTTGTCGCATTGAGGGGACGTCAATATGACGCGGGCCCCTACTCCAGCCTCGCGCTTGGAGCCGTCGAAGTGCATCATCCAGGATTGCGACATGTCCGGAGTATCTGATAGCTGGAGATCCATCCAGTGGACGAAGAAGTCAGGGAGGACCTGGGACTTGATGGCGGTGCGCCGCTCGTAAATTATGTCTCGAGGAGACAACTCGATGCCCCATAAGGCTACGTGTCCCGTGGCCTCGATATTGTTCAGGATGTTCGACAGTGGGGCGTCGTTGACGACCACGATCTGGTGCTCTTGGAAGTAGTGGCTCAGCCGACGAGCCGTCATGAATAAGCCGTAGGCGAGCTTATGGTAGTGAGGGTACCTCTGCTTTTTTGGGGTCAGTACCTCGCTAAGGTAGTAAATTGGGCGTTCAACCCCATGGGTCTTGCCTTCTCCGAGACGCTCCACCACGAGTGAGGTGCTGACCACCTGATGTGTGGCTGCGATATATAGCACTAGATGCTCCCTTTCCTTTGGCATGACCAGGACATGTGATGTGGAGAGTAGCCGTTTGAGGTCCTCGAACGCATCCTTCGCTTCGGGCGTCCACTCGAATTTTTCCAACTTGCATAGCAGTTGATAAAAGGGGAGGGCCTTCTCACCCATTCGGCTGATGAACATGCTGAGCGCTGCGATTCGTCCGGCTATCTGCTGGACTCCTTTGAGGTTCTTTGGATTCTCCATGGCCAGTATGGCCCTGATTTTCTTCGGGTTTGCCTCGATGACCCGTTGGGAGATGAAGTACCCGAGTAATTGACCAGACGGGACGCTGAAGGCACACTTATCTGGGTTCAGCTTGATCTTGTAGCGATCAAGGTTATCGAATGTCTCGCGGAGATTGTTGATTAGCGTCTTGGCCTCCTTGGTCTTGATGACTATGTCGTCAACATAGACCTGGATGTTGCGCCCGATTTGATTCTTCAGACATGATTGCATGCACCTCTGGTACGTAGCGCTTGCGTTCTTCAACCCGAAGGGCATGGTGTTGTAGCAGAACACCCTGAACGGCGTGATGAACGTTGTTTTCTCCTGGTCTTCGACCTTCATCTGAATTTGGTTGTAGCCTGAGTAGGCATCAAGGAAGGAGAGTTTCTCTCATCCTACAGTAGAGTCGATGATTTGGTCGATCCGCGGTAGCGGGAAGTGGTCCTTGGGACAGTGCTTATTGAGCGATGTGAAATCCACGCACATCCGCAGGATGTCCGTGTCCTTCTTGGGGACCAGCATGGTGTTGGCCAGCCATTCGCTTTCTTTGATTTCTCTGATGAAGTTGGCATCGAGCAGTCTGTTGACTTCGATTCCAACGACTTTGGCTCTTGGCTCAAATAGTTGGCGCATCGACTGCTTGACTGGTTTCGCATCTAGAAATACATTGAGTGTGTGCTCGGCAAATTCCTTGGTAACTCCTGGCATGTCCGCAGGACACCAGGCGAAGATTTGCCAGTGCTCACGGAGGAATTCGACGAGCGCGCTTTCCTATGCTGAGCTCAGGTCATTGGCGATCAACGCCGTCTTGGAGGCGTCCGTCGGGTGAACCTGCACCTTGTTTGTGTTGACTGCAGAGTCGAACAACATATCAGGTGCGTTTTGCTTGGTGACTGGGGGTGCTCCGTTGTTTGTGATCTCCCGGAGTCTTGTCAGCTCCTCCTGCATGCCGAACGACTGAGAGATTCTGTTGAAGTCTCTGTCGCAGCTATCGGACCTGGTCAAGCTCCCTTGGACGGTGATGACGCCCCTGGGTCATGGCATCTTCAGTAGCAGGTACGCATAGTGCAGTACTGCCAGTAATCTTGTGAATGCCACGCGTCCGAGGATGCCGTGGTACTGTGATGGCCAGTCCACCACTTCGAATTCTAGCCGCTCTCGCCTGAAGTTTTTGGGCTGGCCGAAGATGACGTCGAGCCATATCTTTCCCAAGGGGTATATGACCTTCCCTAGGACTATGTCGTGGAATGTCGTGTCTAACTGTTCCATGCTGCACAGCGGGATCAACATTACTGCGAGTGTGCTAGCGAACAGCAGGTTGATACCGCTGTCGCCGTCCATGAAGACACGGCTCATTTCGAATCCCCCGATCTGGGCCTCGAGCACCAGGGCAACATGACCTGGGCGAGGGATTTGGCGTGGGTGATCCGAACGATCAAACGTGATGAAGGACTCCGAGCCACTGAGGTACTCAGGTATGGATGGCGGAGAGGTCACGGCCAGGCTAACTTGGCGGGTGATCTTCTTCTGCACCCTGTTGGTTGGACGACCCTTTGGATCATCAGGGATCCTTTCAGTGGGGGGTATCCATCTGCATCGTTGTTTGGTGCTGGTGCAACCGGCGGCTGCGACGGTCCACCAAGTGGTGGTGGAGGAGCTCCGTGGGCGACGACACCTGGAGTAGGTGCAAATCCAGGGTTTATCGTCTAGCGTCACATTTGGGTGAAGCCCTCACTGAGCTTCTAGAATTCTCGGCAGTCCTTGAGCATGTGGCTGGCCTTCCTCTTACCATCTTGTTTGTCGATATAGAAGTGGATGGTGCAGGGGCCAGACAACTTGACGTATGCCGAAGGCTCGTTGTCGCGGTTGCGACATTGCCACGTTTGTGTCGGTCGTCCACCATCGCGGTAGTTGCTGCTGCGGTATCCGCTGTTGTGGTTGCCGTCGTCACGGCGGTCAGCGTATCCAGCCGCAATCATGTCGACTCCATCATGATCGTCATAGACGCATGATCTCCTCTTGCTGCAGCGCTCGCGTCTATGGCCGAAGTCGTCATTGTCATCCGAATGCGTTCGGTTGACGAAATCCTCGCCGTCCGCCCAACGGTTGGCGATGTCCTTGAAATCTGGGCGCTTGGCACCGTCCTTGAAGGCGTAGATTGCCCTTTCTTCGGAGATGTGCGGCAGAGTTCTTAATGTGGGACCAGCGTAATATGTACGAGCGGATGGACTCGTTGGTCCGCTGGGTGCAGGCCCACAGCTCTTTGATTGAGGCTGACCTCTTGCTGGTGCCCTTAAAGTTGCGGATGAAGCTATACGCCAGCTCTTCCTAGCTTCGGATGGAGCTAGTGGATAGGCTGTTGAGCCAGACCCTAGTCGCGCCTGTCAGCTGCAGCTTAAGGCATTGTAGGGCGGTGTTCTTGTTCCCACCGTGAAGCTTGACGGACAAAAGGTGATCGTCGAGCCAGGCCTTTGGCTCCTGCGTGCCGTCGAACTTCGGATTGTCCGAAGGGATCTTGAAATTTTTCGGCATCCATGATTGCCGAACAGATCTGCTGAAGCATCTGGCTCCGCACATGTCTCCATCGTCCTCTTCTTCAGACTCAGTTGAACACGCGTGTTTAGCGCGTGATTTGTCGATCTTGCGCTGAGTGAGCTCGCTACGAGCGTCATAGTTGCTGATGCGGCGTCGGGGCAGATTGTGTTCCTCCTCGTCAGTTGAGGGTGTGCGGCTTCAAGTGAACTTTACCGCAGCTTTTTTCTTTGGCTCCGCAAGAGTTTCGTCGTGGAGCGCAGCTCCAACGAGTCCGAGGCCTGCCAGTGCAGACTTATGCATTGCGTTCTTTGGGTCGCCCTCCGGAGGCAGGTTGGACACGAGATAGGTGGTGGCCGCCATGATCGCAGCCTACGGCGTTTTTGGCATGACGTTGTCATGCGAGTCCATCGTCATGAAGGACGTGTTAAGGGCCCTGGTGACCTCGCGTCGTGCGGCGGGGTCCATGTGCTCCATGCGGGAGCGGTACTTGTTGGGGTTGTTGCCATGTGAAGTGGATCCGCCAGCGGCGGAGAGCGCGGCTCTTCACGCGCTGGATTCCGCAGCTGCCTGCTTACGCTTGTCGAGCTCCTCCATCAGCTTCACCTACCGATTGTGCTCATCGATCAGGAGGAGGTGGTAGGCCATCAGCAGATCCCGAGATGCATCCATAGGCCAGCCTTCCTCGTTGAGGTGGATCTGGTCGTAGGCACGGTTACTGCCTTCGTTGGCTCTGTTAGCCGGGTTTTCCCTGTTTTCCCCGGTCTCGGCCTGGGGGTTAGGAGGTGGATTGGGTGGTGGCTGGGAACCCGAACCTAGTGGCGGATCCGCTCCTTTGTTGATGACGGCGCATAGGTAGCGTTCATGGAGTGGGTCGCTGCTGCCGCAACTTTTAGATTCAGAACCGTAGGTTCCTTCATCCAAAGAGGGACCGCATAGATCGGAGTTGCAGCTGTTGCTGTCATCTGAATCGCCCGTCATCGTTGATGTGCGCAGGGCGTCGATGGGTGGGACCCACGAAGCGGGCCTGATGGACGGAAGTAGCACCCGCTCTGGGAGGCGGAGGGTGCCGATTTGTCCCACCTAGAAGCAGAAGCTCCCGAACAGCATCTCGAGCACCGACGGACTCGAAATATTTCATGGTGGCCGGCGAGTGGGCGGTGAAGTCAAACGCGCCGAAGAGGAGGTGACTCTCCGTTGTCGATGAATCGTAGATCGCTCCGGATGAAACCGTCACGACCGCACGATCAGCGTCCCCATTTCCCACAGATGGCACCAATTGACGAGGTTCGATCTCATCAATGCCCATTGTTATGGACTTGGGTTTTGGAGAAGGTGGGGATGCTGAAAGTCGCGGAACAGTTAACAGACAAGCAACACGGGGACACGAAATTTACCCAGGTTCAGGCCCCCGAAGGGAAAACCCTACTCCTGCTTGTCTGCTCTTGATTACGGCGGAACCGAAAGTTACAGGGGTGCGCAGATGCAATCTGGCGTGAGGCGTGTATGAGGTGAGTTGAGAGAGCCTTCTCGCCGCACCCTCCTGACCTTTATATAGATAGGCCAGGTCTCAGGACAGATCGGGTCGGTTAGAAATTAGGGTTGATAACCTTTAAAATTCTATCTAATCCAGACTTGTCCTCCAAGGAGTCGAAACTGTCATGGGCTTGGGCCACCCGAAATCTTCATGGGCTGCGTTTCCTTGCGTGTGCCTTCCTTGGGCTGGACCAGGTATACCAACATTGTGTACCCGTAGGGTATATTCATGTCAGTAGGTTTTCGGCAGTCTCCGATCAGTTCAGAGGGTGGTTAAGCGACTGGACCGACGGGCCGGGGCCTGAGATGGTCTGTCCAGCGGTGGTTCTGGCTGGCCAGTTTGCTTGCATGCTTTTTGCTCGAATGTTTGAGCTCCTTGGCCTTTATTTGCATATCTTCTACTCCCTCCGATTCAAAATCTAAGATGTTTTAGGTTTATGAAGATAATGCATCTAGACTTCTTTTAGTGTGTAGGTTCACTCCAAAATATAAGATGTTTTAGGTTTGTGAAGATAATGCATCTAGACTTCTTTTAGTGTGTAGGTTCACTCCAAACCTTAGTGAACCTACACACTAAAATAAGTCCAGATACATTTATTCACAAACCTAAAACATCTTATATTTTGAAACGGAGAGAGTAGGTATCATGTCATGGTTATGAAGCTAGTCATAAGATATGCATTTGGTTAAAGTAGGTTCTTATTCAAGGGAGGACCAAAGAAGAACAAGATGGAAGGAATGCATCTTAGGTTCATTTGTTAGAGTAGCATGACTTGGTTCAATGGGTAGCATAGTGATCGCCATATGATGGGTTGCATCAAAAACTACAACAAAACATGAGCATACTACACGTGAACATTATCATATCACCGTCATACACTAAGAACTAAGCAAAACTTGCCATATGGCCACAAAGTTTTTGATCTATGGCTACAACATGCACATCGTTCACCATCGACAAGCAATATGAGCCGTTCGGCCACAGTTCTACCGTATTCTCTACTCATATCTACCAGATGCAAAAAAAAATCTTAGCTACCCGCTCTAGTGTTTACAATATCACCGCTATCGAAGGAGCAGAGAAAGAAGCAAAGAGCTCGGTGAGGAGGAAGATCACTTGACGACACCATCATACAACAACCGAGGTAGATGACACCACTTACCTACTCGTCGGTGAAGCTCCTTGCCAGAACGGAGAGCTCAGGGAGGGGGTGGGGAATGGGGGCGCGACATTGAGTGCTGAGCCGAGCGATGATATACACTCCCTCCATTTCTAACACTAAAAGGGATCTAGATATATATTTTTCACAGAATTAAAATATTTTATATTTTAAAACAGAGGGAGTAGCGGCTAGAGATGATAGAATTTTTTTCTCCAACTTTTTAGGTTCGGGCAAGCTCGTGCCATCTACGCTTTACATGAACATGGCGAATTGGCGATTATTTCTTTTGGCTGGGTGAAGTTTAGGCAGAAACGGCCGATTCTAGTCGTCGGTGTAAAGGGCCGGGATTTTTATGCGCAAGGCAAGAGACACCCGAGATTTGGCACACTAGAGCCGAGAAACCACTCCGCCGAGGTGAGCAGCCAAACACGCCCAAGGCCTTCCGGGCTTCTTCCCCGACCACGACTCCTCCGCCGTTCTCCCCGCCATCTCGCACCGCTATGGCTCGTCTTCTCCTGGCTGTCCTAGCGCTCCACCTTGCTGCCGCCGGGGTCTCCGCCGCGTCGAGCGTCCCCGGTGCCGGCGCCTTCGACCCCTCCCGCGTCGTGCAGCTCTCGTGGCGACCCAGGTAACGATCTGATCTCCTCCCTTCACATCCCTAAGGGCCATAGGCTACGTACGATCCTGACGGCTGTTTCCCTCGTACGCGCGGCGGTTAGGGCGTTCCTCCACAAGGGGTTCCTGTCGGACGCGGAATGCGACCACATGATCGAGCTGGTGAGTGTGACCGCCGCTCGATCTCTTTGTCTTGAGGATTTTTTTTGGGGGGTTGATTGATTCGATTGTTCTTGGGTGGTATGTAGGCGAAGGATAAGCTTGAGAAGTCTATGGTGGCGGACAACGAATCCGGTAAGAGCGTCCAGAGCGAAGTGCGGACCAGCTCTGGCATGTTCCTTGAGAAGAAGCAGGTCAGCACGAACGCACCCTGTGATTTAATTTTGTTTTTGATAATGTGCTTGAATGATGCCTACTTTCGATTCAGTGCTCATAACCTACAGACCTAGGTAGGAATGCTTCTGTATCTACCGTGTTGCTGATAAGGAGAGGGGAATTAGTACACCTGTTACAGAACACCGTGGAACAATGGCAATGGTTGCAATGTATACATGATAGTATTAAGAAGCGGTGGCACTGGGAAGGCGCACAAGGATTAACCACTCGTACTTATACATCTTCCTGCAGGATTACATAGTTGATATGATTGCATCACACAACCGGAAGATTAGTTAGTGGCACTAATTTACAATGATACTTAACTACCAAGTACTCCAGTACATAACTGGTAGGTTATCTAGTAGTACTAATACTGCTCTTCCATTTCTGAAATTGAAGGAATGGAGACACACACCATACTTCAAGATAGATTCTTCTGTTCCCTGCAAATAGCCTGGTAGAGTGTAAACCTGTATGAGAACAACTACAACAGAAACCTGCTGCACAGAAAGAGGCCAGGTTGATCTCTCAACGTACAGTAGATGTCTCGAGTATTTTTACCTCTGAACTTCTTGTTGATCTCCCAAGCTCCAAAATATTGAATTCCTCATGTAAAAAATACAACACAAATGATGGAAA
The DNA here is from genome assembly GCA_916181665.1 of Avena sativa. Taxonomy (NCBI): domain Eukaryota; kingdom Viridiplantae; phylum Streptophyta; class Magnoliopsida; order Poales; family Poaceae; genus Avena; species Avena sativa. The sequence goes on from OV702279.1 coordinate 10,941,238, forward strand.
ACACTCAGCTACAGCCAGAAAGAGCCAATTAGAAAATCCACAATGGAACAAAAGCTGGATTTTCCATGTGATCAAGGATATGAACCAACCACATGAAAACAAATATTGGTTAGTCTTAATCGGCAACGGCTAGCATGTAACTAATTTACATATCTTTATCCAGACAAAGATGAACCATCCAGCACATTTACCTTGCTCTAGCAGACCAGACATTTGAAGCAGATCTGTGCCATTATAAGTGGTGATTTTATCTGAACAATTCCAACCAGAGAGAAGTTTGCTTGTTATTAATTTAACTAAATACTAATTTCGTAATTACCAACTCCAAGTAGCAAAGAGCATATCATTTCTCCTTTTTACGGGTTTTTAGAGAGAACTAAAAATAGCATAAGCATTAGCCCGGTTAATTTGTAGACAAAAGCTAGCGATTAGCACCCCAGGTGATTAATTCTTTAGACTTGTTGTATAAATTTGTAAAGCCTTCTAGCTCGTACTAAAAATTTAAGAGATCCCCAGATTGCATCATCTTCGTTTACTTATCAATAATTGTAGTTGTTGCTTGATTTTTTTGTGGTGCTGGTGATAGTGCAGAAGAGATATACTGCAAGTTTAACTTTGTTCTCGCGATTGGACTTGAGCCAACAATCACCAATCTGAAAGAAGTTACCACTGAAGGCAGCAATGCCAGCTACTTGAATGATCGATCCAAGAGACGGAGTGGCCGGCAGGTTGTCCCTCATCACCCTGCTGCACAACACAAAAACGCTCAGCACAAAAACGTTTGATCAACAAACATGGAGTTAACAACCAAGACGAAGTAGATGCGACATCCCCAAGCACGATCAATGACCGTCACAGGAAGTTCGCATGTTTGCACCAGCTCCGGCATCGCACGACAGCGGTGGTGGGATCGTTGGCGGAGGCTTTTGCGACGTGTTCCTTGGTGACCTTGCATTGGGATTTCTAGAGATGACTAATGGTTTCCAGACTACGACACAACCTATTCTATCTTCTAAACTGACCCAAACATGGATTTCTCTGTCTCGTGGTTTCCTTGTGCTCCAGGGGTCACAGCCAGACCATTCCTTCTGTGATTTGCCCTGATAGGGTGTCCCCAGTTATAAGGACTAGCCTCTAGGGTTGGCTCAATTTTCACGGATCTCGGGATAGAATTGCGGGAATAGCGTGGAAAAGTTGGAGAGGTAGCGGAACACACGAAAGAACATGATGAACTCTACACAAAACAAAACATGATACCTGACCGATTGCTCACGCCGGCGACCACCGGTTCAATAGAATCCTTGCAAGGAAAGATTGGGCAACGTGCTCCCTCGGATCCCAATTGGAGAGGGAATAACACCTTGGAGAGAGCCTTGAACACCAACTCACGATCATGCAAGGTTGGGCCTTGTGCAACTCAAAGCTACATATCTATTGAGGTCTTGTAGATAAGAGGCTCCCTTGGAAAGGGAGATGCGACACAACTAGAAATATCCAAATTAGGGTTTCTAGTGTTATCTACGTTTATGTCTAAGGAATAAGGGAGAGCCATAGGGGCTATTTATAGTGCAAATGCATAAGGGGTAGGTAGGAAAGGATAAGGTAGGTGGGAAAGGATAAGATACAAGGCGCATGGCCCTTCTTAGCACGCAGGTCGTGTCAGGGGCGGTAGTACTGCTGGGCCTAGCGGTAATACCGCTCAGTGCATTCTTCAGGCGGCTGATGCGGTGGTGGTAGTACTGCTAGTGTGGTGGCGCCTTGCCGTTGACCTGGTGGCCTGAAGGGGTTCGTAGCTGTAACAGCGGCGGTAGTGGTGGTGATAGCTGTAGCCGTAGTGGTGGCGGTACCTGTAGCTGTAGTGCCGGTGCTAGCGGAGTCAGTGGTAGTACCGCTGGTGGGGAGCGGTAGTACCACTCCTATAGGTTTCTTCCTCCTCTTCCAAGCTTCCGTCTTGTCGGGCTTCCTCCCTTTCTTCCTCCTCTTCCAAGCTTCTGTCTTGTTGGGCTTCCTCCCTTGTCTCCATACTTATTGCGAACCTAGCATGGTCATAGGATGGAGTATGAAGTTACATACCATTCAATAGGGTAGGAAGTGGACTCACATAGAGGATATGATTCACCTTTGAAGTCCATGGTAACTTGGCATAGGTTGAAGTGCTTGATATGGCATCGACCGTAGGTCTGGCTGTATCACCCAGTGCGGGCCCACAACATCTCTGTACACATCTGAGATATGGATTTTGGACAACTATTTGCAATTTTTCCGTGCTTGTTTCTGGATCTTTAAAATGGGTTATAAGCTTCAATTTTAATTGTATGGCGGATGCTCCTTGTCTGTGTTATATGATGGGTTTCAGCACAGTTTGTGCCCCTAAAGCTATTTCACATTATGGTTTTCCTTAGATGTGTCCCCTCAACAAGTTGTATTAAGCCATGCTTCGATTATGCCATTACCGATTAGCAGAGTTATTTTGCTGATGTTTACCAGCATCGTGCTTTGTTTAGGTGATAAGTGTATGCTTTTCAATGTTAATTGGATGGGAGATGCTCCTTGTTGTGGTGCTTGTTTGTTTGCATTGGCTTTATGGGGTTACAATCCAATACCTGAATCATCACCTTATTTTTCTGTTTGTGTTTGTTTAGGACTTGCTCTGCTTCTTTCCTGCATATGTGCAACATGCTCATCTTGTTCTGCACCACCATCTTGTTAACAATTTCATCTGTCTGTTGCTATCTTGTAGAATACTCTTGGTTTTGACAGTGCCAACTACCGATGCATACTTACTAGACTTATGAGCTTTAGTGCTGGCCATTCTCAAGCTTGCAATTGCGATTGTTTCAGACTTAACAGATGAACCTGAGTTACTGAGTGCTGTGATGTTGGTTCATGGTCAGTACCAAATATGTGTGCGCACAAACAGATGCGATGGAGATTCCTTGATTCCTTTCTGGACCAAAGGCCATGTTAAGCTAGTTTGGTTTGAAGTCAATTGAACTATAATAAGTTGTCTTGCTTGTTAGCATATATTTACATCTGTGTGTGCCATGTCACATATGGAATTAGTATTAACACTGCATAAGGCATATCTTCTGGTAATTACCTCAGTACAATGTACGACGTGTAATATCAGTATATTAACTAAACTAATCATTTGGCAGGATGAAGTAGTAGGAAGGATAGAGGAGAGAATTGCTGCTTGGACTTTCCTTCCATCAGGTAGCTTAATTTAATCTATTCATTACATGTTACGATTTTTGTGTTTTTTCAATAGTTCAATAATAGTATTTCAATTATTCCCATGCACAGAGAATGGCGAGTCCATTCAAATATTACATTATAAGAATGGCGAGAAGTATGAGCCACACTATGATTACTTCCATGACAAAAATAACCAAGCCCTGGGGGGTCACCGAATTGCGACTGTGCTCATGTACCTATCTAATATTGAGAAGGGTGGAGAAACCATCTTTCCCAATGCAGAGGTAACTTGCCGGCACTCCCTTCAACTGTTATTATAGGTCTCCCATGCACTAAGTCACATATTCTGCAGGGGAAGTTAACACAACACAAGGATGAGACAGCATCTGAATGTGCTAAAAATGGATATGCAGGTAAACTACTCTTGAGTCCCTTTTCACTTGATATCGGAACATTGGCCCCTTGTCCTTTTTTTTGGTGTGATAGCTTCAATGCTCAGTAGAATTCGGTTCTTTCATAGCCTTATTAGTTTTGCATATCTTAGTGGCATCCTTATACAATAACAGTTCACCTCATTGTGAAACTTAAATGTTGGCCGTCCTCTGCAGTAAAGCCCGTAAAAGGTGATGCCCTGCTGTTCTTCAGCCTCCACCCGGATGCAACGACAGATCCTGATAGCTTGCACGGGAGCTGCCCCGTCATCGAAGGCGAGAAGTGGTCGGCGACGAAATGGATCCATGTGAGATCGTTCGAGAACCCCGGCAAGCAGGGAGGTTCCGGTGATGGGTGCGAGGACGAGAACGTCCTGTGTGCACAGTGGGCGGCAGTGGGGGAGTGCGCCAAGAATCCCAACTATATGGTGGGCACCAAGGAAGCACCTGGCTTCTGCAGGAAGAGCTGCAACTTATGCGCACAGTAAGTTAATTAAACCATCCATCCACCTTCCTGATACGCAACACGGCAATGTATAAATTATTGATCCAGTACTAGATCGAGGGTTTGTACATCATAGTCACAGATACCATGTGTGACCTGGATTGAATTGAAATTCAAGACCTATCAGTTTTTTTTGTTTGGGTAAAGACCAATATATCTGTTGCCTGTACCGGGTGAAAAAACACTTGTCCTCCTGTCCAAACTTTCGGCTAATTAGAGAACTCCAACAGAAGCTGCAAAAGGCCGCACGATAACAAATTGCTATGCAGCGTGCGTGATCCAGTTTTAGCGCGTGAGCTGTGTTTTCGCAAAAGCGCTAAAAGCGACGCGCAAAAATAGGGAAAAAACACACTAGCAGGTGCACTAAAATGCAGTGCGCGGGTGCCGGCGCAAACATGTTTCACAGTAAACTGGAGGATCAAACAAACACAAATAAATTTAACAAAAAAAGTCTAGTTATTATTAGGATACAACTAAATGGTACATGAATAATACAACAAATATAGGAATTGTTTACCAACAAATACAACAAGTATTTCATCAACACTACAACAAATTATTTTCACAATACAACAAATTGTTTTGACAATACAACAAACAACAAATAAAAGGTCTCAGCATTGTGCCCAAACCATTTCTACCACTCTTCGATTAGATCTTTTCGAAGATTATCATGGTCTCATTGTTGTGAATGGCATGATATGAGGCAATGAAACGCGCCACTCTCTGCTCTCTCCTATGTACTTGCACGGGAATCCCCATCAAGTTATAGTGGTGGCTTCTATCTACATCTTAGTCACGATCATCCTCTATGATCATGTTATGCATGATGACACAAACGGTCATGATTATTCTTGGTTCCAAAATCTAGCCGGTCCTCTCACAATAGCAAATTGGGCTTGTAAAATTCCGAAGGCTCTCTCCACATCTTTCCTAGCCGCCACTTGTGCGGCGTAAAAATCCTTTTCTTTCTTACCTTTGGGTTTGTGAACCGGCTTCACAAAAGTTTGCCACCTTGGGTAGATGCCATCGACAAGATAATAGCCATAGTTGTATGTGTAGACATTTACTTTAAACTTCACTTGTGGACCTTCACGCAATGCAATCCTTGACATAAGAGGAGACTGTTGAAGAATATTGATGTCATTACAAGACCCGGGCATTTTTAAAAATGCATGCCAAATCCAAGTCTCATAATCTATCACGGCTTCAAGGATGATAGTGCAATCCTTCTTGTGATCTTTGAATTGTCCATGCCATGACGCACGACAATTCTTCCAACTCCACACGCACGCACAATTGCGACGGCGAAGCGCTTGAGACACTCAATGGCTTGACTCTCACTTATTGCCAAGTGGTCATCAACAAAATCCGCATGTATACTGTATGCCATCATACGCAAGGCGGCGGTCACCTTCTCGTAGGTGCTATGCCCAAGCTCTCCGACAGCATTCCTCCTTCGCTCGAAGAACCGACATACTTGGTCACCTCTTCGCAAATACGCCTGAAAAAACCGATGCTCAACCTAAAACGCCGAAGAAAATACTCCTCCGAAAAGGTGGCTTTGTCGTTGAAATACACCCGCATCAACCTCTCGTGCCCTTCAATCATTTCCCTCCACAACTTGCGCTTACCAAAAACCGAGCCACCGCGTGACGAGGTTTAATCTCGTCAATGACCATTGTTATGAGCTTGGATTTTGGAGAAGATGGGGATGCTGGAGATCGCGGAACGGTTAGCAAACAAGCAACACGGGGACACGAGGTTTACCCAGGTTCAGGCCCCCGGAGGGAACACCCTACTCCTGCTTGTCTGCTCTTGATTACGGCGGAACTGAAAGTTACAAGGGTGCGCGGATGCAATCTGGCGTGGAGGTGTGTATGCGGTGAGTTGAGAGGTGCCCTCCTCACCGTGCCCTCCTAGCCTTTATATAGAGATAGGCAGGTCTCGGGCATCAGGTCGAGTCGGTTACAGATTAGGGTTAACCCCTTTAAAATTCTATCTATTCTAGTCTTGTTCTCCAAGGATTCGAAAATGTCATGGGCTTGGGCCATATGAAAGTCTCCACAGGCCGCGTATGTTCTTGTGGGCCTTCCTTGGTCCGGACCAGGTATACTAATGTTGTGTACCCGTAGGGTATAACCATGTCAGTAGCCCCCGAGTACTTAGCTGAATCGTAGATTCGGCTGAGGACTCCTCGATCTTTCAGGTGCAGTTGGTCCTGTTCATAAGAGAAAGAATGATTTTAGTTTGTAGGGATTGTTGATGTGTGTGCCTGACTCTCCTAACGGATCAGGGCCAGTTAACTGTCTTAGGACAAAACAACACGATCTTCTTCAGACTCGAGTCCCTAGACTCGAATCTGGAACGGATGCTGGTGTAATTCGACTTAGGCCACTGAGGTCTTATAGGAGTCGAATCCCAGTAGCTTTCGAGTGATGTACCCAACGCGTCCGTCGGGGTTTTTCATTGTGCCTATTGACAAGGTATTTTACTGGCAGAGCGCAGTCAGGTGCACTACCAGGCCAGCAGATGATATCTGCAGGTCTTATCTTTGTGTCGTAGGCACAACATTTGAAATATTATCACCGCGGAGGTGTTTCGGGTGGCTAAGGAAAAATGTTTCCTACTTAGCATTTTGTTTGGGAAAATTTGCCAGAAAGTTTTTGTATGTTGACCCGAAGGGTCGTAGTCAAAGAATTCATAGGGTGCGCGACCAGCGCTCCTTATGGAAGTTGCCCCCGAGTGTCTGTTCGAGTCGTAGAGTCGAGCAGAGACTTTAGTTCAGTAATTTGTCCGAAGAACACAATTTTTTCGGATGCTTGGATCAACCCTTCCTATGGGAGTAGCCCCCGAGTCCTTAGTGGAGTCGTAGACTCGACGTAGGACTCGAAGAATAGCCAATAGTGTTGTACCTTAATCATGTTCGAGGTGCGCGGCCAGCGCTCCTGATAGGAGTAGCCCTCGAGTAGTTGCTAGAATCATAGATTCGAGTGAGTACTTTTAGTTATCAGCCGAAGATTTCCCACGGCGCCAGAGGTGACGTGATAGGACGAACATGGGTCCCACCTCCTGACTTGGAGTTGACTGGTCATGCGCGTCGTGGCGAGAATTACGGCGTCTCCTCGATTTCCATGCATAGTGGACGGCGTGCGGGCGACCGTTCGCTCCGGTGTTGACACGTGTAGGGCTGATTTGTCCCTAGCGTTAGGGCTTCTGGATGAACGGTTCGTGTTCATCGTCCTCATCCTTATAACCGTGGGGAAAACAGTGATTTATTTTCACCCTTTGCTATTTGCTTTTTCCACTGCTTCCATTTTCACGAGCTCTTCCTCGCGTGCACTGGACGTTCTTCGATCCTTTCCCTCTTCTTTCCTACGCGCTCATCGTCGTTGCCGACGCTCCGCCATGGTCAAGTCAAAGAAGGCCTCCGCCGGAGCGGGCTCGAGTGCTGCTGCTGGCGGCAAGAAGGTTGCCGCCCCTGCGCGCAACACTGACGACAAGTGGAGGTGCTCCGATGTGCGTGACACCGATCTGCGCAAGTTGCGCGATGCGGGATTAATCCCGCAAAACAAGAAGGACGTCAAGATCCCCGACGATGAGGTAATCCCTCGCCCACCCGTGGGTTTTCGGGTGATCTTCGTTGCCTTCATTCTTCGCGGTTTTTTGCTTCCTGCCCACGAGTTCCTTCGTGGGCTCCTTTTCCTCTATGGGATTCAGATTCATCATCTGTCTCCCAATTCCCTTCTTAACATTGCGTGTTTCATCACGCTTTGCGAGTGCTGGCTCGGCATCGAGCCACACTTTGGTATCTTCCGGAAGCTCTATTTCGTGAAGAGGCAGTCCGGCACCGGCGGAGTCTATCCGCTCGGCGGCTGTGTCATCTCTCTTCGTCCCTTTATCCTATTTTTCTCCTTCTCCATTTGCGAGTCCGTTCAGTATTGGCGTCGCAAGTGGTTTTACATCCGCAATGTCAAGCTGGACGGTCAACAGTTTGGTCTTACTCCCTTCGACTCCGAGCAAAAGATTGTTCCGAAGAGATCGTGGAAAAACCACATCTTGGAGGGCGAAGTTGCGGAGGTGGAGAGGCTCTACAAGCGAGTGGAGGCTCTCTAGCTGGTGCCAGGCAAGGAGGTCAACAGAGTCGACATCATCCGCACCTTCCTCAAACGTCGGGTGCAGCCGCTCCAAGCCAGGGCGCACCCGATGTTTCTCTACGCCGGCCCCAGTGATCCCACCAGAGTGTCATCCGAAGAGTTATCTTTGGGTGATCTTGATAGGGCCCTCCGTCCTCTGCTGAAGTTCAAGGCTGGTGAAGACCTGCCAGGGGAGTCGCTGACCCCCCCTCTTAGCGCCAGTAAAGGGGCTTCGAAGGTGAAGATTGTTCGTGCGCGTTGCGCTTTTATGTGTGTTTTTTGTTTGTTGTGGTTTCTCACGTCTGTTTGTCATCTTCCTTTATCCTGTTTTCTCCTTCTCCATTTGCGAGTCCGTTCAGTATTAGCGTCGCAAGTGGTTTTACATCCGCAATGTCAAGCTGGACGGTCAGCAGTTTGGTCTTGCTCCCTTCGACTCCGAGCAGAAGATTGTTCCGAAGAGATCGTGGAAAAACCACATCTTGGAGGGCGAAGTTGCGGAGGTGGAGAGGCTCTACAAGCGAGTGGAGGCTCTCCAGATGGTGCCAGGCAAGGAGGTCAACGGAGTCGACATCATCCGCACCTTCCTCAAACGTCGGGTGCAGCCGCTCCAGGGCGCACCCGATGTTTCTCTACGCCGGCCCCAGTGATCCCACCAGAGTGTCATCCGAAGAGTTATCTTTGGGTGATATTGATAGGGCCCTCCATCCTCTGCTGAAGTTCAAGGCTGGTGAAGACCTGCCAGGGGAGTCGCTGACCCCCCCTCTCAGCGCCAGTAAAGGGGCTTCGAAGGTGAAGATTGTTCGTGCGCGTTGCGCTTTTCTGTGTGTTTTTTGTTTGTTGTGGTTTCTCACGTCTGTTTGTCATCTTTGCTTGCAGCGCCTCCAGGTTACGGGGTCTATGCCTCCTCTGCCTAAGAAATATAGGGAGGCACCAGACAATGAGGAGGTGGAATCCAAGTCTGAGCTTCCTCCCGCTCAGTCGCCGACTACGGATGCTCCTGAGACGAGCGAGGGTCAGACCCGAAAGCGATCGCGTAGCGAATCGTCAGACGCGTCTACCCCGCCAACTCTGAAGGGCCCGTCCTTCCTTGAGCGACATGGCGAGGATGATGGTGCTTCATCCGCACCGTATCCGGCTGTGCCTCTTCGAGTGATGGGGCCGCAGCCGCCAGCCAAGAAGAAGAAGAAGAAGAAGGAGAAAGCATCGCCTGTCTTCAACCTTTCCGATATTGACTCGTAAGGAATTTTGGTTGCTTTTTATTTTGTGTGCAATGTTCTCTCTTGTTTTTGATCAAAGTTTTCCTTGCAGCCACTCCTCAGATGGCTCTCTTGATGAGGGCACTGAGGAGGCCGCAGGGGAGTTGAAGCCGACGACCCCTCCCTTTCAGATGGTGGCTGACTCTGAGGATGACGCTCTGAATCCTTCTCCGCGAGAGGCTCGGGTGGTCGTTACTCAGAAGACCCCTGGTGGACCTTCGGAGTCTCCATCTGAGCACGTAAGTTGTTTTCTTTTATCGTCCTGGGGGGATCCCCCGAGCCCTTTTCAGGTTGTTTTGTTGAATGTTTCTCTTTTCGGGGCGTAGCCCCCGAGCCCTTTTTCTGATGCTTTCTTGATTGTTTGCTTCTGCTTCTTTCCGCAGCCCTTTGTGCACAGCGCGAACCTTCTCATCCAGCAGCATCTGGTGCTGGAGGCCAGTATGAAGCAGCTTCAAGGTACTTGTCTTGCTTGTTTCTGTTTTATTTCTCCTGCCGCATGAGCAATGCTTTATTCGTGTGTGTTCTTGTTGTATTGCAGATGAAAATAATGCAGCCCTTCGTCGTCTGGATGCTCTCGACAAGAGCCTCGGTCGAGCGGAGAAGAAGGCTGCAGATGCTGCTGAGACGAAGGAGCACCTGGAGAAGGAGGTGGCTGCTGCTGTCGAGGCTCAGGAGCGACTGCGGAAGAAGTCTGCGGATCGCGAGAGGGAGCTTGCTGCTGCGGCTGCCGCTCATGAGAAGGAGATGGCCGACGGGCTGATGGCTGCGGCCAAGGCTTTCTCTGGTTAGTGTATTTGATTTGTCCTCCCTTTTTCGGTTGCTCCGTATCTCGTTCTTATTCGGGCCCTTTTCTTCTTTTCTTTGTCTCAGATGCTTCGGGCATCGCGTTTGATCCGGTGTGATGGAGCACGGGAATGCTCTTGACGATGCCACCGCAGCGGTCGAAGATCGCTGTGGTACTGCCGTTGGCTCCTTGGCGAAGGCGAAAAAAGTTCTTCGACGCTTCTACACGGAGCTCGTCCCCAAGGGCACTGCTCTTGAGGATGTCGACGCTCTGGTAGATGCTTTGTCGGAGGATGCTCCTGCAGCCTACAAGCGCAAGCAGAAGGGCATCGGTGCCTCTATGGAGTTGGCCATGGCGTCCGGAGCAGAGCTGTACTTGCCACACGTCACCTCCCAGATGCCAACTGCTCTAGATGGCTCAGAGGTAGCCTTCGCTCTCTTCGCCTCCCGCTGTAAGCGCTATGGGCCAAAGCTCATTGACCTGTTGGCGGAGTACGCGGCGAAGCAGCAGGAGGAGGTTAAAAGCAGGCAGTCTAGCTCTGAGGCCACTCCGGATGCGGGTGCCTAGGCTCCTCTGTTGTAGTTAGGACAATATATCCTCTCCCTTTTGTGATGTATGCTTTTGTTGATGAACAATTTTTCCTTGTGCCACGCAGTGGCCTTTAATGTATATAAAGTGTTTTTCGAGCTATTGCCAGAGATGTGTGTGATGTTCATCTTCCTTACTTGTTTGTCTTTTAGGTCCTTCGGGAGGGGCACCCGTTGGTACCGCGACTGCTCCAAATCCACGACCATCGTTGGATGATGCGTCGCAGCTTGTTTTCTTTCGCGATCGCGTCTGTAGCTTGGAGAAGGAGATCCTTGGCGTTCGAGGCCACGCGGACGTGTGGAAGACGAAGGCTGAGCGGGCTACCGCCAGGGAGGAGTATCTGATGGGGGAGCTGCGGCAGTTGAGCGAGCAACTGCAATGTGAGTTTTCTTGAGTTGTTGCTCATTTTTGGATGCGCCTTGTTTGCGTGTCACCTTATTCTGAGTTTTCTGCAGGTGCCAACCTTGTTCCGAGGGAGGAGAAGGAGCGCGTTGCGGTTCGGATCAACTATTTGACCCAACAGAACTTGGAAGCTGGCGGCTTTTTCTGGATGGACCGTGACCGGGCCACCGTCCTTGCGACAGTGCAGGATCGTGTTCATCAGGTGTCGCGGGTGATGAAGCAAGTGAAAACTTCCCTGGCATCGATTATGTACGTCATGTTTCCTCTAGACGAGGCACCATCCACCCTTTGGGGTTTGTTGTCGAAGTTTAGAGACGTGAGTCACGTGAGGGAGTTGGTGCAGCACCAGCTGGTTGCAGGGGTGAAAGCTGCCCTTTCGCTTGTTCGGCTGCATCGCCTTGACGTCGATCTCGCGGCTGTGGCGGCTGGGTCGCCTCTTCGGCCAGACGGTAGCCTCTAGGACATGCGCCCGAATTATGCAGCCGTTAGGCAATTGTAGGGGTTCGTAGCATGGAAAACAAAAATTTTCTATCGCATACAAACAAACAAGCCAAGATCTATCTACTAGATTGTAGCAACGAGTCGATGGAATAACTTACCCTCGAAGATTCCAAAGCGATTAACGAGAGCGGATTCTCGTGGGTGATGTAGTCGTACTCTTCCCGATCTCAATATCGTGTAGACGATCCTTCCGGCAGCGCTCCCGCAGTCGGTCACACGTTCGGTACTCGACGAAGACCTTCCTCTCCCTTGTTCCAGCAGGCAGCGGAGGTTGTAGCACTCTCCTCGCGATTCCGGCAGCACAACGGCGTGGTACCGGAAGTAGAGGGGAGATCCCGCAGGGCTTCGCCTTAAGCTGGAGCGAGTATGGTGGAGTATGAGAGAGAACTATTAGTGGTCTAGGGTTTAGACACACCAATTAGAAGGCTCTAATCCGAAGGCTAGTGCAATTAGAAGCTCTAAACCAAAGCGTCTCTAAACCGGAGTCTAGGGCTAGGATTTAGATTAGAGGATAGGAACTTGTGTGTCTAGAGGAGGAGGCCCTGCCCCTCCTTTTATGGGTGGAGGGTGCGGCCAAGGGGAGGGGAGTCCCTCCCCAAGTCGGCCTTGGTTGGCGCGCCGGCTTGGGGAGGAGACTCCTCCCCCAAGTCGGTTCCCAACTCCTCTTGCTTGTTTCCCACAGTTTCTTGTTTTAGCCGTTTGACTTTCAAACTGGACATTTGACTTTTCTGTTTTAGGATTCAATTTAATCCTTTATTTGGAACAGCAAGAACACTTAGTACATAATGCAATCATTCCAATATGTAATGACACATTCATGTACCCCTCCCCCCTCCCGGAGTGCCGGACATTCCGGAACCTTCTAGAACATTCACCAGAATCATTTCCGAACTCCGAAACGGGACTTTCCTTATATGAATCTTATTCTCCGGACCATTCCGGATCACCTCGTGATATCCCGGATCCCATCCGAGACTCCGAACAACATTCAGTCTCTTTCTCATAATACCATAACTACTCAAAACAACGTCGAATCCTTAAGTGTGTCTCCCTACGGTTCGTGAATTATGCGGACATGATCGAGACACTTCTCCGAACAATAACCAATAGAGGAATCTGGAAATTCATATGGCTCCCACATATTTCTACGATTACTTTGCGATCGAATGAACCACTCACATACGATACCAATTTCCCTTTGCCTCACGATAGTTTACTTATCCGAGGTTATGATCGTCGGTATCTCTGCATACCTAGTTCAACCTCGTTACTGATAAGTACTCTTTTCTCGTTCCCGTGATATGTGATCCCTTGTGAGCCAGTCACATGCTTGCAAGCTAATTGGATGACATTTCACCGAGAGGGCCCAGAGTATATCTATCCGTCATATGGATGGACAAATCCCACTCTTGATCCATGTGTTTCAACCAATACTTTCTGAACACTCAATGCCACCTTTATAGCCACCCTGTTACGGTGTGGTGTTTGATGACATCAAAGCATCCATCCGGAAAAGGTGATATGCATGATCTCATGGTCGAAGGAATTAGGTTACTATGTATCAGAAAGCATATATCAATTGAACTATATTAAATGACTTGATCTTTATGCTACGCTTAACTATAGGAGTATGTCCATCACATCATTCTCCTAATGATATGATCATGTTGTTAATAACATCTCTATGTTCATGATCAGGAAACCATGATCATATATTAACCAACAAGCTAGTTTAACAAGAGGCTTTACTAGGGACTCTTTTATGTTTACAAATCACACAAGTATTAATGTTTCCTGTTAATACAATTATAGCATGGTATGTAAACATTTATCATAAGTATGAAGATATGATAATAACCTACTTTATTATTGCCTCTTGGGCATATCTCCAACAGTCTCCCACTTGCACTAGAGTCAATAATCTAGTTTCAAACCTTTGTGTATTCAACACCTATGGCTTTACGGTGTTGTATGTACACGATTTCTAGTGGTCAACTGATCTCCGGATCTGACACTTCCAGGTCCGTGTGTAATTGCATGTCTTTGCGTCTCTACGCATCACTCATTCTCTAATGAGATGGCTTCGTACAAATTTGGTCCTTTGGTGTGACCTTTAGTTCTTTGGGGTTTAAAACATGTTGATAATATTGTCGTACAATATATCTTCATAGTATTATCCCGCTGTGAACTACACCTAGTTTGATAACAAACTACTTGACACAAACGCCCTCTTTAGCTGCTATAATAGCAGTCATATACTTAGCCTTTTGTTGTAGTATCTGTCACAATGTATTTAACTTTGGAACTCATCCAAATCCATTATGGAACTCACTTTCCATTATATTGTGCCACCCTTAGTTTAGATTGAGATAAACTTAATTTGTATTTTGTGACAAAACTAGTATCAATGTAGTACTTTTACAATGAACTAACCATCTATTTGTCACTTCTACAAATAATATACTCTTAGTTCTTCCAAAAGATCATAAGAATATCCTTACTATTGTCCAATGATCATCTTATGAATTATTCTGGTATATGCTCATAACATTTAGAGCATAGGACATATCTGGATTTGTACATATCACAGTATGATTGATATAAATATTCTTTGTGATTTCATACATCAAGTATCAATCAATACTTGAATCTTTGTTTCACTTACCCTGTGTCAATACACTTGAATATATCATCAATATTGAACTCATTCAATCCTTTCTGTGCGACAAGAACCTTTCTTGTAGTTTCTATATTGAACTCATTCAATATCTCATCTATGTACTTCAGGCACAACCATATTGGCGTCTATTAATGCCAATTATTTGGGTTTTGCCTAAGTCTTTCATCGAGATGAAATTCTTATCTTGTGTTAATAAAAATATACATCACTTCTAATCAACAATATGTCTTCTACATAATGTATTAGAAATATGTCTTAGCGCTCCCACTTAATTTCTTGCAAATGCAAGCATCTTCATTGTCTCTGATGAAATTAAACTCTTTTAACAGTTTCATCATAGTGAAGATTCCAACTCCGCTATGCTTACTTCAACCATTGAAGTTTGCATATGTTTTTAGCATCCCTTGAATTTAACAAAACCCTTTGGACCGTGTTATGCACATGTCCTAGGTAACGATTCTATTAGAAGAACTTGTTTTGTTTATTCAACTACCATATAACAAATTATATGTAGTGGTTGCTACATTAATCCGTCTAGACTAAATATCACTATGAAAGATCAAATCTTGTCATAGTCAACCTTTGAACATTGTTGTGAACTCTTTCCCAATATGTCGATTATAGATGTGAAACATCCATGTCTATTTCTTTATAGATCCAGACACAACTGTAAGGTCTTACACCTTTCTCGAGGGTCCTTCAAGTTCAAAACTTGATTTCTTATGTATGGAACTATCACGGATTTTATGGCTTCAAGCCATTTGACGGAGTCAGGGCCCATCATCGCTTCTTTGCATGTAGTCGGTTCATTATTCTCAAATAATGATTCAACCCTCAAATCTTGGTATTTGATTGTTCATCCGACCTACTTGTTTCAATAGGAACTTGGATCTCCGTGACCACAACCCTTGAGGTACGTGAGCCATGAGCATTGTTGCTGCCTCCGGAACACTTTTCGGCGCTGCGCAACTCTGCACATATAGCTAAGGTTCTTTTAACCTTATCAAAGTTCTATTGTCCTCCCACTTAACTTTTCACGAAAAATTCCTTCTCAAAGAAACTTGACGTTTTAAGTGACAAACACTTTTGTCTCCGATGTTATGGAGGAGTACTTAACAGTTATTCGAAATAACATACAAAGACAGGTTCATCCGACTTTGGTTGCAAACATCTTTCTTATGCATAGCATACCAATGTTTAAGAAAGGACAACTTGGGTTTTATCCCAAACCATAACTTTATATGGTGTCATTTCAACGGATTATGATGGAGCTCTTTTTAGTGGAAAAACGGTAATCTCTAAAGCTTTTAATCTTTAAAATATAATGGCAGTTTTATGAATTATACCTTTGATCTAACCATGTCAAACAAGGTTTAATTTACATATCTCGAACGTCCCATACTCTTATGGTGTTTCGGAAATGCAAATCCACGGAACGATTCCTTAAATCTTAGGTATTATGCTAAACTTGTAACTTAAATATCTTCCTTTATGATCTTATCATAAACTATTCATATTCTTGTTACAATGATTTTGCACTTCATCTTGAAAGTCTTTGAACTTTTAAAGTGTTTCATACTTTATCCTTATTAAGTAAATATTCATATATTCACTCAAATTTTCGGAGAAAGCATATGAAGTTGAAATCCATCGCTTTTGACTACACATAATGGATTTCGTACAACAATATGTACAAGTTCCAATAAGCTAGTCATTCGTTCCCTTTTGGCCTATGAACGAAGTTTTAATTATCTCTAGGAAAGTTTCACAAGCGTCATTTGATCAAAAATCAGAAGACTCCAAAATTCCATCCACATGGAGTTTCTTCATGTTTTCTTTCCATTATAATTTAAACGGCGATGTCAGTGAATCATCCATCTTTTATGAATTACGGAAATTATTTGAACA
This sequence comes from Avena sativa, assembly GCA_916181665.1. Taxonomy (NCBI): domain Eukaryota; kingdom Viridiplantae; phylum Streptophyta; class Magnoliopsida; order Poales; family Poaceae; genus Avena; species Avena sativa. The sequence continues at coordinate 10,957,627 of OV702279.1, forward strand.
ACCCTTTTGTTCTCATAATACCTGATAAAACAAATCTTGAAGGCAAGCTTTGATGTTTAACGAGCAACATAATAACCCTTTATTTGTTCTCGATGAACATCATCACATATTCTTTTGCTAGTTACTTAGGCCATTGTAGTTCATGAATTGTGTTGTTTCGTATGACGATTCACACCAACAAATTCAGTATCAAATACTTAATAACCACATTGTTTAATAAGCAAAGAATATAGCCATAACATGTATATCATCTATATACTTAAACTGAACAATTCTAGTCTTTTCTTTTCTGCCATATACTTATGAGATTTTCTTTCAATATTTCCTTTTCTGTTTGAAAGAATCTATCAATATCAATAGTGGAGTAATACATATGACACATAGTCCAAAACATGTATAGTTAAATACCAATGTCTTTGGACTTGCACTTTGAAGTAGATCACCATCATCAAATGTTTGGTGTTCTTTCAAATTCCTTTATTTAGTAATCTCTTGGTGTAGTAAACATTTTACCTACATCAAATATTCACCCTTATCATGGAATCGTCCATGATCAAGCTACTTTTAGCTTACAACGATGAATTATGAGTATAATGTTGCTATCCAAAACCTTTTGGAGGATTAGGACAACAAGTGTCTCCAACTTTTTGCAAATTCTCATCAAATATGAGAACATGACTTTTGCCATATTATACTCTATCATGTTGTAACCAATACTTCGTTTCAGATATCACAATATCTTCCACACATCATGGTTTCTGAAACAACTCTTTCAGATCCTAGATAACCTTGATATTAAGAGAATCCTTTGAATATCAAGAATCATGGAGACAAACATGATACTTATATACTAACACTTGGAATTGTTACTCTTGATTTAATACTAATTATTAAACTTCATGGAGTAACCGGAACTTACTGAAAGTTTGCAATAGGACTTTTAAACTTTAGATTAACACTTCAAAACAATACGATACCAGTTCGTAAAGTAACTAACCAGAATTCTATAGTTCTATCATCTCAATTATAACTAAGTGCAAGGTGGTAAACGGATGCCAATGACTACAACAACTATGCAAATTCACTTTGATTTAGTTTATGATAAATTGAGTTCTAATTAATAATTAAATTAATCTAGGTGAACTCCCACTCAAAACAATATCCCTCACATTGTTTTAGTGATCACACGAACCAAATCCACCACATCAAAACCGATCATCACGAGAGTTGATGTAGCTTCAATGGCGAACAATCAACATATTCATCATATCTACTATATGACTCATGCTCTACCTTTCGGTAATCCGTGTTCCTGAGGCCATGTCTGTACATGCTAGGCTCGTCAAGATCAAACCTTAGTTTCCGCATGAGCAAATCTGGCTTGCTCACGTTGTATACACTTGTAGAATCTAACACACCCGATCATCACGTGGTGCTTCCAAACAACAAGCTTTAGCAACGGTGCTAACTAAGGGTGAACACTTTATGACTTGAAATTAATGTGCATGAGGGATCATCTTATAATGCTACCGTCGTCTACTAAGCAATACAAGATGCATAAAGAATTAACATCACATGCAATTCATAATATGTGATATGATATGGCCTTTCTTCTTTGTGCTTCTGATCTCCATCTTCAAGCACGAACATGATCTCCATCATCACCGGCATTGCATCAAGGTCAATGACGCTGCTCCATGGTTGTCATCCACCGGCTTCAACTATTACAACTACTTTGAATAGACACGCGGGTCTTAACAAAAATTAAAGACAACCATATGGCTCCTGTCGGTTGCCGACTTACAATAAGGAACATTGCATACATCATATATAATCACAATCATGGCCATATCACATCACTGCACACCCCTGCAAAACAAAGTTAGACGCCTCTACTTTCTTTGCATGTTTTACGTGGTTTGGGGCTGTTAATAAGTGTCGTTCTAACTTACGAACATGAACCACAACATTGATACTAGTATTGTTAATCACCCGTTGTAAATTGGATCTTAACTATGCTAGGAGAAACAGGCACCCGCAAAGCCACTTATGCAATACAAGTTGCATGTCAAGCGTGGAGCAAGTCTCATGAACGATGTCATGTAAGGTTAGCCTGGGCCGCTTCATCCCAACATACCGCAAGATACAAAGTACACAAGAAGCAATCGACAATAAAAGCATCAACGCCCACAATGACCATTGTGTTCTACTCGTGCAACAGATCTACATATAGACACGGCTCTGATACCACTGTAGGGGTTCGTAGCATGGAAAACAAAAATTTTCTATCGCATACAAACAAACAAGCCAAGATCTATCTACTAGATTGTAGCAACGAGTCGATGGAATAACTTACCCTCAAAGATTCCAAAGCGATTAACGAGAGCGGATTCTCGTGGATGATGTAGTCGTACTCTTCCCGATCTCAAGATCGTGTAGACGATCCTTCCGGCGCTGCGTTCCGGCAGCGCTCCCGCAGTCGGTCACACGTTCGGTACTCGACGAAGACCTTCCTCTCCCTTGTTCCAGCAGGCAGCGGAGGTTGTAGCACTCTCCTCGCGATTCCGGCAGCACAACGGTGTGGTACCGGAAGTAGAGGGGAGATCCCGCAGGGCTTCGCCTTAAGCCGGAGCGAGTATGGTGGAGTATGAGAGAGAACTATTAGTGGTCTAGGGTTTAGACACACCAATTAGAAGGCTCTAATCCGAAGGCTAGTGCAATTAGAAGCTCTAAACCAAAGCGTCTCTAAACCGGAGTCTAGGGCTAGGATTTAGATTAGAGGATAGGAACTTGTGTGTCTAGAGGAGGAGGCCCTGCCCCTCCTTTTATGGGTGGAGGGTGCGGCCAAGGGGAGGGGAGTCCCTCCCCAAGTCGGCCTTGGTTGGCGCGCCGGCTTGGGGAGGAGACTCCTCCCCCAAGTCGGTTCCCAACTCCTCTTGCTTGTTTCCCACAGTTTCTTGTTTTAGCCGTTTGACTTTCAAACTGGACATTTGACTTTTCTGTTTTAGGATTCAATTTAATCCTTTATTTGGAACAGCAAGAACACTTAGTACATAATGCAATCATTCCAATATGTAATGACACATTCATGTACCCCTCCCCCCTCCCGGAGTGCCGGACATTCCGGAACCTTCTAGAACATTCACCGGAATCATTTACGAACTCCGAAACGGGACTTTCCTTATATGAATCTTATTCTCCGGACCATTCCGGATCACCTCGTGATATCCCGGATCCCATCCGAGACTCCGAACAACATTCAGTCTCTTTCTCATAATACCATAACTACTCAAAACAACGTCGAATCCTTAAGTGTGTCTCCCTACGGTTCGTGAATTATGCGGACATGATCGAGACACTTCTCCGAACAATAACCAATAGAGGAATCTGGAAATTCATATGGCTCCCACATATTTCTACGATTACTTTGCGATCGAATGAACCACTCACATACGATACCAATTTCCCTTTGTCTCACGATAGTTTACTTATCCGAGGTTTTGATCGTCGGTATCTCTGCATACCTAGTTCAACCTCGTTACTGATAAGTACTCTTTTCTCGTTCCCGTGATATGTGATCCCTTGTGAGCCAGTCACATGCTTGCAAGCTAATTGGATGACATTTCACCGAGAGGGCCCAGAGTATATCTATCCGTCATATGGATGGACAAATCCCACTCTTGATCCATGTGTTTCAACCAATACTTTCTGAACACTCAATGCCACCTTTATAGCCACCCTGTTACGGTGTGGTGTTTGATGACATCAAAGCATCCATCCGGAAAAGGTGATATGCATGATCTCATGGTCGAAGGAATTAGGTTACTATGTATCAGAAAGCATATATCAATTGAACTATATTAAATGACTTGATCTTTATGCTACGCTTAACTATAGGAGTATGTCCATCACATCATTCTCCTAATGATATGATCCTGTTGTTAAAAGATCTCTATGTTCATGATCAGGAAACCATGATCATATATTAACCAACAAGCTAGTTTAACAAGAGGCTTTACTAGGGACTCTTTTATGTTTACAAATCACACAAGTATTAATGTTTCCTGTTAATACAATTATAGCATGGTATGTAAACATTTATCATAAGTATGAAGATATGATAATAACCTACTTTATTATTGCCTCTTGGGCATATCTTCAACAGCAATATGCCGAAGAGATCGTGGATCTCTTTGAGCATCGGGCACACGTGATTCTTCAGAATAGATAGACCCTGTAAAAAGATAGATGTAAAACTTGTATATATTCGAGTGGGCTTGTTATGCCCTTTTCTATAAAGTTTATTTGTGCTAGCACGTGGTGCTTTTGTTGTGTACATGTCCTTTTCGTTAGCCTGACGTGGTCAGCTACTCAGGTTACATGCGTTATTCTCAATCGACGAAGTCGTGAGGTGAGGCGGAGCCCCCGAGCGTGTTATAGCGAAAAGTAATTGCAAGGTAAAAGAAAATTTTCGGGCGAGTAACTTAGCTTTTATTCATATCGTAACAAGGAGGTACATTGTTCGGCTGAGTAGCCTTATTGCAAGTAAACGGATAACTAGGGGTAGAAGCGTCGCAGACGTGAGACGTTCTAGGGGTTGGAGTATTCGACTCCTGACGCGATGTCCATGAGGCGATAGGCGCCGCCTAGGATGACTTCTGTGACGATGTAGGGTCCTTCCCAGGGTGACTCGAGCTTTTTTGGCCGCTCTTGCTTGAGTCGTAGGACGAGGTCTCCTTCAACGAAGGACCTTGGTCACAGCCGTCGGCTGTGGTAGTTGTGGAGGCTCTGCTGGTAGACCGCTGAGCGAGCCGCGGCGATGTCGCGTGCCTCGTCGAGTGTGTCAACGGCATCTTCGAGTGCGGCCGTCGATTCGGCTTCGCTCTAGGCGACGACCCGTGGGGCCTTCTGGCGTGCCTCGGCAGGTAGTACGGCCGGCTCCGTGCACCATGAAGAAAGGTGTGAAGCCAGTTGCGCTGTTCGGCGTTGTGCGTAGGATCCAGAGGACGGAGGGTAGCTCTTCTGCCCAAGCTCCCACAAGCCGTTCGAGTGGGATGAGCAGGCGTTTCTTGATGCCTCCGCCTATAAGGCCGTTGGCCTTTTCGACCTGCCCGTTGGTATGGGGGTGCGCCACTGAGGCGTATGATATGTTAATGCCAAGGCCCTCACAGAAGTCCTGGAATTCTTTCGAGATGAAGTTCGAGCCATTGTCCGTGATGATGCTGTGTGGCACACCGAAGCTGTAGACTATGGACTCGAAGAACTTGACGGCCATTTTGCCGCTTTGGTTGGTGACGGGCATGGCCTCGATCCACTTGGTGAATTTGTCGACTGCGACCAGGAGGAAGACGTGGCCTCCTGGCGAGGACTTTGGCAGTTTGCTGATCATGTCGAGACCCCATTGGGCAAAGGGCCAGGCCAGTGGTATGGGCCTGAGCTCTGATCCTGGTGCGTGTGGCTTGTTCGCGAACCTTTGGCAGCCATTGCACCTTCGGACGATGTTCTTAGCATCGTTCATGGCTGTTGGCCAGTAAAATCCAGCTCGCAAAGCTTTGGCGACGAGGGCGCAGCTGCCTGCGTGATGACCGCAGATGCCCTCATGGATGTCTTGGAGGATGGTTTTGCCGTCGCCGATGGTGACGCACCTTTGGAGCACACTCGAAATGCTGCGCTTGTACAGCTCGCCATTGTGGAGGGCGAATGTTTTGGACCGGGAGATATATGTGTCGGGCATCTGTCGGGTCGTCGGGCAGTTCCTTGTTTAGGAGGTACCGAAGGTACGGCTGCTTCCATGTTTCCTCGATCGCTATGACCTGCATCAGGCTGACGAGCTCGGCCTCCATGTCGAGCTTTTAAGGACCTTCATGGCCTTCGGGTGGCGCAGCCCCCGAGTGCTCTGCTTCTTCGGGTGATCCCTTGGGGAATTTCCTTTTGATAGAGGGTATGAAGATTTGTTCGAGGAACACACCTGGTGGCACCCGTGCGCAGGTGGAGACGATGTTGGCGAGTCTATCAGCTTCCTCATTGCTTTCCCTTCCAACGTGCCAAAGCTCGCAACCGTCGAAGTCTCCTTCGAGTGAGTTGTAGAGCGCGTGATACGCGATCATGTCGGCGGCGTGGGCGTCGCATTCGTTCATCGTCTGTTGGACGACGAGGTTCGAGTCACCATAGATGACTAGGCGCATTGCGTCGCAGATCTTTGACATCCTCATGTCGTGGATGAGGGCCTCATATTCGGCCTCGTTGTTGGAGGCGCGAAATTTCATCCGAAGGACTATTTCGTCTTATCACCTTGCGGGGACGTCAGTATGACGCCAGCTCCTGCTCCAGCCTCGCGCTTGGAGCCGTCGAAGTGCATCGTCCATGACCGTGTCATGTCCGGGGTGTCCGGTAGCTGGAGTTCCATCCAGTGGACGAGGAAGTCCGGGAGGACCTGAGATTTGATGGCCTTGCGCCGCTCATAGACTATGTCTAGAGGGGATAGCTCGATTCCCCACAAGGCTACACGTCCCGTGGCTTCGGGATTGTTCAGGATGTTGGACAGTGGCGCCTCGTTGACGACCATTATCTGGTTCTCCTGGAAGTAGTGGCTCAGTCGACGAGCCGTCATGAATACGCCGTAGGCGAGCTTCTGGTAGTGAGGCAACCTCTGCTTTGTTGGGGTCAGTACCTCGCTGAGGTAGTAGATTGGGCGTTGGACCCCGTGGATCTTGCCACCTTCGGGTCGTTCGACCGCAAGTACGGTGCTTATCACCTGGTGTGTGGCTGCGATGTATAGCAGCAGTGTCTCTCGCTCCTTGGGCGTGACCAGAACAGGCGAGGTGGAGAGCAGCCGCTTGAGTGCTTCGAATACATCGTCTGCTTCGGGTGTCCACTCGAACTTGTTAGATTTTCGTAGCAGCTGGTAGAAAGGCAGGGCCTTCTCACCCATGCGGCTGATGAATCTTCTCAGCGCCGCGATGCGCCCAGCTAGTTGCTGGACACCTTTGAGGTTCTTCGTCTTCTCCATGGTCAGTATGGCCCGGATTTTATTTGGATTCGCTTCGATTATTCACTGGGAGATGAAGTAACCAAGTAGTTGGCTAGATGGGACGCCGAAGGAGGATTTTTCTGGATTCATCCTGATCTTGTAGTGATCAAGGTTATCAAACGTCTCGCGGAGATTGTCGATCAGTGTCTTGGCTTCCCTGGTCTTGATGACTATGTCGTCGACATAGACCTGGATGTTGCGACAAATCTGGTTTTTTAGACACGCCTGCCTGCACCTCTAGTATGTGGCGCCTGTGTTCTTCAGCCCGAAGGGCATGGTGTTATAGCAGAATACCCCGAACGTCATGATGAACGCCGTTTTCTCCTGATCTTCGACCTTCAGCCGAATCTGGTTGTAGCCTGAGTAGGCATCGAGGAAGGAAAGTTTCTCGCATCCTGCAGTCGAATCGATGATCTGATCGATCCACGGTAGAGGGAAGTGATCCTTGGGGCAGTGCTTGTTGAGCGACGTGAAGTCTACGCACATCCTTCCGTGTTCTTTTTGGGGACCAACACAGTGTTGGCTAGCCACTCGCTCTCCTTGATTGCTCGGATGAAGTTGGCGTCGAGGAGTCTGTTGACTTTGATTCCAACTGCTTCTGCTCGTGGTTCGGATAGTCGTCGGATCGACTGCTTGACCGGCCTTGCGTCGGGGAACACATTGAGTTCGTTCTCGGCGAATTCCCTGGAACTCCTGGCATGTACGCAGGACACCAGGCGAAGATTTCCCAGCGCTCATGGAGGAATTCGACGAGCACGCTTTCCTATGTGGGGCTGAGGTCGTTGGCGATCAGCGCCGTCTTGGAGGCATCAGTTGGGTGGATCTGCACCTTTTTCGTGTTGACTGTGGAGTCAAACGACATGTCAGGTAAGTTTTGTCTGGCGACTGGGGGTGCCCTGTTGTCTGTCACCTCTCTAAGCCTCGTGAGATCTTCTTGCATGCCGAACGATTGAGAGATTCTGTTGAAATGTCTGTCGTAGTGGTCCGATCGGGTGAAGCTTCCCTGGACTGTGATGTCGTCCCTGGGTCCTGGCATCTTGAGCAGCAGGTACGCGTAGTTACTGCTAGGAATCTTGCGAACGCCATGTGCCCGAGGATGGCGTGGTACTGTGATGTCCAGTCCACCACTTCGAACTCGATCCTCTCACATCGAAAGTTTTCGGGCTTGCCGAAGATGACGTCGAGCCATATCTTTCCCAGGGGATATATGCCCTTTCCTGGGACTATGCCGTAGAACGTTGTATCGGATTGTTCCAGGCTACACAGCGGGATCCGCATCACTGCGAGGGTGCTAGCGAACATCAGGTTGATTCCGCTGCCGCCGTCCATGAAGACGCGACTCATCTCGAACCCTCCAATCTGTGCCTCGAGCACCAGGGCAGCATGACCTGGGTGAGGGATCTGGCGAGGGTGATCCGAGCGATCGAATGTGATGCAGGACTCCGAACCACTAAGGTACTCAGGGATAGCAGGCGGAGCGGTTACAGCGAGGCTGACCTGTTGAGTGATCTTCTTTTGCACCCTATTGGTAGGGCGTACCTTATGGATCATCAGGGCCCCTTTTGGCGGCGGGTATCCACATGTGTCGTTGTTTGGCGTAGGTGCAACTGCTGGATTCGACGTCCCCACGGGTGGTGGTGGAGGAGCTCTGTGGGCGATGTCACCTGGTGCAGGTGCGGGTCCAAACCCAGGGTTCACGATCTGGCGTCGCATTTGGGTGAGACCCTAGCTGAGTTTCTGGAACTCGCGACAGTCCTTGAGCATGTGGCTGGCCTTCTTTTTGCCATCCTGCTTGTCGATGTAGAAGTGGATGGTGCAGGGACCCGACAACTTGTAGTATGCCGAGGGTTCGTCGCCACGACCGCGACGCTGCCATGTTGTGTTGGGCGTCCTCCGTCGCGGAAGTTGCCTCCGCGGTATCCTCCGCTGCTGCGGTTGTTGTCGTTGCGGCGGTCGGCGTAGCCAGCCGCAACCATGTCGGGTCCGTCGCGATCGTCGTAGACGCCCGATCTTTGTTTGCTACGACGTTCGCGCCTGCGGCTGTATTCATCCTCGTCATCCGAATGCATTCGGTGGAGGGAATACTCGCCATCTGCCCACATGTTGGCGATGTCCATGAGGTGGTCGAGTGTTTTGGGCTTGACGCGCCCAAGTTCTTCCTTGAAGTCCGGGCGTTTGACGCCGTCCTTGAAGGCGTCGATCGTCCTCTCCTCGGAGATGTGTGCCGCAGAGTTCTTGATGTTGGACCAGCGCAGGATGTACGAGCGAATGGATTCGCCCGTACGTTGAGTGCAGGCCCATAGTTCCTCTATCGAGGCTGGTCTCTTGCTGGTGTCCTTGAAGTTTCGGATGAAACTGTATGCCAGTTCCTCCCAGCTTCGGATGGAGCCTGAGGATAGGCTGCTGGGCCAGATCCGGGCTGTGCCTGTCAGCTGCAGCTGAAGGCATTGCAGGGCGGTGTTCTTGTTACCACCGTGCAGCTTGACGGACGAGAGGTGGTCGCTGATCTAGGCCTTCGGGTCCTGCGTGTCGTCGAACTTCAGAGTGTCCGAAGGAAGCTTGAAATTTTTTGACATCCGCGTGCGCCAAATAGATCTGCTGAAGCATCGGGCTCCACACATCTCTCCATCGTCGTCCTCTTCGGATTCGGTTGAGCACGCGCGTTTGGCGTGTGCCTTATCGACCTTGCGTTGTGCGAGGTCGTTTTGAGCGTCGTAGTCGCTACTACGACGTCTTGGGATCTTGCATCGTCGAGGTAGATCGTGCTCGTCCTCGTCGGATGAGGGCATGTGGCTACGGCTGAATCTGACCGTAGCCTTTTTCTTCGGCTCCGTAGGAGCTTCATCGTGGAGCGCAGCTCCGACGAGTCCGAGTCCGGCTAGCGCGGACTTGTGCATGGCGCTTTTTGGGTCCCCCACCGGAGGTGTATGGGACACGAGGTACGTTGTGGCTGCCATGATCGCAGCCTATGGCGTCTTTGGTATGACGTTGCCATTGACGTCCATCTCCATGAAGGACGTGTTGAGGTTTTTGGTGACCTCACGTCGGGCGGCGGGGTCCATGTGCTCTGTGCGAGAGCGATGTTTGTTGGCATGATTGCCGTGCGAGCTGGAGCCACCAGCGGCGGAGAGCGCATCTCGCCGTGCGCTAGACTCCAAAGCTGCTTGATTGCGTTTGTCGAGCTCCTCCTGCAGCTTCACCTGCCTGTTGTGCTCGCCGATGAGAAGGAGGTGGTATGCCATCAGCAGGTCCCGTGAAGAATTCATAGGTAGGATCTTGTTGCCCGCCACAACTTCGCGTGCCTGGCGCCAGTCGTCCTCGTTGAGGTTGATCCTTTGATAGGCGGCAACGTCGCCTTCGTTGGGCTGGAGGGGCGGTTGCCCTCTGTTTCCTCCATTCCCAGCCTGCGGGTTGGGCGGTGGATTGGGTGGTGGGTTGGGATCAGTCGAACTTGGCGGCACTTCCGATTCACCATGGATGACCATGGTGCATTGGTAGCGCCTGCAGATTGGATCACTGCTGCTGCAGCTTTCGGATCTAAAACCGTAGGTTTCTTCATCTGATGGAGGGCCACACAGATCTGAGTTGCAGCTGCTGCTGTCATAGGACTCATCTGTTAGCATCGACGTGCGTAGCACGCCGATGGGCGGGACCCACGAAGCAGGCCTGATGGATGGCGGCGGCACCCGCTCTGGGAGGTGAAGGGTGCCAGTCTTCCCCACCTAGAAGCAGAAGCTCACGAACAGAATCTCGAGCTCGTCGCCTACATGCTCGAAATCCTTCATGGTGGCTGGCGAGTGGGCGGTGAAGTCGAAAGCGTCGAAGAGGAGGTGGCTCTCCGTCGCCGAGGAGTTGTAGATCGCTTCGGATGGGACCGTCATGATCGCACAATTAGCGCCCCCGATTCCCACAGACGGCTCCAATTGACGAGGTTTAATCTCGTCAATTTCCATTGTTATGAGCTTGGGTTTTGGAGAAGATGGAGATGCTGGAGATCGCGGAACGCTTAGCAAACAAGCAACACGGGGACACGAGGTTTACCCAGGTTCAGGCCCCCGGAGGGAAAACCCTACTCATGCTTGTCTGCTCTTGAGTCTTGATTACGGCGGAACCAAAAGTTACAAGGGTGCGCAGATGCAATCTGGCGTGGAGGTGTGTATGCGGTGAGTTGAGAGGTGCCCTCCTTGCCGTACCCTCCTAGCCTTTATATAGAGATAGCCAGGTCTCGGGCATCAGGTCGAGTCGGTTATAGATTAGGGTTAGCCCCTTTAAAATTCTATTTATTCTAGTCTTGTTCTCCAAGGATTCGAAGATGTCATGGGCTTGGGCCACCCGAAAGTCTCCGCAGGGGCCGCGTATGTTCTTGTGGGCCTTCCTTGGCCCGGACCAGATATACTAATGTTGTGTACCCGTAGGGTATAACCATGTCACCGCGCTTCGGTTCTTTCGTCGCGTGCCAAACTATCAATGTTAACCTGACAAAAGAAAAAATAGCAGAAATGAAAACAGTAGTTATGATCAAGACAGGATAAAAAAAGATGCACACAAATAAAAAGAAGTTAAGGAAAAATAGAAGAAAAAGAATATCGGGGAAAAGAGAAAACTTCACCAGCATTGGATACAGTTTGTTGCTGATCTTAGTGTCAGCTGTCGGAGCAAACAACGTGCATGTGATGTAAACCATCCACAATCTCTTGAAGGTGTCATCAGCTAATTTGTACTGAAGCAACAACTCTGCAACCCTGGAAACTCTGTCTGGTGCCTTCACCAGGAAATAATTCTTCAGCTAATTCAACCTTGATGTCGTTATCCACATGGTAAGGCACTTCAATTGGTCCCCTTGCAACACCCAATGCAAGATAGATTGAATCTTCAGTAACAGGGATACTACCACGTCTAGGAAACACGAAAGCCCTATTTTGCAACTATAGAACTTGGTTAGCCAACAAACAAGGGGATTGTGTAGCTGGTCGCACTTGATTTGCAGCAAACTTCCCTGCTTCGAAACATCAGTGATAATTTTCTCCTGGTCATCAGTGAGACCATTATAAAGCTTCACAATAGCGTTCGGGGAAGCTCTATTTCTTGGAACCACAACTGTGTTCGCCTATTTATTGATGATTAAATTAGTCAATGAAGGGCAACAATGCTTACAACAAAAGAACATGTGCTAAACAAAAAAAATTCACTCGATAACATGGACACAACGGTATCTACAAACATGTTACTAGGTAACTATAAACATGTTACCACGTAACTACACAATGCAAAACTGGCAAGCAAAAAAGGAGTTGAAAATCAGTTAAAAAACATTATACCAGATTATGTTAAAAGAAACTTACATTGAAAAACAGATAAGCTACCAGGTTGAAATAACTAAGCTGCCAGGATAAAGATAACTAAGCTGCCAGGATAATATAGTTAAGAAACAAGGATAACATGAAAAAGCTACAAAAAAGGGTAAAATAATTAAGCTGCGAGTATAAAATAACTAAGCTGTCAGGATAATATAGTTAATAAACAAGGATTACATGGAAAAGCTACCAGTATAAAATAACTAAGCTACCAGGATAAAATAATTAAGCCGCCAGTATAAAATAACTAAGCTGTCAGGATAATAGATTACATGGAAAAGATACCAGTATGAAATAACTAAACTACCATGATAAAATAACTAAGATGCTAGGATAATATAGTTAAAAACAAGGGTAACATGAAAAATATACAAGGATAAAAAACTAAGCTATAGAATAAAAACTAAGTTGCCGGGATAAAAGCCTAAACTATCAGGATAAAAATATTATTCTTCCAGCATCATATAGCTAAGTAACAATAATTACATATAAAGCTATCAGGATAAAAACTCTAAGCTACCCGGTTCAGAAAACTAAACTACCAGAATAAAAACCTGGTAACTGCAAGCAATTTAACTAGGTGACTATACTAAAAAAAAATAGCTCGCAACTAAAAAAAATCATTACTCTTGTACCTTTTCCTGTTGTTTAACATGAAATCCAACATCACCATCTTCACTGCTTACAGTTCTCTTCCTCCTACCCATTATTAGAAGAACAACCTATCATAATGAGAGAAACCATGTGGTTATATAGGTGACCAAAATTTATGGCCCAAACACACACATCTATAAAACTCTCTCACACACACAAACGCACACACATCAAACAACCCCCGGCTAGGCTATAAACACAACACAAAAACACACATACCCATCAAACACACAACCCCATACACGAAAGTGCTGAAAAACCAACCACACTCATACTCTGTTGCAAGTAGAGCACTGGAAAATTATACTCTAAAACTGATACCACCTTCTGCCACCGAAAATACAACCATTAGTACTCCAATACAAATACAGGGAATGCTCGCCGAATCACACTGACACGCCCTTACTTGAATGGGCTCACTGGATCTAACGCCGCGCCGCTTACTTGAATGGGCTCGCTGGATCTAACCGTTGCGCCGCTTATTCGAATGGGCTCGCCGGATTTCACCACCGCGCGGAAACAAGCTCGCCAGATCTCGCAACCAAGCACACAGCATCACCAAACTACTTCCCACCACACTGCTACAAATAGAGACGGTCGCCGCCTAGCCGGGAACACCGTGATCCCAAATAAATATGCCCGAATCACACATAAATTTGCCGGAATCCCTCCACCACCAAAAATCCGATACGGAAACGAGAGACAGACGGAGAATGAGCATGCATGCGCGTGTGAGGAGCGAACTTGTAGGGCACGTGGTCGTAGTCCGTCCCAGGAGAAACGCCTAGAAGTCCTTGGCAAACCCTCTCCTCTAAGATCTGAGCAAAATCGTCATGAACAAAAAACTAAGGTAAGCATCGAAAAATCGAGACCGAAACTGCGTAGAAAACAGGGGATGCCGTCCAGACTAACCACCCCCACCCCCGACAGCCGCAGTCGCCGGATACCTTCACATTCCGCGATAGAGCAATACACTGCCGGAATCGCCAGAGCCCACCGACGGAGCGAGCAAGGCGAGATGAGAGGGGAAACAAAACAGAATGAACGAGGCCTCAGGTGTTTATCGGCACGCCCCCCCCCCCCCCCCCCCCCCCCCGAAATTCGAATTAACCATCACTGCCAAAGAGGGCCCACCTATCTCCGCACATCCCACTAACGCCGGTCCGTTCGGGGCAAAATATCAGCGCCTCTCTCCGCGAAACTGCCGTCCACCGTTCAAACCGGATAAAACTGACCCCCACGGCGCCCGTTTAAGAGAAGCCACGCCAGCGCGCGAGTTCGATACGACAACGGCACAAATTGTAGAACGCCGTACAAGACTTGTTCCCAGGGCACGTTCTCTTATTATATTTACCGATCAATAAATGGTGGACTAATTTTTTAAGAGTAATTTGGGCAATTAATGCACACATTAGACTAATATATCAGTATCTCTAAAATCGCTATTAGCCCAACAATCCGGTATGAAGGGGGTATCATTGCTTTAAGAGTTGAACACGAAACAACCCACTTTTGTTCTCAGGGTTGCTAGCGGTAAATTTTGGGAAAAGGAACCTACATCATAGGTGCATGGGAGATGAGAGATAAATGCTGCTGCAATTTTAGCAGGGCAATGGTTGTGAACGTACAAATGATATAAGACCAATGCGCATCCACGGATTGGCAAAAACAAGAGATCACCAAAAACACAATATTTAGACACCACTCTTCATGGTGGCAGCCGAATGTTAGCAATTCTACAGCCAAACATGTCACTGACATATTCCAGTTTCCAGACATCACTGAAAAGCACAATATAATTGCAGTTATGGGGTTAAGATGTTCTTTGTCATTTTTTTGGGCTAGACATTGATGAGAAAAATTACAAATGTTCGTAATAGAATGTAATTGATTGTTTGACAATGATTACGCCCCCAGACTGAAGGATACAGGTGTGGATGGTCTTCACTATGTTTTAGAGACATCATCATACGGTAAGTCACAAGCAGCCATTTGATTCTTTGGCTTCACCTGTCCGAGCATCTCAGCTACTGACTTGCAACGACATTGTTTGCCAGGACGAATGACATCGCCATAGACAGCCATCTCAATTACATCAAGCTCCTTGTCTAACAAGATGGAAAAAACACTAGCAAATCAGATCAAGTTTGCATGATATGAAACTGGAAGAGATGTATATGCATGCCAAAAAAGTGTAGATGAGGAAAGTCATATTTGATTGGAATCTCATGTTAATGCATACCAATGTTAGTGTTATATTATGATGGCTTTTGGCCTACTGCATATTGGCCTTTGGCCTCCCACCTCTATATGTATATATTGTGGCTTTTGTTAGGTTGATCTCCCGAACGAACCCAACGGTTCATCGAACCCCTTGCTCATGCCCTGATCGGGGACGCCCAACCAAGTCATGGTTGGTGGGCCCTTGTGGCAACGCTATATAAAGAGAGGGTGGGGGTCGGGGCACGCAACACGAGGTTCGTCGCGGCCACCGCTCCCCCCACCTATAATCCCTTCCGATCTAGGGTTTAGCGCTAGCCACGGGAAGCACCGTCGCCGCCACCGCTTAGCTCTCTCTCACCACGCTCTCGCCGTCGACCCCATGGCCAACGTCCAACGGCTCATCGAGCTTGAGCAGCGGAGAAGGTACTTCTTCTCTCTCTCTCACTGTTAGATCTAGATAGATCAAGCTCTATAGCTTCTACCGAGAGCCTGCAGAGCACAACAGCTTTTGCCTATTTGAAATACTATGATGCATATTATAAATTAGGATTTTTTTTCCACGCATATGGTGCCCCTGGTGCTTGACCGCGGCCGCCGCACTTCCGGCCGGCCGGCTGCTCTGCCACAACGGTTCCCCTCCGGCTGCTGCTCCATTTTCTGGCCGTATCCCTGTCACCAACCTCCAGGCCCGTCCTCTTCTTCCTGTTTCCAGGGAATTTGCCACACGCCAGATAAAATTGATCTTTGGCTGCACGTCAATACCACCTCTAGTTTGTTAGATCGATTCCAATGTCGATTGATCTACTCCCGTACTTCTCCTGCCTATCTCTAAATTGATTTTTAGCTTGCTGGCCCTGTGGCTCCTCCTTGGCCCTGCCGCTCGCTGGCCCGAGTTCTGCCGCAGCGCCACTCCAGGTCGCGTCCGCGCATCCAGGATGCGTCCGCCACCGCCTTCAGGCCGGCTTCCTGCACCACCGTCCGCCGGCCCGTCCACTGCCGTTTCCTGTCGCCCGCAGCCGCTTGCGGGCTCTCTGCTGCGCCGCCGGCCGTCGCGTCCTCTCGGCTTATTTGGTCGAGACGGAGCTGGTTCGATCAGTTTGTTTCATATTTGGAGCGTTCACTCATCTGTTGCATAATAAAATAAAATAAAATAAGAGTAAAAAGAGAGAGAGAGATACACTGCCTTTTGCGTTTGGCATGGTTTCTATGCCTGCCCTAATGGCGGTTTCCCATGTTGTTCCTTATATTGATCTCGTCTCGCACAAGTGCCTTCCCTCGGTACTTGGTGCTCGTCCGTTCATTTCATCGGTTCCCGTGCGTGACGGTGACTACTCTACATCAACTCTTGCAGCTT
The DNA here is from genome assembly GCA_916181665.1 of Avena sativa. Lineage (NCBI taxonomy): Eukaryota > Viridiplantae > Streptophyta > Magnoliopsida > Poales > Poaceae > Avena > Avena sativa. The sequence goes on from OV702279.1 coordinate 10,974,242, forward strand.
CTGCTCGGGGTTGTGGCCGCTCTACGTCAACTCTCGCGGTTCCTGCACGTGGTTCTGGCCACTCTTCGTCGAGTCCTCGTGCAGCTTTTGCTCGCGCTTGTGACCGCTCTACAAGGACTCTACATGCGGCTTCTAGGAGTGCTTGTGGCCAGTCTTTATTGGTCAACACTTCTACCCCGACCTCTTCACTTGAGTCTCTGACTGCGCATGAAATTGCGCAATTTCGATTCATACTTGATGCTTGGCTTTTTTCACCGACGGGTTCTGCAGGTTCTGCGGCTGGCTTTTCCGGCATTGAGAGACCACCTTCTCATTCAGGTACATCCTCGTGGATTCTTGATACTGGAGCGTCTTTTCATATGACTTATGATTCTTATGCTTTAACCTCTGTTTGACCTATCGACTCTCCAGTTCGTGTTCTTACCGCTAATGGTACTCCCCTCCCAGTTGCTAATCGAGGAACTCCTAGCACTTCAGCATTTCACGTTCCTTCTGTTGCTCATATTCCCCGACTTACTATGCAGCTCTTTTCTGGTAGCCAGATTGTTGACTCGCGTTGTAGGGTCATTCTCGACTTTGATTCCTATTCTGTTCAGGATTGTTGCACAGGCGCTATTTGTGCTGGCCCCCGACGCCAAGATGGTCTCTGGGAGCTTGACTGGCTTCGTCTTCCTTCCACTGCAACCACCGCCAGTATCTCGTCACCTGTTGTTGCCTCTGTTAGCTCTTTTCAGCAGTAGGGAACGGCATGGATACTAGATTTTGGGAAGATAGTTGGATAGGCGACATTCCCTTAGCTCGGCAATATCCGTCTCTCTATAACATAGCCGTACGAAAACAAGTTTCGGTGGCTGATGTGTTAGAACATCGTCCACACCATATTACATTTCGGAGGACTCTAACTCCCAACAAGTGGGCGCTTTGGTTAGAGTTAGTGAAGCGACTAATACACGTCCAACTATCTAATGAGAATGATTCTTTCATTTGGGGTCTTACGAACTCAGGTGTTTTTACTGTCAAATCTATGTACGACTTGTTAGATGATCACACAAAATACCTACGTAAATATATTTGGAAATTGAAAGTGCCACTTAAAATCAAGATTTTCATGTGGTTTCTGCATCGTAAGGTCATTTTGACAAAAGATAATCTCACTAAGCGAAATTGGCAAGGCTGCAAGAAATGCGTTTTTTTGTGACAAAGATGAAAATATTCAACACTTGTTTTTTGACTGCCCTTTGGCTAAAATAATATGGCGCATCATTTTTATGACATTTGGTTTGTCCCCTCCAAAAAATATTACAAACCTATTTGGCAATTGGTTAAGCGGTATTGCCAAGAAGGATCTAATTTAAATCAGAGTGGGAGTTTGCGTTGTGGTTTGGGCTATTTAGAATGTAAGTAATGATACTGTTTTTAATAAACCAAAAAACAACCTTTTTTGCAGGTGTCCCCTATGGTTATTCACTGGATCCGTCTGTGGTCCTATCTCCAATGCGAAGAACAGTGGGATGCCATGGAGTCTGGGTGCAACCGATTGGAAACGGTTGCACGGGATCTCTTCAGCCGGTGCGGTTGGCGGCTTGATCATAGGATCACTTTCTAATGTTGCCTTTACTTTTGTCTTTCTCTTTTTTCGCTGGTTGATCTTCGTATCAACTCTAGCTGATCCTTGAGTTGTAATAAGTGTAATACTTTGACACTAATAAGGCAATAAAGCAGCCATATGCATCATTTTGATGCAGAGGCTGGGGTACACCCCCATTTCGAAAAAAAAACTTAAGGACTAACTCAGTTATCAACTAGCATGGAACTTAAGCTTCAAAGCCTTCTCTTCTACGTCAGGAACGAACCCTATAGCCGGTAGTTCAGGCAAGTGCACTATCCCCAGTCTTTGAACCCTTACCCTACCCAAATTAATCTGTTGTGAGCAAAGGTTCATAATGAAAAGCTACACCTTTGCTCAAACTGTGTTAGAAAAGGTTGTAAGAGAGTTCAACCCTCAAGTACTTCTACATTGGTTTGCATAAGCATGCGGTATGTCAGCATCTTAGGTTAAAGTCAGTCTAGACCCATTCCAAAAAATAGTAACAAAGGACGAACGATCAATTAATTAATCTGGAAAAAGGAGCAAATCAGTACGTGTACCTTGACCTAAATCAAAACAACGAAAATAGAACTGCCCGATGATTCAAAGGATTATTCAATAATTCTGCTTCCACAGCTCACCTAATTTTCTTACTTAATGAGACTACATGCAATCCTTTTCATAACCACTGGTGAATCTCTAGTACTCCCTCCGTTTAGAAATATAAGACGTTTTGGCTTTGTAAAACGAATGTATCTAGATGACTTTTGTGTATAGATTCGGAGTGAACCTATACACTAGGGCCTGTTTGATTCGCAGGATAGGAAAAATGCAGGAATAGGAAAAGTGTAGGATTAGACTGTCCTGTCTAGTTGAATCCTATAGGATTTGGAGCCTACAGGAATTTTTCTTGAAAGAGTGTTTGAATCGCAGGAAAGGCAAAGGAATTGTAACATGAGGTTTGGGTGGATGGAAATTTTCCTCCAAAATATAGTGCAATGAAATCCTATGGGAATTTTTCCTATGGCTCTAATCCTATGAATCAAACAATGCATAAACGAAAATTTCTTAAGGATCAAAATCCTCCAAATTTCCTATGAGATTCCTTTGAATCAAACAAGCCCTTAAAAGACATCTAGATAAATTCGTTTCACAAAGGTAAAATGTCTTATATTTCTGAACGGAGGGAGTAGACATCAGTAAATCATTATACCCTATATCTGCTAAGGAAATATGTATGTCAGTCATCATACAGGTATGTCTGCCACTGTTCCCCAACAACATTAAGCAAATAATGTATCACAAGTTAATCTGCTCAAAATAAGAAAATCAGGGCAGAAACTAATTCACAAATATTTCTGAAATGTAGGAATCAAAATGTATCTTAACTCACCGGTGAACTTGACATTGCAGGAAAAGCCTTTCATTTCCGCCTGCTCCACCCATGCTTTATCAGACTTGGACCGGTTTACCCTAGTCTGAAGGATTTGGCAATTGTCAACAGTGGACTCCCCTCCTAAAACCACCGATCAAAAGTTAAATTTAAGCAATAAAAAACAAATAATGGATTGACAAAACCTTTGGGTACACTAAAACAGCCGCAAGGATAAAGATTACACACAAATAGGAAAGAGTAAGAAGTAGGAACAACAGATGGTGCAAGATGTTGCCGCTCATCTCAAAATACTGTGCATACCTCAGGAAGTATAAGATGAGCAACGATTGCCACATATTTGGTAGTAGCACAGTTGTTTTAAGACCCACATATAAAAATAAAAACATTCACTCTGTTTTGAACTGCAATTGTTTAGGTACAAAGGCATACACCAGTGGGAATTGTTCATACTGATCAAATAGTGAGGGCTTCAAATCTGATAGCCTAAACTAGCATTCGGTATATTTACGACTTACAGTCCAGCTAGCACATTGTTCATCCATTCAGATTTCAGAGCTAAATGAGCAGTTACTTGGGACAGAGGATTCTAGAATGAACAAATTATCCATAATAACCTCCTAACCAGCCTCTGAATTCAATCTACAAAGTGCTCAATATGAAACTAGCTAAATAAAAGAGAAGATGTACTGTTTTCTGGCGGAAAGAAGAGACCTTTGGAGAATGGGACGATGTGGTCGTATTCATAGCAGAGGCAGCCGTGGCAGCTCCAGAAGCGGCGACACACTACGTTACCGGCCGCGTCCTGCCGCCACCGCTCGGGGTGTCGCCCTGCCAGCACCGCTGCCTTTCGCCAGCACGCGGTACGAGTCTTCTCGTCAAAGGACCTCGGCCGATCCTTCTCCTTCGGTTTTGAGGCCCCTCCGCTGCTGCTCGCCTCACCGTTGTGCTGGGATGTGGAAGGCTCCATTCACATCGACACCTTTAGCTTTCCATATCAGCGACCACGACCGATAGCCCAAGAGGAAGTCCCTAGAGATACAAAACTTACCTCTGTGAAACAAAGGAAGGCCAAGGAGCACGCCGGCGGCCGACGTCTAGGGTTAGCCAGGAGACACCGCCGCCGCGCGTCAGGAATCACAAGACGGATGCGACCGGGAGAAAGAGAACGAGTGACGGCTAGTTGGGCTGCGCCCAGCCCGATGACCGACGGGCCCAAACCGTCAGCTCAGAACTTTCTTTTTTAACTGAGTTAGCTAACTTTTTTTTATGACATGGAACACTCGTATTCAAAGACACGGCACGAATAGCCGGTCACGGGTTAGGCCATCTTTACCGGACCAACCCATCTAGTCGTCTTAAACGGTTTTTTAGGATCGGACCGCGGTTGATTTTAGGTGGGGGTCCGGCCGTCTGGCCAGTCGCGTCCGGCGGTGCGATCCATCTATTCGTGTTTGCCATCGCCAAAGTTGGCGAACTGTGTGCCTTGATTGAAATCTTCGGGCGACGACGGCGTTGAGGAAGAGCTTGGTGGCGCGGTGAGTTGGCTGTGTCCTCCACGCCTCCCTCGGCGTCCACAGCCGCCACGCCCTCCCCTCGATCCAGCACCGCCGGCCATGGCTAGCTACAGGTAGTGGAGAACTAAAAGGAGAAGGAGGAAAGGATGGTGTTCTGTGTGGGAGAAGATGGCCACGGGTGGCCAGTTAAAAAGGACCGGCATCAGATGTTAGTGCGGAGGCCGAAGAGAGGGGCATGGAAGTCTCCAGTCAGGAGGACATGCATCGGGCGGCGTCTGCAGCGGCGATGGAGAGCGTGGCGTCCAGTCAATCAGCGTGTCGTCTCGTCTCCATTGATGCCGCAGGCTGCCGTCGATCAGCCTTCCGCCAGTGCCTCTAAATTGCTGTCGTGATTGCATCTGAATCAGTGCCACTGCGCGCGTCTGAATCAATGTCGCGGTGGCTGATGGGTGGGCTAGCAGCACCAACGGGCTATCCACCATTCTCCACATTCAGTGCCACTGCAGTGCCACGACATAAATGGTCTTTTTCCGTCCGAACTGGTCCGATCGAATCCGATGGGTGGACACGCCCTCTCCAGCGGGGCGGCCCATTTAGAATGACATGTACGACGCGATCCATCGGTGCACCAAATTTAGGTGACCCATGCGTCTCCGTGAACACGGTCGGACCGACTGCGTGTCCGGGCACCAGGCAGCGGGCACCGCAAATACTCTAACAATAGAGTAGAAGTGGTAGCTAGATGGTCCTGGTGTTGGTATGATGTGCTTCTGAAATACTAAAAAGAGCATATTATGGCTTAACTAAATATTCTAGCATGCCTAGTAGATACTTGTATTCATTCCAAGTTTTCCTTACTTTGGGAAGAGAAAACTACATATTGAGTTCCTTAGGCAAAGGTGTAGGTAATGTGTAGTGGTGTGTATATAATTGAAATACTCCTTGTGTAAATGGCATGATTAAATGTATCTTTACAATTCAAAGGAGAACTGGTTTTTTTGCATCTTAATTAGGCATACTAACCTATATGTATATATCTACTACCTAAGAAATTTTCAACCAAGTGTATGTGAAACACACAAGTGAACAAGTGATGGTTTCTACATGTTCTGATACTTTTTCTTATCTAGGGCAGATTCTTGAGGCTTATTCATGTTGGATTTAACTATGTAGATATTAGTATTTGTTTATTTAGCTTCATAACAAGAAGAGTAAAGGAATATTTCTTGCAAATAGAGGTATATGTGATGTGCACAAGTGTGTATATATCATATTAGCATACCGAATATATATATGCAACACCTAGGGATGATGGTTTTGAAGGGAATATGCCCTGAGAGGCAATAATAAAGTATTTATTATGTGTATTCCAAGTATATATAGATGTTTATTTTGCATGCTATAATTGTATTAATACGGAAACATTAATACATGTGTGTTTAATAAACAAACAGAAAGTTCCTAGTTATGCCTCTCTCATAGACTAGCTCGTTGATTAACAAGATGATCAAGGTTTCCTGATCATGGACATTGGATGTTGTTAATAACGGGATCACAACATTAGTGTAATGGTGTGATGAACATTCATCCGAAGTATAGAATTACGATCAAAGTCATTGAGTTTATATTGCTATAACAACTTACGAAGTGATCCTAATCCTTAGACCATGAGATCATGTCAGTCACTAACACCGGAAGAGTTTCTTGATAACATCAAACGTCACACCGTAACAGGGTGATTATAAAGATGGATTCAGAACTAATAAAGTGTTATGTTGAGGCTCATGGATCGAGAGTGGAATTTGTTCATCCCGATGACGGATAGATATACTCTGGGCCCTCTCGGTGATATCACATTGATTAGCTTGCAAGCAAGTGATTTGATCACTAGAATGTTATATCACGGGAACGAGAAAAGAGTGCATGTCAGTAACGAGATCAAACTAGGTATGGAGATACCAATGATCGAATCTCGGACATGTAATATATCGTGAAACAAAGGGATTAAGATACTAGCGTAAAAGGTTCCGACGATCACAAGAAAGTCGTCGTTGAATGTGTGGGAGTCAGTATGGGTCTCCAGATCCCGCTTCTGATTATTGATCCGAGAGGGGTCTCGATCATGTCCACATTATTCACGAACCATGGGGTGACACACTTAAGAGACACCGACATCCAATTGGAGCAGAAGTTTCATGCCGAAAGAATGAACAAGCGCAGGAATTTATTTCACTAGATACTGAAAACAGGTTTTCGGGTGAAATTGCATAAAGTTGTTATGCATGTGAAATAGAATTCTAGCAAGGGGTTATTTGTGAATGTTTGTCATTAAAGTAATTGACAAAATTCTGAATAAAATAAAAGAGTTTTATTTAATGAGAGTTTGCATTAAATTGGGTGGAAATTTAATGGCATGTTTGAGTGGGATTTTGAGTGGAGGGAATTTAAAGGAATTTTGTGAGTGGAGTGTCCACCCACATGAAGAGGGGAGGGCAAGGGGGCAGCCCCCATGCGCCGGCCACCCCCTTGGGGTTCCCCCCTCCTCCTATAAAAGGCACCCCTCTCCTCACTTCTCACTCACACCTCCTCGTGAAGGATCTCTCTCCCCCTCTAGAATTTATCCCCCATGGTCTCGGACTAGCGAGATACATGTTCCCGGTGGCTATTCGGCAAGAAAGAGTTGTGCTTCCGCTGCATCGCTGGAGCGAGGAGGCGGAGGTTGCTCGGTGCCTCGAACGTGTGTGCGAGCACGGATGCGCTGCTGATTTGCGGCGCTAGGACTTCCTCTCGATCTTGATATCGGCAAGATATCGTCTACATCAACCACGAGTTGAACTCGTTAAGCTTTGTCGGTCTTCAAGGGTATGTTCTCTATGAATATACATCCGCCCGTTGTTTGTATCTAATATATAGATCTTGGTACATAGTTCACATCGTAGGAAAATTTTTGTTTTCTATACTGCGAACCCTACAGTGGTATCAGAGCCGGATCTATGCGTAGATGCTTTACACGGGTAGTACACATATGAGTATGTGGGCGATGATGATCATGTTGTTGCTCCTTAGTTGTAATTTTGGATATTAGTGGCATAGTGGGATGAAGCGGCCCGGACAAACTTTACATGTCCTCGCACATGAGACCTGTTCCACGCTTGACATGCAACTAGTTTGCATAAGTGGCTAGCGGGTGTCTGTCTCTCCTACTATAGTCAATATCTATTTTGCAATGAGTTGTCAACAATTTGGTTATCCTCATTGTGGTTCATGTTCGTAGGTAAGAACGGTTCTATCTCGAAAGCCCTAAGCCACGTAAAACTTGCAATGGATAAATTAGAGGCGTCTAGTTTAGATTGTTGCTGGGCTAGTGTTATGATATGGTGATGTTGTAAGTAGAAGTATGAGATGATACTCTTACAACATACATAACGTGTAATCTCCATAGACCTTGGACTTACACATATAGGTATGATAGTGATCATACCACGATGCACATGATAGAGATCATCTGCGGGAACCATATCATTTCACTAATAAACATATGATGTTTGATAGCATCTTATATTGCTTGTTTAGCACTTTGTTAGCATAATAAGATGATTCTTCATTTAAATATCAAGATAAGAATGTGTTCTTCCTTTAGTATGCATCGATTATGTTTTCATCGCTCCAAGACATCACGTGATGATCGGGTGTTCTTGGATCCACGACCATATTTCGGGTGTAAAACAGTTACACACGCGAATACTAAGGTTCTAACTTGGTGAGCCTAGCATGTACAGACATGGCCTCGGAACACGGACCGAAAGGTTAAGCATGAGTCATATAGTAGATATGATGCCCATTTGATGCTCGCCTTTGAAGCTATACCGACTCACGTGATGATCGGACTTGGTATAGTGGATTTGGTTCATGTAATCACCAAAAAGGCACGAGGGGTGTCGTTTTTGAGTCGGAGTTCATTCGTAATATGGATTAGTTGAACTCAATCTATCATACACTTAGTCTAAACTTTACAAATTCTGTTGTAGATGGCACCACCTGCTTTTAATTTCAATGTGTTCATGGAGAAAGAGAAACTTGCAACGAACGGTAGCAACTTTACCGAATGGGCCATGAATTTGAGGATTATCCTCTCTGCTGCACAAAAGCAATACGTGATAGAAGCGCCACTAGGCCCCCCACATTTTGAGGATGCCCCTGACGAGGATAAGAATGTCTATAAGACTCGTCAGGAGGACCACAACTTAGTTCATTGCGGCATATTGTATGGGCTAGAGCCGGAACTTCGAAAGCGTTTCGAAAATGGCAATGCTTTTGATACAATGGGTGAGTTGAAAATGATTTTCGACACACATGCTGCTGTAGAGAGCTACAACGCTTCAGAAAAGTTCTTTAGCTGCATGATGGAAGAGCACAACTCCGTTAGTGAGCATGTACTCAAGATGTCGGGTTACGCCGATAAGATTGTGTCCTTGGGAATAACGATTTCCATTGACTTAGGCATCCATCGTGTTCTGCAGTCTCTGTCACCTAGCTATAAGAGCTTTGTGATGAACTATAATATGCAAGGCATGAAGAAGTCTCTCCCCGAGCTTCTGTCAATGCTTAAAACTGTAGAAGTGGAGATAAAAAAGGAACATCAAGTGTTGATGATCAATAGGAACACTGGTTTCAAGAAAGACAAGAAGGGAAAACAGAAAGGAAGTAAGGGCGGCAAGCCGGTTGCCGTGCCTAAAAAGAAACCCCGAGTTGGACCTAAGTCTGATACCGAGTGCTACTATTGTAAGGGGACTGGCCACTGGAAGCGCAACTACCCCAAGTATTTGGCAGACAAGAAGGCCGGCAAGGCAAACAAAGGTATATATGATATACATGTTATTGATGTGTACTTGACTAGTGCTCGCAGTAGCACCTGGGTATTTGATACCGGTTCAGTTGCTAATATTTGTAACTCGAATCAGGGGCTGCGAAACAAGCGACCGCTAGCAAGGGGTGAGGTCAAGATGCATGTTGGCAATGGATCAAGCGTTGATGTGATCGTCGTCGGAACGCTGCCTCTCCATTTGCCATCGGGATTAGTTATAAACTTGAATAATTGTTATCTGGTGCCTGCACTGAGCATGAACATTGTATCTGGATCGTGTTTGATGCGAAGTGGTTATTCATTTAAATCCGAGAACAATGGTTGTTCTATTTATATGAATGAAATCTTTTATGGTCATGCACCGATGATGAATGGTTTATTTCTATTAGATCTCGATGATAATGTTACACATATTCATAATGTTGATGCTAAAAGGATTAAACTTAATGATGAATTCACGCATATATGTGGCACTACCATCTAGGTCATATTGGCGTTAAACGCATGAAGAAGCTCCATTCAGATGGACTTTTGGAATCACTTGATTTTGAATCATTTGATACATGTGAGCCATGCCTTATGGGCAAGATGACTAGAACGACGTTTTCCGGTTCAATGGAACGGGCGACAGATTTATTGGAAATCATACATTCTGATGTATGTGGTCCAATGAGTGTGTCGGCGCGAGGTGGATATCGTTATTTTGTTACTTTCACGGATGATTTGAGTAGATACGGTTATATCTACTTGATGAAACACAAGTCTGAAACCTTTGAAAAGTTCAAGGAATTTCAAAATGAAGTGGAAAATCATCGTAATAGAAAGATCAAATTTCTACGGTCTGACCGTGGAGGTGAGTATCTAAGTTACGAGTTTAGCACTCACATGAAAGAGTGTGGAATTGTTTCACAACTCACGCCTGCCGGAACACCACAGCGAAATGGTGTGTCGGAACGTCGTAATCGTACTTTATTAGATATGGTTCGATCTATGATGTCTCTGACGGACTTGCCGTTGTCATTTTGGGGTTATGCACTAGAAACTGCTGCATTCACTTTAAATCGGGCACCATCTAAATCCGTTGAAAAGACACTGTATGAATTGTGGTTTGGAAACAAACCTAAGCTGTCATTTCTTAAAGTTTGGGGATGTGATGTTTATGTGAAGAAACTTCAACCGGATAAACTCGAACCCAAAGCGGAAAAATGCGTCTTCATAGGATACCCTAAGGAAACTATTGGGTATTCCTTCTCTCACAGATCCGAGGGCAAGGTTTTTGTTGCCAAGAATGGATCCTTTCTAGAGAAAGAGTTTCTCGTGAAAGGTGTGAGTAGTCGGAAGGTAGAACTCGAAGAGATTACTGAACCTTATCTTCAAAGTATGGCGAGTAGCGCAGCGCCGGAAGTTGTTCCGGAGTTGGCTTCACCTGTTGAAGAGGGAACTAATGATAATGATCATGAAACTCCGAAAGAGAGTACTACCAAACCTCGCAGGTCTAGCAGGACGCGTGCAGCTCCCGAGCTGTACGGAAATCCTGTCATGAATTTTATGGTTGATGAAAATGATGACCCTGCGACATATGAAGAAGCGATGATGAGCCCGGATTCCAACAAATGGTTAGAAGCCATGAAATCCGAGATGGAATCCATGTATGAAAATCAAGTTTGGAACTTGGTGGAATTACCTCACGACCGAAAGGCCGTGGAGAACAAATGGATTTTCAAAAGAAAACTGATGCTGATGGTAATGTGACCGTCTATAAAGCTTGACTTGTCGCAAAGGGGTTTCGACAAATTCAAGGAGTTGACTACGATGAGACATTCTCTCCCATAGCGATGCTAAAGTCAGTTAGGATTATGTTAGCAATTGCTGCATATTTCGATTATGAGATATGGCATATGGATGTCAAAACCACGTTTCTCAATGGTAATATTGAAGAAGAGTTGTATATGATACAACCAAAGGGTTTTATCGATCCTAAGGATGCTAACAAGGTGTGCAAGCTTCAACGATCCATCTATGGATTGAAGCAAGCATCACGAAGTTGGAATCTCCGCTTTGATGAGGTGATCAAAGAGTTTGGATTTGTCCAAACTTATGGAGAAACTTGTATTTACAAGAAAGTGAGTGGGAGCAATGTGGCATTTCTGATATTATATGTGGATGACATATTATTGATCGGAAATAATATAGATCTTTTAAACAGTGTTAAAAGTTATCTAAACAGCAAATTTTCAATGAAGGACCTAGGTGAAGCGTCATACATATTAGGCATAAAGATCTATAGAGATAGATTTAGACGCCTAATAGGGCTATCGCAAAGTACATACCTTGATAAGATTTTAAAGAAGTTTAAAATGGACGGAAGTAAGAAGGGGTTCTTACCTATGTTTCAAGGCAAGACATTGAGTAAGACTCAAAGTCCGGCTTCGGTGGAAGAAAGAGAGATAATGGACAAGGTCCCCTATGCTTCAGCCATAGGCTCTATAATGTACGCCATGCTATGTACAAGACCGGATGTGGCACATGCTATTAGTTTGACTAGTAGGTACCAATCGGATCCAGGTTCGGAACACTGGATAGCGGTCAAGAATATCCTTAAGTACTTACGAAGAACTAAGGATATGTTTCTTGTATACGGAGGTGAGGAGGAGCTCGTCGCTAAGTGTTATGTTGACGCTAAATTTGACACTGATCCGGATGACTCTAAGTCTCAATCCGGATACGTATTTCTCATGAATGGCGGAGCGGTTAGTTGGAGGAGCTCCAAACAACCTGTGGTGGCGGGATCAACAACGGAGGCCGAATATGTTGCTGCTTCAGAAGCGGCTCAGGAAGCAGTTTGGATGAAGGAGTTCATATCCGAACTAGGAGTGGTTGCAAACGCGTTGGACCCAATGGTGATCTATTGTGACAACAATGGTACCATTGCCAATGCCAAAGAGCCAAGGTCTCACAAGCATTCCAAGCATATTAAGCGCCGGTTTCACTCCATCCGCGAGCATGTCAAGGATGGAGATATAAAGATTTGTAAAGTACATACGGATCTCAATGTAGCAGATCCGTTGACTAAAACTCTTCCTAGAGCAAAACATGATCAACACCAGAACTCGATGGGTGTTAGATTCATCACTATGTAACTAGATTATTGTCTCTAGTGCAAGTGGGAGACTGAAGGGAATATGCCCTGAGAGGCAATAATAAAGTGTTTATTATGTGTATTCCAAGTATATGAGAGATGTTTATTTTCCATGCTATAATTGTATTAATACGGAAACATTAATACATGTGTGTTTAATAAACAAACAGAAAGTTCCTAGTTATGCCTCTCTCATAGACTAGCTCGTTGATTAACAAGATGATCAAGGTTTCCTGATCATGGACATTGGATGTTGTTAATAACGGGATCACAACATTAGTGTAATGGTGTGATGAAAATTCATCCGAAGTATAGCATTACGATCAAATTCATTGAGTTTATATTGCTATAACAACTTACGAAGTGATCCTAATCCTTAGACCATGAGATCATGTCAATCACTAACACCGGAAGAGTTTCTTGATAACATCAAACGTCACACCTTAACAGGGTGATTATAAAGATGGATTCAGAAATAATAAAGTGTTATGTTGAGGCTCATGGATCGAGAGTGGAATTTGTTCATCCCGATGACGGATAGATATACTCTGGGCCCTCTCGGTGATATCACATTGATTAGCTTGCAAGCAACTGATTTGATCACTAGAATGTTATATCACGGGAACGAGAAAAGAGTGCATGTCAGTAACGAGATAAAACTAGGTATGGAGATACCGATGATCGAATCTCGGACATGTAATATATCATGAAATAAAGGGATTAAGATACTAGCGTAAAAGGTTCCGACGATCATAAGAAAGCCATCGTTGAATGTGTGGGAGTCAGTATGGGTCTCCAGATCCCGCTTCTGATTATTGATCCGAGAGGGGTCTCGATCAAGTCCACATTATTCACGAACCGTAGGGTGACACACTTAAGAGACACCGACATCCAATTGGAGCAAAAGTTTCATGCCGAAAGAATGAACAAGCGCAAGAATTTATTTCACTAGATACCGAAACAGGTTTTCGGGTGAAATTGCATAAAGTTGTTATGCATGTGAAATAGAATTCTAGCAAGGGGTTATTTGTGAATGTTTGTCATTAAAGTAATTGACAGAATTCTGAATAAAATAAAAGAGTTTTATTTAATGAGAGTTTGCATTAAATTTGGTGGAAATTTAATGGCATGTTTGAGTGGGATTTTGAGTGGAGGGAATTTAAAGGAATTTTGTGAGTGGAGTGTCCACCCACATGAAGAGGGGAGGGCAAGGGGGCAGCCCCCATGCGCCGGCCACCCCCTTGGGGTCCCCCCTCCTCCTATAAAAGGCACCCCTCTCCTCACTTCTCACTCACACCTCCTCGTGAAGGATCTCTCTCCCCTCTAGAATTTATCCCCCATGGTCTCGGACTAGCGAGATACATGTTCCCGGTGGCTATTCGGCAAGAAAGAGTTGTGCTTCCGCTGCATCACTGGAGCGAGGAGGCGGAGGTTTCTCGGTGCCCCGAACGTGTGTGCGAGCACGGATGCGCTGCTGATTTGCGGCGCTAGGACTTCCTCTCGATCTTGAGATCGGCAAGAGATCGTCTACATCAACCACGAGTTGAACTCGTTAAGCTTTGTCGGTCTTAAAGGGTATGTTCTCTACGGATATACATCCGCCCGTTGTTTGTATCTAATAGATAGATCTTGGTACATAGTTCACATCGTAGGAAATTTTTTGTTTTCTATGCTGCGAACCCTACAGGTTTGGTTAATAGTTGGATGGTCAACTATATACATGACAGTAAGCCTTTTAGACTATGGATCCAAGTGGAGTAAGCCTTTTAGACTTTGGATCTTAACATGTGAGTGAAAGTGGATGCTTTTACCTGTCAGTGATGACAACAGAACACTTAATGATTTCTAGCTAATTAGCTAGGGAGATGATTTATATATGTTTATTTGAATTCAAACCTCTAGTTTGAATTTGGTTACAGTAACATATTATACTAAGCTATTGAATTGGTGCAATGTTCATGCACTTATATGAATCTTTGGTTCAGTGAAGTGTTTACCAAATATATTCAGTAATTGTGTCGTGTTTTACCATTTGGTAATGCTCCTGGATAATCCTGGACATTTTAGTAAATGATTTCTAAGTAAAGTAAAAAAGGAAAATGATTTGAAGTAGTTTCCTTGGCTTGTAGATGTGTTCATAATCTGCTACCTTGGCGAGGCTCAAATTTAGTGAAGAAAATAGTGCCTTCTAGTGTACTAGGTTGGCTATTATGGTGCCTCTATTTAGAGTGTGCACGGTAGGGTTCCTTGATAGCATGATTTGCTGCCTTAGCTCCTTCAAATAATGCAAAAGGCTGAGGCTTTGATTTCAATTAAGAACAGATGCTACTATGTGGCTTTTAATTCCTAATGATGATTTTGCATAGCTCCTCTATGCAAAATTGAGGGAAGTCCCTCCCTTTCCTCAACTCTATTACTTTCTTTTCTTAACCTATTATCTAAAAACAAATAAGAGCATATATGGTATGCACTAGATCATTTTAAGTTTTTATTTTCCTACCTTGAGCTTCTTAGATCTTGTTCTTCGTAGCTTGTGCTTCTAGACTCTGAGTATTCCCTTCTTGTGCTACTAGCTTACTAATCCTGGCATGTTCCTTCTTGATCCACTTCTAGTTGGATCTGCTAGTTGTTAGCTTGATGAGCTACTACTATTACACCTTGTCCCCTTATCCTCCTCCTTGCTGGTTTGGTCCTCCTCTATCTTTGATTTCCCTGTTCTGTTGGTGTTGGTTGTCCTTGATGATGAACTTGCAAGATCTAGTGGTGTTATAGTGGTGATCTTAATGGAGTTGTAGGGGTGGAATGGCATGGAATATGATTATCTATGGCTAGGACATGGAAAATTCCCTTTTGTACTGCTGCTCTTCTTTGATGTGAAGGTGATAACATAGCTGCTACATGTGTGATTGAGCTGCTTCTAGTGGCCCTCTCTTAATCCATGTTTATGATAAATGTTTATTTCTCATGCTATAATTGTGTTAACCGGAAACGTTAATACATGTGTGTTTAATAAACAAAGAAAAGGTTCCTAGTAATGCCTCTCTTCATACTAGCTTGTTGATTAACTGATGATCAAGATTTCCTGATCATGAACATTAGATGTTGTTAATAACAGGGTCATATCATTGGACAATGATATGATGAATAGTCACCCACAGTTGATTTAGCAATACGATCAAGTCCTCAAGTTTATATTGCTATCACATTCAAGGTAACTCGTGTCCTTAGACCATGAGATCACATCAATCACTTCCACCAGAAAAGTACTTTGATTACATCAAACGTCACACTATAACTAGGTGATTATAAAGATGTCGTTGGCTACTTGGAAAGTGTTAGTTGAGTCTCGTGGATCAAGAGTGGGATTTGTCCATCCAGATGACGAAGAGATATACTTAGGGCCCTCACGGTGATATCACATTGACATAGCTTGCAAGCAAGTGATTTGATTACTAGAATGTTATATCACGGGAACTAGAAAAAGAGTACTTGTCGGTAATGAGATTAAACTAGGTATAGATGATACCAACTGATCGGATCTCGGGCAAGTAAAATATCATGAGACAAAAGGAATTGATTAATGCGAAAAAGGTTTAGACGATCATTGGATTTTCATTGAGCTAGTGGGAGTCATTATGGATCTCTAGGTCCCGCTAATAATTATTGATTGGAGAAAGTATCCATCATGTACACATAATTCTCGAACCCGCATGGAGGCACACTTAAGGGTAGTCGACACATTTGAGTGGATATGAAACGCATGAGAAAATACTGGACATTGTAAAGTCTGTTCTGACGAATCTGCCGGAATAGTTTTGGTGTATCAAAATATTGCAAGGGGATAAAATGTTAATACGTTTATTAAATGAAGTGTTTATTAAATTGAGTGTATTAAACCAAGTGAATCAAAGTGCTTTAATGGAAAGACCTTTGATTTCATGAGTGGGAATTTAATGAGGGATGAGTGGAGGTGAATTATGTGAGTGGAGTGTCCACCCACATAAATGGGGAAGAGGTGGGGGCACCACCATGGCTGCCACACCATGGACCTTGGGGTTCCCCTCGCCTATAAAAGGCCCCCTCCTCCTCCTCCTCTCATCTCACTCATCCACCATTCCTCTCATATGCCCTTTGGTTGGCATCTTCCTCCCCTTGCTAGCCTTGTCCATTGCCACGAGTACGGTGCTTAGGCGAAGCCCTGCTCAAGATCTTCTCCACCACCACTACCATGTCATAGTGCATCAAGAGTTTCCAAGGATCCGCTACTTCCGCTGCTGAACATGGAGCAAGGGAAAAGAGTCGTCGACACACCGTATGTGTGACCGATTACGAAGGTGCTTCCCTTGTGGCATTGATCGTCTTCATGTCCTTGAGGACGGTCGTGTACAATCTACACCAACCATGTTTATTTGCGGGAACGTTATCCCTCTTATGGTCTTCAAGGGTGAGTCCTTCTAAAACTGTTACAAAGTATTGCCTATATTTGATCTTGGTAGTTGCAACAGTAGGAATTTTTTGTTTTCTATGCAACGAACCCTATTAGTGGTATTAGAGCTATGTATATGCGTAGATTCTTTGTATGGTTAGAACACATGGAGATGTGGGCATTGATGATCATCTTATTGCAAACTTTTGTGTACTTTGGATATTAGCGGCACATTGGGATGAAGCGGCCCGGATAAACTTTACATGTTCTCGCACATGCGACCTGTTCCACGCTTGATATGCAACTAGTTTTGCATAAGTTGCTAGCGGGTGTCTGTCTCTCCTATTATAGTTAATATCTAATTTATAATGTGTTTCTAATAACTTGGTTATCACCGTTGTGGTTGAAGTTCGCAAGTAGAACGGTCCTTTCCTAGAAATCCCACAACCACGTAAAACTTGCAAAAGATAAATTAGAGGCGTCTATATTTATTTTTTGTCAGGCATGTGTCATGATATGTTAAATGTTATAGTTTTACTATGGTAAGATACTCTTGGGAATTATAACAAATAAGTGGGAGCGCCATAGACCTTGGCGTGACATAAATGGAATGATAAAGATCATACCATGGTGTACAAGATAGTGATCAAGTGCAAGAACCATATTATGTCACTTTTATGCTTATGTCTAGCTTAGAACTTGGCGGTAGCATTATAAGATAATATTTCTCACTAAAATATCAAGATAAATATGTGTTCTTCCTTAGTATGCACCATTAAGAAAGTTTATCATTTCGAAGCACCACGTGATGATCGGATGTGATAGACTCTACGTTCATACACAACAGGTGTAAGACAGTTTTACACACGCGAATACTAAGGTTTTTACTTGGCGAGCCTAGCATGTATAGACATGGTCTCGGAACATGAATCGAAAAATAAAACATGAGTCATATGGATGATATGATGCCCATACGATGCTCGCCATTGGAGCTGCGCCACCACTCATGATGATCGATCATAGCGTAGTGAATTTGGTTCGAGTAATCACTAAAAATGACTAGAGGGATGTCGTTTTTGAGTGAGAGTTCACATAGTAATATGATTAAACTTGAACTCAATTTATCATAAACTGAATCAAAGTAAATTTGCATAGTTCGTTGTAGTTATTGGCATTCATTTACTACCTTGTTTTTATTTAAGATAATAGAACTATGGAATTCTAGAATTTTACTTTACGAACTGGTATCGTATTGTTATATGAGTGTCGATATAAGGTTTTAAGTACTATTGCAAACTTTTAGCAAAACCTCGCTTACTCTGTGAAATTAAATAAGTAGTATTAAATTAAGAGTAACAGTTCCAATGTTAGTATCTAAATATCATGCTTGCCTCCATGATCTTTGATATTAGAAAATTGTTTCAATATCAAGGTTATCTAGGAGCTGAAAGAATTGTTTAGAAACCATCACGCGTGAAAGATATTATGATATCTGAAATAATGTTTGGTTGCAATATGATAGAATATAATTTTAGTAAGATGCATGTTCTATTGTATGATAATTTGCAAAGGTTAGAGACGCTAGGTGTCTTTGATCTCCCAAAAAGGTTTTGGGAACTAATTTTATGCTCGTGATTCACCTTTATAAGCTGTAGTAGCTTGATCATGAAAGTTTTCATGATAATGATGGATAAAAGATGTATGTAAAATGTTTATTACATTAAAAGGATTACTAAAATGATTGAAATTTGAAAGAACGCCAAACATTTGATGATGGTGATCAACTTCAAATTGCAAGTCTATAGGTATTAGTATGTGACTATACATGCTTTGGACTATGTGTCATATGTATGGCATCACTATTGATGTTGATTGACTCTTTTAAAAAGAAAAAGGAAATGTTGAAAGAGAATCTTAGTAATATTTGGCAAAAAAGAAAAAGACCGGAAATGTCTAGCTTAGGTATATAGATGATATACACGTTATGGTTGTATTCTTTGCTTGTTAAACAATGTGGTTCTTGGGTATTGGATACTAGTATTGAATACCAAATTTGTTGGTATGAAGTGTCATACAGAACAACACAATTCATGAACTGCAATGGCCTAAGTAACTAGCAAAATAATATGTGATGATGTTCATAGAAAACAAATAAAGTGTTTTGTTTCTCATTAACATCAAACCTAGCCTTTAAGATTTGTTTGAATAATTGTTATGTTGTTCTGGTATTATGAGAATAATGGTTATTCAAATAATTAATATATTCCATTGAAGATGGATGAACTCTTACAAATCTAGTTGGATAAATCACGTTCATAAACACTAATGCTAAAGTGTCGTAAGACGAATGATTAGAAGATCACTTATGAGTAACACTGTAGTTTAAATCATATTGAAAAGAAAACATGAATAAACTGCACGTTGATGGAATTTTGGAGTCCTTTTGATTTTTTGAATCAATTGACACTTGTGAGAATTTCCTGGAAATGATTTAAATTCCGTGCATAGGCCAAAGAGGAACGAATGAAAAACTTATTAGGCATTGTGCTGTTGATGCATATAGTCCATTATGTGTATACATTTGTGGTGGATCATTCAAACTTCATATACTTTAACTAGAGTTTTGAGTGAATATATGTATATTTACTTAATCAGGGAGAAGTATGAAATATTTGAAAATGTTTGAATGATTTCAAGATGAAATCATTGTAACAAGAAAATAAAGAATTTATGATTGGATCAGAAAGGAAGATATTTGAGTTACAAGTTTAGCAAAACACCTATAATTTGAGGAATCGTTCCATTGACTTGCATTTATCGAAACACCCTAGGAGTATGGAGTGTTCGCGAAATGTAAACCAACCATGTTTGACATGGTAGGATCAACAGTGTTATTTATAAAATTTCCATTATATTTTAAAGATTAAGCTTTAGTGACTACCGCTTTTACACTAAAAAGCGCTCCATCATGATCCATTGAAATGACACAATATGAGTTATGGTTTGGGATAAAACACAAGTTGTCCTTTCTTAAATTTTGGTATGCTAGGCATAAGTAAAATGTTTACAACCAAATTCAGATGAGTATGTATTTGTAGGTTATTCCAAATAACCGTTGGGTATTTCTCCATAACACCAAAGACAAAAGTGTTTGTCGATTGGAAACACCAAATTTGTTGAGAAGGATTTTTTCGCGGAAAGTTAAGTGGGAGGACAATAGAACTTTGACAAGGTTATTGAACCTTAGCTATATATGATGAGTTTCGCAGCACCAAAAAGTGTCCCTATGGCAGCCACAATGCTCACGGCTCACGTGCCTAAAAGGTTGTGGTCACGGAGATCTAAGTTTCTATTGAACTGCGTAGGTAGAGTAAGCAATCAAATACTAAGATTTGAGATTAAACCATTATTGTTTGACAATGATGAACCGACTATATGCAAATAAGCGATGACGGGCCCTGACTCCGTCAAATAGCTTGAACCATAAAATTCGTGATAGTTCCATACATGAGAAACCAATTTATTGAACTTGGAAGAAACTCTTTGAAAGACATGAAGCCTATCGGTTGTATTTGGATATATAAAGAAACATACATGGATGTTTAACATATATGAAATAGTTGACATGTCGGTAAAGAGTTTACAACAATGTTTAAGGAGTTTAATACGATAAGATTCGATATTTCATAGCAATATTTAGTTTGGACAGATTAGTGTAGCAACCACTATATATGTCAATTGTTGTATATGCTAGTTGAACAAACAAAACAACGTTCTTCTAAAAGAATGGTTACCTAGGATGTGTACATGACACGATCTGAAGGGTTTTGTTAAATTAAAGGGTGCTAAAAGGGCATGAAAACTTCAATGGTTGAAGTAAGCATCACGGAGTTGGAATCTTCACCATGATGAAATTGTTAAAAGGTTTAGTTTCAGTAGAGATGACGAAGATGCTTGCATTTGCAAGAAATTAAGTGGGAGCGCCGAGACATATTTTTAATACATCGTGTATAAGACATACTGTTGATTGAAAAATATGTATCTTTTATTATCACAAATTAAGAATTTCATTGAAATTAGATTTGGATGAAAGACTTAGGCAAAACCTGAATATTAGGCATCAATGTATATTTGGATAGTTTAAGACACTAATATGGTTATGCCAAATGTACATAGATGAAATATTAAATGAGTTCAATATGGAAACAACGAGAAAGGTTTTTGCCAAATGAAAAAGGTTGAATCAAGATTTAAGTGTTTTGACACTTGGTGAGTAAAATCACATGGATATTGATGACCCAAAAGTATAGGGGGTGTATCGTAGTACTTTCGATAAATAGGAGTGTTGATCCCAACGAGGAGCAGAAGATGTTGACTAGTGGTATGGAGCAGGAAATCTCTGTAAATACTTAGCAAACGGATTTTTAGGGGTTTTCTGATAAAGCAAAGAAATAAAGTGCAAGTAATAAAGACACCGAACAATTGCAGCAAGTGGCCCAATCCTTTCTTAGCAAAGGACAAGCCGGTGGAAATACTTATAAGGACCAAACGTTCTCGAGGACACATGGGAATTCTGTCAAGTGCTTTCGCTTCAAATATCTGAGTACCCTTCTTTGGTGTTTTAAGTGTTGTGTGGGTGAACCCATGCTAATGTACCGACCTTACTTGGACTAATAAATACTTGTGATTAAACCCCCTGCAAGCATCCGCATCTATAGGAAATCAATTAAGGTATAAATGTAAGATCCCTCCTTTATAAAGGAAAAGGATCCCTGTGATTTCAATGCTAGTCCCTGGATCAATGCTAGCATCCACAGTTTAAGATGAAGTACACAGATACAAAGGTCATTATTACAGTCATCCAGAGACAAACATAGTATTTACAACTCCAAGGCCACAGGCCTAATACAAGAGTTTGATTAAGTAAATAAAATAAAGTCTTCATCTTCATGTGCCACAGGCAAACATGTTGAGTGTAGACTCATGACTCCTAATCCTCATCAGAGTAACCTGCAACATCACAAGTTACAGCCACAGTGGGTCAATACATTGTAATAGTATTGGCAAGTGATACCTTAGTATAATTTAGGTGGACTAGATACTATATGCAATTTGGCTAAGGGTAGCTTGGCTTGCTTTGCTCAAAATAGGTTTTTCCTATTAGTTGAAATCACTAAGTTTTTCTTTGTCAAAACTTTTCCCAAGGAACCACCAATAGACATTGAGGTCCTTCACCCTTGTTCACCCACAAGTTTTTACTTAGAAATTGGGATGAGGAGATTCTTGATAGCTTCCATGTCTTGATGCTCAAGTTGTCCTTTTCCAGGGGCATGGCTAAGTACTTAGATTATTCCATCTGCAGAGGTTATGCACTTTCCCCACCAGACTTGATTTTCACCAAGACAGGACCTTTCAGAAGCCTTCCCTTAGACCAAATGGACGCGTTCCAACTTATCATCCCACTACCACCAACTGTCCAAATGGCTAAGTTCTAGCAACCTATGTGATCCAGGCAGAGCCCATATTGCCAAGTGGCTGCACTAGAAGCTTCTTAACATTTGGCCTCTAAAATCTCTTTGTTCCTGGGTGGCTTTCCACAAGTGAGATACACAAGGTAAACCATAGAAATGGGCCTTGTGTAACCACTCAACATAAACCATTCCTTCCATTCCACCCAGGTGTTTCATTTACTTAGTTGTTTTATTAGGCAAAAACACAAGTCCAAAGACTTAGAAATATTTTTCATCATAGCATGTATATTTCACCAACCCTTGGTTGCTACTAGCTAGGCTAAGCATGACATAGATAAGCATCTTAACTTAGAAAATTTCTAGCAATTCTACACTACTAGGATTTCCCAACATGGCATATAAGAAAAATATAGCATGCAAGACTAGCAAAATATTTCTAATGCTTAGTAGAAAACATAGGAATAAAATATTCATGAAGCACCACTTGCCTTGGTAGTTTGGAGAGTAGCTACACTCCTCATAATCACAATCACTAGCACCAAAATCTACACAAAGAATCATATCCACAAATCACATACAAACAAAAATATATGAATGCATGCAATATGATATGTGATGATTTTTAAAACTCCACAAAGCAAGTGTACAGTACTGGTTCATAAACAAGTTAAAAACTTGCCAAACCACATTTATTTAAACCCTAAAACATTTCTTAAACAATTTATACATTCAAATTAGCCCTACACAAGTTTCTGTAAATAAAACCATTTTAACAGAAGCAAAACATTAAAAACATTGCATATTTAGAAAGGGCTTGCTCTCCTGATTCCATTGATATAAAATTTGTCAAATTCTAACGTGGGGATCAAAAGTTATAGCCAAAACAAAATCAAACTTCTAATAGATTCAAATCCTGTTTTTAAATCCAAACAGCTGCCACGCGTCTAAATCTAATTGGCCCGTACCGCTTCGCTCAGGATCGCGTCTGTGAGCCGTTAGATCAACATAATCTGCACGGCCCAGATCTAACTATACCGCTTCGTTAAGTGATCTAATCTCGCGCGCTGGATCCAGATCCAACGGCCCTGGATCAAAAGACCAAAGCTGGGCGGCGCTGGCGGTGGCTACTGGCAGCGGTGAGCTCTGCCTACGGCGGCGCGGCGCTACAGGTGGCTCTGGGGTCGTCGGAGATGCTTACCAGAAATGTGACGATGTGCTGATGCTCAACTTGGCGACGGCTTGGCAAGGGGCGCACGGACACAGTCGCTGGAGCTCGTCGGAGTTGCGGGCGGCGTCTGTTGCTTGTTGTCGAGGTCGTTGCCGAGGCTCTGCGTCGACCTAGCACAAGCTAGAGGGTTTAGGAGACGCGTAAGGGTCTCGCAAACAGGACCGTAACAAAGGGGAGGCAAGGGGTGCTCGATTCTTACCGCTATTGCTCGTCGGAGTCGAGCGTCGGCTCTGGTGGTTGCGGGCGTGAACGAAGACGGCGACCTGGGTCGCGAGCAGGCAAACCTGGGGTGTTAGCAGATGCACAAGGACGTGGCGGTCACGCTCGTATGAACCAGAGGCAGAGGGGCGGTCAGAGTTTACCAGAATCGTCCGCCGGAGTGGCTCGGTACAGCGGCGGTGCAAGTGCGATTGTGGGCAGCCTGGTGGCAATGTGGGAGCGCTGAGTGAGGGGAAATGGTCGCTGAGAGGTGGGGGTTAAGTAGGCGGAGCAGGGGCGAGAATCTCGCGAGAAATCAACGCCAATTAAGCGCATTTGCGTCGGGGAAGAAACGGCCACGGTGAGCAGGTCTCCAGCGCGAGATTGACGACGAGCTTGACGTGGCAGTGGGTCTACCTGTCAACGAATAAAACAGCGAGGGGGTGGGGTCCTGGCGTCAGTCTCTTAGCGGGTTCGTCTGCGAGTGAGAAGAGGAGAGGGGGAACCCGGGTGGGCTTAGTGGGCTACGTTTGTTGCTGGGCTCAATTGCTGGCGCCGGCCCTTTTCTCTTTCTTATCTCTTTTTCTTTTTCTAAACCGATTTTCAGGAATAATTTTCAATCAAATTCAAAGGCATTTGAATTTCAAATCTTTTCTGGATTTTTTTAAAGTGTAACCATCATACTTTTGGGCATAAAACCAAGTGGTCTCTCTGTACTTGCTTGGTCCCTTTGAATAAACAAAATAAACAGTGCTAAAGCACTTGATTTGGAAATGTTTTGAAGATGGTTTTGAAACCATATTTGTTTTGTAAAATTTTGTCCAAACTCTACATTCAATCTAAACAACAAGGAAGCAAACAAAGCTTGGTTTAAAACACTTATGCTCTCAACTGAGAGTAGTATTTGATTAATGTTTGCTCACATAAAATAATAGCACTAAGTGCTTCTGTTTTCTTGAAATGAGTTGGAAAATGATCCCTAAATTATATGCATGCATGTATGATATGCAATATTTGAATTCATGATTTTAGGGATGTTACAATAAACCTAACCACGGCCTTAAACTCTGAGATCCTACGTTCCCTTGTGCAATGGTGTCCTAACGGGGGTTCAGGTTTCTGTCTCTCCGGCAACCCCAAAATTAGTAGCCAAATACACAATGCATTCCCCTAGGCCCGTAAATGGTGAAGAATCATGTAGTCAACGTTCACATGACACCACTAGAAGAATAGCACCACAACTTAAATACTAAACCATTGAACAATATCTCAACACAAATCCACTACTGACAACATGACTTCTCCATGTTATCAAGAACTAAACGAACTACTCACAAGACATCATATGGATCAAGATCAAAGATGGTATGGTGATGGATAACAATCCGAACATAAACAATAATCCAATGGTTCCACTCGCAAGCATCAACTACAATAGTAATCAACACCGGGAAAGTTTCCCCTAAGAATTATGCAAGTATTCAACACAATTGTTACAACGTGATGGAGTGGTGATGATGGTGCTGGTGGAGATGATGTTATGGATGATGATCCAGATGAAGTCTAGCTTGATGATGGTGTTGATGGCGACGATCTCCCCTCTCCGGGAAGGAATTTCCTCGGCAAAAATCTGTCTGCCGGAGAGCTCTTTCTCTCTCGGTGTTTTCCGCCCCGCAGAGGCGGCGGAATATTTTTGTGGTTCCTTCTCGTGTTTTAGGGTTTGAAGGAGAAGATATAGGCGAGAGGGCAGAACCAGAGGTGGGACAGGTGGGACACACCCCCTGTAGGCGCGACCTAGGGGTGGCCCGCGCCTGGGGGGGGGGGGGTGGGCCCCTGTGGCCCATCTCTGCCTCCCCTTCTGGCATTCTTTGTCTTCTGGGAAAATATGATTTTCCATAGTTTTTCTGGTATTTTTCTGATCTTCGCGAAATTGCATCAAAACACCTCTTTTTCCATCAGAATCCTGACTCCGACAGTTCATCCTCCAAGAATCATCCAACATGTAAAAACAGATGAAAAGACATAAGTAACACCTCTTAATAAGAAATATATCAATATAGAGGAAAATTATGATACAGAAAGTTGATGCAAATTGGACGTATCTACTCCCCCAAGCTTAGACCTTCGCTTGTCCCCAAGCAAAATCTAAGCTCAGTAAACATGTCCACATGTTTATGGAGTGAAGTGTCGATAAAAGAATACGGACAAGAAGCATCACACTTACCATTACACAACTCATAGAAGAAAGCAACTCACCATTATATAAGTTAGCTTGCAACAAGTACAGGAGTCACAATAGAGATGCATAAAGATAAATCGTAATTGGAATTGGCAAAATTTTGTTCTTGGTTAGAGAACAGCTGGCAAACAGTTTCACACAAAGCTTTTGTAGAAGTTTTCACAACAAGAGTACTCTTTGCTCAAACATAAAAGGTTTTTCACAATGATGGCTTTCAAAATAAGACTCAATAGATTAGAGTCTTGTGCAAACAAGGAAGATAGATAACATGATTGAATAAATCATCATATGAATGCTTGAAACACAACAACTCAAATGCTTGCTGGAGATAGAGAGGAAGTAGGTTTACTGACTCAACTTAGAAATAGGAGAAAGGCCCTTCATAGAGGGAAGCAGGGATTTCAAGTCATAAAGAGCTTCCAAAATATTATGGTACTTACTAGCTTTGAGACCTCATTGCCCATATCATAAGCATCTTGAGGTGATTATGGTTAAAGTGAATAAATATGGATATATGCTTGACGAAATATAAGTTGGCAATCTCATGTCCCTTGAGTACGAGGGCCGATCCTCATGCTACTCAACTTTAGTTACCGGTAAGTTCTTGTCATTGTAAGTACATGTGTATCATAAAGAACCGCCAACGGGGTACCCCTTGCACATGATACATGAGCTATCCCATAATCAAAATGACAAGGCAAGAAGACAGTGAGCATATCAACGATCTTTTTATTTGCTATTTTCATAGGTTTTTATTGAAGATGCTTTACGGATTGCTCACTATGGTTATGCTGCAAGTTTCCACCATGATTAGGCATGGCTTAGGCTAGCGGCCCAGGCGTTTATCTAACACACATACATAACTCCATGGACTTACAAGCTCCCCTTTTATTTCACACCGACGACATCCGCAAACAAAACAACATGATATCAACTGGATATGTATCCATA
The DNA here is from genome assembly GCA_916181665.1 of Avena sativa. Classification (NCBI taxonomy): domain Eukaryota; kingdom Viridiplantae; phylum Streptophyta; class Magnoliopsida; order Poales; family Poaceae; genus Avena; species Avena sativa. The sequence goes on from OV702279.1 coordinate 11,001,256, forward strand.
AGTGTTGAAAGCGTTCCCCGTGACATCATGGTTCTGCTAATCCCAACGTATAGATGCAAGCATATATAACTTTGATGACACAATGGTTCAAGTTTATAAGGTGTGCCATCAAGTTCGTGAGAGATTACGAACTAGTGTTCCCATAACAAAATAGTTTTTAATTCAAAAGATAGATGAAGCTTGAGAATTTGCTTGGAATAGCAATAATTTTCAACACCCGGATTTTTAATCCCAGATGCCTGTTATGCCATACATTGCAGTCCCAGGATTACCATTTTGAGAGACATAACAGATTTGATATCACATTACATCATCCATTACAAACCATACATAAGGTCTTACACAAATAAGGATCTCATGATCCAGTTCTTAATATAATTCAAGCAGCAGAATAATGTAATAGTAACGATAGCGTAGGCGAAACTCCATCTTCAGGGTCACATGCAATGCTGACGATGGGAGATGATCCTAGTTGTCGTAACCTTCCTGTGGTCCATCATCCTGATACTCCTCTTCATATTCTGGCCATGGGAATAGCCAGGGACAAAGCCATGAGTACTCTTTAAGTACTCGCAAACTAATACTAATAAGTGAAGGGGTTTTGAATAGGATATACTAAGCTCTAGGGTTGTTTTGAAAAAAGCCAGATTTACCTCTACTAAGTTCAAAAGCAAAGAAAGCTAGTTAAAAGTTTTATAACACCTACGTGGGAACTTGAATTTCATATCACAACTCTGTTGTGGTCAAGTCAAAGTCATAAATCATTTCATAAGTCATTTTTAAAACATCTGACAAGGGAACAGTATGGCCACTCCAACTGCCCATAACTGCGGACGCGGCTATTCGAATAGTTTGACACTTTGCAGAGATTATACACTTTCACCACAACATTCGATACATCCGTCAGGAACAATCCTAAATTCACCATACTCAGTATGCGAATAATCAATCCTAACCTTTCAATTACATGCCCTAGTATATGCACCTCTCCTGTGAGTTTGGCCTCCCAACCATGACCAACTGTCATCTTGGGAACTGCATAGGTGGACAATCTTCACAAGGTAGCCTCAACTCAGACCTTGGACGCAAGGGAACCCATACTAAGGTATATAAATTTCCAGTCAAGCCCTACCCAATCTTCGGGTATTATGGTTGCACGGTAGAATGGAATGGTATCGCATCCAGACAACCATCAGTTTTATAAAGGGCTAAGGCTCATGCCTTAACATTTTCATCATCAAAATCATCTGGTGATCAAGAACACATGTCAAAACATTTTAGTAGAATGACTCATCATTCTAAGGTTTTCATAACCATTTTCACCAAGTATTCCCATCTACAGTTGATCAAGTTTTATGCTTAGCACTAGCATCTACAAGTGGGAGTAAACACTAATGAGGGGTGGTAAACAAAGGTGAATGATCTAAGTTCAATCTCATGCCTTAGGATGACATCATGATTATCTAACTTAGGCCAAATTTTATGCTCTTTATGCTACCTTCAGTTATCTTTCTAGAATCTACAAGTCACTAAGTAAACTCTAAGAGAAAGCTTGATAAAGAAATTAAAGTAATAAGCTTGCAAGTAAAACTAGGATTAGGTATCAAGTGGTGTAAGCTTGCAAGTATTGGCTTGCATAAGTAGGGTATCTTGCAAGTGTTAGCTTGCCTTGTGCAGAGCAGTGGTTGAAGTTCTCCTCGGCTTCTTCCTCGTCGTATCCTCCTTCCTCCTCGTATCCTTGGTCGGTACTAGCGTCTATAAATAAATACGAGGTACACAATCACCAAATAATACTTAACTATTTCTAATCATCACACAAAGGTTCATACTAGATGATCTAGTATCATCACTAACATCACAAGATTAAAGCACTTGTCTCATTTATTTTATTTGAGAAAAGTAATTTCTACTCATTGAAATATTACTTAAGATTTAATATTCTCCAACTCAAACATGGGATCATGTTGACACATGTCATCACCACTTATTTCAGTACATGGGAATGTGTATTAAAGTGGTGTCACAATTTAATAAGGTTTAACCTTTTTATTTTATTTAATTAGAGTGACTAGAAATGCCTAAGTGGCATTCTTTTATTACTTGATCATTATTTCTGTAAGAAAACCTATATATTTTTATATATTCTGAAAGGTATGGTTAAATGTGATTTTTGAGAGTTGGAATCAACTCAAAATCTCTTATGGTTGAATTTTGAAAAATGTTTGAATGCAGAAAAGCTTCTGCCTTGTTATTTTTACCATGGGTGATCTACAAATCTAAATAGTTTGAATCCAACGGTCTTGGATTAAGGACTCCGGTACCTTTCTAACAAAATTAGTTTCATGCATTTTGGTTTAGTGAATCGAGCTGGGTTGATTTTTGAATCTAGGTATAGAACTGTGTTTGAAATTAAATGAATAAACTTAAGTTTGAATTATTGGGTCGCGCGGGAGGTTTTACTGGGCCGGCCCACTACGCACAGCGCACACGCGGGCTGGTTAAGTGAGCGACCCCACTCATCAGTGAGACAACGAGGGGCGAAGCGGTATGGGGCGATTAGGACCGTAGGATCTAATTCTAATCGAACGGCTCTGGTTCATCGTCCATGTCGGGCAGCGCCGACGAGACAAAACCCTAGCACGGCAGGTGGGGTCGTGGGAGGCTCACCGAGGATCAGGCGATGGTCGGCTACGGGGGCGAACGACGAAGTCGACGACGACGGTTCTCCTGGTACCGACAGCTTCTCCTGGGGCGGCTCCAATCGACGGCGCCTCTCCTCATCTGCAGCGGCGAACTCCGGTGAAATTTCGGCCACCTGGTGCTCGCCTTGCTCCGAGATTGAGTGGGTGTGATCAGTGAGAGGTGGGGAGTGAACTGGTGTGAAGAAAACGAGCGGGGGAGGCCTCTATTTATAGTGGTTGAAGGGGACCGACGGGCACGGGCTGAGCTCGTCGTGGTCGTCGACACAGAGTGCTACGGGCATGGGCGACGGTAGGAGGCAGTGCTGTGCTCCCTGGCGAAGCTCAACGGCGTGGTCGTGCGGCGTGGGGCGGTGCTGAACGGTTGGAACACGTCGATGCTCTGGGCAGGTCCGACGATGATTTTAATGGCGCACAGCGTCTACAGTCCGCGCGGTGGCGAACGAGCATGTCCGTGGGGTTGCTGGGATGCTCGCGATCACGCACGCAAGCGGCAAGGGCGGCGCACGGTCTGTGGGCGTCTGTCGCGGTTGGCGCACTGGCACGCTCTCGGCTCGCTCGCAAAGAGGCTTGGCATGCTTGGGAAGTGTGGTCCAGGGCCTGGCAGTGCTCGAGGCTTGGACAAGGGGTGGCGGTGGACGGTGGTCAGTGCTCCAGACATGCTTGCTAGGCTTGGTGCTTCTCCTAGCTTGCTGTCAACATGTGGGTGGCAAGTTAGGCTCGGCATGGTCACCATTAATGGCTATGCCAAGCTCACAGTAGTGCTAAGGCTTGTTTATCGGGCTATATCATCTACTGAGAGTATAGAGTGATCTAGAGAGGGAACAAGGTTGGCCGGAATCACTGCTCACTATAGTGTTTGTTGTTTGTTTGATGCCAGCAAGGTGTTTGATGAAATGGCTAAAAGAAATTTAAATTTGAATTTTGAATTCAAACTTGGTGGGTTTGCTAGGCACATACTAGGGAGTCTCTGGTTAGTTGGATTAGTCAAGGGGCACTGGTTTGGTTGGGTTTTGAAAATGTGTGATCTTCACATATGATGAAGATTCAATTTTTACTTGTAATTTGAATGAGGTTGCCAAATGTTTCTGCAAAAGTTTGAAATGTGGGCTTTGCTTCACTTTTACTTGGTCTTGCAAGGGGTGAAAAGAATTGGAAAAGTGTCTGTTTGAAATCTTGGACTAGAAACACGCAAAGTGACCTAGTGAGCAAGATTGGCAAAAATGACCATTTGCCTTATTTGATTTGTTTTTGATGTTCTCTTGATTTGTTTCTGCTTGGAAATGTTTTAGATGATGTTATATTCATCTTAGAACCATTCCTTACTATTTAGTTGAATCACACAAGTCCATTCATGCATTTATCAAATCATCACATACACACATGCATTCATATGATTTTAATTAATCAAAGTTTTTGTTAACCCTAATTTTAGTGATTAGAGTTTGATGATCATTGTTTTATATTTTTGGGACGTTAAAATAATGCTAATAGGTAGATATGGTGGACACAAATGGCACAGGTTTTGGTTTAAAGGGATTGGATGCATGAGAAGTAGTCCTTCTCAAAACAGGTTTTTGGCTAGCAGGGCTGGGTAGCAAGCAAAAGAGTTGAAGGAAACAAGCAAACATGCAAGTAATAAAGCCAAACATGCAATATTCCTGGAAGACACAAAATATCTTAAATAAAGAATACTAAGCGTATGAGCTAATCAAGAAAGAAAATAAATGATACAAAATACCTGTAAGCTTTTTCTCTTTTCCTTTCAAAACTCAAAAAGTGTTGCTACTGACCAGATCTTAGTTTGCCAAAACCAATTTAGATCTACTTGATGCTCCCAAAGTGATGCCAATACTGATCAACAAGATCAATCATATAACAGAGATTGCAAACTAAAATAAGAAGTGCAAAAAGTAAAAGATGAAACTTCTCATTAATATTCCATAAAGGCACGCACACCAAGGGATACATAGATAATCAACTAAAGGAGAGATACTTCCACAATGCAAACCAACCTATAAGATAACTTCTCTACCAAAGATATAACTCTACTAAAAAGTGTAGGGGTTCGTAGCATGGAAAACAAAAAAATTCTACCGCATGCACACAAACAAGCCAAAGATCTATCTACTATATTGTAGCAACGAGTCGATTAGAGTACTTACCCTTGAAGATTCCAAAGCAGTTAACGAGAGAAGATTCTCGTGGGTGATGAAGTCGTACACTTGCCGATCTCAAGATCGCATAGACGATCCTTCTGGCGCTGAGTTCCGGCAGCGCTTCCGTAGTCGGTCACACGTTCGGTACTCGATGAAGACATTCCTCTCCCTTGTTATAGCAGGCAGCGGAGGTTGTAGTTCTCCCCTCGCGATTCCGGCAGCACGAAGGCGTGGTGTCGGAAGTAGAGGGAAGATCCCGCAGGGCTTCGCCTAAGCCGGTGCGAGTTATGGTGGATCTAGGGTTTCCGGCGATTTAGGTTTAGAAGGCCAGAGAGAAGGAGGAGGTGTCGGCGGCGGCTAGGGCGGCGGCGACGGGACGACGGTGGCGCGAGGTGGCGTGCGGCGGGTGGGGAGGGCTGGTGTTGTCTGCTTTGGGGCAGCCCTCCCCCTCTATTTATGATAGAAGGAAGGACTCTTTCCTTCTTCCACTAGGAAACTATTGTTCCAGTTTGACTTTTCAAACCTCCCTTTTGACTTTCAATTTAGAGCTTTATTTCTCTCTCGCAAATGCCCAACCAAAGTTACCTAGGACATGATCCAGTCATTCCACTTAACCATGACACATTCATGGAACATTCCCCTTCCGGTCTGGTGAACCTTATAGACCCTTCTAGAACCTCTCCGATGAAAACATCGAAATCATTCCCGAACTCCGGAATCGGACTTTCCTTATATGAATCTTATTCTCCGGACCATTCTGGATCTCCTCGTGATATCCCGGATCCCATCCGAGACTCCGAACAACATTCGGTTTCCCTACTTACATTCCATATCTACTAAACAACATCGAATCCTTAAGTGTGGCCCCTACGGTTCGTGAATTATGCGGACATGATCGAGACACTTCTCCGATCAATAACCAATACAGGAATCTGGAAATTCATATGGCTCCCACATATTTCTACGATTACTTTGCGATCGAATGAACCACTTACATACGATACCAATTTCCCTTTGTCTCGTGATAGTTTACTTATCCGAGGTTTGATCGTCGGTATCTCTGCATACCTAGTTCAACATCGTTACCGATAAGAACTCTTTTCTCGTTCCCGTGATATGTGATCCCTTGTGAGCCAGTCACATGCTTCCAAGCTAATTGGATGACATTCCACCGAGAGGGCCCAGAGTATATCTATCCGTCATATGGATGGACAAATCCCACTCTTGATCCATGTGCCTCAACACATACTTTCCGAACACTCAATGCCACCTTTATAGCCACCCAGTTACGGTGTGGTGTTTGATGTCGTCAAATATCCTTCCGGTGATGGTGATTAGCATGATCTCATGGTCGAGGGAATTAGGTTACTATGTATCAGAAAGCTTATAGCAAATCAACTATTGAAATGACTTGATCTTTATGCTACGCTTATCTATAGGAGTATGTCCATCATACCATTCTCCTAATGATATGATCTTGTTGTTAATAACATCTTAATGTTCATGATCGAGAAACCACGATCATCTATTAACCAACAAGCTAGTATTATAAAGAGGCTTTAACAGGGACTCTAATTTAGTTTACAAATCACACAAGTATTAATGTTTCCGGTTAATACTATTATAGCATGAATGTAAACATTTATCATAAACACAAAGATATAATAATAACCACTTTTATTATTGCCTCTAGGGCATATCTCCAACATTCTCCCACTTGCACTAGAGTCAACTAATCTAGATTACATGGTAATATACCGAACACCCATGGCGGTTTGGTGCTGGTCATGTTTTGTCCTCGGGAGAGGTTTAGTCAACGGATCTGCCACATTTAGTGTGTGTACTTTGCAAATCTTTATGTCACCATCTTGGACATGCTCTCGAATAGCGTGAAAATGTAGCTTGATGTGCTTCAGCTTCTTGTGTAACCTTGGTTCTTGCGCATTGGCTATGGCGCCCATGTTATCACAATAGATAGACATTGGGTCCAGCGCACTTGGAACCACACCGAGCTCTATAATGAACTCATTCATCCATATCTCCTCTTGTGAAGCCTCCGAAGCAGCTATGTATTCCGATTCAGTTGAAGATCTCGCCAGAACGCTTTGCTTTGCACTCCTCTAGCTAACTGCTACACCATTCAAAGTAAATACGTATCCAGATTGAGATTTAGAATCATCCGGATTGGTGTTCCAACTAGCATCGGTGTAACCATTAACAACGAGTTGTTCATCAACTCCATAAGAAAGAACCATATCCTTAGTTCTTCTCAAGTACTTAAGGATGTTTTTGACCACTATCCACTGATCCACTCCTGGATCACTTTGATATCTGCTAGTCAAACTAATAGCATATGCATGTCGGGTCTAGTACATAGCATGGCATACATAAGAGATCCTATGGCTGAGGCATAGGGAGTTTTACTCATCCTTTCTCTATCTTCTGCCGTTGCAGGACTTTGAGTTTTACTCAAGGTCGTATTGGGCAACATGAGCCAGAACCCTTTCTTGCTATCTTCCATTCCAAACCTCTTTAGAACTTTGTCCAAATATGTACTCTATGACAATGATATTAGGCGTCTCAATCTATCTCTATAAATCTTTATGCCTAATATGTAAGGTGCTTCGCCAAGATCTTTCATTGAAAAACTATTATTCAAATAATCCTTGACACTATTAAGAAGGTCTACATCATTCCCAATCAACAATATGCCATCTACATATAGTATCAAGAATGCTACAGAGCTCCCACTCACTTTCTTGTAAATACAAGCTTCTCCATAAGTTTGTATAAAACCAAAACTTTTGATCACCTTATCAAAAAATTGATTCCAACTCTGGGATGCTTGCTTCAATCCATAAATGGACCGTTGAAGTTTGCATACCTTGTTAGCATCTTTAGGATCGACAAAACCTTTGGGTTATACCATATACAACTCTTCATCAATGTCTCCACTGAGGAACGCCGTTTTGACATCCATCTGCCATATCTCATAATCATAATATGCAGTGATTGCTAATAAAATCCTCATAGACTTTAGCTTCGCTACCGGTGAGAAAGTCTCATCGTAGTCAACTCCTTGAATTTGTCGAAACCCTTTTGCGACAAGTCAAGATTTATAGACAGTAACATTACCATCCGCATCTGTTTTCTTCTTGAAAATCCATTTGTTCTCGACAGCCTTCCGGCCATCCAGTAAGTCCACCAAAGTCCATACTTGGTTTTCGTACATGGATCCAATCTCGGATTTCTTGGCTTCTTGCCATTTATTGGAATCTAGGCTCATCATCGCCTCCTCATATGTCGCAGGGTCATCGGTGTTGTCTACCAACATGACACTCATAATGGGATCATACCAATCAGGAGTGGTATGATTTCTCGTTGACCTGCGAGGTTTCATAGTTACTTCAACCGAAGTTTCATGATCAACATCATTAGCTTCCTATATTATTGGTGTAGGATCCACAGGAACTACTTCCAGTGCTGCGCTACTCTCAAGTCCAAGAGAAGGTTCAACAACCTCGTCGAGTTCTACTTTCCTTCCAGTCACTTCTTTCAAGAGAAACTCTTTCTCTAGAAAGGATCCATTCTTGGCAACGAAGATTTTACCCTCGGATCTATGATAGAAGGTATACCCAATAGTTTCCTTTGGTATCCTATGAAGACACATTTTTCCGCTTTGGGTTCAAGCTTGTCGGGCTGTAACTTCTTTACATAAGCTTCGCAACCCCAAACTTTAAGGAATGACAATTTAGGTTTCTTCGCAAACCATAATTCATACGTTGTCGTTTCAACGGATTTAGATGGTGCCCTATTAAAGTGAATGCGGTTGTTTCTAATGCATAACCCCAAAATGATAGCGGTAAATCTGTAAGTGACATCATAGAACGAACCATATCTAAAAGAGTTCGATTACGAGATTCGGACACACCATTACGTTAGGGTGTTCCCGGCGGTGTCAATTGTGAAAGTATTCCGCATTTCTTCAAATGCTCGCCAAACTCGTAACTTAGATATTCACCTCCACGATCAGATCGTAGAAATTTAATCTTATTGTTATGTTGATTCTCTACCTCACTTTGAAATTCCTTAAACTTCTCGAAAGTTTCGGACTTATGTTTCATGAAATAGATATACCCATATCTACTCAAGTCATCCGTGAAGGTAAGAACATAACGATAACTACCGCACAATGCTATACTCATTGGGCCACACACATCGGTATGTATGATTTCTAATAAGTCCGTAGCTCGCTCCATCATACCAGAAAATGGAGTCTTGGTCATTTTACCCATCAGACATGCTTCACATCTTTCAAGTGATTCGAAATCAAGTGATTCAAGAAGTCCATCGGAATGGAATTTATTCATACGCTTCACTCCAATATGACCAAGACAACAATGCCACATATAGGTCGAGTTATCGCTTAATTTCAAACGTTTAGCTTCAATGTTATTAATGTGTGTATTTCTACAATCGAGATTCAATAAGAATAGACCATCTATCAAAGGTGCATGTGCATAAAACATATTACTCATATAAATCGAACAACCATTATTCTCGGACTTAAACAAGTAACCGTCTCACAATAAACATGATCCGGATATAATGTTCATGCTCAACGTAGGCACCAAATAACAATTATTTAAGTATAAAACTAATCCCGATGGTAGATGAAGAGGTAGCGTGCCGACCGCGATCACATCAACCTTTGATCCATTTATAACACGCATCGTCACCTCGTTCTTCGCTAGTTTCCGTCTATTCTGCAGCACCTATTTTGAGTTACAAATATGAGCAACCGAACCAGTATCAAATACCCATGCACTACTACGAGTACTAGTGAGATACACATCAATAACATGTATATAGGATATACCTTTCTTCTTGATATTGCCGTTCTTCAAATCCGCCAAGTACTTAGGGAAATTCCGCTTCCAGTGACCGTCTCCCTTGCAGTAAAAGCACTCAGTATCAGGCTTAGGCCCAACGTTGGTATTCTTCGCTGGCGTGGTAACTTTCTTACCGCCCTTCTTGAAGTTTCCCTTTTTCTTAGACTTGCCTTGCTTCTTGAATTTGGTGGTCTTATTGACCATCAACACTTGGTGCTCTTTCTTGATCTCCACTTCCGTAGACTTTAACGTGGAGAAGAGTTCGGGCAACGACTTGTCCATGTTTTGCATATTGTAGTTCATCACAAAGTTCTTGTAACTTGGTGGTAGTGATTGGAGGACACGGTGAATCCCCAAAGCATTAGGAATCACTATACCCAAGCTTTGAAGTTTGCTTGCGTTCCCAAACATTTTAAGCACGTGCTCACTGACGGAGTTTCCCTCTTCCATCTTGCAGTTAAAGAACTTTTCAGAAGCCTCATAACTCTCAACTGCCGCGTGTAACATCCCAAAAATCATAGTTTCAAAACTCATTCATATAATCTTTGCATCATTCATCCATTTAGGGTTTTCTTAAAAATCATTTAGAGACAGAAGTTGGAGTTATGATTTCATGTGGGCAATTTATCCCAAATGACCATCACCTTTGCAATTTGAGAGTTTAAATACTTGTTTGCTTGTCTCTATTGATGGAAAGATTAGGTGAAGTTTTTAACCAAGATTTCAAATTTAGAAATGGTTTCAAAATCCTTTCTTCAAATATTTGCAACTAGAGCAAATCTCTGTTTATTTTGAAACCCAAGCTTGACCCAAGACTTGCAAAGTAATCACTTGGTTAAAATGACTGTTTTGAATCCACAAAACCCTACAAAAGTTCCCAAAACAGTTTGGATTCAAAAGGATTTGAATTCATATCAAAAACCATTCCAGAAAATAGAAATAGAAAAAGAAAAGACTTAAACAAAAGAAAAAGGCCGCGCGGCCAGAATCTGGCCCAGCAGCGGATCAAGCCCAGCAAGCCCACCCAGGGATCTCCCTTTTCATCTCACACGCGCGAGCGCACGCACTGAGCCGCTGACAAGCAGACCCCACCTGCACTCCGCGCACCTCGCTGACAAGCGGGCCTTCTCCACGTCGGCGTCGTCTCCACCCGCACGACCCGTTCGTCCCCAAATCAACGCGGGCGTTTCTGGTTTTAATTCGCGGCGTCAATTCGAGTTATTGGCAGAGTGATTCTCGCTCGCGACCAGGCTATAAGAAACCCCTCTGTCCCCTCTCTCTTTTCCCCCAAACCCCAAGCACAGAACGCCCCCAGGCTGCGCGCATTTCTCTCTACAACCCCGCCGTCTCCGACGACTGCGCCGGCGAATTCCGGTGAGTCTCGAGTTCCCCTCGGTCTCGCGTTCACGCTATCTTGATCAGCGAACCTCTGTGCATCATCTGACACTTTCCGTTTGCCTTCGCATGACCCACAGCGTCGGCAACGTCGACGACTGGACCGCCACCGTCTTCTGCACGAACTCCGGCGAGTTCTTGTGGTAAGCCCCGACCGCCCCGTGACTTCTAGTTCAAACACACGACCCTGCCTTGACCCCGTGAATCTAACCGTTTCCTCGTCATGCCTTGGGGTGGTTCACAGCGACGTCCACGACGACCACCTGACGCACCGACGCCGTCCTACCACTCCGGCGAGCAATCACAACCGTGTCCGAGCGCCCCTCCGCAAGCCAGTACCACGACGAGCTTCAGCAGCCTCCGGCGAACCTGGTAATGCTCCTCTCCCTCTCGCGGACGATGTAGAACGCCAGCGCCGCTGTAGTCAGACGCGCCGCCGCCAGTTAGCACCGCCAGCGCCGCCCGTTTCTGGCTTGAGGATATGGACCATTGGATCTGCATCGCAGCGCTAGGATAGATTCACTTAAACCGAAGAGGTACGCGATCTGAGCTGCCAGATTTCATTTAGATCCTACGGCTGTGGAGCTCGATCCAGTGCGAAACGGTATGGGCGAATAAAAACATGACGCGTGGCAAGGTTTAAACTAAAAACAGAATTTAAAACCAGATTTAGATTCAAACTTCAAATGCTTATAACTTTTGAATGCCACGTTAGATTTTTGCAAATTTTATACCGTTGGATTCAGTGAAACAAGGCCTTTCTGAATATCCAATTTATTTAGCATATAGTAACAGTTAAAAAGATTTTATTTGTGGAACAAGTTTTAGGCTATTTTAGATATAGATTTAATTTGGTAAATTATATTGGGGCCAAATAAGTTTAGTTGGCAAACTTGTGACATGTTAAGTTTCTGTACTCATGAACATACTTGGTATAATTTTCAAAAAATCACCACCTAGTAGATTCTTGCATGCATGCATTCATATTATTTTTGGGTTGTATATATTTGTGTGTAATTGTATGCTATTATTTCTTGTGTAGATTTTGCTAGTGATTGTGATTGTGAAGAGTGATACTCTCCCCACTACCAAGGCAAGTGATATTTTCATGAAATTTTCTATCCTAAGTTTTGTACTTGCATTAGATATTTTTGTTAAAGTATTTGCATGATATTTTGCTTAGTGCTAAGATGGGAAATCCTATGTAGAGTGAAATAGTAGAATTGCTAGGGAAATTTTCCTAAGATAAGATACCATACTTTGCTTAGCCTAGCTTATAGTAAACAAGGGTGGTGAACATCTATTTAATATATGATAAAAATATTCTAAGTCAAGAGACTTATATTTTCTTAATAAAACAACTAAGGCAAATGAACCTCCTGGGTGGAATGGAAAGATTGGGTTATGTTGAGTGGTTACACAAGGCCATGGACTTGGGTTGTGTATCTCACTTGTGGTATGCCACCCAGGCACAAAGGGATTTGGAGGCCAAGTGTTGAGAAAGCTTACAGTGCAACCACTTGGCAATATGGGCTCTGCCATGATCATATAGGTTGCTAGAACTTAGTCACTTGGACAGTTGGTGGTAGATGGGATGATAGGATGGAACGCGTCCATTTGACTAAGGAAAAGCTTCTGAAAGGTCCTGTCTTGGGAAACCAAGTCTGGTGGGGAAAGTGCACAACCTCTGCAGATGGAAAACCTAAGTACTTAGCCTTGTCCAAGGAAATGGACACTTTGAGCATCAAGACATGGAAGCTACAAGAATCTCATCACTCCAACTTCTAAATAAAAATTGATGGGTGAACAAGGGTGAAGGACCCCAATGTCTATTGGTGGTTCCTTGGGAATGTTTTTGACAAAGAAAAACTTAGTGATTTCAACTAATAGGAAAAACCTATTTTCAAGCAAAGCAAGCCAAGCTACACTTAGCCAAAATGCATATAGTAGTATAGTCCACCTAAAATATACTAAGGTATCACTTGCCAATACTATTCCAAAGTATTGACCCACTGTGGCTGTAACTTGTGATGTTGCAGGTTACTCTGATGATGAATAGGAGTCATGAGTCTACACTCAACATGCTTGCCTGTGGCACATGAAGATGAAGACTTATGTTTATTTACTTGTTCCTTAAAACTCTTGTATTAGGCCTATGGCCATGAGTTGTAAAAGACTATGTTTTATCTCTGGAATGAATGTAATAAACGACCTTTGTATCTGTGTACTTCATCTTAAACTGTGGATGCTAGCATTGATCCAGGGACTAGCATTGCAATCACAGGGATCCTTTCCTTTATAAAGGAGGGGTCTAACAGATGGTATCAGAGCACTGTGTTGCCTGTAGGATTATGACCCTAGGAATGGAAAACCACTAAGGAAAAAGTTTTTCAACTACTTCTACACTTGTCTATTCTTCTCGTAAAACTTTTCTAATCTCTTCCAACTTCCTTTGTAGATGAACTCCATCAACGAAGCCGTGAAGAAGGGACCACTCATGACCATGACCTTGGAGTGTGAAACTGAGTTTCCCAATATCCTCAAGGATCTAATGGAGGCAATGGATGCACATGGTGAAGCCGTGTACAAGGGCTTTCCAGTGATGGATGAAGGAGTGGAGTATTGGTGGGTGCAACTTCACTTGTACAAAAACAAGGAAGACAACCACAAAGAAAGGGGATTCTGCATGTACACCAACACTACAATGCACACCACATTCTTTGAGTCAGCCAGGGATGCAGCTTGGAGGACCATCAAAGAACTAAGTGCTAGAGTCAAGTGCAGAATGCTCAACCTCCAAAAGGACTTAGAGAAAGAAAAGGAGCTTACTCAAGAGTTGGAAGACACCAACCAAGAGATAAGGGGAGATGTTATAGACTTAGTGATAGAGTCAAGAGAGCAAGATTGGTGGATTGCCTCTAGGAACATTGTGTTTAATAATAGATCCCGTGAGATGGGATTGTAAGGACACTTCGTTAGTTGGACCACCACTTATCACCTTATTTTCCAAAATGATACCTTAAATAAGTTGGACCTTGTTTGATGTAATGGATTGTGTATGCATGACATGTGTGGTATTTGTGTTCCATGGTTATGTATGAGATGGTTGTTTTGTGATCATTTTAAATAAGTGTTGTTCTAACTTTTCAATTTTATAAATAGATGCCTATTGCCGTCAGCACTGTTGAGGAGTTCCAAGTTACTCGTTTTGGACCCCGTATCGTTGAGCTTACCACTCTGCTCGATCTCCCTCTTCCTACCATCACGGTGTACCCACTCACCAAGTTCGAGAGGAAGGACCTCTGGGGCTTTAAGGTGAACCAGCCCGGACGCCAGACTGAGCCTACTACGGAGGCCATCGTCTTCAAGCTGATGCACGACGACAGGGAGAGAGGCATGGAGGTAGTCATGCAGGACCTGATAGGACGACTGTTAGGCCGTCACTCCCGACAGGTTAGGGGCACTCACTTCCACGCCTTCGGAAGGCGTGATGTAGATGGAGATTCCATCGACTTTGAGGACGACTCGAGGAGCACTGCAGAGCCGATACGCCTCTATCTTCAGGACTTAGAGACTCTTCTCAGGCACGTAGATACGGACAGGACAAACGTCATGCTTGGCAATGACGAGCTTCAGGTGCAGCTACGCGAGAAGGACAAGCTTTTCGCACAGCAGGATGAGTTGATCAAGGAAATGGAGACGAAGTTCGAGGCTCAGGATCGCAAGTTCAAGAGTCAGGAGAAACGCGTCCAGGATAGGAACAAGAAAATCCGGGACATGACCGAGGAACTGAAGTCCAAGGACTTCGAGCTTGAGCAGTAGCAGATGGTTATTGAGAGGCTTCGCTCCCAGAAGAGGGCTCTCAAGGCCAAGGTCGATTCCTTGACCACTACGATTGAGGAGAACAAGACCGCGATGGAGAACGCAGGTCTTACCTTCGTTGAGGAGGAGATTGACGCTGATGAGTAGACTTGATTACTCGTTTACCTTTCATATTCATACTTGTTATTGTGAACTTATTATTGGACCATCCGACATGTGGATGGCTTGCCACTTGTGTGTTTTACTTCATGAGCTTATTATGTGGTTGTTGAACCTTTATTTTTATATTGCTTGTTATGTGTTTGCTTTTGATGTATTGTGCATGAAACATCTATGGGTATCTCATTCTTATCTATTTGAACAAACCACAGATGCCTCCCCGTCGCGCAAACCCCAACCCCAACAACATCACCCCGGAAATGCAACAAATGATGAATGCGCAAACACAGCTTATGCAAATGATGACAACATTCATCCAAAACCAGAATAACAACAACAACAACAACAACAATGACCCCAACAACAACAACAACAACAACACCAACAACAACAACCCTCCGGGTTTTGATATGCTCACCAGATTTCTGCGTCTGAGGCCAGCAAAGTTTTCGGGAACAACTGATCCCATGATAGCCAATGACTGGCTACGTTCTGTGAACAAAGACTTAGTGACCGTGGGTTGCACGGATGCTGAAAAAGTCAGATTCGCAGCACATCTGCTGGAAGGACCAGCCGCCACATGGTGGGACAACTTCCAAATCACCACTCCTATTGATGAGGTGACTTGGGCTATCTTTGAAGATGGTTTTCGCACGGCTCATATCTCATCAGGGATAATGAGTCTGAAAAAGAAGGAGTTTCACAACCTGAAACAGCGCCACCGCAGCGTAGCAGAATACATAGAAGAATTCAACAATCTGGCGCGCTACGCACCGGATGAGGTTGATACAGATGCCAAGAGAAAGGAAAAGTTCTTGGAGGGTTTGAATGATGAGCTGAACCTACAGTTGTCTGTGGCATATGTTCCAACGTATCAGTCGTTGTGTGACAAGGCTGCTATTTTGGAAAGTAAAATGAAGCAAGTCGAGAGTAGAAAGAGGAAACACTCCGACAAACACAGCTCGGGATCGTCTCACAAACGATCTCACTATGATGACAATGGCAGCTCAGGATCCCATAAACATGGGAAATTCAGCAAGCACAACCGTCATGACAATAAGCATCACCGCAGTCATGACAAGGACAAATACAAGAACCACAAGGGTGGACATAAGAGCCACTATGGTGGAAATGGTAGTGGAAGTGGAGGCCAACCTCCTAAAAAGGACATCAGTCAGGTTGAATGCTTCAAATGCAAGAAGATGGGACACTATGCAAATGAGTGCCCCGAAAAGAAGGTGGAAGGACCTAACAAGCCGAATCCTTTCTAGAAAGGACAGGTTAACCACATCAATGTGGAGGAGGTCTATGAGGAACCTGATGCCGTGGCTGGTAAGTTCAGACTCAATTCAATTTCAGCATTTGTACTCTTTGATACCGGTGCATCTCATTCATTCATATCAAAGGCATTTGTTGAAAGAAATGAACTGCCGGTAGAAACCATTGGGTGTCCTAAAAGAGTAAGTTCTCCGGGGGGAGAAATGATAGTAAACTCAGGTTGTCATGACTTAGTCATAGAGTTTGGAAAATATAAGTTTCCAGTGAACCTAATAATTCTGGATTCCCAAGGACTGGATGTGATTTTGGGAATGGATTGGATGGCTAAGTATGAAGGAGTATTAGATTGTGCCAACCGTTCAGTTACCCTCACAACCCCCGAAGGTAAAAGAATAAAATTCAAGTCAAACTTTGAATCCAAAGGAAGTAAGTTAAATTCTCTTAAGGGGGTTAGCATGGATAGTGTACCAATAGTATGTGAATATCCGGATGTGTTTCCGGAAGAGCTACCAGGAATGCCACCGGATAGAGATGTGGAGTTTCTGATAGATTTGGTGCCAGGATCAGGACCAATAGCTAAGAGACCGTACAAAATGTCTGTTGATGAATTGAAAGAGCTCAAGAAACAGCTAGGAGAACAGTTACAGAAAGGGTTTATTCAACCAAGTTCTTCATCCTGGGGAGCCCCGGTATTGTTCGTGGAGAAGAAGGATAGAACACAAAGATTATGTATTGACTACCGTTCTCTCAACGAGGTGACCATCAAGAATAAATATCCATTGCCAAGAATCAACGACTTGTTTGATCAGTTAGAAGGAGCATGTGTATTCTCGAAGATTGATCTCCGGTCAGGTTATTTTCAGCTCAAAATAAGAGAACAAGATATACCAAAAACAGCATTCACCACAAGGTATGGATTGTATGAGTATACTGTGATGCCTTTTGGATTAACCAACGCTCCAGCATACTTCATGAATATGATGAACAAGGTGTTCATGGAATTTCTTGACAAATTTGTGGTCGTTTTCATCGACGATATCCTAGTCTACTCCAAGAGCAAGGAAGAGCATGAAAGACACTTACGTTTGATACTTGAGAAACTGAGGGAACATAAATTATATGCCAAATTCAGCAAGTGTGAGTTCTGGTTAGAGGAAGTTGGTTTTCTTGGTCATGTGATGACAAAAGATGGTGTGGCAGTTGATCCTGCTAAGGTTTCAGCTGTGACAGAATGGGAATCACCCAAGAATGTGAAAGAAGTTCGTAGTTTCCTCGGCTTAGCAGGTTACTACAGAAGGTTCATTGAAAATTTCTCGAAAGTTGCTAAGCCTATGACAGAATTGTTAAAGAAGGACAAGAAATTTGCTTGGTCTGAAGGTTGCGAAGTCAGTTTCCAAGAATTGAAGAAGAGACTTGTAACAACACCAGTTCTATGTCTGCCAGATTTGGAAAAGGATTTCCAAGTGTATTGTGATGCTTCTCATCAAGGTTTGGGTGCCGTACTTATGCAAGATGGTAAAGTCGTAGCCTATGCTTCGAGACAACTCAAAACTCATGAAGTAAACTATCCTACTCATGATTTGGAGTTAGCCTCTGTCGTCCATGCACTCAAAACATGGAGACATTACCTTTTGGGTAAGCGTTGTGAAGTGTTCACCGATCATAAAAGTTTGAAGTATATCTTCACCCAGAAGGAAATCAACATGAGGCAAAGAAGATGGCTAGAACTTATCAAGGATTACGACTTAAGTTTGCAATACCATCCCGGTAAAGCGAACATAGTAGCCGATGCTCTAAGTCGTAAGACGTTTGTAAATGGCCTTACTAAAGGGGAATTGCCAGAGGACTTGTGTAAGCAATTCAAAGAACTCAGATTGGAGATTGTACCAGAAGGGCATCTCATGTCCTTAGATGTTCAACCCACTCTATTGGACAAGATCCGAGAAGTCCAGAAGACTGATGAGGAAATTGAAAAGATTAAGGTAAATATTAGTCTAGGGAAGGCTAAGAGTTTTCATGTTGACGAACGGGGTACTTTATGGCACGGGAAACGTATATGTGTTCCACAAGACCCAGAATTGCGGAAACTGATCTTACAGGAAGGTCACAACTCTCCGTATTATATTCACCCGGGAAATACCAAGATGTACATGGACATGAAGGAAAAGTTCTGGTGGAACAATCTCAAAAGGGACATAGCCGAACATATTACTTTGTGTGATGTGTGTAGCAGAGTCAAAGCGGAGCACCAGAAACCAGCAGGTTTGCTTCAACCACTACCTATTCCTGAATGGAAGTGGGAGAATATTGGTATGGATTTCATTACTGGATTACCAAGGACCAGATCAGGGTATGGTTCCATATGGGTAGTAGTGGATCGCCTAACAAAAGTGGCTCATTTTATACCCGTGAAGACAACTTATACAAGTGCCAAGTTAGCTAAAATTTACATGAGCAGGATTGTATGCCTTCACGGTGTGCCAAAGAGTATTGTGTCAGATAGAGGAACCCAGTTCACATCTCACTTTTGGAGACAACTTCATGAATCCTTAGGAACGAGATTGGAGTTTAGCACTGCTTTTCATCCTCAAACGGATGGACAAACAGAAAGGACCAACCAAATTCTTGAGGACATGTTAAGAGCCTGTGCTTTAGATTATGGAGCAAGTTGGGATGAAAGTTTGCCTTACGCGGAGTTCTCTTACAATAACAACCATCAATCTAGTATTGGAATGGCACCATTTGAGTTACTCTACGGAAGGAAATGTACCACCCCATTATTATGGAATGGTGTGGGAGAAAGAAGCTTATTTGGACCTGATCTTATCAAGGACGCCGAAGAGAAAGTCAAATTGGTTAAGGACAGATTGAAGATAGCACAGTCCCGACAGAAAAGCTACGCGGATTCTAAGCGTAGAGAAGTCACCTACGAAGTTGGGGATAGAGCTTATCTCAGGGTATCACCACTCCGTGGAGTGAAAAGATTTGGAGTCAAAGGAAAATTGGCACCAAGATATGTTGGGCCATTCAAGATTCTAAGTCGCAAGGGAGAAGTTGCATATGAAGTTGAATTGCCAGAATCTCTATCAGCAGTCCATAACGTATTTCATGTGAGTCAGCTTAAGAAATGTCACCCAGAAATGGAAGAGTCTTCTTTGAAGGATACCATACCTTTGGAAGAAGTTCAGCTAGAAAGTGATCTCACTTATGAGGAAAAGCCTGTCAAGATTCTAGAGACCGCAGAAAGAGTTACCAGGACCAAGACTATCAAGTTTTGTAAAGTGCAATGGAACCATCACTCCGAAGAGGAAGCAACATGGGAAAGAGAAGATGATCTTCGGAAAGACCACCCTCACCTATTTGCTAGCCAACTCGAATCTCGAGGGCGAGATTCATCTTAAGGGGGTTAGATTTGTAACATCCCAAAAATCATAGTTTCAAAACTCATTCATATCATCTTTGCATCATTCATCCATTTAGGGTTTTCTTAAAAATCATTTAGAGACAGAAGTTGGAGTTATGATTTCATGTGGGCAATTTATCCCAAATGACCATCACCTTTGCAATTTGAGAGTTTAAATACTTGTTTGCTTGTCTCTATTGATGGAAAGATTAGGTGAAGTTTTTAACCAAGATTTCAAATTTAGAAATGGTTTCAAAATCCTTTCTTCAAATATTTGCAACTAGAGCAAATCTCTGTTTATTTTGAAACCCAAGCTTGACCCAAGCCTTGCAAAGTAATCACTTGGTTAAAATGACTGTTTTGAATCCACAAAACCCTGCAAAAGTTCCCAAAACAGTTTGGATTCAAAAGGATTTGAATTCATATCAAAAACCATTCCAGAAAATAGAAATAGAAAAAGAAAAGACTTAAACAAAAGAAAAAGGCCGCGCGGCCAGAATCTGGCCCAGCAGCGGATCAAGCCCAGCAAGCCCACCCAGGGATCTCCCTTTTCATCTCACACGCGCGAGCGCACGCACTGAGCCGCTGACAAGCAGACCCCACCTGCACTCCGCGCACCTCGCTGACAAGCGGGCCTTCTCCACGTCGGCGTCGTCTCCACCCGCACGACCCGTTCGTCCCCAAATCAACGCGGGCGTTTCTGGTTTTAATTCGCGGCGTCAATTCGAGTTATTGGCAGAGTGATTCTCGCTCGCGACCAGGCTATAAGAAACCCCTCTGTCCCCTCTCTCTTTTCCCCCAAACCCCAAGCACAGAACGCCCCCAGGCTGCGCGCATTTCTCTCTACAACCCCGCCGTCTCCGATGACTGCGCCGGCGAATTCCGGTGAGTCTCGAGTTCCCCTCGGTCTCGCGTTCACGCTATCTTGATCAGCGAACCTCTGTGCATCATCTGACACTTTCCGTTTGCCTTCGCATGACCCACAGCGTCGGCAACGTCGACGACTGGACCGCCACCGTCTTCTGCACGAACTCCGGCGAGTTCTTGTGGTAAGCCCCGACCGCCCCGTGACTTCTAGTTCAAACACATGACCCTGCCTTGACCCCGTGAATCTAACCGTGTCCTCGTCATGCCTTGGGGTGGTTCACAGCGACGTCCACGACGACCACCTGACGCACCGACGCCGTCCTACCACTTCGGCGAGCAATCACAACCGTGTCCGAGCGCCCCTCCGCAAGCCAGTACCACGACGAGCTTCAGCAGCCTCCGTCGAACCTGGTAATGCTCCTCTCCCTCTCGCGGAAGATGTAGAACGCCAGCGCCGCCGTAGTCAGACGCGCCGCCGCCAGTTAGCACCGCCAGCGCCGCCCGTTTCTGGCTTGAGGATATGGACCATTGGATCTGCATCGCAGCGCTAGGATAGATTCACTTAAACCGAAGAGGTACACGATCTGAGCCGCCAGATTTCATTTAGATCCTACGGCTGTGGAGCTCGATCCAGTGCGAAACGGTATGGGCGAATAAAAACATGACGCGTGGCAAGGTTTAAACTAAAAACAGAATTTAAAACCAGATTTAGATTCAAACTTCAAATGCTTATAACTTTTGAATGCCACGTTAGATTTTTGCAAATTTTATACCGTTGGATTCAGTGAAACAAGGCCTTTCTGAATATCCAATTTATTTAGCATATAGTAACAGTTAAAAAGATTTTATTTGTGGAACAAGTTTTAGGCTATTTTAGATATAGATTTAATTTGGTAAATTATATTGGGGCCAAATAAGTTTAGTTGGCAAACTTGTGACATGTTAAGTTTCTGTACTCATGAACATACTTGGTATAATTTTCAAAAAATCACCACCTAGTAGATTCTTGCATGCATGCATTCATATTATTTTTGGGTTGTATATATTTGTGTGTAATTGTATGCTATTATTTCTTGCGTAGATTTTGCTAGTGATTGTGATTGTGAAGAGTGATACTCTCCCCACTACCAAGGCAAGTGATATTTTCATGAAATTTTCTATCCTAAGTTTTGTACTTGCATTAGATATTTTTGTTAAAGTATTTGCATGATATTTTGCTTAGTGCTAAGATGGGAAATCCTATGTAGAGTGAAATAGTAGAATTGCTAGGGAAATTTTCCTAAGATAAGATACCATACTTTGCTTAGCCTAGCTTATAGTAAACAAGGGTGGTGAACATCTATTTAATATATGATAAAAATATTCTAAGTCAAGAGACTTATATTTTCTTAATAAAACAACTAAGGCAAATGAACCTCCTGGGTGGAATGGAAAGATTGGGTTATGTTGAGTGGTTACACAAGGCCATGGACTTGGGTTGTGTATCTCACTTGTGGTATGCCACCCAGGCACAAAGGGATTTGGAGGCCAAGTGTTGAGAAAGCTTACAGTGCAACCACTTGGCAATATGGGCTCTGCCATGATCATATAGGTTGCTAGAACTTAGTCACTTGGACAGTTGGTGGTAGATGGGATGATAGGATGGAACGCGTCCATTTGACTAAGGAAAAGCTTCTGAAAGGTCCTGTCTTGGGAAACCAAGTCTGGTGGGGAAAGTGCACAACCTCTGCAGATGGAAAACCTAAGTACTTAGCCTTGTCCAAGGAAATGGACACTTTGAGCATCAAGACATGGAAGCTACAAGAATCTCATCACTCCAACTTCTAAATAAAAATTGATGGGTGAACAAGGGTGAAGGACCCCAATGTCTATTGGTGGTTCCTTGGGAATGTTTTTGACAAAGAAAAACTTAGTGATTTCAACTAATAGGAAAAACCTATTTTCAAGCAAAGCAAGCCAAGCTACACTTAGCCAAAATGCATATAGTAGTATAGTCCACCTAAAATATACTAAGGTATCACTTGCCAATACTATTCCAAAGTATTGACCCACTGTGGCTGTAACTTGTGATGTTGCAGGTTACTCTGATGATGAATAGGAGTCATGAGTCTACACTCAACATGCTTGCCTGTGGCACATGAAGATGAAGACTTATGTTTATTTACTTGTTCCTTAAAACTCTTGTATTAGGCCTATGGCCATGAGTTGTAAAAGACTATGTTTTATCTCTGGAATGAATGTAATAAACGACCTTTGTATCTGTGTACTTCATCTTAAACTGTGGATGCTAGCATTGATCCAGGGACTAGCATTGCAATCACAGGGATCCTTTCCTTTATAAAGGAGGGGTCTAACAGATGGTATCAGAGCACTGTGTTGCCTGTAGGATTATGACCCTAGGAATGGAAAACCACTAAGGAAAAAGTTTTTCAACTACTTCTACACTTGTCTATTCTTCTCGTAAAACTTTTCTAATCTCTTCCAACTTCCTTTGTAGATGAACTCCATCAACGAAGCCGTGAAGAAGGGACCACTCATGACCATGACCTTGGAGTGTGAAACTGAGTTTCCCAATATCCTCAAGGATCTAATGGAGGCAATGGATGCACATGGTGAAGCCGTGTACAAGGGCTTTCCAGTGATGGATGAAGGAGTGGAGTATTGGTGGGTGCAACTTCACTTGTACAAAAACAAGGAAGACAACCACAAAGAAAGGGGATTCTGCATGTACACCAACACTACAATGCACACCACATTCTTTGAGTCAGCCAGGGATGCAGCTTGGAGGACCATCAAAGAACTAAGTGCTAGAGTCAAGTGCAGAATGCTCAACCTCCAAAAGGACTTAGAGAAAGAAAAGGAGCTTACTCAAGAGTTGGAAGACACCAACCAAGAGATAAGGGGAGATGTTATAGACTTAGTGATAGAGTCAAGAGAGCAAGATTGGTGGATTGCCTCTAGGAACATTGTGTTTAATAATAGATCCCGTGAGATGGGATTGTAAGGACACTTCGTTAGTTGGACCACCACTTATCACCTTATTTTCCAAAATGATACCTTAAATAAGTTGGACCTTGTTTGATGTAATGGATTGTGTATGCATGACATGTGTGGTATTTGTGTTCCATGGTTATGTATGAGATGGTTGTTTTGTGATCATTTTAAATAAGTGTTGTTCTAACTTTTCAATTTTATAAATAGATGCCTATTGCCGTCAGCACTGTTGAGGAGTTCCAAGTTACTCGTTTTGGACCCCGTATCGTTGAGCTTACCACTCTGCTCGATCTCCCTCTTCCTACCATCACGGTGTACCCACTCACCAAGTTCGAGAGGAAGGACCTCTGGGGCTTTAAGGTGAACCAGCCCGGACGCCAGACTGAGCCTACTACGGAGGCCATCGTCTTCAAGCTGATGCACGACGACAGGGAGAGAGGCATGGAGGTAGTCATGCAGGACCTGATAGGACGACTGTTAGGCCGTCACTCCCGACAGGTTAGGGGCACTCACTTCCACGCCTTCGGAAGGCGTGATGTAGATGGAGATTCCATCGACTTTGAGGACGACTCGAGGAGCACTGCAGAGCCGATACGCCTCTATCTTCAGGACTTAGAGACTCTTCTCAGGCACGTAGATACGGACAGGACAAACGTCATGCTTGGCAATGACGAGCTTCAGGTGCAGCTACGCGAGAAGGACAAGCTTTTCGCACAGCAGGATGAGTTGATCAAGGAAATGGAGACGAAGTTCGAGGCTCAGGATCGCAAGTTCAAGAGTCAGGAGAAACGCGTCCAGGATAGGAACAAGAAAATCCGGGACATGACCGAGGAACTGAAGTCCAAGGACTTCGAGCTTGAGCAGTAGCAGATGGTTATTGAGAGGCTTCGCTCCCAGAAGAGGGCTCTCAAGGCCAAGGTCGATTCCTTGACCACTACGATTGAGGAGAACAAGACCGCGATGGAGAACGCAGGTCTTACCTTCGTTGAGGAGGAGATTGACGCTGATGAGTAGACTTGATTACTCGTTTACCTTTCATATTCATACTTGTTATTGTGAACTTATTATTGGACCATCCGACATGTGGATGGCTTGCCACTTGTGTGTTTTACTTCATGAGCTTATTATGTGGTTGTTGAACCTTTATTTTTATATTGCTTGTTATGTGTTTGCTTTTGATGTATTGTGCATGAAACATCTATGGGTATCTCATTCTTATCTATTTGAACAAACCACAGATGCCTCCCCGTCGCGCAAACCCCAACCCCAACAACATCACCCCGGAAATGCAACAAATGATGAATGCGCAAACACAGCTTATGCAAATGATGACAACATTCATCCAAAACCAGAATAACAACAACAACAACAACAACAATGACCCCAACAACAACAACAACAACACCAACAACAACAACCCTCCGGGTTTTGATATGCTCACCAGATTTCTGCGTCTGAGGCCAGCAAAGTTTTCGGGAACAACTGATCCCATGATAGCCAATGACTGGCTACGTTCTGTGAACAAAGACTTAGTGACCGTGGGTTGCACGGATGCTGAAAAAGTCAGATTCGCAGCACATCTGCTGGAAGGACCAGCCGCCACATGGTGGGACAACTTCCAAATCACCACTCCTATTGATGAGGTGACTTGGGCTATCTTTGAAGATGGTTTTCGCACGGCTCATATCTCATCAGGGATAATGAGTCTGAAAAAGAAGGAGTTTCACAACCTGAAACAGCGCCACCGCAGCGTAGCAGAATACATAGAAGAATTCAACAATCTGGCGCGCTACGCACCGGATGAGGTTGATACAGATGCCAAGAGAAAGGAAAAGTTCTTGGAGGGTTTGAATGATGAGCTGAACCTACAGTTGTCTGTGGCATATGTTCCAACGTATCAGTCGTTGTGTGACAAGGCTGCTATTTTGGAAAGTAAAATGAAGCAAGTCGAGAGTAGAAAGAGGAAACACTCCGACAAACACAGCTCGGGATCGTCTCACAAACGATCTCACTATGATGACAATGGCAGCTCAGGATCCCATAAACATGGGAAATTCAGCAAGCACAACCGTCATGACAAGAAGCATCACCGCAGTCATGACAAGGACAAATACAAGAACCACAAGGGTGGACATAAGAGCCACTATGGTGGAAATGGTAGTGGAAGTGGAGGCCAACCTCCTAAAAAGGACATCAGTCAGGTTGAATGCTTCAAATGCAAGAAGATGGGACACTATGCAAATGAGTGCCCCGAAAAGAAGGTGGAAGGACCTAACAAGCCGAATCCTTTCTAGAAAGGACAGGTTAACCACATCAATGTGGAGGAGGTCTATGAGGAACCTGATGCCGTGGCTGGTAAGTTCAGACTCAATTCAATTTCAGCATTTGTACTCTTTGATACCGGTGCATCTCATTCATTCATATCAAAGGCATTTGTTGAAAGAAATGAACTGCCGGTAGAAACCATTGGGTGTCCTATAAGAGTAAGTTCTCCGGGGGGAGAAATGATAGTAAACTCAGGTTGTCATGACTTAGTCATAGAGTTTGGAAAATATAAGTTTCCAGTGAACCTAATAATTCTGGATTCCCAAGGACTGGATGTGATTTTGGGAATGGATTGGATGGCTAAGTATGAAGGAGTATTAGATTGTGCCAACCGTTCAGTTACCCTCACAACCCCCGAAGGTAAAAGAATAAAATTCAAGTCAAACTTTGAATCCAAAGGAAGTAAGTTAAATTCTCTTAAGGGGGTTAGCATGGATAGTGTACCAATAGTATGTGAATATCCGGATGTGTTTCCGGAAGAGCTACCAGGAATGCCACCGGATAGAGATGTGGAGTTTCTGATAGATTTGGTGCCAGGATCAGGACCAATAGCTAAGAGACCGTACAAAATGTCTGTTGATGAATTGAAAGAGCTCAAGAAACAGCTAGGAGAACAGTTACAGAAAGGGTTTATTCAACCAAGTTCTTCATCCTGGGGAGCCCCGGTATTGTTCGTGGAGAAGAAGGATAGAACACAAAGATTATGTATTGACTACCGTTCTCTCAACGAGGTGACCATCAAGAATAAATATCCATTGCCAAGAATCAATGACTTGTTTGATCAGTTAGAAGGAGCATGTGTATTCTCGAAGATTGATCTCCGGTCAGGTTATTTTCAGCTCAAAATAAGAGAACAAGATATACCAAAAATAGCATTCACCACAAGGTATGGATTGTATGAGTATACTGTGATGCCTTTTGGATTAACCAACGCTCCAGCATACTTCATGAATATGATGAACAAGGTGTTCATGGAATTTCTTGACAAATTTGTGGTCGTTTTCATCGACGATATCCTAGTCTACTCCAAGAGCAAGGAAGAGCATGAAAGACACTTACGTTTGATACTTGAGAAACTGAGGGAACATAAATTATATGCCAAATTCAGCAAGTGTGAGTTCTGGTTAGAGGAAGTTGGTTTTCTTGGTCATGTGATGACAAAAGATGGTGTGGCAGTTGATCCTGCTAAGGTTTCAGCTGTGACAGAATGGGAATCACCCAAGAATGTGAAAGAAGTTCGTAGTTTCCTCGGCTTAGCAGGTTACTACAGAAGGTTCATTGAAAATTTCTCGAAAGTTGCTAAGCCTATGACAGAATTGTTAAAGAAGGACAAGAAATTTGCTTGGTCTGAAGGTTGCGAAGTCAGTTTCCAAGAATTGAAGAAGAGACTTGTAACAGCACCAGTTCTATGTCTGCCAGATTTGGAAAAGGATTTCCAAGTGTATTGTGATGCTTCTCATCAAGGTTTGGGTGCCGTACTTATGCAAGATGGTAAAGTCGTAGCCTATGCTTCGAGACAACTCAAAACTCATGAAGTAAACTATCCTACTCATGATTTGGAGTTAGCCTCTGTCGTCCATGCACTCAAAACATGGAGACATTACCTTTTGGGTAAGCGTTGTGAAGTGTTCACCAATCATAAAAGTTTGAAGTATATCTTCACCCAGAAGGAAATCAACATGAGGCAAAGAAGATGGCTAGAACTTATCAAGGATTACGACTTAAGTTTGCAATACCATCCCGGTAAAGCGAACATAGTAGCCGATGCTCTAAGTCGTAAGACGTTTGTAAATGGCCTTACTAAAGGGGAATTGCCAGAGGACTTGTGTAAGCAATTCAAAGAACTCAGATTGGAGATTGTACCAGAAGGGCATCTCATGTCCTTAGATGTTCAACCCACTCTATTGGACAAGATCCGAGAAGTCCAGAAGACTGATGAGGAAATTGAAAAGATTAAGGTAAATATTAGTCTAGGGAAGGCTAAGAGTTTTCATGTTGACGAACGGGGTACTTTATGGCACGGGAAACGTATATGTGTTCCACAAGACCCAGAATTGGGGAAACTGATCTTACAGGAAGGTCACAACTCTCCGTATTCTATTCACCCGGGAAATACCAAGATGTACATGGACATGAAGGAAAAGTTCTGGTGGAACAATCTCAAAAGGGACATAGCCGAACGTATTACTTTGTGTGATGTGTGTAGCAGAGTCAAAGCGGAGCACCAGAAACCAGCAGGTTTGCTTCAACCACTACCTATTCCTGAATGGAAGTGGGAGAATATTGGTATGGATTTCATTACTGGATTACCAAGGACCAGATCAGGGTATGATTCCATATGGGTAGTAGTGGATCGCCTAACAAAAGTGGCTCATTTTATACCCGTGAAGACAACTTATACAAGTGCCAAGTTAGCTAAAATTTACATGAGCAGGATTGTATTCCTTCACGGTGTGCCAA
This sequence comes from Avena sativa, assembly GCA_916181665.1. NCBI lineage: Eukaryota > Viridiplantae > Streptophyta > Magnoliopsida > Poales > Poaceae > Avena > Avena sativa. The sequence goes on from OV702279.1 coordinate 11,029,709, forward strand.
AGAGTATTGTGTCAGATAGAGGAACCCAGTTCACATCTCACTTTTGGAGACAACTTCATGAATCCTTAGGAACGAGATTGGAGTTTAGCACTGCTTTTCATCCTCAAACGGATGGACAAACAGAAAGGACCAACCAAATTCTTGAGGACATGTTAAGAGCCTGTGCTTTAGATTATGGAGCAAGTTGGGATGAAAGTTTGCCTTACGCGGAGTTCTCTTACAATAACAGCCATCAATCTAGTATTGGAATGGCACCATTTGAGTTACTCTACGGAAGGAAATGTACCACCCCATTATTATGGAATGGTGTGGGAGAAAGAAGCTTATTTGGACCTGATCTTATCAAGGACGCCGAAGAGAAAGTCAAATTGGTTAAGGACAGATTGAAGATAGCACAGTCCCGACAGAAAAGCTACGCGGATTCTAAGCGTAGAGAAGTCACCTACGAAGTTGGGGATAGAGCTTATCTCAGGGTATCACCACTCCGTGGAGTGAAAAGATTTGGAGTCAAAGGAAAATTGGCACCAAGATATGTTGGGCCATTCAAGATTCTAAGTCGCAAGGGAGAAGTTGCATATGAAGTTGAATTGCCAGAATCTCTATCAGCAGTCCATAACGTATTTCATGTGAGTCAGCTTAAGAAATGTCACCCAGAAATGGAAGAGTCTTCTTTGAAGGATACCATACCTTTGGAAGAAGTTCAGCTAGAAAGTGATCTCACTTATGAGGAAAAGCCTGTCAAGATTCTAGAGACCGCAGAAAGAGTTACCAGGACCAAGACTATCAAGTTTTGTAAAGTGCAATGGAACCATCACTCCGAAGAGGAAGCAACATGGGAAAGAGAAGATGATCTTCGGAAAGACCACCCTCACCTATTTGCTAGCCAACCCGAATCTCGAGGGCGAGATTCATCTTAAGGGGGTTAGATTTGTAACATCCCAAAATCATAGTTTCAAAACTCATTCATATCATCTTTGCATCATTCATCCATTTAGGGTTTTCTTAAAAATCATTTAGAGACAGAAGTTGGAGTTATGATTTCATGTGGGCAATTTATCCCAAATGACCATCACCTTTGCAATTTGAGAGTTTAAATACTTGTTTGCTTGTCTCTATTGATGGAAAGATTAGGTGAAGTTTTTAACCAAGATTTCAAATTTAGAAATGGTTTCAAAATCCTTTCTTCAAATATTTGCAACTAGAGCAAATCTCTGTTTATTTTGAAACCCAAGCTTGACCCAAGCCTTGCAAAGTAATCACTTGGTTAAAATGACTGTTTTGAATCCACAAAACCCTGCAAAAGTTCCCAAAACAGTTTGGATTCAAAAGGATTTGAATTCATATCAAAAACCATTCCAGAAAATAGAAATAGAAAAAGAAAAGACTTAAACAAAAGAAAAAGGCCGCGCGGCCAGAATCTGGCCCAGCAGCGGATCAAGCCCAGCAAGCCCACCCAGGGATCTCCCTTTTCATCTCACACGTGCGAGCGCACGCACTGAGCCGCTGACAAGCAGACCCCACCTGCACTCCGCGCACCTCGCTGACAAGCGGGCCTTCTCCACGTCGGCGTCGTCTCCACCCGCACGACCCGTTCGTCCCCAAATCAACGCGGGCATTTCTGGTTTTAATTCGCGGCGTCAATTCGAGTTATTGGCAGAGTGATTCTCGCTCGCGACCAGGCTATAAGAAACCCCTCTGTCCCCTCTCTCTTTTCCCCCAAACCCCAAGCACAGAACGCCCCCAGGCTGCGCGCATTTCTCTCTACAACCCCGCCGTCTCCGACGACTGCGCCGGCGAATTCCGGTGAGTCTCGAGTTCCCCTCGGTCTCGCGTTCACGCTATCTTGATCAGCGAACCTCTGTGCATCATCTGACACTTTCCGTTTGCCTTCGCATGACCCACAGCGTCGGCAACGTCGACGACTGGACCGCCACCGTCTTCTGCACGAACTCCGGCGAGTTCTTGTGGTAAGCCCCGACCGCCCCGTGACTTCTAGTTCAAACACACGACCCTGCCTTGACCCCGTGAATCTAACCGTGTCCTCGTCATGCCTTGGGGTGGTTCACAGCGACGTCCACGACGACCACCTGACGCACCGACGCCGTCCTACCACTCCGGCGAGCAATCACAACCGTGTCCGAGCGCCCCTCCGCAAGCCAGTACCACGACGAGCTTCAGCAGCCTCCGTCGAACCTGGTAATGCTCCTCTCCCTCTCGCGGACGATGTAGAACGCCAGCGCCGCCGTAGTCAGACGCGCCGCCGCCAGTTAGCACCGCCAGCGCCGCCCGTTTCTGGCTTGAGGATATGGACCATTGGATCTGCATCGCAGCGCTAGGATAGATTCACTTAAACCGAAGAGGTACGCGATCTGAGCCGCCAGATTTCATTTAGATCCTACGGCTGTGGAGCTCGATCCAGTGCGAAACGGTATGGGCGAATAAAAACATGACGCGTGGCAAGGTTTAAACTAAAAACAGAATTTAAAACCAGATTTAGATTCAAACTTCAAATGCTTATAACTTTTGAATGCCACGTTAGATTTTTGCAAATTTTATACCGTTGGATTCAGTGAAACAAGGCCTTTCTGAATATCCAATTTATTTAGCATATAGTAACAGTTAAAAAGATTTTATTTGTGGAACAAGTTTTAGGCTATTTTAGATATAGATTTAATTTGGTAAATTATATTGGGGCCAAATAAGTTTAGTTGGCAAACTTGTGACATGTTAAGTTTCTGTACTCATGAACATACTTGGTATAATTTTCAAAAAATCACCACCTAGTAGATTCTTGCATGCATGCATTCATATTATTTTTGGGTTGTATATATTTGTGTGTAATTGTATGCTATTATTTCTTGTGTAGATTTTGCTAGTGATTGTGATTGTGAAGAGTGCTACTCTCCCCACTACCAAGGCAAGTGATATTTTCATGAAATTTTCTATCCTAAGTTTTGTACTTGCATTAGATATTTTTGTTAAAGTATTTGCATGATATTTTGCTTAGTGCTAAGATGGGAAATCCTATGTAGAGTGAAATAGTAGAATTGCTAGGGAAATTTTCCTAAGATAAGATACCATACTTTGCTTAGCCTAGCTTATAGTAAACAAGGGTGGTGAACATCTATTTAATATATGATAAAAATATTCTAAGTCAAGAGACTTATATTTTCTTAATAAAACAACTAAGGCAAATGAACCTCCTGGGTGGAATGGAAAGATTGGGTTATGTTGAGTGGTTACACAAGGCCATGGACTTGGGTTGTGTATCTCACTTGTGGTATGCCACCCAGGCACAAAGGGATTTGGAGGCCAAGTGTTGAGAAAGCTTACAGTGCAACCACTTGGCAATATGGGCTCTGCCATGATCATATAGGTTGCTAGAACTTAGTCACTTGGACAGTTGGTGGTAGATGGGATGATAGGATGGAACGCGTCCATTTGACTAAGGAAAAGCTTCTGAAAGGTCCTGTCTTGGGAAACCAAGTCTGGTGGGGAAAGTGCACAACCTCTGCAGATGGAAAACCTAAGTACTTAGCCTTGTCCAAGGAAATGGACACTTTGAGCATCAAGACATGGAAGCTACAAGAATCTCATCACTCCAACTTCTAAATAAAAATTGATGGGTGAACAAGGGTGAAGGACCCCAATGTCTATTGGTGGTTCCTTGGGAATGTTTTTGACAAAGAAAAACTTAGTGATTTCAACTAATAGGAAAAACCTATTTTCAAGCAAAGCAAGCCAAGCTACACTTAGCCAAAATGCATATAGTAGTATAGTCCACCTAAAATATACTAAGGTATCACTTGCCAATACTATTCCAAAGTATTGACCCACTGTGGCTGTAACTTGTGATGTTGCAGGTTACTCTGATGATGAATAGGAGTCATGAGTCTACACTCAACATGCTTGCCTGTGGCACATGAAGATGAAGACTTATGTTTATTTACTTGTTCCTTAAAACTCTTGTATTAGGCCTATGGCCATGAGTTGTAAAAGACTATGTTTTATCTCTGGAATGAATGTAATAAACGACCTTTGTATCTGTGTACTTCATCTTAAACTGTGGATGCTAGCATTGATCCAGGGACTAGCATTGCAATCACAGGGATCCTTTCCTTTATAAAGGAGGGGTCTAACACCGCGTGAGCCTCAAATATCATTTTGAGTTCACGGACAATATCATGTGGGTCATGGTTCTCAAACCTTTTCTGAAGCTCCGATTCCAAACCATACAAGATGGCACACTGAACTGTGGAGTACTGATTCTTTCGAGCGAGGAAAACATTCTTTACCTCACCGGTAGCATCAGCTGCAGGTGGGTCACCCAGCGGTGCATCCAGCACATAGGTCAAATTACCAGCATTGAGAACAATCCTCAAGTTGCGGAACCAATCCGCGAAGTTTCTTCCATTTTTTTTCAACTTTTGTTTCTCTAGGAACGCATTAAAATTGATGGTAGGGGCTGCCATTGATCTACAATATATTTGCAATAGTTTAGACTAAGTTTATGACAAATTGAGTTCTAATTAATAGTTAAATTAATCTAGGTGAACTCCCACTCAAAACAATATCCCTCACATTGTTTTAGTGATCACATGAACCAAATCCACCACATCAAAACCGATCATCATGAGAGTTGATGTAGCTTCAATGGCGAACAATCAACATGTTCATCATATCTACTGTATGACTCATGCTTTACCTTTAGGTGATCCGTGTTTCGAGACCATGTCTGTACATGCTAGACTCGTCAAGATCAAACCTTATCTTCCGCATGAGCAAATCTGGCTTGCTCCCGTTGTATACACTCGTATAATCTAACACACCCGATCATCATGTGGTGCTTTAAAACAACGAGCTTTAGCAATGGTGCTTACTAAGGATGAACACTTTTTAACTTGAAATTTTGTGAGAGGGATCATCTTATAATGCTATCGTCGTGAACTAAGCAATACAAGATGCATAAAAAGATTAACATCACATGCAATTCAAAATATGTGATATGATATGGCCTTTTTCTTGTGCTTCCGATCTCCATCTTCAAGCACGAACATGATCTCCATCATCACCGGCATGGCGTCAAGGTCAATGGCGCCGCTTCATGGTTATCGTCCACCAGCATCAACTATTACAACTACTTTCAATAATAGACACGCAGGTCTTAACGGAATTAAAAAGACAACTATATGGCTCCTTCCAGTTGCCGACTTACAATAAGGAACATTGCATAAATCATATATAATCACAATCATGACCATATCACATCACAGCACACCCCTGCAAAACAAAGTTAGACGCCTCTAATTTTCTTTGCATATTTTACGTGGTTTGGGGCTTTCAATAAGTGTCGTTCTAACTTACGAACAAGAACCACAACGTTGATACTAGTATTGTCAAGTACCCGTTGTAAATTGAATCTTCACTATGTTGGGAGAAACAGGCACCCGCAAAGCCACTTATGCAATACAAGTTGCATGTTAAGCGTGGAGCAAGTCTCATGAACGATGTCATGTAAGATTGGCCCGGGCCGCTTCATCCCACCATCCCGCAAGATGCAAAGTACACAAGAAGCAATCGACAACAAAAGCATCAACGCCCACAATGACCATTGTGTTCTACTCGTGCAACAGATCTACATATAGACACGGATCTGATACCACTGTAGGGGTTCGTAGCATGGAAAACAAAAAATTTCTACCGCATGTACACAAACAAGCCAAGATCTATCTACTAGATTGTAGCAACGAGTCGATTAGAGTACTCACCCTTGAAGATTCCAAAGCGGTTAACGAGAGAAGATTCTCGTGGGTGATGTAGTCGTACACTTGCCGATCTCAAGATCGCGTAGACGATCCTTCTGGCGCTGCGTTCCGGTAGCGCTTCCGTAGTCGGTCACACGTTTGGTACTCGATGAAGACCTTCCTCTCCCTTGTTCCAGCAGGCAGCGGAGGTTGTAGTTCTCCCCTCGCGATTCCGGCAGCACGACGACATGGTGTCGGAAGTAGAGGGAAGATCCCGCAGGGCTTCGCCTAAGCCAGTGCGAGTTATGGTGGATCTAAGGTTTCCGGTGATCCAGGTTTAGAAGGCCAGAGAGAAGGAGGGGGTGTCGGCGGTGGCTAGGGCAGCGACAATGGGCCGGCGGCGGCGCGAGGCGGCGTGCGGCGGGTGGGGAGGGCTGGTGTTGTGTGCTTTCGGGCAGCCCTCCCCCTCTATTTATGAGAGGGAGGGCATCTTGGGAGAGGGGATTTTGAATCCATACCCAAAACCAAGTTGGATAGAAGGAAGGACTCTTTCCTTCTTCCACTAGGAAACCATTGTTCCAGTTTGACTTTTCAAACCTCCCTTTTGACTTTCAATTTAGAGATTTATTTCTCTCTCGCAAATTCCCAACCAAAGTGACCTAGGACATGATCCAATCATTCCACTTAACCATTACACATTCATGGAACATTCCCCTTTCGGTCCGGTGAACCTTCTAGACCCTTCTAGAACCTCTCCGATGAAAACATCAAAATCATTCCTGAACTCCGGAATCGGACTTTCCTTATATGAATCTTATTCTCCGGACCATTCCGGATCTCCTCGTGATATCGCGGATCCCATCCGAGACTCCGAACAACATTCAATTTTCCTACTTACATTCCATATCTACTAAACAACATCGAATCCTTAAGTGTGTCTCCCTATTGTTCGTGAATTACACGGACATGACCGAGACACTTCTCCGATCAATAACCAATAGAGGAATCTAGAAATTCATATGGCTCCCACATATTTCTACGATTACTTTGCGATCGAATGAACCACTTACATACGATACCAATTTCCCTTTGTCTCGTGATAGTTTACTTATCCGAGGTTTGATCGTCGGTATCTCTGCATACCTAGTTCAACCTCGTTACCGATAAGTACTCTTTTCTCGTTCCCATGATATGTGATCCCTTGTGAGTCAGTCACATGCTTGCAAGCTAATTGTATGACATTCCACCGAGAGGGCCCAGAGTATATCTATCCGTCATATGGATGGACAAATCCCATTCTTGATCCATGTGCCTCAACACGTACTTTCCGAACACTCAATGCCACCTTTATAGCCACACAATTACGGTGTGGTGTTTGATGTCATCAAAGCATCCTTCCGGTGATGGTGATTAGCATGATCTCATGCTCGAAGGAATTATGTTACTATGTGTCAGAAAGATTATAGCAAACAAACTATTGAAATGACTTGATCTTTATGCTACGCTTATCTATAGGAGTATGTCCATCATACCATTCTCCTAATGATATGATCTTTTTGATAATAACATCTTAATGTTCATGATCGACAAACCACGATCATCCTTCGGTGGTGGTGTTCTCTTGTCATCATCAGACTTCCAAGGCAAAGGTTCTCCATCCAAAAAGGATGTCTTGGTTTCCACAATCCTGAAACTAGCAACAGAGCTTATGCGATTAAATCTAGCCTCATACTCATAGTTTTGATTTTATATGTCGTAGAGCTGTGCTTTTAATTGGTTTGTGGCCTGATGGAGTGAGAGGATTTCGTCCCGGAGCTCAGCAACCTCCTCCTTATGCTTGGTGATGAGTTCTGAACTTATCTTATGGATGATATCCACTTCGCGTTCTCCCATCTTCTTGTACCTGAAAATTTCCTGCTCCAATGCTTCCATCTTGTCTTCTAGACTGCCTCCTCCTTTAGGGCCTTGAACTTCTTTCATATACACCTTCCCATCCTTGAAAGTCAACTCCTTGGGATGAATCTTCAACTCATACATGTACGGGTTGATACCATCCGCGAAGGAGTCCTCCATGGGTGATCCAGAGGAAGATATTGTGGCTCCAAACTGAGAATCTGCCCGACAGAAACAGATCAAAACAGAAACACGACGAGAACACAATACAGGAACCTCGGGGGATCCGGGGGGGGTTATATATTATGAAGTTTCAATGTATAAGGAAGATACTGGTGCGAAAACAAGGCGGAGACGGAGCTTAGGGGGCTCACACCCCCTCCAGGCGCGACCAGCTGGGGGCCCGCGCCTAGGGTGGGTGTGGCCACCCTGGCCTCCATTTCCTCCTCTGTTTCGTTTCGTAACCTTCCATATGTAATAAAAACATCAAAAATATAAAAAGATAAGGTTTTCACGAACCTTCTATTTTCACCACTTTTACCTATTCAAAGACGGACTCTACAGATTCTGGTGTTTGGTTTCTGATAAATTCTTCCGGAGTCACCATTTGAATAATATCAACATCTTCGTTATAAGAATCTCCAGATATATAATGTTTTAGTCTTTGACCATTCACCACTTGTGTGGTGTCGTCCTTCAAAGAAGATATTTTGATAGCACCTGAATGATATACTTCCTCAATAACAAAAGATCCTTCCCATTTTAAGAGTAGTTTCCCTGCAAAAAATCTGAGACAATACCTATACAAAAGAACTTTCTCACCAACACGGAACTCCCTTTTGAGAATTCTCCTATCATGCCATCTTTTTTAATTTTTACTTAAGGAGTCTAGCATTTTCATAAGCTTCACTTCTCCACTCATCTAAGGTACTCAAGTCAAGCAATAATTTCTCACCAGCAAGTTTAAAATCTCTATTCAATTCTTTCACTGCCCAATAAGCTTTGTGTTCTAATTCTAAAGGCAAGTGACAAGCTTTCCCATAGACCATTTTGTAAAGAGACATCCCCATAGGATTTTTATAAGCAGTTCTATAAGCCCATAAAGCGTCATTCAACTTTTTAGCCCAAATTTTCCTAGATCTATTAACAGCCTTCTACAAGATAGATTTAATTTCCCTATTGGAAAGTTCTACTTGCCCACTGGTTTGGGGGTGATAAGCTGAAGCAATTCTATGGTTAACATCATATTTAGCAAGAGTTTTCCTAAAACCACCATGAATAAAATGAGAGCCTCCATTAGTCATGAGATATCTAGGCACACCAAACCTAGGAAAAATAACATCTTGAAGCATTTTTAAAGAGGTCTTACCATCAGCACTGTTTGTAGGTATGGCCTCTACCCACTTTGTAACATAGTCAACATCAACAAGAATATGAGTATACCCTTTTGAAGTAGGAAAAGGACCCATAAAGTCGAATCCCCAACAATCAAAAGGTTCAATAACGAGAGAATAATTCATAGGCATTTCATTGCGTCTAGAAATGTTACCAACTCTTTGACATTCATCACATGATAAGACAAACTTCCTTGCATCCTTGAAAAGGGTAAGGCCAATAAAATCCAGATTGTAAAACCTTTTGTGCAGTCCTATCACCAACATGATGTCCTCCATAAGCACTGCCATGACATTTTCTCATTATCTATTATTGTTCATATTTTGGAACACATCTTCGCATAATACCATCTACTCCTTTATATAAATGTGGGTCATCCCAAAAGTAATGCCTTAGATCATAAAAGAATTTTCTTCGTTGCTGGGATGTAAAGGTTGGAGGCAAATACTTGGAAACAATAAAGTTAGCGTAATCAGCATACCAAGGACTCTCATGCGGGCTTACCCTTATTGCAGCCAACTGCTCATTTGGAAAACTATCATTAACAGGCAAAGGGTCAAAGAAATGTTTTCCAAACGAGATAAAATTGTCAGCAACAGGATCTTCAGCACCTTTCCTATCTACAATATGCAGATCAAACTCTTGTAAAAGCAACACCCATCTAATAAGCCTAGGCTTAGCGTCCTTCTTTGTCATAAGGTACTTAATAGCAGCATGATCAGTATGAATAGTAACCTTTGAATCAACAATATAGGGTCTAAACTTATCACGGGCAAATATTATAGCTAAGAACTCCTTTTCAATAGTAGCATAATTCTTTTGAGCAGCATCTAGAGTCTTGCTAGCATAATGAATAACATTCAACTTCTTATCAACACGTTGCCCAAGGACAACACCCACAACAAAATCACTAGCATCACACATAATTTCAAAAGGTAAAATCCAATCAGGTGGTTGAACAATAGGAGCAGTAGTCAAAGCTTTCTTCAAAGTTTCAAAAGTTTCCTTACAATCATCATCAAAAACAAAAGGTACATCTTTTTGAAGAAGGTTGGTAAGGGGTTTTGAAATTTTGGAAAAATCTTTAATAAACCTCCTATAGAAACCAGCATGAGCAAGGATACTACAAATACCTTTTATATCCCTAGGGCAAGACATCTTCTCAATTGCTTCAATTTTGGCTCTATCAAGTTCAATGACTCTTTCAGAAATGTTGTGTCCAAGAACAATCCCTTCATTAACCATGAAATGACATTTCTCCCAATTAAGAACAAGGTTGGTTTCTTCACATCTCTGCAAAACTTTATCATGGTTGTGCAAACAATTATCAAAATAAGTTCCATAGACGGAGAAATTGTCCATGAAAACCTCCACAATTTCTTCACAAAAACCATGAAAGATAGCAAACATACATCTCTGAAAAGTAGCAGGAGCATTACATAAACCAAAAGGCATACGCCTATAAGCATAAGTGCCATAGGGACAAGTGAAAGTGGTTTTCTCTTGGTCTTGCTCTTTCACAGTGATTTGAGAGAACCTAGAATAATCATCAAGAAAGCAAAAGTGGGTCTTTTTAGACAGCCTTTCTAGCATTTTATCAATAAAGGGAAAATGATAATGATCTTTCTTAGTAACTTTATTAACCTTTATAAAATCAATGCACATACTATACCCAACCACTACTCTTTGGGGTATAAGATCATTATTTTCATTAGGCACAATAGTAATCCCCCTTTCTTTTGAACACAATGAACGAGGCTAACCCATTGGCTATCGGCAATAGGGTAAATAATACCAGCATCAAGGAGTTTTAATACCAAATTTCTTACCACATCCTTCATCTTAGGATTTAGACGGCGTTGGTGCTCAACAACTGGTTTTGCATCAGGTTCTATATTAATAGCATGCTAACATATAGTAGGAGAAATTCCTTTTAAATACTCAATGTAGAGGGAGTGTCCCAACCTTTAAACAATATAAGGTGGAGTCCCCTGTGTTTACAATGCTAGTCCCTGGATCAATAGCTAGCATCCATAGTTAAGATGTAATATCAAGAAACAAAGGTCATAATATAACTTTATAACCAGGAATAACATAATTTCATTACAACTTTCATAGCTCATTTGGCTATTACATTACATTGCAGCAGAATAACTATAAGCATGGGGTCCTTCATCTTCAAAGTGCCACAGGCAGACATGTTGGTTGTAGACTTTGTAATCCTAATCAATCAATCAATCTTCTCTAAAACAATCAAACTTGCAACATTACAAGTTACAGCCACAAGGGTCAATACATTTGAATTGTATTGGCAAGTTTCACTACTATGTGGAATATAAGTGGATTCTATCGCTACATGCATATTTGGCTAAGTAGAGTTTTAGGCTCATTTGCATAAAGCAAAAAATTTATCCTATCTTTTCAAAATGGTATTGGTCCTTTGTCAAATCTCCTTTTCAAAATCCCTTGAACTCCTTGGTAAATTCCCAAGTGTTCAAGTCCTTGTCAAAAATCCCTTGAGCTCCTTGGTAACCCCAAGTGCATCAAGTTTTATCAAATTCTCTTGAGCTCCTTGGTACCCCCAAGTGCATCAAGTTTTAAAAGTTTTCTTTTAGAAATTATAATGTCGAGATTTCCCATAGCTTCAAACTTTAGTTGCTCAGTATTGTCCATAACCGGGGACACGGCTAAATACTTAGATTTTATTATCTTCTGCAGAAGTAGTACACTTTACCCACATGTCACAATCCCATCTTGTTGCCACCAGTGGCCACTGGATTAGTGCTCACCAAGATGGAGTACTGGCAGATTGAGAATGTGACGAAGTCTTTCCAGAGGGTCCTCCCATACACCATTGCTAGCTTGTCTTCAGCACCCATGTAGGATTCCAGGTCCCCATGTCCAGTAAACTGAAGATAATGCATGGGTCTTCCCAATGTAGTTGACTAAGCCATAGCCATAAATAGCATGTGGTTGCACACGAAAGCCACAATTGGAGAAACATGTTCAATCTCTAAGTTTCCTGGGTGGTTTCCTTTGGAGCACAACACAAAGAGATTTCCATAGACATGGTTTCTTTTGTTGCCACCTTCTCCAAAACTCAAAGTATCCTTGGCCACCCAGGTGGTTCATTGAGTCCTTGTTTTATTATATAAAAACACAAGTCCTTTTCTCAACTTCATAAAATCTCAACATGTTTCTCTTTTCAAAATATAGCATGGCTAAGCATGTAACAACTACATTGTTTTCACTAAGGAATGTATAGGGAATCCTATTAGGATTTAGCATAGCATAAGTATAAAATTCTTTTCATGCATGTTTCAAAATCCACTAAGTATAATGAAAATAGTAGGACTTTAGATGATAGTGTAACTTGCCTTTTTGGTAGGGAATGTTGGTTCACTCCTTAATCTTGCTAGTCTCACACTTTTCTAACTTCACTACAATCAATCAAGCAAACACAATATCAACTAGCATTCCAAACCAATAATCAATCAACAATTCACACACAGAAAACAATGGGATCTAAGTCATGCATGTAAGCATGCAAGAGATGGTTCTAGTTGCAAAGGTGGTCTCCACTAGGCTTCTAAACTTTGTAAGGTTCAAAGTGGTCATTTTCCAAAGTGTCAAAGTCATTTGCAAAAGGGTTTTATCCATAAATCATTTTTAAATCCATTCATCATTTTATGTGGTGAAAACTGTTTTTATCAAATCAAAACTTTTAAGTCTTTCACCAAATGAGTTGCTAATTCTCAAAACTTGGTGTTTTAGGGTCAGTAGGTTTGGTCCAAATCATTCTCCCAAAGTTTTTACTCCAAAAACATTTTCATATCAAAATCATTATTTTTATTTGGCTAGAAATGGGTTAAATTAAGTAATCCATCCTATACTTCACCAAATTCATTTTTAAAACCATGGGTTGGTTCCTAGGGTCAGTAAGTTCTCCACAAACTAATTTGCAAAGGTTTTAACCCTAAAAACATTTTTGAACAATTTTTCTAATCTAAACAAGCATACAAATGTTTTTGCAAAAACAAACAATCTAACAGATACTATTTACTAAACCAATGGCATTGTTGGCTAGGGCTTGTTCCACTGATGCCAACGATATAAAGTTTGCAATTTTTGGACGTGTGGATCAAAAGTTATAGGTTTTACAAAATTGGCATCAATTAGATCAATTCTGTTTTAAATCAAACCAGCAGAGACACGTGGCGTGTTCTAATTCGTCGGTACCGGTTCGCTCGGATTGATCTCTCTGGATCGTTGGATCTAAGTGAGATCGTTCAGTGCAGAGACGCTACTTACCCTTTCGCTCACGTTCTATCGTATCCGTCAGATCAAGATCCTACGGTCGCTAGCATGCTTGCCAAAGATCGGCGGCGCTGGCGGCGGCGGGTGGCGGCGGGTGGCACCTGAGATGACCCAGGGGGCCACCTCTAGGCCCCACACACATGGTAGGCGCGGCCTACCTAGGGGTGGCGCCTAGGGGGGTCTGGCCCACCTAGGCCCCTCCAGGCTTCCTCCTCAAAGCCACCTTCTTTCTCTTTCCTGAAAAACACCAGAAAACTTGCTCAAGCTCGAGTTCTTGTTGTTCTTGCTCGCGATTTTTGATCTCCTTGTTTAGCCCATCTCAAGTGCTGATTTTTGGAGGGTTTGCTCCTTGGTATGTGCCTCCTCCACTTGTCCAATTAGATTTGTGATTGGTAGATTGTATCTTGAGTATTTTGCTACTGTAGGTGACAGGTTGTTTGAGCTTGCATGCTTGTTCTTTGCTTAGAAACTTTGTTTTAATGCACGTGTAGTCCTCTAGCAAGTTCCTATAGTAGTTTCTCATCATTTATCAACTTAGAAATCACTTGGTTTGATGGTTGTTTAAAATTTCAGCAAAGGGAAGTCATGGACCACCACACCTTTGGTGACATATTTGAGAGTGATGCACCTAGAAGGGAAAGGCTCGCAAGGTCAGCTACAAGATCCAGACCCTCATACAATGAGGTTCTCATCACTCCGCGGTTTGGTGACGAGGGGGATGAAGGGGATGCACACCCCTCCACCTTTCCTTGTCAAACTTTCTTGCGAGCTGCTGGGATTCTTAATGATTTCATGGCTTTGATTGAGAGAGCTTTTCTAACAAGTTTCATGCAAGATGAGAGTGCACAATATGCTTCACTTACTAAAACATTTGTGGAGAATTTCTCCTTCACCAATAGTTTGTTCAATTCTTCTGTGTCATTCAGACTTTATGGCAGGGCTCATTCTATGACATTGAAGAATTTTTGCAAGGCCTTGGGACTTGGTACAAAGGGGTCATCAAAGAAGATTACAGCTCTTCCCGCTGATTTGCTGGAACTATACCGAGGAATAACCAATGATGATGATCGCAGAGCTCAGCGAGGGAAGATAAAGAACATTCAACTCCCAGCCATTAGGTACTTCACCTACTATCTTACCACCAGTGTTCTTGGTAGGGAGAACACTAGTAATATATCCAACTATCAATTGGCCTTCTTAGCTACTGTGCTCTACGGTGAGGAAAAGTATAATCTTGGTTCCCTCATTGCTCATCGTTTAGCTGCTAGGGGACCCATTTATGGGGGAATTATTGCTACTCGTATCGCTGCTGCCTTGAACATTGCTGTTGATCCCCATGATACAGTTTTGGCTCCCCAGAGACTTGATTTTTCTACCATGAAGGCACACCACTTTGTCACCTCTAGCTCTACTCTCGAGAACTTGATTTATAGAATGTTGTTTACTGACGGGGAAGATAGAGAGATCCCTCTACCCCAAACCACTTTGTTTAGTATTTCTCAGGGACCTTGGTCACGCTCAAAGGCGGAGTTGGATGAGTTTCTGGATTCTCTCAACTTCCACGGGCACTATCAGGGGGGAGCGCCCGCATATGACCCCGTTGTACACTACACAAGGGAGGCTTCGAGCTCATACCGGGACGAGGAAGCTTCCTTGACATACTACGGAGGTGCATCTACTTGGGCACCATGAGATTGATCCCCGCTTAGGCCAAAAGCCTAAGCTTGGGGGAGGTATACCGACATCACACTCATCTATATATCATGTTTGGTCGGTTCTTTGTATATCCATTGTTTCGCTTTCTTTTTGGTTTTTGTTGTTTCTTTCTAAAAACCCAAAAACACCAAAACTATTTTCGTTGTTTCTCTTGGTTTATTTCTTTGTTTCTTTGCTTTCGTTTGCCTTAGAAGAAAAATCCAAAAATATTTTTCTTTGTTTGGTTTTCTTTGTTTTTGTTTGGTTTTTCTTTGTTTGCTTGTTTCTAAAAAATCGAAAACACCAAAAATATTTGTTGTTCTTCTTTGGTTTTGTGAGTTCTTCGCAGGGTTCAACCGTCCTTAGTGGATATTGGTTTTCATGTTAATTATTCAAGTCACACAAGTGAAGGGCAATAATGAAGATTAAGACAACTCGAGGTGTGGTAAGAGGCTGGTAACAAACTCTATTTGTCTTCATTTTTGTACATATACTCATCATTGTGAGCATGGTTAGCCTATTTGTGTAAGGTGTATGTCATTATGGATGCTTAGTAGTTCTTGCTTGTTTATGATTAGATCCAGCTTGCTAATAGTTTGTAGCATGTCATATGAATGTTTGCTTGCATTTTTTTATTCATACTTTGGTATATACTGTGGTATCCTCCTCTGACTGTTCATGTGAATCGACTTGGCACATGCTCACGCATGCATATGACTAATCAATAGTCAGTAAGCCTCGATGATTTATTTTGCCTCTGAGTTCTTATATCACTTTCATGCCATAATTAGTCATGTTTTGTTGCAAGGATGATTATGACAGTTATTGCTCTCTCGTTTGTCGCTCCCTCTCTATTGCTAGCCTTCACTTGCACTGATTATGTGCTCTACCTATGCATCCAACTCCCAAAAACCAATATTGCCATCTGTGTCCACCATACCTACCTATTAGCATCATTTGCTACTTCAGTGCATATTATATATGCCGTGTTTTCTTCCAAATAAAATGTTTGTCTGTTTTGAGAAAGTTAGTTAGTAAAGCTCTCACGAACTTGATGGCACACTTTATTCTTTGCACTTAATAATTCTGAACCATTGTGACTAGTCCATGAAAGTTATATGCTTGCTTATTATATGCTGGGAGTCAGCAGAACCGTGCTGTCACGGGGAACGCTTTCAACACCTATTGGATATCTTATCCAGTTGATACTTAGCTCTTTTGTTTACGAATGTCGACAATGTGAAATAAAAGGGGAAGTTGTTAGTTCATGGAGTTTATACATTATGTTAGAGAAACGCCTGGGCCGCTAGCATAAGCCATGCCTAATCATGGTGGAAACTTGCAACATCACTATAGTGAGCATCTATGAAGCTTCCTCAATAAAAAGCTATGCATATGGTAAATAAAAAGATTGCTGAGATGCTCATTGTCTGCTTGCCTTGTCATTTTGGTTATGGGAAAGCTCCTGTACCATGTGCAAGGGGTACCCCGTTGGCGGTTCTCGATGATATGCATGTATTTACAATGACAAGAACTTTCAGGTGACCAAAGTTGAGTAGCATGCGGAGCGGCCCTCATACTCAAGGGACTTGGGATTTCCAGTCTATGGTCTGTCAAGCATATGATTCAGAGTGGACCTCACTTTCACCTTAACCATATGAAGATGCCTATGATAGGGGCAATGAGAGCTCAAAGCTAATGAGTACCTTCCTTTCAGCATTAGGAAGCTTTTCAAACCTTCACAAAACCGTTTTCATAACTTTGTTGGGTCACCACCTATTATATGAGCACCTTCTTGAGAGCATAGTTGTCATTCTTGTGTTTGTTCCAAAACTTGGTTAATTATGTCATGACTTTGATGCTTTTATCTCTGATATATTTGTCTCTAGTCTTCACTTGAACTTCAGAGGTGCCTCAGCATTTATATTGTGCTCTTCAAACAAAGGCAAGCGAGATACCACTCTATCATACCTTATTATGAGCATTACATTGTTGCTTATGTTTATGTTTCATGCCACCTATTATTATTGAGTTGGTTTCTCTTCATATTGTAGCACCCCCCGGGATTAGGGTTAAACTAACCTCAGATCATCATCTAAGATAAGTTCAACTCCAAACACGGAAGATCACAGTATGATTCGGTAACATTACAGAACACAGGGATTCAACATCATAAGTTTAAACTCTTAACAGAGTAAGATATTAGAGTTATTACAAACCAGAGGTCATAGACCCAACATTACATCACACAGCGAAAGAAAATTACGTTGTTCTACACAAAAACTTAGCAAAAGGCCTAACAGGCCATTAACAAAAGTGACGTCCATCCCATTGTCCTCAGGCTGCTACCTGGGACCCCCAACTACTCGTCGATGTCAATGTAGAAGCCACCTTCAGTTGCAACCAGATCCTATGTAGAAAAACAACAATGGCGCAAGGCTGAGTACGAGAATGTACTCCGCAAGACTTAGATAACCTAGTATCTACATGCTCTGGATAGAAAGGCTTTCTCTGGATTTTCTTTTGCGGAAAGCAATCTTTGGTTATAAACAAGAGAGAGAAGAGGCTCATCTACTCAGAATCTTTTAAAAGGAATAAGATAGCGACTTCTTCATCTTGTTCATCACATCTCGATAACCATCAGCTTCATCAGAACCTCCTATCTAGGATCACCCCCTCGACCCAGAGGAAGCATCCTTAAGCACACATGGATCAAAAGGTTTTATAGTGGTTAAATTTATCTATGATCTTAGAATCTGGTCACCAAGCGTTCATAACCGTGAACATGACTTTTCGAAAATATTAAACCCTGCAGGGGTGTACAACTTTACCCACACGTATCAACCGACTGTTAATGCCAAATATTATTAGCCCTCTTCCTTGGAAGGCCGGCAGAGGGTGGTTGACCACGACCTTTACCTTGCTTTCACCGAGACCATGAGTCACACAATAAGTATGATTCTGCCGTAACGGGTCAAATCTCGAAGCCGGTACTTAAAGATGTGAGGTGAGGTTGGTTCACTAGGGGCTCCATCGACACCAAGCAACCGAGACCACGCTTCCCTACCTGTTATGATGCACCTCCATCGCCTCCTCTTTCGAAAACGTTTTAAATGCGTATGCTAGATGGAAAGCCCTAACTATGTGACTCATGGAATCTACTAGGCAAGTTAGTCACTCGAGGGGTTCCCAAGCCCCATGTGGTTGTACGCTCGTCTCGGTTCCAAAGGCAAGAACTCAGTTCCTAGTGGTGGCGAGCATGGGACTACAAATACCACACCCAACGTGGCCTCCCATACAAGCCTTAGCATGTATAGTTAACTCCTTATATGATATCACCATCTCCTACCTTTCTAGATTCTCCGGCATCTCTGATTCATCATTCGGATAGATTAGACGTTGTTACTAAGCATGGCTAAGCTGTCGGTCTCAGAAGCTCTAGCAACGCTCAGATGCCAGTCCTAGGTATGCTAGGAGCAGTGGATGAGGAGTATAAGGCTATAAAGGGAAACAGTGCAGCAGATAGGTAACACTAGCTACTGACAAAAGACCACATTTGGAATCGTGTAACACCCTCAGAATCGGACCTATGCAAGTTTTAGCGAAACCCGCCAAACCCGCATAGAAACGATTCAAAGGTGCCCACCAGGCACTTTCGTGCGGGTGGAAAACGAAGTAATAACATTACACAACAGTCCTCGATGGGACCCACAGAACAGATATATATAACAGCGACTCAATGAGTCAAGAATACAGATATAATATACAAAGATCCAAATCACCTTGAAAATGATGGAGCGTCCGACTACGGACAAGATGCAAATGGGGCTAAGAGCCCTGAAGAATAACCAATGGCGTCCATAACCCTGCCCAGGCCAAGCCGGAAGGGTAACCCTGCTAACGACGTCGAACTCAAAACCTGCTTAAACAAAAGGGGTGCCAACAAAGGGCAAAGGAAAAAGAGGAGCGTCAGTACTGAGGCCAGTACACGGCGAGACTAGAATTCGGCGGTCCTCGCCTACATAGGTATGGTGGACTGGAGCGGCAGCGGCAACATGCACTAAACAACCTATAGAGACTCGATACAACTGGCGGCAATCAGAGAGGGGTAAGAAAGACCTATTCGGAACCACCCTGATACTATCACCAATCAAACCCATCCTGGTATTTCCCCCTCGAGACCAAATGAGGAAGTCAACCGAGGAACTCACACAGTTGGCATTTTTATTTATTCAGTTATCGTTGCAGCAATTACTAGTCAGGTATAGGTAATCATCCTGATAAAGGAAGAAGTGGGCCATTTTAGTTAATCATTCCGTTGTAGTTGCAACACTTACTAGACAGATACAATTAACATGAGATAACCCAAAAACCCAGCAGTTGTTGGTACTTTTATTTAGCCATTCCGATGTAGTCGCAATATTTACTAGTCAGATACAATCGTCGTAAGCGACAAACCAAAAAGCAATTGTGGGCAGTTTTATGAAGCCATTCCATTATAGTGAAGCTGATTACTAGTCATTATAAAGTCAAATTTATAGCACTACTTTAGTTATAGTTATCTATGATCGAGATACTGTGCTCCAAGTCGTCCATAACCGCGGACACGACTTTCAGAAAGTTTTACCCGGCCGGGGTGCACCAATAGCAACACACACACGATCAACCTCGGAAAAACCAAATCAAAACCCAACAAGGCTTTCACGACAAAGCAATCACAGGATTCAGAAATATTTCAGGGGGCCACCCCTTAAAGTAGACCCGCAACGAAACTGGCCGGCTCCGAGACGGCCTCAAGGTTTGGGTGGACGGCTGTGAACGACTGGGAACCCAAAACTGAGCTTGTCGACACCGCGGAATCGTGTCCCGATCCTAAACAGTACAGTGTGCTCCTCGCACAATCGTAAATAAAGCAGTAAAGCATGTCATAAGTACAGGATCGTAAATAAAACCTCAAACTAGTTTGTGGCCCCAAGAAATAAGACTGAATCAAGCTCTGGCTAAGGGGGCCCATAATTCCCCGTATGTGGATAGCGCGATAAATCAAGGAACAGGTATCAAGCACTCGGGGTCCTACGGGACACAAGTGGACGGTTAACAACCAAATAACATCTATTGCCCACCTGTGCCTCTGCTTACCTACTTCAATTTTAGTTGTTAAACAGTAATTAAAGTGAACGATAATTAAAGCCTTGATCATCTCCAACATCCAACATGCGGCCATACTCCAACAACTGTGGTACTTGACGACACGCAACGGCACTTGAGCAAGCGACGACGCGCAAGTCCAACTATCTACCAAAACAACAGGTAATAGGATGTGTCCAAGGCAATATACGGCTGCAGGGGATTTCACGGGTACGGAAACTAGAGCATCGCAACACAGATAGCAATAGATCAACAGGAGGGAATAAATACTATAAAAGTAAGATAGGTAGAAAGGGGGAGATGCTCGCCTGAAAACATTGCCGAAGATTCAACCGAAGATCGGGGCGAAGCTCACATCAACTCAACGGCCTTATCCGTGAAGAAGCAAAACACTAGAAGAAACACCGGATGCACTATTTAATACTATGGCAAAAGATCGGCATGATGCATGTATGATGTATGACATGGCAAAGCTGCGATGCAATTAGGTCAATATTAAGCGGAACCGGGGGCCCGACAATTAATTAGATGGTTCATGTTATTTATCTACCGCGCAAATTAAATGTTGTCTTAACATGGCAAAAGATAGCATCGGTTCGCTACACAAATTTAAATGAGGCCAATATGAGACTAGATTTGCCCGCATATGGGCCCCATATTTAATTTAGGTGAATCGGCATAATGCCCCCAAACCACACAAATATGCATGCATGGATGGCAATTTAATATGCATCAATTTGTTATTACATTTATAAATAGGGCTCGAGAAAAGGGGTCACACATTAGGGTTCGGCGATCTTGGTCCGAGGGTTCGGGGTCGGTCTCAGGGTTCGGATCTGGGGTTCGGTCTCGGCGGAAGCGTTCTCAGATAACGGAGTAGATCTGGGCGCATCCTTGGTCTTCGGGTCATGTTGACGGTCATGGCGTTCGGGATGAAGTACTTGTCGTATACGCATCGGCGACCTTGGCGTCCGGGTTCTCGACGAACTCGGCGTAACCGGGATGGAGGGCTTGCCGTATCGGGGAGAAGATCTTGAAGGGTGCCGGCTTCAATTGTCGATGGCGTACTTTGCTCGGAGCCGGGAAGAGGTACTCGGTGTCCATGTAGAAGACCTTGTCAGTCCGTCCTTTGTCGGTGTCGAACTTGTCCGATGGTCTTCGGGTCCGGGAAGGAGCACTTGACATGGCGCCGGTTACGGAATCGGCCTTCAGGTTCGGGGTCCCGGCGCTTCGGATCGGTCTTCGGTTTCGGTGGTGGATCTTGGTGTGCCGTGACGGAGAACTTGGTTTCCGGGGTAGGCGATCTTGTCGTCAAAGGCGTACTTATATCCGCACCGATGGTTCTCGGGTTGGGTCGATGGTGATCTTGGGGATTAACGCCGAGGTCGTCGAGTGGTGCCATGTATCGTCTTTTGAATCATTGGCTTCGAGCCGGACTTGTCGGCACGATCTGGTTGGTGATGAGCTTTCAACGACACCAGGAAGCGGATTGGGAAGACGCCGACGAGCACGACGCTGCTTCTTTGCGTCTCGGCTTCAACTGGACTTGCTCTTCGCGGTGGCGTGGGGCAGCTTCTAGCGGCGGCCAGGGAAAGGGCACAGGGCGCAGAGGCGGCAGGGGGTCGGGCGATCTCGGGCGGGCCGTCGCGGAGGAGGGGGCGCCGCGGGGCCGGCCGGAGGCGGGCGGCTGACGCGGGGCGAGGCTGCGCCGGAGAGTCGGGAGAGAAGGGCGAGCGGGATCGGGGCGAGCTCGGGGGCGCTGCAGAGGCGAGGGGGTGGACGGCGGCGGACGTGGAGGAGGCGGCGAAGAGGGGGACGATGGGGGGTGGCGGTCAGGCGAGGTGGGGGCCTCTGCCGGCGGTGGCGAGGTCGCACAGAGGGGCGGCCGGACGCGAGCCGGTGCTGGAGGCCGACGGAGGTTGAGGGAGGCGGGGAGCGGCGGAAGGGCGCCGGGGCGCGGCGAGGAGGCCGACGGGGAGACGCGCCGGCGGCGGGAGGCGGCCGGTGGCGGTTGCAGAGAGCAGGGGAGGGAGATGCGGGCGAGCGGGGTGGTGGCCGGCGCAGGGGCAGAGGAGGGAGGGGAGGCGGGCGCCGGCGGGGGAGGGCGCGGCGAGCGGAGGAGGGGAGAGGTCGAGGAGGGAGCGGAGGGCGGCGCCTGAGAGAGCTAGAGAGGAGGGAGGCGCGCGTCGGGGAAGGAGAGGGTGGGGAAGGAGAGAGGTGGGGGTGGGGCCGGGGAGTGGGTGGAAGTGGGGCCGGGGTGGGGGAGTGGTTGACCAGGGAGGCAGGTGGGACAGGAGTGGGGCTGGCATGTGGGCCAGGCGGGTGGGGTGGGTCCCGCGGGTCAGAGAGAGAGGGTAGGGTGAAGCTGGGTGAGAAAGAGGAAGAAGGGAAAAGTGGTGGATTGATGATGTGGAGGGGTGGGTAGGAAAAAGGGGGAGGGGTGAGGTGGCATGCTGCGGTTGGCGGGTAGGTTAGGTCTGGGTGAATATAGGATTTAGAGTTTAGGTTTTGAAAATATATGTGTTTGTTTGGTTTTGTTTATTTTAAAACAAGGCTACTTTGCAAATAGTTTTTAGGGAAATAAAATATCCGATACGATCGGGGTTTTGCCTTTGAAATAAAGAGGGGTATTTGTACAAAGCAAAACTAGGTTTTTTCGAAATAATTCAGACAAACAATGCATGATGATGGCGATGCAATGCATAAAAACAACGCGATTTTCTAGTAGTGGTTTGCGGGATGCCACAATTCGACACCACTAACAATGGATCTCGCCCTCGAGATCCGCCTCATGGTACCGGAAAGAAGGGCGGCGCTCTGAATCTCCTCGCTTCGTGTAGATCCTCGCGACACCACTAACAAGAGGTCGTTGTCCGTGATCGTCGAGAGAACACTCCGGGAACAAAAGGTCGACGGTAGAGGTATCAACAAATAAAGCCACCCCTAACTTCCGTGGACGGAGTAAAATTGCTGGATCCACTGATTCGATGCACAAGAGCGAATGTTAAGAGTAGTCGGATGGTGATCAGTCCATCACGCACCCAAACCATTACTCTGCACACGAATAGGCGGATTATGCAACCAACTCTCGGAATCAGACTGAAGATCTCGACAAGCGAGGTTCGGAATAAAGGAGGGATGCAGACTCTGCATCGGATCGGGCGTGGATGATGTCGTCGCGTCGGAAAACACCGGAAGGCACAAACAAGGAACAAAGAATGGTACCACAAACGAAGGATTCCTCGGATAGCATGAAGACCCGATGTAGCCACACCGTTACCAAAGGAGGAAGCGAAACCCTGAAGGTACGACGGAACCCCACCACGAGAAATCCTGGACTCGAAGAAAAGATAAGAGAGCAGATTCAAAACACGTCGAGATAAGGGAAGAATAGCAGAGGGGTAAGAAGTAAAATCAGACCTAATCAGAACTATCCAACCGATTTTCAAAAATAGTTTTGACACTCTACTTCGGCCGTTAGCTAGGTTATCCTACAGGCTGGACTTGTGGGGTATCGCAACTGCTGAGCTCTGATACCACTCTGTAACACCCTCAGAATCGGACCTATGCAAGTTTTAGCGAAACCCGCCAAACCCGCATAGAAACGATTCAAAGGTGCCCACCAGGCACTTTCGTGCGGGTGGAAAACGAAGTAATAACATTACACAACAGTCCTCGATGGGACCCACAGAACAGATATATATAACAGCGACTCAATGAGTCAAGAATACAGATATAATATACAAAGATCCAAATCACCTTGAAAATGATGGAGCGTCCGACTACGGACAAGATGCAAATGGGGCTAAGAGCCCTGAAGAATAACCAATGGCGTCCATAACCCTGCCCAGGCCAAGCCGGAAGGGTAACCCTGCTAACGACGTCGAACTCAAAACCTGCTTAAACAAAAGGGGTGCCGACAAAGGGCAAAGGAAAAAGAGGAGCGTCAGTACTGAGGCTAGTACACGGCGAGACTAGAATTCGGCGGTCCTCGCCTACATAGGTATGGTGGACTGGAGCGGCAGCGGCAGCATGCACTAAACAACCTATAGAGACTCGATACAACTGGCGGCAATCAGAGAGGGGTAAGAAAGACCTATTCAGAACCACCCTGATACTATCACCAATCAAACCCATCCAGGTATTTCCCCCTCGAGACCAAACGAGAAAGTCAACCGAGGAACTCACACAGTTGGCATTTTTATTTATTCAGTTATCGTTGCAGCAATTACTAGTCAGGTATAGGTAATCATCCTGATAAAGGAAGCAGTGGGCCATTTTAGTTAAACATTCCGTTGTAGTTGCAACACTTACTAGACAGATACAATTAACATGAGATAACCCAAAAACCCAGCAGTTGTTGGTACTTTTATTTAGCCATTCCGTTGTAGTCACAATATTTACTAGTCAGATACAATCGTCGCAAGCGACAAACCAACAAGCAATTGTGGGCAGTTTTATGAAGCCATTCCATTATAGTGAAGCTGATTACTAGTCATTATAAAGTCAAATTTATAGCACTACTTTAGTTATAGTTATCTATGATCGAGATACTGTGCTCCAAGTCGTCCATAACCGCGGACACGGCTTTCAGAAAGTTTTACCCGGCCGGGGTGCACCAATAGCAACACACACACGATCAACCTCGGAAAAACCAAATCAAAACCCAACGAGGCTTTCATGACAAAGCAATCACAGGATTCAGAAATATTTCAGGGGGCCACCCCTTAAAGTAGACCCGCAACGAAACTGGCCGGCTCCGAGACGGCCTCAAGGTTTGGGTGGACGGCTGTGAACGACTGGGAACCCAAAACTGAGCTTGTCGACACCGCGGAATCGTGTCCCGATCCTAAACAGTACAGTGTGCTCCTCGCACAATCGTAAATAAAGCAGTAAAGCATGTCATAAGTACAGGATCGTAAATAAAACCTCAAACTAGTTTGTGGCCCCAAGAAATAAGACTGAATCAAGCTCTGGCTAAGGGGGCCCATAATTCCCCGTATGTGGATAGCGCGATAAATCAAGGAACAGGTATCAAGCACTCGGGGTCCTACGGGACACAAGTGGACGGTTAACAACCAAATAACATCTATTGCCCACCTGTGCCTCTGCTTACCTACTTCAATTTTAGTTGTTAAACAGTAATTAAAGTGAACGATAATTAAAGCCTTGATCATCTCCAACATCCAACATGCGGCCATACTCCAACAACTGTGGTACTTGACGACACGCAACGGCACTTAAGCAAGCGACTACGACGCGCAAGTCCAACTATCTACCAAAACAACAGGTAATAGGATGTGTCCAAGGCAATATACGGCTGCAGGGGATTTCACGGGTACGGAAACTAGAGCATCGCAACACAGATAGCAATAGATCAACAGGAGGGAATAAATACTATAAAAGTAAGATAGGTAGAAAGGGGGAGATGCTCGCCTGAAAACATTGCCGAAGATTCAACCGAAGATCGGGGCGAAGCTCACATCAACTCAACGACCTTATCCGTGAAGAAGCAAAACACTAGAAGAAACACCGGATGCACTATTTAATACTACGACAAAAGATCGGCATGATGCATGTATGATGTATGACATGGCAAAGCTGCGATGCAATTAGGTCAATATTAAGCGGAACCGGGGGCCCGACAATTAATTAGATGGTTCATGTTATTTATCTACCCCGCAAATTAAATGTTGTCTTAACATGGCAAAAGATAGCATCGGTTCGCTACACAAATTTAAATGAGGCCAATATGAGACTAGATTTGCCCGCATATGGGCCCCATATTTAATTTAGGTGAATCGGCATAATGCCCCCAAACCACACAAATATGCATGCATGGATGGCAATTTAATATGCATCAATTTGTTATTACATTTATAAATAGGGCTCGAGAAAAGGGGTCACACATTAGGGTTCGGCGATCTTGGTCCGAGGGTTCGGGGTCGGTCTCAGGGTTCGGATCTGGGGTTCGGTCTCGGCGGAAGCGTTCTCAGATAACGGAGTAGATCTGGGCGCATCCGTGGTCTTCGGGTCATGTTGACGGTCATGGCGTTCGGGATGAAGTACTTGTCGTATACGCATCGGCGACCTTGGCGTCCGGGTTCTCGACGAACTCGGCGTAACCGGGATGGAGGGCTTGCCGTATCGGGGAGAAGATCTTGAAGGATGCCGGCTTCAATTGTTGATGGCGTACTTTGCTCGGAGCCGGGAAGAGGTACTCGGTGTCCATGTAGAAGACCTTGTCGGTCCGTCCTTTGTCGGTGTCGAACTTGTCCGATGGTCTTCGGGTCCGGGAAGGAGCACTTGACGTGGCGCCGGTTACGGAATCGGCCTTCAGGTTCGGGGTCCCGGCGCTTCGGATCGGTCTTCGGTTTCGGTGGTGGATCTTGGTGTGCCGTGACGGAGAACTTGGTTTCCGGGGTAGGCGATCTTGTCATCAAAGGCGTACTTATATCCGCACCGATGGTTCTCGGGTTGGGTCGATGGTGATCTTGGGGATTAACGCCGAGGTCGTCGAGTGGTGCCATGTATCGTCTTTGGAATCATTGGCTTCGAGCCGGACTTGTCGGCACGATCTGGTTGGTGATGAGCTTTCAATGACACCAGGAAGCGGATTGGGAAGACGCCGACGAGCACGACGCTGCTTCTTTGCGTCTCGGCTTCAACTGGACTCGCCCTTCGCGGTGGCGTGGGGCAGCTTCTAGCGGCGGCCAGGGAAAGGGCACAGGGCGCAGAGGCGGCAGGGGGTCGGGCGAGCTCGAGCGGGCCGTCGCGGAGGAGGCGGCGCCGCGGGGCCGGCCAGAGGCGGGCGGCTGACGCGGGGCGAGGCTGCGCCGGAGAGGCGGGAGAGAAGGGCGAGCGGGATCGGGGCGAGCTCGGGGGGCGCTGCAAAGGCGAGGGGGTGGACGGCGGCGGACGTGGAGGAGGCGGCGAAGAGGGGGACGACGGGGGGTGGCGGTCAGGCGAGGTGGGGGCCTCTGCCGGCGGTGGCGAGGTCGCGCAGAGGGGCGGCCGGACACGAGCCGATGCTGGAGGCCGACGGAGGTTGAGGGAGGCGGGGAGCGGCGGAAGGGCGCCGGGGCACGGCGAGGAGGCCGATGGGGAGACGCGCCGGCGGCGGGAGGCGGCCGGTGGCGGTTGCAGAGAGCAGGGGAGGGAGATGCGGGCGAGCGGGGTGGTGGCCGGCGCAGGGGCAGAGGAGGGAGGGGAGGCGGGCGCCGGCGGGGGAGGGCGCGGCGAGCGGAGGAGGGGAGAGGTCGAGGGGGGAGCGGAGGGCGGCGCCTGAGAGAGCTAGAGAGGAGGGAGGCGCGCGTCGGGGAAGGAGAGGGTGGGGAAGGAGAGAGGTGGGGGTGGGGCCGGGGAGTGGGTGGAAGTGGGGCCGGGGTGGGGGAGTGGTTGACCAGGGAGGCAGGTGGGACAGGAGTGGGGCTGGCATGTGGGCCAGGCGGGTGGGGTGGGTCCCGCGGGTCAGAGAGAGAGGGTAGGGTGAAGCTGGGTGAGAAAGAGGAAGAAGGGAAAAGTGGTGGATTGATGATGTGGCGGGGTGGGTAGGAAAAAGGGGGAGGGGTGAGGTGGCATCCTGCGGTTGGCGGGTAGGTTAGGTCTGGGTGAATATAGGATTTAGAGTTTAGGTTTTGAAAATATATGTGTTTGTTTGGTTTTGTTTATTTTAAAACAAGGCTACTTTGCAAATAGTTTTTAGGGAAATAAAATATCCGATACGATCGGGGTTTTGCCTTTGAAATAAAGAGGGGTATTTGTACAAAGCAAAACTAGGTTTTTTCGAAATAATTCAGACAACCAATGCATGATGATGGCGATGCAATGCATAAAAACAACGCGATTTTCTAGTAGTGGTTTGCGGGATGCCACAAATCGTGTGCATCATAGTGAGAAATTAAAATACTTTATAAAACATAGGTTCATAATGAGAGGCTACGCTTGCCTTGTCCGTCAGTAGACAAGTATGGATCTTCGGTGTTGTTGACTTCAGCTTCGGGTTCGGATCCTATCACGAAGAGCCAATACCGGAAAGAAAGGCGACAATCAAGACATGGCATCTATGCAATGCTCAAACAAGGATGATGATATGACAAGTTGAGTTGCATTGAAATGAAACCCTAAGGCATGCTTGACAGTTTAAACGGGGTTCCGAGGATTGAAAAACCTAACTCGAAAAACTCCGGAATCACCTGAGAGGGGTTACTATGTTGTTCTAACTAAACCTATCATTAAAGTTGATTAGCAATGCATGATTATAGCTTAAATAGGTAGAACTCATTTTTCTGAACATTTTGATATATTATTTGTATTTTTCTAACTTATAATGAATTAGTTATTGAATTTACAAATTTATATCATTTTCTTAAATTATTAAAACAATTTAAATCGAAATATTACATCATGTGACGTCAGGGCCCTAACCCTAAACATTTCTCACCAAGGCAGAGGCCAGACCCAGCCACTGACTGCTGGGCCCAAGGCCATGTGTGCAGCCACGTTGGATAGGTGGGGTCGGTGCTAGGGTGGGTGGATTTTTACCAGGGCAAACCCTAGCCCCAGAGACTGACGGGTGGGGCCGAGGCCACGCAGGCAAGCCATGCAGGCGCCATGCGGGCCTCGCCGGAGAATGGCCAGACGACGACGAATGGAGGCACTGCAGGGCAAGGGAGGACGCGTGCTAAGGCTCGTTCGAATCAGCGCACAAAGGCGAACCTAACTACGGCGGCGCCTCCAATTTTTGGTGTCCGGAGCAGCAAGCACGGCGACGAACGACGCGATGCTCTCGGATCTACGGCGCAGGCTCTATGCAGAGCACTAGAGAGGGGAGGGAGGGTGCCTTGAGCACCGTATGCTCACCCTGAGCGCATAGATGGCGATGGTGAGGCCGGAGGAGGTAGAGGTCGCCGGCAATGTCGACGACGATGGTAGACAAAGGCAGGGAGGGCGAGGTCGTTGCCGACGATTGGTTGCACCTGCGGCCGATTCCTTTGGTGAAGATGACCTTCGTGACGGGGCGGTTCCAACGGCGGCCTCAGCTGATCGTGGGTTGGCCGAAGGTAGCGGGACGAGGCGGCTCCTGTGAGCTCTAGGGTCAAAGCTTGTGCGAGCGAGAGCCAGAGAGGAAGGGGGAGGGGAAAGTGAGGTCCAGGGAAAGAGGAGCACGACGTAGACGGTTCTTATCCTCGCGAGCGTCGGCGGCGCGCATCGCAACGACGAGGCGGCATCGGGCGGCCGCGGCGGCGACAGCGAGCTGCCTGCCGTCAGCGGGGAAGACGACAGGAGAGCGGGGCGAAGCGGTACCGGGCCGCTGGCGGGCTGGCGTGGGCCGGGTGCTCGGCCGCGGGAGAGGGAGAGAGAGGAGGAGGTTTGCTGGGCTGCGGCCTGGTTCTCCCTCCTGACTATTTTTTCTTGGAAAACTTTTTCTTTTTCTGTTTTCGATTTCTGTTTTAAGTTTTGAATTCCAAGTCTGTTTTGAATCATTCAAAATTACCAGAGAGGTTTTGTGAAATATATAAAATACCATGGAGCCCCTTTTAGTCCATTTGGGCTTCACTATTTTGGCAACTTTTCAAATTCAAATCCTTTTGAATTGCTTTTCAAAGAGAGGGGAAAAATAGGGTTTTGAATTTGCATTTGTTTCGACACATGCTCACATGCAAATATTGTACTGATTTAAACCGATGCATGCCATGCTTAAGTACTGAGTACATATATTACAAGCTTGGGATGTTACAGCTCTACCCCCTTACAAGAATCTCGACCCGAGATTCCTATGTTTTTGAAAAGAAGGCAGGGTACTCAGATCGGAGACGATCCTCTCATTCCCAGGTTGCTTCATCCTTAGAGTGGTGAGACCACTGAACTTTCAGGAACTTGATGTTTTGACTACGAGTTTTGCGCTCGGTTTCATCAAGGATACGAACAGGATACTCACGATAAGTCAGATCCTTCTGAAGATCAAGAGTTTGGTGATCAACACCACAGACAAGATATTTGAAACAACGCTTGAGTCGTGACACATGAAATATGTCATGCACCTCAGGAAAGTTTGTAGGCAGCTCCAATTGATATGCGAGTTTACCTTGCTTGGAAAGAACATGAAAAGTACCAACATAGCGAGGAGCCAGTTTGCCTTTGATACCGAAACGATGGACACCCTTTAAAGGAGTGACCCAGAGATAAGCTTGATCACAAACTTCATATTCAACATGTTTATGGTGGCAATCATGATAGCTTTTCTAGCGAGACTGAGCAGTTTTCAAACGATCTCGAATGATACGAACTTGATCTTCTGCTTCCTAGATCATATCCGGTCCAAAGAACTTTCTTTCGCCGGTTTCTGACCAGTTCAAAGGAGTACGACAGGTTCTTCCATACAAAAATTGGAAAGGTGCCATACCAATACTGGACTGGAAACTGTTGTTGTAGGAGAATTCAGCAAAAGGAAGGCATTTCTCCCAGTTCTTGCCAAAAGATATGACACACGCTCTTAGCATGTCTTCAAGGATTTGATTCACTCTTTCGGTTTGACCACCGGTACTAGGATGATAAGATGTACTGCAGGACAAACGAGTTCCCATAGCTTGTTGGAAACTTGCCCAGAACCTTGAGGTGAACAAACTCCCTCGATCAGAGACGATTTTCTTCGGTACGCCATGAAGGACAACCATTCGAGAGATATACAGATCTCCTAACTGACTAGCATTGATATTCTCGCGAACAGGTAGAAAGTGCGCAACCTTGGACAGATAGTCAACGATTACCCAAATGGCATCATTTCCTTTCTGAGTCTTGGGAAGACCAGTGATGAAATCCATGCCAACTTCATCCCATTTCCACTCCGGGATTTTATGTGGTTGCAGGAGACCAGCGGGTCTTTGGTGCTCAGCCTTGACGCGACGGCAAACGTCACATTCAGCAACAAAACGAGCGATATCCTTCTTCATACCAGACCACCAGAATCTTTGACGAAGGTCCTGATACATCTTGGTACCTCCAGGGTGGATAGAAAGAGGGGATTCATGAGCTTCAATAAGAATTATCTGCTTCAAGTCCTTTCCATTTGGTACTACCAAACGTGTACCAAAATATAGTACACCTTCCTCGTTAACAGAAAAACATTTAGCAACTCCGCTAGCAATGTTCTCTTTAATTGAGTCCATCTCAGGATCTTGCCTTTGAGCAGCTTTGATCTGATCCTCTAGAGAAGACTTCACTTCATGAGTAGAAAGGAATCCACGAGGAACTACTTCAAGATTCAATCGAGCAAATTCCTCATGAAGAGAAGGTTGTGCTTGTTTGATCATCAAATTGTTGCAATAAGTTACGACTTAGCGCATCAGCAATGACATTGGCTTTGCCAGGTTGATAGTTGAGACCCAGATCATAGTCCTTGATGAGTTCCAACCATCTTCTCTCCCTGAGGTTCAAATCAGGTTGTGTGAAGAGATACTTCAGACTCTTATGATTCGAGTATAACTCACAATGACTACCAAGAAGGTAATGTCACCATTGCTTAAGAGCATGAACAACAGCTGCAAGCTCAAGATCATGAGTTGGGTAGTTGTTCTCATGTAGTTTCAGCTGACGGGAAGCATAAGCCACCACATGCCCAGCTTGCATCAACACACATCCGAGACCTTGGTGGGAAGCATCGCAGAAGACAACAAAGTCTTTGCTGGTGTCTGGGAGAACCAACACCGGAGTTAGCTTGGTTTTCAACATCTGGAAGCTTTCTTCATCCTTCTCAGACCATTCAAACTTCTTATCCTTCTTAAGAAGATCAGTCATCGGCTTTGCAATCTTGGAGAAGTTCTTGACGAATCGACGGTAATAACCAGCCATCCCGAGAAGGCTTCGGACATCCTTGACGGATTTAGGAGACTCCCGGTCGAGGATAGTTTGGACTTTATCGGGGATAACAGAAACACCTTGGGCGGAAACAACATGACCAAGGAATACGAGCTCTTGTAACCAGAACTCACATTTGGAAAACTTGGCATAGAGTCGATGTTCTCGGAGTTTTGTCAACACCAAACGAAGATGTTCAGCGTGCTCTTCTTCAGTCTTGGAATAAACCAAAATATCATCGATGTAGACCACGACGAACTTGTCAAGATACTCCATGAGGATGGAGTTCATAAGTCGCATAAAAGTGGCTGGAGCATTGGTAAGACCAAAGGACATGACTGTGTACTCATAAAGACCATAACGAGTGGTGAAAGCAGTCTTTGGGATATCTTCCTTACGGATCTTTATCTGGTGATACCCTGACCATAAATCCATTTTGGAAAAGATAGTGGCACCACTTAACTGATCAAATAGATCATTGATCCTAGGGAGAGGATACTTGTTATTGATAGTCACAACATTGAGTGGGCGATAATCCACAACCAGACGCGGTATATTAGTATCCCGCTTCTTGACAAAGATGGTAGGACATCCCCAAGAAGATGTGCTGGGCTGAATGTATTGTTTTCCTTCTAACTCCTCTAATTGCTTCTTCAACTCCACAAGCTCATGAGGAGGCATACAATAGGGTCTTTTAGAAACAGGAGCAGTTCCAGGAACTAACTCTATGACAAACTCCACACTTCGATCAGGTGGCATGCTAGGCAACTCCTCAGGAAAGATATCCGGGAATTCACAGACCATGGAAACATCTTGGATCTCTAACGGAGGTAGACTTTCAAGAGCATACAACTCCACTTCAGGAATAGAAACAGCTGAAGGAGATAGTGACCCTACGGTCCAATACTTGACTGTTATGCCAGCAGGACTAGTCAGAGTCACATACTTGGTTGTACAATCGAGAATAGCTTGATAACGGGTCAATCAATCCATGCCCAAAATGATGTCAATGTCAGTTGACTTGAGGGCGATCAAAGAAGTGGGGAAAAGTTGAAATGCAACTTCGATTAGATTCCCATGACTAACCATGGTGGAACGCCAACTAGAACCAGGAGATTGAACCCATAGAGGAACAGATAATCCCTCAAAACTTATCCCATGCATTTTAGCAAAAGCTTGTGACAGGAATGAATGCGATGCTCCAGAATCAAACAAAACTTTAGCTAGAATTTGATTGATACGAAGCGTACCCATGATGACGCTTGGATCTTCCTGAGCCTCCTCAGTGGAGATATGGTCCAGGCGACCTTTTCCAGCACCTAGATACTTATCGTTCTTCTTTGGTGGTTGTGCCTTCTCAGTGGCATTATTTTGAGGACACTCCTTTGCATAGTGGCCAGGCTGGCGAAAATTGAAGCATATAAAACCTGATGCATTACCAGCAGGAGAATAGTTTGATCCACCAGCATTGCTTGAAGTAGCATTCGGACAAGGAGCATATCCAGAAGACCTTGGAGTATAAGGAGCACGTGGCACAGCACTGTAAGGCACGACGCTTCTTATTACCAGAACTAGCCTTGTTGTACCCCTCCTGAGGATGCTTACGAGTTTCTTCATACTCCACCTTTCCACTCTCGGCTTTCATAGCCTTATTAACAAGACCTTGGAAATTAACAAAGACCATGAGATAGAGATCACGACGAACCTCAGGATCCAGTCCCTTGCGGATTTGAGCTTTCTTGTTAGCATTAGTGGAGACCTCTTCAGTAGCATAGAAGGCAAGACGATTGAAGTTGCGCTGGTAATCACACACGGAACCAGTGCCCTGCTTCAGCTTGAGGAACTCCTCTCTCTTTTGATCCATCAAACCCTCCGGAATATGATAAGCTCGGAAGGCTTTAGTGAACTCTTGCCATGTAACAACATGTTGAGCTTCTTGCATAGCCAAGAAATTTTCCCACCAGGAATTAGCTGCTCCCTCCAGATGATAGGCAGCAAAAGTCACCCAATCATCTTGAGCAACATGACCAACCTGAAGTTTGCGCTCCATGGTGCGAAGCCAGTAGTCCGCATCAAGTGGCTCGATGGAATAGCTGAAAACTGGCGGAGTGAGATGTGTGAAGTCCTTGATAACAAATTGATTGTTCTGGCGTTGAGCAGTGTTGCGCTCAATCCTTTCAAGGAGCCTCATGTTGTCAGCACGGTTGGTTTCGTACATGGCCATGAGTTGAACCATGGACGGCGGTGGAGGAAGGTTGGAAGATTCACCCTCATTTGCGGCACCCCGAGCATGAGCATGGGTATGGGCACAAGAGGTATCACCCATCCTGAAAGAACAAAGAAAAGGTAAGACAAGGGATTCAAAGAAACAAGACGGAAAGATGAACAAAGAGTACTTGATATAAATGTATCATCTTATCAAGCATGGTAGTATCAAAGCATACTAATGTATACACTAACCAGCTAACTTACAAACCATGACAATGTAATGCTAAGATGTTACACACCAAGCAAAATTGAGACATCTTGGAACTCTGAGAATAGCAACCAAGTACAGAGTAGAGAAACAACCCCAAAACCACGATCCTAAAAGTTTTGAGATATAAGGTAAGGAATGTAAACCTTTTCAAACCAAATAAGGTAAGAGAAACTTCAGCATAAGAATCACACCAGAGAAGGAGTAAAAAGAATCCTAGTCAGAGTTTCTGCAAATAGTTTTTAACTTTCAAATAGTTTTGTCAACTTCTAGACTCAACATCGACCAATAAAAGGGTTTCCTACAGGCAGTCCTGCTCTGATACCAAAACCTGTAGCACCCCCCGGTATTAGGGTTAAACTAACCTCAGATCATCATCTAAGATAAGTTCAACTCCAAACACGGAAGATCACAGTATGATTCGGTAACATTACAGAACACAGGGATTCAACAACATAAGTTTAAACTCTTAACAGAGTAAGATATTAGAGTTATTTCAAACCAGAGGTCATAGACCCAACATTACATCACACAACGAAAGAAAATTACGTTGTTCTACACAACAACTTCGCAAAAGGCCTAAGAGGCCATTAACAAAAGTGACGTCCATCCCATTGTCCTCAGGCTGCTACCTGGGACCCCCAACTACTCGTCTATGTCAATGTAGAAGCCACCTTCAGTTGCAACCAGATCCTCTGTAGAAAAACAACAATGGCGCAAGGCTGAGTACGAGGATGTACTCTGCAAGACTTATATAACCTAGTATCTACATACTCTGGCTAGAAAGGATTTCTCTGGATTTTCTTTTGCGGAAAGCAATCTTTGGTTGTAAACAAGAGAGAGAAGAGGCTCGTCTACTCAGAATCTTTTAAAAGGAATAAGATAGCGACTTCTTCATCTTGTTCATCACATCTCGATAACCATCAGCTTCATCAGAACCTCCTATCTAGGATCACCCCCTCGACCCAGAGGAAGCATCCTTAAGCACACGTGGATCAAAAAGTTTTATAGTAGTTGAAGTTATCTATGATCTTACAATCTGGTCACCAAGCGTTCATAACCGTGAACACGGCTTTTCGAAAAGATTAAACCCTGTAGGGGTGTACAACTTTACCCACACGTATCAACCGACTGTTAATGCCAAATATTATTAGCCCTCTTCCTTGGAAGGCCGGCAGAGGGTGGTTGACCATGACCTTTACCTTGCTTTCGCCGAGACCATGAGTCACGCAATAAGTATGATTCCGCCATAACGGGTCAAATCCCGAAGCCGGTACTTAAAGATGTGAGGCGAGGTTGGTTCACCAGGGGATCCATCGACCCCAAACAACCGCGGCCACGGTTCCCTACCTGTTATGATGCATCTCCATCACCTCCTCTTTCGAAAACGTTTTCAATGCGTATGCTAGATGGAAAGCCCAAACTATGTGACTCATGGAATCTACTAGGCAAGTTAGTCACTCGAGGGGTTCCCAAGCCCCATGTGGTTGTACGCTCGTCTCGGTTCCAAAGGCAAGAACTCAGTTCCTAGTGGTGGCGAGCATGGGACTATAAATACCACACCCAACATGGACTCCCATACAAGCTTTAGCATGTTTAGTTAACTCCTTATATGACATCACCATCTCCTACCTTTCTAGATTCTCCGGCATCTCTGATTCATCATTCAGATAGATTAGACGTTGTTACTAAGCATGGCTAAGCTGTTGGTCTCAGAAGCTCTAGCAACGCTCAGATGCCAGTCCTAGGTATGCTAGGAGCAGTGGATCAGGAGTATAAGGCTTTAAAGGGAAACAGTGCAGTGGATAGGTAACACTAGCTACTGACAAAAGACCACATTTGGAATCATGTGCATCATAGCGAGAAATTAAAATACTTTATAAAACATAGGTTCAGAATGAGAGGCTACGCTTGCCTTGTCCGTCAGTAGATAGGTATGGATCTTCGGTGTTGTTGACTTCAGCTTCGGGTTCGGATCCTATCGCAAAGAGCCAATACCGGAAAGAAAGGCGACAATCAAGACATGGAATCGATGCAATGCTCAAACAAGGATGATGATATGACAAGTTGAGTTGCACTGAAATGAAACCCTAAGGCATGCTTGACAGTTTAAACGGGGTTCCGAGGATTGAAAAAACTAACTCGAAAAACTCCGGAATCACCTGAGAGGGGTTACTATGTTGTTCTAAATAAACTTGTCATTAAAGTTGATTAGCAATGCATGATTATAGCTTAAATTGGTAGAACTCATTTTTCTGAACATTTTGATATATTATTTGTATTTTTCTGACTTATAATGAATTAGTTATTGAATTTACAAATTTATATCATTTTCTGAAATTATTAAAACAATTTAAATCGAAATATTACATCATGTGACGTCAGGGCCCTAACCCTAAACATTTCTCACCAAGGCAGAGGCCAGACCCAGCCACTGACTGCTGGGACCAAGGCCATGTGTGCAGCCACGTTGGATAGGTGGGGTCGGTGCTAGGGTGGGTGGATTTTTACCAGGGCAAACCCTAGCCCCAGAGACTGACGGGTGGGGCCGAGGCCACGTAGGCAAGCCACGCAGGCGCCATGCGGGCCTCGCCGGAGAACGTCCAGATGACGGCGACTGTCGGCGCTACAGGGCACGGGAGGACGCGTGCTAAGGCTCGTTCGAATCAGCGCATGACCTAACTACGGCGGCGCCTCCAATTTTTGGTCTCCGGAGCAGCAAGCACGGCGACGAACGACGCGATGCTCTCGGATCTACGGCGCAGGCTCTATGCAGAGCACTAGAGAGGGGAGGGAGGGTGCCTTGAGCACCGTATGCTCACCCTGAGCGCATAGATGGCGATGGTGAGGCCGGAGGAGGTAGAGGTCGCCGGCAATGTCGACGACGATGGTAGACAAAGGCAGGGAGGGCGAGGTCGTTGCCGACGATTGGTTGCACCTGCGGCCGATTCCTTTGGTGAAGATGACCTTCGTGACGGGGCGGTTCCAACGGCGGCCTCAGCTGATCGTGGGTTGGCCGAAGGTAGCGGGACGAGGCGGCTCCTGCGAGCTCTAGGGTCAAAGCTTGCGCGAGCGAGAGCCAGAGAGGAAGGGGGAGGGGAAAGTGAGGTCCAGGGGAAGAGGAGCACGACGTAGACGGTTCTTATCCTCGCGAGCGTCGGCGGCGCGCATCGCAACGACGAGGCGGCATCGGGCGGCCGCGGCGGCGACAGCGAGCTGCCTGCCGTCAGCGGGGAAGACGACAGGAGAGCGGGGCGAAGCGGTACCGGGCCGCTGGCGGGCTGGCGTGGGCCGGGTGCTCGGCCGCGGGAGAGGGAGAGAGAGGAGGAGGTTTGCTGGGCTGCGGCCTGGTTCTCCCTCCTGACTATTTTTTTCTTGGAAAACCTTTTCTTTTTCTATTTTTGATTTCTGTTTTAAGTTTTGAATTCCAAGTCTGTTTTGAATCATTCAAAATTACCAGAGAGGTTTTGTGAAATATATAAAATACCATGGAGCCCCTTTTAGTCCATCTGGGCTTCACTATTTTGGTAACTTTTCAAATTCAAATCCTTTTGAATTGCTTTTCAAAGAGAGGGAAAAAATAGGGTTTTGAATTTGCATTTATTTCAACACATGCTCACATGCAAATATTGTATTGATTTAAACTGATGCATGCCATGCTTAAGTACTGAGTACATATACTACAAGCTTGGGCTGTTACATATCTTGCAATGACTATTGAGTAGACTTAGTTGCATACTCTTTATTATGAATTGTCTAAGCATCTACTACTGTGCTGGGAATATATACATCATATGAAGCAAAGTGTTCGTGAAAGTTCTTTTGTCGCACTCGGTTTTCAACTGAATTGCTTGAGGACAAGCAATAAGCTAAGCTTGGGGGAGTTGATACGTCCAAAACGTATGTACTTTCTCGAACACTTTGCTATTGTTTTTCCTCTATACTTGTGTGATTTGGATACAACTAACACGGACTGACGTTGTTTTCAGCAGAATTACCTTGGTGTCTTGTTTTTGTGCAGAAAATGAACTATCAGGAAAAATCCCAGAAAACATGCCAAAAATTATATTTCAACAGAAGATCCACGAAGCCAGAAGGGGAGACAGAGGGGAGGCCTGGGGGGCCCAGACCCACCCCAGGCACGGGCCCAATAACCCCGCGCCTGGGGGAGGTTTGGTCACCCCAGGAAGCTTCTCGGCCTCCCTCCGCATCTATAAGTTGCCTTCTGACCTAAAAACAGAGGGGCGGTCGATAGTTTTCCAGAAAGAGTTCCGCTACGCCGCCGCCACTAGAAACCATGATTCGGATCCAGAAACTCCGTTCTGGCACCCTGCCGGGACAGGGAATTTGGAGAGGATCATCGCCATCATCATCACCAACGCATCTCCATCAACCACCGATGTTTCCCTCATCCATGAGTGAGTAATCCCCCGCTGTAGGCTTGGGGATGGTAGGGATTGGATGAGTTCTATCATGTAACCGAATAAGATCTGTTAGGGGCATAGTGCCTAGTATCTCTTGTGCTATTTGACTTTGTTGCAACTTTTTATGCTTAATGCTTGTCATTAGGGCCCGAGTGCCATTATCTCAGATCTGAACTTATTATTGAATCATTATGATAGTATTATTTATGATCTTATCTGCAAGTTGTGTACACATATCATTGTCCGGATCCAAAGGCCCCAAAGTGACAATAATTGGGACAACCGGAGGGGATGGCTGTGGTATGAGGATCACATGTGTTCATGGAGTGTTAATGCTTTGCTCCGGTGCTCTATTAAAAGGAACACCTTAATTGTCAGTAGTTCCCTAGAGGCCCCGCTGCCACGGGCTGGCTGGACAGAAGATGTTGTGCAAGTTCTCAGTGCGAGCATGTTTGACTATATTTGGAGCACATGCCTAGGATTGTTTAGTACTTGGATGCTTATTATTATTTATCTGCAATGCCCTAGTTCTTGAAGTTACATGTTTAGACTCGTCCATGCAACGCCCGTCCATCCATCCCTATGCCTACTGCACTCGAATCCTACTGTTTACTTTTACTTTTACTATTGCTCTTGTTCCACTGTTGCTGTTGCTACTACAAACTGTTGCTACTGATAAACTTCTGTGAGCAAGAACTATTTCCAGGTGCAGCTGAACTGACAACTCAGTTGTTAAGGCTTGCAAGTATTCTTTGTCTCCCCTTGTGTCGAATCAATAAATTGGGTAATATTACCCGCGAATACTGTTGCGATCCCCTACACCCGTGGGTCATCAAGCTCGTTGGGGTCGGCTTCATAGAGCGCTATGGGCATGGCCGAAGGTAGGGGACGGTGCACTGTCTCCTAGAAAAGCTCAACGTCTTAATGGCGTGGCAAGGGACGGTTGATACGTTGGAAACGTATCTACAATTTTTGATGCTCCATGCTTGTTTTGTATCTACTTTGCTTTACTTGTCCACACTTTGAGGTGATTTTTACATGTTTTCTAGTACTAACCTATTAACAAGTTGCCATAGTGCCAGTTGCCTATTTTCTGCTGTTTTTGGTTTCAGAAAAGTTAGTAAATAAATATTCTCGGAATTGGACGGGACAAAGGACAAAGTCAATTACTTTCCGTGGGGAACAAGAAGTCCAGAGGAGAGCTGGAGGGGCCGGCCAGAGGGGCCAAACCCCCCACCCCCCAGGCGCGGCCACAGGTGGGCCCACGCCTGGCTAGGGTTTGGTGGCCCTGGCCGCCTCCTCGGTCTCCCCCTTCGCCTATAAGAAGCCCCCGATGCAGAAACCCTGAGTACCCGATCAGAAATCCACAAAACCGTCTGTAGCTGCCGCCACCATCGTCCCTAGATCGGGGGGATCTGAAGTTCTTCCCGGCACCCTGCTAGAGGGGAGATCATCCCGGAGGCCTTCTCTCTGGTATGATTCGTGAGTAGTTCCACCTTGGACTATGGGTCCATGTAGTAGCTAGATGGTTGTATCTCCTCCTTTGTGCTTTCATGTATAGATCTTGTGAGATCCGTTCATGATCAAGATCTAATCTATTTGTAATCATGCATGTTGTGTTTGCGAGGATCCGATGGATATTGAGATTATTATGTTGCTTTGATTAATGGTTTTGTCTTTATGATTCTATCATGTCTGTGTTATTTGTGATCTTGCATGCTCTCCGTTGCTAGTAGTTATCTTGGCCAAGTAGTTGCTAGTGACTCCAAGAGGGGGTATTTATGCTCGATAGTGGGTTCATGCCTATAGTTTCCAAGGTAAGTGACAGAAATCTCTTCGGTTGTAGATGTGTTGTTGATACTAGGGAGAAAACAATGGTCTCTTGTTCATGGAACATGTGGACTGTTTACCTTACACACTTTGCTTAAAGCAGTTGTCTGTTGCTTGCAACTTAATACTGGAGGGCGTTCGGATGATAACCTGAAGGTGGACTTCTAGTCATAGATGTAGTTGGATGGCGGTCTATGTATCTTGTTGTATTTCCCAATCAACCTCATAGGATCTTTCTGACTAGTAATTGCATTGTTATGCCTTGCTCAGTTCCTATCAATTGCCCCGCTGAAATTTGTTTACCCTTCATTCCATGTTGTTTATTTAAGGAGAGCACCTCTAGTGAACTATGGACCCCGGTCCAATCTTTACAATTGATACATCTTCCGCTGTTACTTTTTTACTTGCTGCAAACCATTACCTTCCACACCATACGTTTAATCCTTTGTTATAGCAAACCGGTGAGCCTGACAACCTCACTGATTCATTGGGGCAAAGTCTTGAGTTTGTGTTGTGCAGGTCTCCGTGTTGCTAGCAACACCTGTGTGACGTT
Source organism: Avena sativa (assembly GCA_916181665.1). NCBI lineage: Eukaryota > Viridiplantae > Streptophyta > Magnoliopsida > Poales > Poaceae > Avena > Avena sativa. The sequence goes on from OV702279.1 coordinate 11,071,040, forward strand.
TCCTTCCTCCTACTGGTTCGATAACCTCGATTTCTTACTGAGGGAAACTTGTTGTTGTGTTGCTTCATACCTTGCTCTTGGGGTTTCCAACGAAGCGTCCCACGACAAGTACTGGGCGCCATCAAGCTATTTTCTGGCGCCGTTGTCGGGAAGGCTAAGGACGTCTTCACTAGGGGAGTCCTTCACTTCCTTTCTATTTACTTTGTTTTTCGCTTGCTTTGTTCCTTTTGCTTGGTTTTGTTTGACTCTTTCCAAAAAACCCAAAAAAATAGTCTAGTTTGGTTTGCTTGCTTTATTCAAAAACACAAAAAAATTAGTTCCTACTCTAGCTGCTGCTGGTGTTTTTGGCTTGCCCACCTTTGCCAAAATGAACTCTGCTGAGAACACCAAGTTGTGTGACTTCACTAGTACCAACAACAATGATTTCCTAAGAACACCTATTGCTCGACCTGCTCCTGATGCTACCTTTTATGAAATTAAGCCTGCTTTGTTGAATCTTGTGATGAGAGAGCAGTTTTCTGGTGCTGGTTCTGATGATCCTGCTGCCCATCTTAATAGCTTTGTTGAACTTTGTGAGATGCAAAAGTATAAGGATGTAGATGGAGACATTATTAAGCTCAAGCTTTTTCCTTTCTCCTTGAGGGGAAAATCTAAAGAATGGTTGCTTTCTTTCCCCTAAAAATAGTATTGATTCTTGGACTAAGTGCATAGATGCTTTTATTGGAAAATACTATCCTCCTGCTAAGATTATATCTATGAGAAGTGACATTATGAAATTTAAACAACTTGATAGTGAACATGTTGCTCTAGCTTGGTAAAGAATGAAATGTTTGGTTAAAAATTTCCCTACTCATGGACTCACTGCTTGGATGATTATCCAGACTTTTTATGCAGGTTTGAACTTCTCCTCAAGAAATCTGTTGGATTCAGCTGCTGGAGGTACTTTCATGGGCCTCACTTTGGGTGCTGCAACAAGGCTCCTTGATAATATTATGGTTAACTACTCTGAATGTCATGTTGATAGAGCTCCACATGGTAAGAAGGTAAATTCCGTTGAGGAAACTTCCTCTTTGAGTGAAAAGATTGATGTTATTATGGCTATGCTTGTTAATGGGAAAGCTCCTCTAGATCCTAATAGTGTTCCTTAAGCCTCTTTGGTTGCTTAAGAAGAACAAGTTGATGTGAACTTCATTAGAAACAACAATTTCAACAACAATGCTTATGGTAATTATAGGCCTTATCCTCCTAGTGGGATTACTTATCATGGTAGATCTGGAATGCCTAGTGAAGAAAGGATTCTAGAAGTAGATAGATCCACTAAGAATTTTATGCAAATGCAATATGAGCAAAATAAGATTTTCACTAAAACTATGGAGGAACAATCTATTATCTTGAAAAACATTAGTCATCAGCATGAGAATTTGAATAGAGAAATCCCTAGTTTACAGTCAAAAATTTTGAGTGCTGAGAAAAGTATATCCTCTTTGTCTGAAGCTCAATCTTCCTTGGTTAATAAAATGGCTGCTAAACCTGAAACTATGGAAAACACCTTTGCTACTGCTCATCCCATACAAGTTACTATTGATGAAAATGTTAGGCTGTTAGCTCAACTTCATGCTAAGTGGGAAAGGGAAGCATAAATTGATAGAAACAATAGTGTGTGCACTATCACCACTAAACCACAAGTAGCCCCTATTCCTCCTACTACTATGCCTAAGCCTATTGATCCTGCTTCTAGTGATGAAAAGTTTGATTTTTATGTTGATGGTTGAAATATTTCTGAAGTGAATATGTTCCTACAAAAGCTTGCTAGAAGTCCTGATGCTAGTGATATGCATGTTGCCTTTACTAAACACATTACAAATGTTCTTGTGAAAATTAACGAAGAGAAGCTAAAACACAAAGCTTCTATTCCTAGGAAAGTAGAAGATAGTTGGGAACCCATTATTAATGTGCAAGTGAATGACTTTGATCTCAAAGCTTCATTTGATCTTGGTTCTAGTGTCTCTATTATGCCTAGGAAGATTTATGAAATGCTTGATTTGCCACCATTGGAAGATTGTTATTTGAATGTCCCACTCAATGATAATGCTAAGAATAAACTCATGGGGAGTATTAATTATATTCTCATTATGGTTAACAATGCTTATGTCCCTGTTGATTTCTATGTTTTGGATGTTGAATACAATGCTTCTTGTCCTATTACTTTGGGAAGACCTTTTCTTAGAACAGTTAGTGCCATCATTGATATGAAAGAAGGCACCATCAAATATCATTTTCCATTCAAGAAAGGTATTGAACACTTCCCTGTGAGGAGAGAGAAGTTGCTTTTTGATCCTCCTTTCAAAGAAAGATTTGATGTGAATGCTTCCTCATTTGAAAACACTTGGTTCTTCTTGCTTCTTGTGCCTAACTTAAAGGCCTTAAAGAAAAGTACTTGTTGGGATATAACCCAAGAGTTTCCTTGAGTCTTGAAAGTTATTACTTCTGTAATGACCTCTCCTTATCTTTTTTGTTTGCTTTTTGTGCCAAGAATGACCTCTAATGAGATGGAAGTAAGATTTGGGGAGTTGCTGTCCCGAAACAGATTTCTGTCCTCCACGAAAAAAACTCGTGAGGAGGCTCTGTAACTCATATTGAGATCAAAATTTACGAGTAAATCCCACAGTATATTAGATAACTTTTGTTAGTTTATCACTTTTTGATTTGATCAACAGAAGATTTTCTAAAAAATCGGTTTCTACCTGCTGGTCTGTTTTGAAAGATTTCTATCATTATTTGCATTTGCTTCTTATTGATTCCTTTTTGAGTTCTCTTCAGGTAAATTGAGCTTTTTGAAGGAGTTACTACAGTAGCTTGTGTTTTTAGTGAAAATCCTTGTTGTTCCAAATCTTTGCCAGAGGTCTAATATCTTTTGAATAAGCTAATGTTGGTAATGAAAATTGTGTGAAGTTTTGTATGAAGGAAAAAATTCAGGTGTAGAGAGAGAATGATGTAATGAGATGAAGAATGGACAAAAGGTCAAGCTTGGGGATTCCACCATGGTGTCACCCCAAGAAATATCCAAGAGGTACAAGCGTCAAAGCTTGGGGATGCCCAAGGCATCCCCTTCTTCATTAATAAAAAGCTCAGGTCTGTCTAGACACTTCGTTCTTATTTTTTCATGCACAGTTGTGTTGTTCTTGGAGCGTATTAGTTTTTGTTTGCTTTGCTTAGTTTGTTTAGTTTGCTTTAATAAAGTAGTTTGGACCCCCGTTCTCGTTGTGTTGTTTTGCAAATAAGGTTGCTTGGTGTTTGGAAAAGAGTAGTAAATTCTTGCTTGAAGTGCAAGAGGAGCTTACATTGACTATAACTTAGACTTTAGCATGACATGCTAGGTGTTGTTTTAGAATTATGCTTAGTGATTATTGTTGTAGCATGTCTTGTTCCAAACAATTGGGATTGCTTAGTGTGCCTTGAAGAAATTATGCGCTGATTTAGCATGCAAAAGCATAGTATTGTGGTATTCTCCTTTGATGATTTGCTTGGGTTGACTTGGCACATGCTCACACCATGTTATGACTAAGAAAAGTAACCATTAGCCTCTATGATCATTTAGTCCTTGACTTGTAGTACCACTCTTTGCTTTGATTAGTATGCTTTGTTGCACTGCATGATTTTGGCCATTATTGCTCTCTTAGTTGGTTGCTCCCAGTCTTTTGCTAGCCTCCACTTATATGAGTAAGTTCTACTCATGCCTCCAACTCCCAAGAAATCAAGTTATTCCAAAGTGTCCACTATAAATTCCTATGCATGGTGTGTTACACCATTCCAAGTATATTCTTGTTTTCAGCTATCTTCCAATTAAAATCTATTTTGTTATGTGAAAACTTAGTGATTAAATCCCTCACGAAATTGATGGCACACTTTATTCTTTGCCCCTGATAAACTTGAACCATTGTGACAACTTTTTTGAATATGCCTGCACTTATAAGTTGGAATTAGCAGAATAGTGTTGTCACGAGGAATGTTTTCAACATTGCACTTGTACTTGTTGTACTCAGTTGATATCATGTTCTTTTGTCTATGGATGTCACTGGTGTGAAATAAAGAGGGAACTTGTAAGTCCATGGATTTTGTATCCTGTGTTAGAGAAACGCCTGGGCCGCTAGCCTAAGCCATGCCTAATCATGGTGGAAACTTGCAGCATCACCATAATGAGCTATCTATGAAGCATCCTCAATAAAAAGCTATGCATATGGTAAATAAAAAGATTGCTGAGATGCTCATTGTCTGCTTGCCTTGTCATTTTGGTTATGGGAAAGCTCATGTACCATGTGCAAGGGGTACCCCTTTGGCGGTTCTCAATGATATGCAAATACTTACAGTGACAAGAACTTACCTGGACCCAAAGTTTAGTATGCATGAGGTGTGGCCCTCGTATTCAAGGGACTTGAGATTGCCAACTTATACTTTGTCAAGCATATACTCCAGCTTTGCCACTTTAACCTTAACCACTTCAAGATGCTTATGATAGGGGCAATGAGGGCTGGAAGCTAACAAGTACCATAATTTCTGCAAGCTCTTTTTGAAACTTGTAATCCCTGCTTCCTTTAAAAAAGGCCTTTCTTCCACCACTATTGAGTCTCCACATTCTACCTTTAGGCACCATTAAGAGAGCATAGTTGTCATTCTGTGTGCAGTGTTCCAAAGCTTATTAATTGATGCATATTTTGTTATTACTTGTTCTTGTGCTACTTGTTTCTAGTCACCCTTGTGAACTTTGCAGGTGTCCTATGAATTTAATTGCTACTCTATGAGGAACAAGCTGATTGCCACTATGCTATGTTTTCTGTATGTGAAACAAACAAACGTTTCTCAATGCATACTATTCATGATCTTTGTTTGTAGCTTGCCATGTTGCATGCATAGTTACTATCTCCTATTGTTAGAACTCCATCATTCATGCACATGTATAGAGTTCTTTGATCCCAACTTTGAATGCTTGCAAATGGTTGGATCTTTATTGTGAGGGTGCATGTCACCTCAAAAATTATTCTTTTATCACTTACCTACTCGAGGACGAACATGATTTAAGCTTGGGGATGCTGATACATTGGAAACATATAATTTTTTATGCTCCATGCTTGTTTTGTATCTACTTTGCTTTACCTGTCCACACTTTGAGGTTATTTTTACATGTTTTCTGGTACTAACCTATTAACAAGTTTCCACAGTGCGAGTTGCCTGTTTTCTGCTATTTTTGGTTTCAAAAAAGTTAGTAAAGAAATATTCTCGGAATTGGACGGGACAAAGGACAAAGTCAATTACTTTCTATGGGGAACAAGAAGTCCTGAGGAGAGCCGAAGGGGCCGGCCAGAGGGGCCACCCCCTAGGCGCGACCATAGGTGGTCCCGCGCCTGGCTAGGGTTTGGTGGCCCTGGCCGCCGCCTCGGTATCCCCCTTCGCCTATAAGAAGCCCCCGATGCAGAAACCCTAAGTACCTGATCAGAAATCCACGAAACCGTCTGTAGCCACCGCCACCATTGCCCCTAGATCGGGGGATCTGAAGTTCTTCCAGGCACCCTACCAGAGGGGAGATCATCCCGGAGGCCTTCTCTCTGGTATGATTCCTGAGTAGTTCCACCTTGGACTATGGGTCCATGTAGTAGCTAGATGGTTGTATCTCCTCCTTTGTGCTTTCATGTATAGATCTTGTGAGCTTCGTTCATGATCAAGATCGAATCTATTTGTAATCATGCATGTTGTGTTTGCAGGGATCCGATGGATATTGAGATTATTATGTTGGATTGATTAATGGTTTTGTCTTTATGATTCTACCATGTCTGTGTTGTTTGTGATCTTGCATTCTCTCCATTGCTAGTGGTTATATTGGCCAAGTAGTTGCTAGTGACTCCAAGAGAGGGTATTTATGCTCGATAGTGGGTTCATGCCTATAGTTTCCAAGGTAAGTGACAGAAATCTCTTCGGTTGTAGATGTGTTGTTGATACTAGGGAGAAAACAATGGTCTCTTGTTCATGGAACAAGTGGACTGTTTACCCTAGACACTTTGCTTAAAGTAGTTGTCTGTTGCTTGCAACTTAATACTGGAGGGGGTTCGGATGTTAACCTAAAGGTGGACTTCTAGTCATATGCAGTTGGATGGCGGTCTATGTATCTTGTTGTATTGCCCAATAAACCTCATAGGATCTTTCTGACTAGTAATTGCATTGTTATGCCTTGCTCAGTTCCTGTCAATTGACCCGCTGTAATTTGTTTACCCTTCATGCCATGTTGTTTATTTAAGGAGAGCACCTCTAGTGAACTATGGACCCCGGTCCAATCTTTACCATTGATACATCTTCCACTGTTACTTGTTTACTTGCTACAAACCATTACCTTCCACACCATCATTTAATCCTTTGTTACAACAAACCGGTGAGCCTGACAACCTCACTGATTCATTGGGAAAAAGTCTTGAGTTTGTGTTGTGCAGGTCTCCGCGTTGCTAGCAACACCTTTGTGAAATTTCCTTCCTCCTACTGGTTCGATAATCTCGGTTTCTTACTGAGGGAAACTTGCTGCTCTGTTGCTTCATACCTTGCTCTTGGGGTTTCCAACAAAGCGTCCCACGACAAGTACTGGGCGCCATCAACGGTGTAGTTCGGTCGGAATGTGTCGATGCTCTGGTCGACAACGACGGCAGTTTTGATGGTGCATAGTGGCTATGGGTCACTCAGCGGCGAACGGGGTTGTTTGGGAGGTTCCTAGGGTAGTGGTGATCACGTACGCGGGCGGTGAAGGCAGGGCGCGATCTGTGCGAGCGTGTCGAGCGCGGCGCTCTGGCGCACTCTGGACATGGTCACAGAGAAATGGGCGCGAGCGTTCTCTGTGGTCCAGTGCTTGGTAGGGATCAAGGGCTGGACAGGGGGTGGCGGTGGACGGTGGCTTGCTTGCTAGACACGGTGGCTAGGCTCGGCATTTGCTATGGCTAGCTAGCCATCGTCGGCTGGCAAGGGTGCTCTTAGGTTGGCACGGCATGGTGCACTGGCTAGGGGCTAGGTGTGTTCAAGGCATTGGTTGGCACTGGGGGAAACAAGTGTTATCAATGGTGAATAATGGTTGCAAAGATCACTACTCAAAACATTAAAGTTTGGCCAGTTTGATTTTCTGTCTCCAAGTGTTTGATGAAATGGTCGCAAGAAATTCAAATTTGAATTTTTGGTTGAAACTTGGTGAGTGTACTGGGCACATACTAGGTAGTCTCTAGTTGATTGTATTTGTCAAGGTGCAATGGTTTGGTTGGGTTTTGAGGAATGGTGATATTCCCATATGAACTAGATTCAATTTTCAAATATCATTTGAATAGGGTTACCAAAATTTCTGTGGGTTTGCAAGGTGGGCTTGGGTTCACTTTCACTTGGTCTAGCAAGGGGTGAAAATAATTGGATTTGTTTCTATTTGAAATCTTGTACTAGAAACACTCAAAGTGGTCTAGTGAGCAAGATTGGCAAAAATGACCATTGATACGTCGGAAACGCATCTATAATTTTTGATGCTCCATGCTTGTTCAGTATCTACTTTGCTTTACTTATCTACACTTTGAGGTGATTTTTACATTTTTCTGGTACTAACCTATTAACAAGTTGCTATAGTGCCAGATGCCTGTTTTCTGCTGTTTTTTGTTTCAGAAAAGTTAGTAAAGAAGTATTCTCGGAATTGTACGGGACAAACGTTAAAGTCAATTACTTTTCGTGGGGAACAAGAAGTCCAGAGGGGAGCCGGAGAGGCAATCCAGGGCGACCAGACCCACCCTAGGTGCGGGTGGGCCCTGCCCAACGCCTGGGAGGGGTGTAGGCCCCCTGTCGCCGCCTCGGCCTCCCCCTTCGCCTATAAGAAGCCCCAGATGCAGAAACCCTAAGCACCCGATCAAATCTCCACGAAACCATCTGTAGCCGCCGCCACCATCGTTCCTAGATCAGGGGGGATCTAAAGTTCTTCCCGGCACCCTGTCAGAGGGGAGATCATCCTGGAGGCCTTCTCTCCGGTATGATGCTTGAGTAGTTCCACCTTGGACTATGGTGTTGGAGATATGCCCAAGAGGCAATAATAAAGTGGTTATTATCATATCTTCATACTTATGATAAATGTTTACATACCATGCTATAATTGTATTAACAGGAAACATTAATACTTGTGTGATTTGTAAACATAAAAGAGTCCCTAGTAAAGCCTCTTGTTAAACTAGCTTGTTGGTTAATATATGATCATGGTTTCCTGATCATGAACATAGAGATGTTATTAACAACAGGGTCATATCATCAGGAGAATGATGTGATGGACATACTCCTATAGTTAAGCGTAGCATAAAGATCAAGTCATTTAATATAGTTCATTTCCTATAAGCTTTTTGATACATAGTAACCTAATTCCTTCGACCATGAGATCATGCTTATCACCATCACCAGAAGGATGCTTTGATGACATCAAACACCACACCGTAACTGGCTGGCTATAAAGATGGCATTGAGTGTTTGGAAAGTATGGGTTGAGACACATGGATCAAGAGTGGGATTTGTCCATCCATATGACAGATAGATATACTCTGGGCCCTCTCGGTGGAATGTCATCCAATTAGCTTGCAAGCATGTGACTGGCTCACAAGGGATCACATACCACGGGAACGAGAAAAGAGTACTTATCGGTAACGAGGTTGAACTAGGTATGCAGAGATACCGACGATCAAAACCTCGGATAAGTAAACTATCGTGAGACAAAGGGAAATTGGTATCGTATGTAAGTGGTTCATTCGATCGCAAAGTAATCGTAGAAATATGTGGGAGCCATATGAATTTACAGATTCCTCTATTGGTTATTGATCGAAGAAGTGTCTCGGTCATGTCCGCATAATTCACGAACCGTAGGGAGACACACTTAAGGATTCGATGTTGTTGAGTAGTTATGGAATGATGAGTAAGAGACCGAATGTTGTTCGGAGTCTCGGATGGGATCCGGGATATCACGAGGAGATCCGGAATGGTCCGGAGAATAAGATTCATATAAGGAAAGTCCTGTTTCGGAGTTCGGGAATAGTTCCGGTGTTTTCATCGGGAATGTTCTAGAAGGTTCCGAAATGTCCGGCACTCCGGAGGGGAAGGGTACATGAATGTGTTATATCAAGTTGGTATGATTGCATCATGTACTAGGTGTCATCGCTGAACAAAATAAAGGGTTCAATCAAATCCTAGTTTGAAAAAGTCAAACGCCAATTTGAAAGTCAAACGGCTATTTTTGGGAAGTGGAGAGGGAGGTGGAAACCGAGTTGGGGAGGAGTCCCTCCTCCACCGCCGGCCCACTTGGGATCCGAGTTGGGGAGGGATTCCCCTCCCCTTGGTCGGCGCCTCCCTCCTATAAGAGGAGGGGCAGGGCTCCCCTCCTAGTACACACTTGGCCCCTCTAAACCTAACCTAGCTGCCGCCGACCACCATAGCCGCCGCCGCCCTAGGGTTTGCCCAAGCCGCCGACTTGGGGCAATCCCATTGCCCTTGCCGCCGGACTAGCTCCCTCTCCTTGGTGCCTCTAAACCCTAGATCGCCAAGGCCTCTCTCATAGTCCACCATACTCGCTCCGGCTTAAGGCGAAGCCCTGCGAGATCTCCCCTCTACTTCCGGTACCACGCCGTCGTGCTGCCGGAATCACGAGGAGAGTGCTACAACCTCCGCTGCCTGCTGGAACAAGGGAGAGGAAGGTATTCATCGAGTACCGAACGTGTGACCGACTGCGGAAGCGCTGCCGGAACGCAGCGCCGGAAGGATCGTCTACGCGATCTTGAGATCGGCAAGAGTACGACTACATCACCCACGAGAATCTGCTCTCGTTAACCGCTTTGGAATCTTCGAGGGTGAGTTCCTCTATCGACTCGTTGCTACAATCTAGTAGATAGATCTTGGCTTGTTTGTTTGCATGCGGTAGAAATTTTTTGTTTTCCATGCTACGAACCCCTACAGTGGTATCAGAGCCGTGTCTATATGTAAATCTGTTGCACGAGTAGAACACCATGGTCATTGTGGGCGTTGATGCTTTTATTGTCGATTGCTTCTTGTGTACTTTGCATCTTGCGGGATGTTGGGATGAAGCGGCCCGGGCTAACCTTACATGACATCGTTCATGAGACTTGCTCCACGCTTGACATGCAACTTGTATTGCATAAGTGGCTTTGCGGGTGCCTGTTTCTCCCAACATAGTTAAGATTCAATTTACAACGGGTGATTGCCAATACTAGTATCAATGTTGTGGTTCTTGTTCGTAAGTTAGAACGACACTTATTGAAAGCCCCAAACCACGTAAAAAATGCAAAGAAAATTAGAGGCGTCTAACTTTGTTTTGCAGGGGTGTGCTGTGATGTGATATGGCCATGATTGTGATTATATTTGATGTATGGAATGTTCCTTATTGTAAGTTGGCAACCGGCAGGAGCCATATGGTTGTCTTTAAATTCTGTTAAGACCCGCGTGTCTATTCAAAGTAGTTGTAATAGTTGAAGCTGGTGGAAGACAACCATGGAGCAGCATCATTGACCTTGATGCAATGCCGGTGATGATGGAGATCATGTTCGTGCTTGAAGATGGAGATCGGAAGCACAAAGAAGAAAGGCCATATCATATCACATATTATGAATTGCATGTGATGTTAATCCTTTTATGCATCTTGTATTGCTTAGTTTACGACGGTAGCATTATAAGATGATCCCTCAAGCACACAATTTCAAGTTTTAAAGTGTTCATCCTTAGTAAGCACCGTTGCTAAAGCTCATTGTTTCGAAGCACCACGTGATGATCGGGTGTGTTAGATTCTGCGAGTGTATACAACGTGAGCAAGCCAGATTTTCTCATGCAGAAGCTAAGGTTTGGTCTTGACGAGCCTATCATGTACAGACATGGTCTCGGAACACGGATCACCGAAAGGTAAAGCATGAGTCATATAGTAGATATGATGAACATGTTGATTGTTCGCCATTGAAGCTACATCAACTCTCGTGATGATCGGTTTTGATGTGGTGGATTTGGTTCGTGTGATCACTAAAACAATGTGAGGGATATTGTTTTGAGTGGGAGTTCAATGGCGATATGATTAAAAGTTGAACACTATTTATCATAAATTAAATCAAAGTGAATTTGCATAGTTGTTATAGTCATTGGCATCCGTTTACCACCTTGCGCTTAGTTTTAATTGAGATGATAGAACTATAGAATTCTAGTTAGTTACTTTACGAACTGGTATCGTATTGTTTTGAAGTGTTAATCTAAAGTTTAAAAGTCCTATTGCAAACTTTCAGTAAGTTCCGGTTACTCCATGAAGTTTAATAATTGGTATTAAAACAAGAGTGACAATTCCAAGAGTTAGTGTATGAGTACCATGTTTGTCTCCATGATTCTTGATATTCAAAGGATTGTCTTAATATCAAGGTTATCTAGGATCTGAAAGAGTTGTTTCAGAAACCATGATGTGTGGAAGATATTGTGATATCTGAAACGAAATTTTGGTTGCAACATGATAGAGTATAATATGGCAAAAGACATGTTCTCATATTTGATGATAATTTGCAAAAGGTTGGAGACACTAGTTATCCTAAACCTCCAAAAGGTTTTGGAGAGCAACATTATACTCGCGATTCACCGCAATAAGCTAAAGTAGCTTGATCATGAATAATTCCATGATAAGGGTGAATATTTGATGTAGGTAAAATATTTACTACACCAAGAGATTACTAAAGAATGGAATTTGAAAGCACACCAAACATTTTATAATGGTGATCTACTTCAAAGTGAAAGTCCAAAGACATTGGTATTTAATTATACACGCTTTGGACTATGTGTCATATGTATGACTCCACTATTGATGTTGATAGATTCTTTCAAAAGGGAATACTGAAAGAGAATCTCATAAATATATGGCAGAAAAGAAAAGACTAGAATTGTTCAGTTTAAGTGTATAAATGATATACATGTTATGGCTATATTCTTTGCTCATTAAACAATGTGGTTCTTAAGTATTTGATACTGAATTTGTTGGTGTGAATCGTCATACAAAACAACATAATTCATGAACTACAATGGCCTAAGTAACTAGCAAAAGAATATGTGATGATGTTCATCGAGAACAAATAAAGGGTTATTGTGTTGCTCGTTAAACATCAAAGCTTGCCTTCAAGATTTGTTTTATCAGGTATTATGAGAACAAAAGGGTTGTTCAAATAATTGCCGTAATCCATAAAAGATGGATGATTCACAAATCTCGTTGGAAAAATCACATCCATAAAACTAGTGCTAAAAATGTTGAAAGACAAATTGATTGAAAGGTCACTTAGGAAGTGACATCGCCGTTTAAATTATATTGGAAAGAAAACATGAAGAAACTCCATGTGGATGGAATTTTGGAGTCTTTTGAATTTTGATCAAATGACGCTTGTGAAACTTTCCTAGAGATAATTAAAACTTCGTTCATAGGCCAAAAGGGAACGAATGACTAGCTTATTGGAACTTGTACATATTGTTATAAGAAGTCCATTATGTGTAGTCAAGAGCGATGGATTTCAACTTCATATACTTTCTCCGAAAATTTGAGTGAATATATGAATATTTACTTGATAAGGATGAAGTATGAAACATTTGAAAAGTTCAAAGACTTTCAAGATGAAGTATAAAATCATTGTAACAAGAATATAAATAGTTTATGATAAGATCATAAAAGAAGATATTTGAGTTACAAAGTTTAGCATAATACCTAAAGATTTAAGGAATCGTTCTGTAGATTTGCATGTCCCGAAACACCATAAGAGTATGGAGCGCTCGAGATATATAATTAAACCTTGTTTGACATGGTAAGATCGAAGGTGTAATTCATAAAACTGCCATTATATTTTAAAGATTAAAAGCTTTAGAGACTACCGTTTTTCCACTGAAAAGAGCTCCATCATAATCCGTTGAATTGACACCATATAAAGTTATGGTTTGGGATTAAACCCAAGTTGTCCTTTCTTAAACATTGGTATGCTATGCATAATAAATATGTTTGCAACCAAAGTCGGATGAACCTGTCTTTGTTAAGTATTCCTCCATAACAGCGGAGACAAAAGTGTTTGTCGCTTAGAACGTCAAGTTTCTTTGAGAAGGAATTTTTCGTGAAAATTTAAGTGGGAGGACAATAGAACTTTGATAAGGTTAAAAGAACCTTAGATATATGTGCAGAGTTGCGCAGCGCCGAAAAGTGTTCCGGAGGCAGCAACAATGCTCATGGCTCACGTGCCTCAAAGGTTGTGGTCACGGAGGTCTAAGTTCTTATCAAAACAAGTAGGTCGGGTAAACAATCAAATACCAAGATATGAGAGTTAAATCATTATTTGACAATAATGATCTGACAACATGCAAAGAAGCGATGATGGGCCCTGACTCCGTCAAATGGCTTGAAGCCATAAAATCCGTGATAGTTCCATATACGAGAGATCAAGCTTTGAACTTGAAAGATCCTCTAGAAAGGTACAAGACCTTACAGTCGTATTTGGATTTATAAAGAAATATACATGGATGTTTCACATCTATGAAATAGTCGACATGTTGGGAAAGAGTTCACAACAATGTTCAAAGGTTGTATATGATAAGATTTGATCTTTCATAGCGATATTTAGTCTAGATGGATTAATGTAGCAACCACTACATATAATTTTGTTATATGGTAGTTGAATAAACAAAACAAGTTCTTCTAATAGAATTGTTACCTAGGACGTGTGCATGACACGATCCATAGGGTTTTGTTATTTCAAAGGATGCTAAAAGCATATGCAAACTTCAATGGTTGAAGTGAGCATCGCGGAGTTGGAATGTTCACAATGATGAAATTGTTAAAAGAGTTTAAATTCATCAGAGACGATGAAGATGCTTGCATTTGCAAGAAATTAAGTGGGAGCGCTAAGACATATTTCTAATACATTATGTAGAAGACATATTGTTGATTTGAAGTGATGTATCTTATTATTAACACAGGATAAGAATTTCATCTCGATGAAAGACTTAGGCAAAACTCAAATATTTGGCATCAATAGACGCCAATATGGTTGTGCCAGAAGTACATAGATGAGATATTGAATGAGTTCAATATAGAAACTACAAGAAAGGTTCTTGTCGCACAGAAAGGATTGAATGAGTTCAATATTGATGATATATTCAAGTGTATTGACATTTGGTAAGTGAAACAAAGATTCAAGTATAGATTGATACTTGATGTATGAAATCACAAAGAGTATTTATATCAATCATACTGTGATATGTACAAATCCAGATATGTCCTATTCTCTAAATGTTATGAGCATATACCAGAATGATTCATAAGATGATCATTGGACAATAGTAAGGATATTCTTATGATCTTTTGGAAGAACTAAGAGTATATTATTTGTAGAAGTGACAAATAGATGGTTAGTTCATTGTAAAAGTACTACATTGATACTAGTTTTGTCACAAAGTACAAATTAAGTTTATCTCAATCTAAACTAACGGTGGCACAATATGATGGAAAGTAAGTTCCATAATGAATTTGGATGAATTCCAAAGTTAAGACATTGTGACAGATACTACAACAAAAGGCTAAGTATATGACTGCTACTATAGCAGCTAAAGAGGGCATTTGAGTCAAGTAGTTTGTTATCAAACTAGGTGTAGTTCACAGCGGGATAATACTATGAAGATATATTGTGCGACAATATTATCAACATGTTTTAACCCCAAAGAACTAAAGGTCTCACCAAAGGACCAAAATTATACAAAGCCATCTCATTAGAGAATGAGTGATGCGTAGAGACACAAAGACATGCAATTACACACGGACCTAGAAGTGTCAGATCCGGAGATCAGTTGACCACTAGCAATCGTGTACATACAACACCCTAAGTGTCTCGATCATGTCCGCATAATTCACGAACCGTAGGGAGACACACTTAAGGATTCGATGTTGTTGAGTAGTTATGGAATGATGAGTAAGAGACCGAATGTTGTTCGGAGTCTCGGATGGGATCCGGGATATCACGAGGAGATCCGGAATGGTCCGGAGAATAAGATTCATATAAGGAAAGTCCTGTTTCGGAGTTCGGGAATGGTTCCGGTGTTTTCATCGGGAATGTTCTAGAAGGTTCCGGAATGTCCGGCACTCCGGAGGGGAAGGGTACATGAATGTGTTATATCAAGTTGGTATGATTGCATCATGTACTAGGTGTCATCGCTGAACAAAATAAAGGGTTCAATCAAATCCTAGTTTGAAAAAGTCAAACGCCAATTTGAAAGTCAAACGACTATTTTTGGGAAGTGGAGAGGGAGGTGGAAACCGAGTTGGGGAGGAGTCCCTCCTCCACCGCCGGCCCACTTGGGATCCGAGTTGGGGAGGGATTCCCCTCCCCTTGGCCGGCGCCTCCCTCCTATAAGAGGAGGGGCAGGGCTCCCCTCCTAGTACACACTTGGCCCCTCTAAACCTAACCCTAGCTGCCGCCGGCCACCATAGCCGCCGCCGCCCTAGGGTTTGCCCAAGCCGCTGACTTGGGGCAATCCCATTTCCCTTGCCGCCGGACTAGCTCCCTCTCCTTGGTGCCTCTAAACCCTAGATCGCCAAGTCCTCTCTCATAGTCCACCATACTCGCTCCGGCTTAAGGCGAAGCCCTGCGAGATCTCCCCTCTACTTCCGGTACCACGCCGTCGTGCTGCCGGAATCACGAGGAGAGTGCTACAACCTCCGCTGCCTGCTAGAACAAGGGAGAGGAAGGTCTTCATCGAGTACCGAACGTGTGACCGACTGCGGAAGCGCTGCCGGAACGCAGCACCGGAAGGATCGTCTACGCGATCTTGAGATCGGCAAGAGTACGACTACATCACCCACGAGAATCTGCTCTCGTTAACCGCTTTGGAATCTTCGAGGGTGAGTTCCTCTATCGACTCGTTGCTACAATCTAGTAGATAGATCTTGGCTTGTTTGTTTGCATGCGGTGGAAATTTTTTGTTTTCCATGCTACGAACCCCTACATATGGGTCCATATAGTAGCTAGATAGTTGTATCTCCTCCTTTGTGCTTTCATGTATAGATCTTGTGAGCTCCGTTCATGATTAAGATCTAATCTATTTGTAATCATGCATGTTGTGCGGGGATTCGATGGATATTGAGATTATTATGTTGGTTTGATTAATGGTTTTGTCTTTATGATTCTATCATGTCTGTGTTGTTTGTGATCTTGCATGCTCTCCGTTGTTAGTAGCTATCTTGGCCAAGTAGTTTCTAGTGACTCCAAGAGGGAGTATTTATGCTCGATAATGGGTTCATGTCTCTAGTTTTCAAGGGAAGTTACAATAATGTCTTCGATTGTAGATGTGTTGTTGCTACTAGGGAGAAAACAACGGTCTCTTGTTCATGGAACATGTGGACTGTTTACCTTACACACTTTGCTTAAAGAAGTTGTCTGTTGCTTGTAACTTAATACTGGAGGGGGTTTGGATGATAATCTGAAGGTGGACTTCTAGTCATAGATGCAGTTGGATGGCGGTCTATGTATCTTTTTGTATTGCCCAATCGAATCTCATAGGATCTTTATGACTAGTAATTGCATTGTTATGCCTTGCTCAGTTCCTGTTAATTGCCCTGCTATAATTTGTTTACCCTTGATGCCATGTTGTTTATCTAAGGAGAGCACCTGTAGTGAACTATGGACCCCGGTTCAATCTTTACCATTGATACATCTTCCACTGTTACTTGTTTACTTGATGCAAACCATTAACTTTCACACCATACGTTTAATCCTTTGTTACAGCAAACCGGTGAGATCGACAACCTCACTGATTCATTGGGGCAAAGTCTTGAGTTTGTGGTGTGCAGGTCTCCGCGTTGCGTGTAACACTTGTGTAATGTTTCCTTCCTTCTTCTGGTTCGATAACCTCGTTCTCTACTGAGGGAAGACTTGCTGCTGTCCTCATCACACCTTGCTCTTGGGGTTTCCAGCGAAGTGCTCCACGTTAGCACCATCAACCATTTGCTTGTTTTGTTTGTTTTTGAATTTCTATTGTTTTGATTCTGCTTGGAATTGATTTAGATGATGTTGTTTTCATCCTTAAACCAATCCTTTCCATTCACAACAATCAAACAAGTCCATTCAAGCATTCATGCATTCACCACATATACACATGCATTCATATGGATTTTAATTAACAAAAGTTTTTGTTAACCCTAAATTTGGGTGATTGGAATTGATAACCTTGATTAATATTTTTGGGATGTTACAAACCTTCCCTCCTTAAACAAAATCTCGTCCCGAGATTTGAGAAAAAGAGAAAACTAGGATTTAAAGAGATCTGGGAACTCCGTCCTAATGTAGTCTTCTCGCTCCCAGGTAGCTTCTTCTTCAGTGTCGTTACTCCACTGGATCTTGAGAAACATGATACTCCGGGTCCTGGTGGTTCTGAAAGTTTCCTCCAAAATACGGATGGATACTTCGGATAGGTCAGGTCATCGTTGATCTCTATGATTTAGTGATCAATATTCTTGAATACTTTGGTCTTCTCCGGGACTTCTAGGCATTTGCGAAGTAACGATATATGGAACACATTATGTATGGCTGACATCTCCCCTGGCAGTTCCAGTTGATACGATACTTCTCCTCGACGATTCAGAATCTTGAAAGCTCTGATATATCTAGGGGCTAACTTTCCTTTGAGCTAGAAACTTTGCATTCCTTTCAAAGGTGACACCTTCAGATACACAAAATCTCCGATATTGAAGGTTAGGTCTCGACGTCTCCTGTCGGCATAACTCTTCTGTCTAGATTGGGCGGTCTTGAGGTGCTCACGAATCTTGTGAACTTTCTCTTCTGCTTCTCGTAGGATGTCGGGTACGAAAATCTGACTCTCTCCTACTTCCGACCAATTCAAAGGGGTATGACACTTTCTTCCATACATGAATTCAAATGGGGTCATTTGCAAACTGGCTTGGTAACTGTTGTTGTATGAAAATTCTGCAAACGGCAGACAATCTTCCCATTTAGATCCATATTCTAACACGCAGGCTCTCAACATATCTTCGAGTATTTGATTTACTCGCTTTGTTTGTCCATCGGTCTGAGGGTGATAAGTTGTGCTGAAATCTAGTTGGGTTCCTAATCCTTCTTGTACTTTCTTCCAAAATCTCGAGGTAAACTGAGTTCCTCGATCTGATACAATGTTCTTGGGGAATCCATGCAAAATGACGATTCTAGCAATATAT
This sequence comes from Avena sativa, assembly GCA_916181665.1. Classification (NCBI taxonomy): domain Eukaryota; kingdom Viridiplantae; phylum Streptophyta; class Magnoliopsida; order Poales; family Poaceae; genus Avena; species Avena sativa. Next base: position 11,089,305 of record OV702279.1, read on the forward strand.
AATTGTGCTAGCTTCGAACTCTGGTAAGTGGTCTTGACTGGTAATAAATGGGCGACTTTGGACAGTCTATCTACTATGACCCAAATGGAGTCATTTCCCCTACTAGATGTAGGCAAACCGGTGATAAAATCCATTCCAATTGAATCCCATTTCCATTCTGGAATCTGCAATGGTTGCAACAGTCCTACGGGTCTCTGATGTCCCGCCTTGACTCTCTGACAAATATCACACATGGCTATGTAGCTTCCGATTTATCTCTTCATCTTATGCCACCAAAATTGCTCCTTCAATCTTTGTTCCTCCAGGGTGGATAGAATAAAGCATATCATGGGCCTCTTTCAAAATAGCTTGCCTCAATTCCGAATCTGCTGGCACACAGATACGTCCTTTGTACCAAAAAACTCCTTCTTCATATTCGGTGAATCCGGGTACTTTCCCTGTACCGATACGACGTTTGATTCCGTCGATACTAGCATTTCCTTTCTGTACCTCCTTGATCTGACTAATCAAAGTGGGTTGAAGTTCTATGCTAGCCAAAAATCCTTCACTTACTAATTCCATTCTGAAATCTTCCAACTCCTTGTGCAAACTTGGTTGCTCCATCAGAATCATAGAGTTCAAGCGACACGACAATCTGCTAAGGGCATCTGCTACCACATTGGCTTTACCGGGGTGATAGTGGATGTCCAGATCATAGTCCTTGATTAGCTCTATCCATCTCCTTTGCCTCATATTCAGCTCCTTCTGAGTGAAAATATACTCCAATCTCTTGTGATCCGAATGAATTTCACAATGGTTACCCATAAGGTAATGGCGCCATGTCTTCAAGGCTAAAACTACGGCTGCTAGTTCAAGATCATGGGTAGGATAATTCTGCTCATGTTGCTTCAGTTGTTGGGATAGATATGATATGACTTTGCCTTCTTGCATAAGCACACATCCGAGACCGATCTTGGATGCATCACAATACACATCAAAAGGCTTCGTGATATCCGGCATAATCAAGATTGGGGATGAAATCAATCTCTTAAGCTCTTGAAATCTTGCTTCACATTTGTTCGTCCATTCAAACTTCTTATCTTTCTTCAATAATTGGGTCATGGGTCTTGCAATGCTCGAGAATCCTTCTACAAACTTGTTGTAGTATCCTGCTAATCCGAGAAAGGCACGAACTTGGGTTTGAGTGGTTGGGGCTTGCCATTCTTCAACATCCTTAACTTTTGCAGGGTCAACGGCAATTCCTCCGGCTGACACAATATGTCCGAGAAATCCTACTTTCTGTAACCAGAATTCACATTTGCTAAACTTGGCATATAGTTGATGCTCCATAAGGGTTCCAAGGATGGTCCTCAGGTGTATCTCATGTTCTTCTTCTGATTTGGAATAGATCAGAATGTCATCAATGAAAACAACGACAAACTTATACAGGAAGTCCATAAAAATCTTATTCATGAGATTCATGAAATAAGCAGGGGCATTGGTTAATACAAAAGACATGACAAATGTACCCATAAAGTCCATATCTGGTGGTAAAGGCGGTCTTTGGAATATCCTCTGCGCGAATCTTGAGTTGATCATAACCAGTTCTAAGATCAATCTTAGAAAACACTTTGGCACCGGTCAACTGGTCAAACAGGTCTTCTATCTTCGGCAGTGGGTACTTGTTCTTGACGGTGAAATCATTCAGCTTCTGATAATACGTACATAAATGGTTAGCTCCATCTTTCTTATCCACGAACAAGACAGGTGATCTCCATGGCGAAGCACTTGGTTGAATCAGTCCTATCTCCAGCATAGCATCCAGTTGCTTCTTCAGCTCCACTAATTCAGATGGGTTTGTACTATATGGTCTCTGGGCTATGGGCCCGTTCCAGGGATTAGTTCAATGATAAACTAGATATCCCGATCTGGGGGCATACCGGGCAAAACATCTGGAAATACGTCGGGGTATTCACAGACTACTCAGACTTGGTCAATGGTTGGTTGGGCTAGACTCTTTTTGCACTTGATTTGATGGGGCAAGGTTTCAGATGCATGCTCTAATGATATCCCGGCTATACTGGTCATGGTTATGGCTTTGTTGGCACAACCAATTAATCCTTTATGTTTCGACATCCAATCCATTCCTAGTACTACTTCCAAACCTTTGGTTCAAGGTACTATTATATTATCATAAAAATCTATGCCATGGATTCTGATAGGTACGGCCTTGCAAATTTGTCTAGCTTTGGTGGTTGAACCAGGTATTTGAACTATCATAACATGCTTCAATTTGGTTGGTTGAATCTTACTTGTGCATGCAAATTCTTCTGTAACAAACAAGTGCGATGATCCAGAATCAAACAACACTCTTGCAAGTACCGAGTTAATAGAAAACATACCCAGCACGACATCTAGCGCTTCCTGGGCTTCTTTAGCATTCATGAGAAATAGACGGCCATTGCGGTTGAGGGAATTTCCTAGGGCAAATCTTCTTCCAGGCTGAACACGGCGCTGTTGCTGAGCTGGGGCATTCACATTGGGGGCTGTTGCAAGCTTCTTGGGGCACTCGTTGGAGTAGTGACACTTGGTTCCGCATTCATAAAAAGTCACCTGAGACTTGTCCTTTCCTGCAATAGGCATATCATTGCTTCCAGTCCTTGGGGCAGTATTGGTGTTGTCGACGACATTGTTTTTGTTGAACTTAGGCGGTGCACAATTGAAATTGCTGGGGTTGCCGGGGTTGTTGTTGTGGTTTCCTCCGGGCCTTGGGTTTCCTCCTCCATGGTTGGGATAGGTTGGACGGTTCATTGGGGGTCTATTGTTTCTTGGGGAAAATCCTGTAGACGGGTTGGGGCGATACTTTGGGGTATGGTGGGTTCCTGGTTGATGCATCATTCGATGCTTGCGGTTCTCATTGGCTTGGTTGATATTGCATTCCATCTGAATGGCAGAATCCACTAAGGCTTCAATGTCAGCAAATGGAATGTTGACCAATACCGTCTGCATCTCATCATGCAGACCATTCAAGAATCTCTCCTTCTTCTTAGCTTCAGTGTCAATCTCATCCGGTGCATATCTAGCTAAGGACAGAAATTTGTCATGGTACTCAACTACTGTCATCCTCCCTTTCTTCAATTCACTGAATTCATCTCTCATCCTCTTGATCAAACCCGGTGGCACATGGGTTCTGCTAAACTTGAACTTGAATTCAACCCAAGTCAACATTTGTCCTCCAGTCATGGCGCGAACGCTGCTCCACCAAGCTCTTGCATCTCCTGCCAGATAGTGGGTGGCAAACAGTACTTTCTCGTTGGCCTCCACTCCTGCAACTTCTAGGTTGTTCTCCATGGTATGCAGCCAATCATCTGCATCTAAGGGCTCTTCAGACTTACTAAAGACGGTGGATTGGTATTCTGAAATTTCTTGAGCTTGGATCCATGGTTGTCCTGGTATCCATGGCCTTGGTTGTTGTTGGCCATCTGAGCTATGTGTTGAAGGGTGGCTAAATTGGCTTGACGTTCGGCTCTTTCAGCTTCGCGGTCAGAAACCAACATTTGCAAGATCTGCAACATTGGGTCCAGGGATGAACTGCTTCCTCCGCGGGGCATCTGAAGATTGAGATAGATCATGAGAACAAAGGGAAATTTCTAAGGTTCGGAGTTTTGCTTTGGAATTTTTTTTGAAGTTTGACTCAGGTTTTTCTAGAAACTTGCTTTTCATTCATTCAAAGCACACAGTACAAACACATACCACAACAAGGAAACAGATGGTTTTAAGAACCATTCTGTGAAACTAAGATACAGTGGGACCGGATACAACTTCACTAACGTTAGTTCTCAAGTGCTACTACTCCTTGGAGTCGGTGTCTTCATCATCATCATCATCTTCATCATCATCAATGAAGGCGAAGTCATCCTCATCGGGGAAGAATTCCATGGCTTGATCCTCCAAAAAGTCATCATCGTCACTGAGATAAGAGTATGGGTCTCCATGGATATCTTCCCCTGCATTCTCCCTCTCCTCAAGCTGAATGTCCCTCTCGTGGATGGTATCCTCCAAGTCTGTCACCTTGTGATGAAGGAGAGCAATAATGCGATCCTTCTTGTCAAGCTGACGACGACGAGACTGGCGATCCTTCACAAGCATGGCAAGGGTCTGGTCCTTCTTGACTGCAATGGCGTAGTTGTGGTTGGCATAGGAGCGGGCATTGTCCAACTCCTTCTGCCGGTCATACATCATGAAGCTGAGATGGTACACTTGATGCTTTAGCTCCGGGTGATATGGTGCTTCTAGTGGCTGTCCCCATAACATCACGCCTTGGATAGAACTCAAAGTGGATGCCCTTGATCTGATTGATACTCTGCCCACACAGACGGGCAAGAGCTTCCTGCATGACCCTGGCAAGTCCATCGAGCCAGTTGTTCTCCCTTAAGGTGAACTGGACTCCCTCTAAGGTGGGGGCTTCAATCTTCCCTCTGAGACTTGCAACAATCATCCATTTCAATTCTCCTCCTTCCTGATCATTGAGCTGAGCTCCGAAGAACTCAGGATGAGAGCGCTCTAGAAGTTCCGAAAGCTGGTCCAAGTCACGATCAAAGATGAGATCTCCTCCATTTCCCAACTAATAGAACTTTCTATACTTCACGTCCATCTATAAGAATGTAGGATGAGTAAGTTAGTAGAGTGATCAAGTGTGTAAAATTTTATGTAAGTTTGCAAGAAGTTTTGAGTAACATGAAGTTTCATGAAAGAACCTACGTGATAAGAATGAGAATAGGTTTTCATAAATACTCACTTCTTTTGTTTTGAAACTAAGTTTTTGATTCAAGCGTCCATTCTAAATTAGGGTCTCCTATGGTCAGGATGGCTCTGATACCAACTTGTCAACACTCGGATTTTTAATCCCAGATACATGTTATGCCATACATCGCAATCCCAAGATTACCATTTTTGCGAGACATAACAGATTGGTACCATAGTTCATCATCCATTACAAACCATAATAAAGGTCTTACAAATAAAGGATCTCATGATCCAGTCTGAGTACAATCAAAGCAGCGGAATAATATAATAACGGTAGCATGGGCGAGGCTCCATCTTCATGCTCACAGGCAATGCTGACGATGGGAGATGATCCTAGTTGTCGTAACCTTCCTGCGGTCCATCCTCATGATAGTCCTCTTCATAGTCTGGCCACGGGAATAGCTAGGGACAAAGCCATGAGTACTCTTTAAGTACTCACAAACTATCACTAACAAGTGAAGAGGTTTCAAGTAGGAACCCTAAGCTCTAGGTTGTTTTGCAAAAAGCCAGGTTTATCTCTAACTGAGTTTAGAAGAAAAGAAAACTAGTTTAAGGTTTTATAACACCTAAGTGGGAACTCTCGGTTTTCACTTTCACGACCCTGTTGTGGTCAAGTCAAAGTCATGGTTCATTTCACAAGTCATTTTGAAAACATCTGACGATGGAACAGTATGGTCACTCCAGCTGTCCATAACCGCGGATGCGGCTATTCGAATAGTTTGACACTCTATAGAGGTGGTACACTTTCACCACAATATTCGATACATCCGTCAGGAACAATCCTGAATTCATCATACTCAGTATGCGAATAATCAATCCTAACCTTTCAATTACACACCCTAGTATAGGCACCTCTCCTATGAGTTTGGCCTCCCAACCATGACCATATATCATCTTGGGAACTGCATAGGTGGTCAATCTTCACGAGCTAGCCTCAGCTCAAACCTCGGCCGCAAGGGAACCCATACTAAGGTATATAAACTTCCAGTCAAGCCCTATGCAATTTCGGGTATTGTGGTTGTACGGTAAAATAGGAATGGTATCGCATCGAGACAACCATTAGTTTTATAAAGGGCTAAGGATCATGCCTCAACATTTTCATCTTCAAAATCATCTGGTGTTCAAGAACACATGTCAAACATTTCATTAGAATGACTCATCATTCTAAGGTTTTCATAATAATTTTCAACAAGTATTCCCATCTAAAGTGATCAAGTTTTATACTTAGCACTATCCACTAAAGTTGGGGGTAAACACTAATGAGGGGTGGTAATCAAGTGTGACTTATCTAAGTTCAATCTCATGCCTCAGGATGACATCAAGATCTACCTAACTTAGGCCAAGTTTTATGCTCTTTATGCTACCTCTAAAATCTTTGCAAAACTTACAAGTCACTAAGTAAAAGTAATAAAGAGATTTGATAAAGAAATAAAAATAATCAATATTGCAAGTAAAACTGGGATTTAGGATAATCAAGTTTTGTCTAATCAAGCATGCGTAATGCATTGCATAGGTTATCTAGCTTTCACATTTGCAAGTGTTAGCTTGCCTTGTGTAGTGTAGTGGTTGAAGTTCTCCTCTGCTTCTTCCTCGTAGTAATCTCCTTCCTCTTCGTATCCTTGGTCGGTACTAGCGTCTATAAATAAATACGAGGTACACAATCACCAAACAATACTTAACTATTTCTATTTATCACACCAGGGTTTTCACTAGATGATCTAGCATCATCACAAAGATTAAGGCACTAGTTTCATTTATTTTATTTTAGAAAAGTAATTTGTACTCATTGAAAAACTACTTAAGATTTAATATTCTCCAACTAAAACATGGGATCATGTTGACACATGTCATCACCACATATTTCAGTACTTGGGAATGTGATTAAAGTGGTGTCACAATTTAATAAGGTTTAACCTTTTTATTTTAATTAATTAAAGTGACTAGAAATGCCTATGGGGCATTCTTTTATTACTTGTCCATTATTACTGCAAGTAAACCTAGATATTTTTATATATTCAGAAAGGTCTTATAAAATGTGATTTTTGAGAGTTGGAATCAACTCAAAAGCTTTTATGGTTGAATTTTGAAAAATGTTTGAATGTAGAAAAGTCTTTGCCTTGTTATTTTTACTATAGGTGATCTACAATTCCAAATGGTTTGAATCCAACGGGCTTGGATTAAGAATTTCAATACCTTTCTACCAAAATTAGTTTCATGCAATTTGGTTCAGTGAATCTCTCTAAAATGATTTTTGAATCTACTGCCAGAACTAAGTTTGAAATTAAATAGATAAACCTAATTTCAAACGAACTGGGTCACGCGGGAAAGTTAACTAGGCCGTCCCACTGTGCACAGCGCGCGCGGGCGGGTTAAGTGGTTGTCCCCACTAGTCAGTAAGACAAGGGGTGCGAAGGGGTATGGGGCTATTACAACCATAGGATTAGATGTAAGATCAACGGCTAAGGGTCGTCGTCAACGTCTGAACAGAACGTGACGAGCACGAACACTAGCGCTACCAGTGGGGGTCTATGGCGGCTCACCGGGGCCCAGGCGATGGTCAGCGATGGGGACAAACGACGAAGTCAATGACAGCGACCCTCCTGGTACTGGTGGCTCCTCCTGGGATAGCTCCAATCGACGACGCCCTTCTCCTCCAACAGCGGCAGGCTCCAGCGAAATTCCGGTGATGCGGCGCTCGCCTTGCTCCGGGAAGAAGTGGGCACGATTAGTGAGAGGTGGGGAGTGGAATGGTGTGAATAAATCAAACAGGGAAGGCCTCTATTTATAGTGCGACGAGGGAACTGAAGGGTGCGGGCTGAGCTGGTCGGGGTCAGCTTCACCGTGAGCTATGGGCATGGCCGAAGGTAGGGGACGGTGCGCTATCTCCTGGCAAAGCTCAACATATTGATGGCGCGGCAAGGGGCGGTGCGGTTCAGTTGAAACGCTTCGATGCTTTGGGCGGCACCGATGGCAGTTTTGATGGTGCACAGTGGCTACAGGTCACGCGACGGCGAACGGTGTTTTCTGGGAGGTTCCTAGAGCGGTGGTGATCACGTACGCGGGCGGCGAAGGTGGGGCGCGGTCTGTGCGAGCGTGTCGAGCGCGGCGCTCTGGCGCACTCTGGACATGGTCGCAGATAAATGGGCGCGAGCGTTCTCTGTGATCCAGTGCCTGGCAGGGGTTGAGGGCTAGACAGGGGGTGGAGGTGGACGTTGGCGTGCTTGCTAGACATGGTGGCTAGGCTCGGCGCTTTCTCTGGCTAGCTAGCCATGGTCGGCTGGCAAGGGTGCTCTCGGGTTGGCACGACATGGTTCACTGAGTAGGGGCTAGGTGTGTTCAAGGCATTGGTTGGCACTAGGGGAGACAAGTGTGATCAATGGTGAATAATGGTTGCAAAGATCACTGCTCAAAACAGTAAAGTTTGGCCAGTTTGATTTTCTGTCTCCAAGTGTTTGATGAAATGGCCGCAAGAAATTCAAATTTGAATTTTTGGTTGAAACTTGGTGAGTGTACTGGGCACATACTAGGTAGTCTCTAGTTGATTGGATTTGTCAAGGTGCAATGGTTTGGTTGGGTTTTGAGAAATGGTGATCTTCCCGTATGAACTAGATTCAATTTTCAAATGTCATTTGAATAGGGTTGCCAAAAGTTTCTGGGGGTTTTCAAGGTGGGCTTGGGTTCACTTTCACTTGGTATAGCAAGGGGTGAAAAGAATTGGATTTGTTTCTCTTTGAAATCTTGGACTAGAAACACTCAAAGTGGTCTAGTGAGCAAGATTAGCAAAAATGACCATTTGCTTGTTTTGTTTGTTTTTGAATTTCTATTGTTTTGATTCTGCTTGGAATTGATTTAGATGATGTTGTTTTCATCTTTAAACCAATCCTTGCCATTCACAACAATCAAACAAGTCCATTAAAGCATTCATACATTCACCACATACACACATGCATTCATATGGATTTTAATTAACAAAAGTTTTTGTTAATCCTAAATTTGGGTGATTTGAATTGATAAACTTGATTAATATTTTGGGATGTTACTCTTCTCTTCCGTAATCTTAACAAGAGCATCTGTAATGTGTTTGGTGAAAGCAACATGCATATCACTAGCATCAGGACTTCTAGCAAGCTTTTGCAAAAACAGAATCACTTCATAAATATTGCAACCATCTATATCAAAATCAAACTTAGCATCACTAGTAGTAGACTCATTAGGCTTAGGCACTATAGGAGGAGGAATATGGACTTTTTGTGTCTTAGTGGTATCCATTCTAGTGATGGTGCACACACTATTTTTTCTATCAATTTCAGCTTCCCTTTCCCACTTAGCATGAAGTTGAGCTAACAATCTAACATTTTCATCAATAGTAACTTGTATGGCATGAGTAGTAGGAAAGGTACTTTCCATGGTTCCAGGTTTAGCAGCCATTTTATTAATCAAGGAGGACTGTGCTTCAGACAAAGAGGAAATATTTTTCTCAACAGTTAAAAGTTTTTCCTCCACAGTCTTGTTGAAAGCAGTTTGTTTACTAATAACGCCATTGAGCATGACTTCAAGTTCAGAGGGGCACTTCTAGCATTGTTGTAGGGGTTCCCAAAGGTATTGCCATTATTAGGAGGATAGGGCCTATAGTTCTTGTTACCACCAAAATTATTCCTATAGGCATTGTTGTTGAAATTATTGTTTCTAATGAAGTTTACATCAACTTTCTCTTCTTGAGCAACCAAAGAGGCTAAAGGAACATTGTTTGGATCTAAAGGAGCTTTCCCATTAACAAGCATAGCCATAATTCTTCAACAGAATTTACCTTCTTACCATGTGGAGCTCTCTTAGTATGCCATTCAGAGTAATTAACCATCATATTATCAAGGAGTTTTATTGCAGCACCCAAAGTGATGCCCATAAAGGTACCTCCAACAGCTGAATCCAACAGGTTTCTTGAAGAGGAGTTCAAACCTGCATAAAAAGTCTGGATAATCATCCAACCAGTGAGTCCATGAGTGGGACAATTCTTAACCAAAGACTTCATTATTTCCCAAGTTTGAGCAACATGTTCATTATCAAGTTGTTTAAATTTCATAGTGTCACTTCTGATAGATATAATCTTAGCAGGAGGATAGTACTTTCCAATAAAAGCATCTTTGCATTTAGTCCAAGAATCAATGCTATTTCTAGGCAAGTATAACAACCATTCTTTAGCTTTTCCTTTCAAGGAGAAAGGAAACAGCTTGAGCTTAATAATATTTCCATCTACATCCTTATACTTTTGCATCTCAGAAAGTTTAACAAAGTTATTGAGATGGGCAGCAGCATCATCAGAACTAGCACCAGAAAATTGCTCTCTCATCACAAGATTCAACAAAGTAGGCTTAATTTCATAAAAGATAGCATCAGTAGCAGGTGGAGCAATAGGAGTGCTAAGGAAATCATTGTTGTTTGTGTTAGTGAAGTCACACAACTTGGTGTTCTCGGCAGAGTTCATTTTGGCAAAGGTGGAGCAAGCCAAAAACAGCAGCAGCAGCTAGAGCATGAACTAATTTTTGTGTGTTTTTGATAAGAGAAAGAAAACCAAACTAAACTAATTTTTTTGGGAGTTCTTGATAAAAAAGGCAAACAAAACCAAGCAAAAGAAACTAAGCAAACTAAAAACAAAGTAAAGAGAAAGGTTGAGGAGGACTCCCCTTGTGAAGAAGTCCTTGGCCTCCCCGGCAACGACACCAGAAAAAGCCTTGATGAGTGCAGCAGCACTTCGCTGGGAGATCCCAAGCGGAAGGTATGATGCAGTACATCAGGCAAGTTTCCCTCAGTAAGAAACCGAGGTTATCGAACCAGTAGGAGGAAGGAAACGTCCCAAAGGTGCTGCAAGAAACATGGATACCTGCACAACACAAACTCAAGACTTTGCCCCAACTAACAGTGAGGTTGTCAATCTCACCGGTTGCGGTAACAAAGGATTAACTGTATGGTGTGGAAGATGATGATGGTTTGCAGCAAGTAAACAAGTAACAGTGGAAGATGTATCAATGGTAAAGATTGGACCGGGGTTCATAGTTCACTAGAGGTGCTCTCCTTAGATAAACAACATGGCATGAAGGGTAAACAAATTACAGCAGGGCAATTGACAGGAACTGAGCAAGGCATGACAATTCAATACTAGATAAAAAGATCCTATGAGATTCGATTGGGAAATGCAACAATATACATAGACCGCCATCCAATTGCATCTATGACTAGAAATCCACCTTCAGGTTATCATCCGAACCCCCTCCAGTATTAAGTTGCAAGCAACAGACAACTCCTTTAAGCAAAGTGTGTAAGGTAAACAATCCACTTGTTCCATGAACAAGAGACCGTTGTTTTCTCCCTAGTGGCAACATGACATCTACAACCGAAGAGATTTCGGTCACTTCTCTTGGAAACTAGAGGCATGAACCCACTATCGAGCATAAATACCCCCTCTTGGAGTCACTAGCAACTACTTGGCCAAGATAGATACTAACAACTATGGCCGGGCATAAAAAACCGAGACCGAAGACCGAACCCGAAATAACCGAGACCGAACCCGAAATAGCAAATAATTCGGTCTTCGAGTATAGCAACGGTACTGGGATACGCATGACCGAAATAATTTCGGTCCGTTCGGTTGTTGGCTAGTGAAGACCGATTTGCACGAATAGACCGAAAATTCCAGTAGCACATCGAATATGATATGACGAGCGGCAGCCCATACAGGCCCAGTTGTATCCTAAATTCTCATTGTCTTCTCGTCTGACTCCTAGTGTTTTGACCTAGAGCTGCCGCCCGCCGCCACACACAAGTGAGCTAGATGACCTAGCCCAGCCGCCCGCCGCCGGAATGACGATAGAAGAGCCCCGCATCCGTATCCTCGCCGGTAGCTCGTGACTCCGCCGTCCCCAACTCCCAACTGCATCTCCGACCTAGGGGCGCTTCGCCGCGTCCACATCGCCAGCACCCCATCGACGACAGCGACTTCCAGCCGGTTCTCGCGCACCTCCAACCCCGGAGCGCAGCCCGCCGCCACATCTCCGACCCTCAACGCCAAGGTAAGAACCTCGCTGATGTGCTACTCTGCTAGACACGTCCTGCTACTCTGCTACACGACTTTGTATTTTTTGTGGAATGAATCACATAATAAGAGAACTTCCTGTTATAGTACACGGAAGATTACATATATAGTTCCTTTGATACCGGAAGTAGTTCCTTTAATACTGGAAGTCATACACAGAGAGAGAGTCGTATATTCAGATGATTGTTACGGGAGATTACATATATATATACTAGCGTTAGGGTCGGTGAGATAGCTAGAGATCCTAGCTAATAGGAAGGAGAGAACAGGCACATGACCCGTGCGGTGCATGGATAGACCAAGACTAAATTTTTTTTAGAGCAACCACAAAATTTCATTGATAGAAAAACAAGTTACAAGAACCCACGTGGAAACTAAAAAATAGATCAGGAGAAAAACGATTGTCCTGGAAACATTGCAGATGTACACCTAATGGATAGAAAAATACAAAACTATCCCTAGGGTTTCCTGCACTTGCCGAAGCTAGCGGCCGCCGCCACCGTCCAACGCCGCCTAGACGTACGTTGAAAGAGACGACGAGCCTCTTCCATTGCCAGATCCAAGAAAGCACCATCACCAACGAGGCTTTGTGAGTCGATGAACAGGCCTGCTACAAGCAGCGAGGCACATATCGTTGTGGCACGTCGACCGGGGGACGTCCCCGTGCTGTCTTGGACCAAGATCCACCGCCTCCCACCGACGAAGTCAGGGAATAACGGCCAGTCCACCACCTCCGGACCAACATCCTCGCTCGAGAGCATCCATCTCTCCCCGACCCCTAGTGTTGCCATGGATAACGACGAACACCGGCGACACTTCGAGAAACAGTTCTCGTCAGATCCAAAGAACGACGAGAAGACCAAGCTGCCGATCCGAAGGATCGACAAGCACACGTTGTCATCAACTCCAAGACGCCGCCGTAAAGCTCGCCGCCGATGTGGGAGTAGAGTTGAGGCAGATTTATTCGCCCGGACGCCGCTCCCACCACCCCAACGACGCACCAGAGAAGACAAACCCTAACTACAGACCGAAGGAACGAGATCCCCTCCCCCTCCTGCCGCCGGAGCGGCAAGCAGAGGGAGAGGGGACCAAGGCCTTGGCCGGAGGAGATCTGGATCCGCCGCCGCCTGTCTCTAGACATGAGAGGAGAAGGGGAATGGTTGGGCTCGCGTTACAGACAGTTGGATGTAAAAGCGACCAAGACTAATTCTAGTCTACGTACAGAACAAGTGTAGTCTAACAGATATAGTGTAGTTCCTTTTAAAATGTATATAGCTGATACAATTCGGATAGTGTAGTTCCTTTTTAAATGTATATAGTTGATACAATCAGAGGTATATTTTAAATAGGAAATATTAGCTGATACTTATTTGCATGCTTCATGTGCAGAGTTGCTAGAAGAACTTGGCGAAAATAGTTGCTAGAAGTGCTTATGATCTGTGAGACTTTGTAATTGTGCACTTGTGTGAGTCTGAACTGTGAGTTTTATTTGTCAAGTGGAAGCTTAAAACTGGACTATGTACATGTACTGTGATGTTCTTGTTATTTGTGACTCCGTACTGTGCTATATTCATGTATGACGTATCTGTACTAGGCTTGTTATTTGTAAGCTGTTATTTGCTTTGAACTATCAATTATGAAAATGCTGCCATGTTTTCTCTATTTGGGTAATATGGTCATGACCGAAGACCGGACCGAAAAGACCGAAGACCGAATACCAAAAGACCGAAAATACAGAAGGTAATTCGGTTAGCATTTCTGGATGACCGAAATTTTCCCTAACCGAAAAGACTGGACCGAATAGACCGAACAGACCGAACGCCCATGCAGACTAACAACGGAGAGCATACAAGATCACAAACAACACAGACATGATAGAATCAAATAGACAAAACCATTAATCAATCTGACATAGTAATCTCAATATCCATCGGATCCCCGTAAACACAACATGCATGATTACAAATAGATTAGATCTTGATCATGAACGGACCTCACAAGATCTATACATGAAAGGACAAGGAGGAGATACAACCATATAGCTACTACATGGACCCATAGTCCAAGGTGGAACTACTCACGCTTCATACCGGAGAAGAAGGCCTCCGGGATGATCTCCCCTCCGGCAGGATGCCGGGAAGAACTTTAGATCCCCCCGATCTAGGGACGATGGTGGCGGTGTCTACAGAAGGTTCCGTGGAATTTTGATCGGGTGCCTACGGTTTCTGCATCAGGGGATTTTTATAGGCGAAGGGGCGAGCCAGGGGCCACCAGGGGGACCACACCCTCACCAGGCGCGGGGTGGGCCCACCCGCGCCTAGGCGGGTCTGGCCGCCCTGTGTCGCCCCTCCGTCTCGTCTTCTAGCTTCATGTCGCCCACGGTAAAATATTGACTTTGGCTTTTGTCTCGTCCAATTCCGAGAATATGGATTTTCTGGCTTTCTGGAACCAAAAACAGAAGAAAACAGGCAACTCGCACTGTGGCAACTTGTTAATAGGTTAGTTCCAGAAAAGATATAAAACACCTCAAAGTGTAGACAAAGCAAAGCAAAGTAGGTACTAAACAAGCATGGAGCATCAAAAAGTATAGATACGTTTCCGACGTATCACCCCTTTAGGTGGTAGTGTGGTACCCAAATCTTCCACATGTAGATTATGCTTAAGTAATTCAGGATGGCGAAGGAAAACCTCGTCAATCTCATTTCTTTCCTTCATGAAGACCTCACCTTCATGATCTTACATAAACTGCTATAAGGCATTGTTAGGAGCAAGAGAAATGGCAGAAAGTTGTTCAACCCTGAAATCCTCATTAGGCAGTTCAATTTCATAAGGAGTTTTAGAAACTTTGGAAAAATTAAACTCATAAGACTCTTCACCAAACTTAGTCAAAACTTTTTCCTACCTACAATCTATGATAGCCCCACAAGTATTCAAGAAGGGTCTACCAAAGATAATAGGATACGTTTTACTAGCTTCAGAACCAAGTACTAGAAAATCAGCAAGATATTTAATCTTACCACAAAGAACCTCCACATCTCTTACAATGCCAATGGGACAGACTGTCTCTCTATTAGCAAGGTGAATAACCACATCAATATCCTCAAGCTCACAACGACCAATTTCATGCATAATTTCCCTGTAAAGCTCATAAGGAATAGCACTAGAACTAGCACCAATATCACATAAACCATAATAGCAATGATCACCAATTCTCACATAAAGCATAGGGACACTAGCATTTCTAGATTTTCTAGGATGGGAGACAATATTAGAAGCGTCTTCACAGAAGACAATGTGCTCATCCTCTATATTTTTAGTGACAATATCTTTCACAATGGCTACCACAAGCTCAATATTTATTTGTTTATCTGGTTCCACAGTTTTCTTTGCACTTTTGCTAACCACATTAGCTATGATAGAATGTTCCCTTAACTTAGCGGGAAAAGGGATTTTCTCAACATGATCAATAGTACAAACTTCAATGCTAGCAGGAACATGGGTAACAATGTCTTTATAAGGGGAATGGTACTTGTCCCACTCCTTTTTGGGAATTTCAATATAAGAGGCAAAAGCCTTAAAACATTTTGCAAGAACTTGAGAGTCAATACCATACTCATTACTAATATCACGGAAGTCATTAGTTTCCATAAAAGATTTTGTGCATTCATAATCATAGTTTATACCTGACTTTATACCTTTGTTATTCTCCCAAGATTCAGTGTTATCTTGAATACAGTCTAGGAGATCCCATTTAGCTGCTTCCTTCATACGTGTGAATGATCCAGCACAAGAAGCATCCAATAAATCTTTATCATAAAGAGAAAGCCTAGCATAAAAGTTATTGATAATAATATTGTTATGGAGTTCATGAATAGGACATTTAAGCATTAGTAACTTCAATCTCCCCCAAGCTTGACCTGTTCTCTCTCCACCACGAGGCCAAAAGTTATATATCAGATTCCTATCCTTATGAATTTCACTGGGAGGATAAAATTTAGAATAAAAGAAAGGTACTATTTCCTCCCATTCCATGGATTGTCCATTCTTCAGTAGCTTATACCATTCTTTAGCTCTCCCTTTCAAGGATATAGAGAGTAACTTCTTCTTCACATGTTCATTTGTGATACCTGCACACTTAAACAATCCGCATAATTCATGGATAAAAAGCAAGTGATCACCAGGATGGACAGTTCCATCCCCTAAATAATAATTATCCATAACACGATCAACAATACTTGTAGGTATCTTAAAAGGATCTATCTCAACAGGTGGTGGTTCATCTACTACCCTAACAGTGATAGTAGTTTTCCCAAACAGAAAACCAAGTGGGTTATCCATAATGGAAACAAAGTAATAAACGGAAATAAAAAAGCAATACTCACAGTAGAAGTTTCCTTTACTAGTTCCCCTCTTCAATAGCGCTTCACTCCCCGACAACGGCACCATAAAATAGTCTTGATGACCCTCAAGTATAAGGGGTGTGTCGTAGTACTTTTGATAAATAGGAGTGTCGATCCCAACGAGGAGCAGAAGGTGTTGACTAGTGGTATGGAGCAGAAAATCTCTATAAATACTTAGCAAACTAATTTTTAGGTTTTTTTTGATAAAACAAAGAAATAAAGTGCAAGTAATAAAGACAACGAACAATTGCAGCAAGTGACCTAATCCTTTCTTAGCAAAGGACAAGCCAGTGGAAATACTTACAAGGACCAA
Source organism: Avena sativa (assembly GCA_916181665.1). NCBI lineage: Eukaryota > Viridiplantae > Streptophyta > Magnoliopsida > Poales > Poaceae > Avena > Avena sativa. The sequence continues at coordinate 11,105,890 of OV702279.1, forward strand.
ACGTTCTCGAGGACACATGGGAATTCTGTCAAGTGCTTTCACTTCAAATAGCTGAGTGCCCTTCTTTGGTGTTGTAAGTGTTGTTTGGGTGAACTTGTGATAATGTACCGACCTTACTTGGACTAATACATACTTGTGATTAAACCCCCTGTAAGCATCCACAACTACAGGAAAGCAATTAAGGTATAAACCTAACCACAGCCTTAAACTCCGAGATCCTACGCTCCCTTGTGCAATGGTGTCCTAACGGGGGTTCAGGTTTCTGTAACTCCGGCAACCCCACAATTAGTAGAAAAATACACAATGCATTCTCCTAGACCCATAAATGGTGAAGTATCATGCAGTCGACGTTTACATGACACCACTAGAAGAATAGCACCATAACTTAAATACTAAACCATTGAATAATATCTCAACACAAATCCACTACTGATAACTTGACTTCTCCCATGTCCTCACAAACTAAACGAACTACTCACAAGACATCATATGGATCAAGATCAAAGATCGTATGGTGATGGATAACAATCTGAACATAAACAAATAATCCAATGGTTCCACTCACAAGCATTAACTACAATAGTAATCAACACCGGGAAAGTTTCCACTAAGAATTATGCAAGTATTCAACACAATTGTTACAGCGGGATGGAGTGGTGATGATGGTGCTGGTAGAGATGATGGTATGTATGATGATGATGATCCCGATGAAGTCTAGCTTGATGATGATGTTGATGGCGACGATCTCCCCTCTCCGGGAAGGAATTTCCCCGGTAGAAATCTGTGTGTCGGAGAGCTCTTTCTCTCTCGGTGTTTTCCGCCCGGTAGAGGCGGCGGAATCTTTCTGTGGTCCCTCCCCGTGTTTTAGGGTTTCGAGGAGAAGATATAGGCGAGAGGGCGGAGCCATAGGTGGGCCAGGTGGGCCACACCCCCTGTAGGCGCGGCCTAAGGGTGGCCCGCGCCTGGGGGGTGTGTGGACCCCCTGTAGCCCATCTCCGCCTCCCCATATGGCATTCTCCGTCTTCTGAGAAAATATGATTTTCCGTAGTTTTTATGGTATTTTTCTGATCTTCGTGAAATTGCATCAAAACACCTCTTTTTCCATCAGAATCCTGACTCTGGCAGTTTATCCTCCAAGAATCATCCAACATGCAAAAAACAGATGAAAATACATAAGTAACACCTCTTAATAAGAAATATATCAATGAATAGAGGAAAATTATGATATAGAAAGGTGATGCAAATTGGACGTATCAGATATCTTGATAAACGAGATTCAACTATTTTAACACTTGGTGAGTGAAATCACATGAATATCTTAATCAATCAATTCGTGATATGTACATATCCAGACATGTCCTATGATCTAAATGTTATGATCATATATCACGATGACTCATAATATGATCATTGGATGATAGTAAGGATATTCTTATGATCTTTGGAAGAACTAAGAATATATTCTATATGTAGAAGTGACAAATAGTTCATTGTAAAGTGTCACATTGACACTATATATACGGTTCATTGTAAGGTTTTACATTGACACTATACAAATAGTTCATTGTAAAGTGTTACATTTTACTAGTTTCATCACAAGATACAAATTAAGTTTATCTCAATTTAGGCTATAGGTAAAGGTGGCACATTGTAATGGAAGAAAGTTCCATGATGGATTTGGATGAGTTCCAAAGTTATGGACATTGTGACAGATACTACAATGAAAGTCTAAGTATAAGACTGCTATGGTAGCAGCAAAGGAACTAGGTGTGGTTCAATGGGCTAGTACTATGAAGATATATTCTATGACAATTATATCAAAATATTTTAAACTCCAAGGAACTAAGGTCTCACCAAATTTATACAAAGCCACCTCATTTGAGAATGAGCAATGCGTAGAGATGCAAAGACATACAAATACACACAAACCTGAAAATGTCAGATATAGGGATTATGTTACCACTAGCAAACATGTATATACAACACCAAAGTGCCATATGTGTTAAATGCACAAGTTTTTTCAAACTAGATTATTGACTGTAGTGCAAGTGGAAGACTAAAAGGGATATATCCGAGAGGCAACAATAAAGTGGTTATTATCTTATTCCATGTTTATGATAAATGTTTATTTCTCATGCTATAATTCTGTTAATCGGAAATGTTAATACATGTGTGTTTAATAAACAAATAAAAGGTTCCTAGTAATGCCTCTCTTTATACTAGCTTGTTGATTAACTGATGATCAAGGTTTCCTGGTCATGAACATTGGATGTTGTTAATAACAGGGTCATATCATTGGAGAATGATATGATGAACAATCATACATAGTAGATTTAGCAATACTATCAAGTCCTCAAGTTTATATTGCTATCTCTTTCAAAGTAACTCATGTCCTTAGACCATGATATCATGTCAATCACTTCCACTGGAAAAGTACTTTGATTTCATCAAACATCACACTGTAACTAGGTGATTATAAAGGTGTCGTCGGGTACTTGCAAAGTGTTAGTTGGGGATCGTGGACCAAGAGTAGGATTTGTCCATCCAGATGACAGAGATATACTCAGGGCCCTCTCGGTGATATCACGTTGACATGGCTTGGAAGCAAGTGATTTGATCACTAGAATGTTATATCACGGGAACAAGAAAAAGAGTACTTGTCGGTAATAAGATTAAACTATTTATGGATGATACCAAATGATCGGATCTAGGACAAGTAAAATATTGCGAGACAAAAGGAGTTGATTACTGCAAAAAAAAGGTTCAGACGATCATTGGATTTTCGTTGAGCTAGTGGGAGTATTTATGGATCTCCAGGTCCTGCTAATGATTATTGATCGGAGAAAGTCTCGATCATGTCCACATAGTTCTCGAACCCGTAGATAGACACACTTAAAGGTAATCGACACATTTGAGTGGATAGGAAACACGGGAAAAAATACTAGACATTGCAGAATTTGTTCTGACGAATCTGCCAGAATAGTTTTGGTGTATCGAAATATAGCAAGGGGATAAAATTTTAATGTGTTCATTAAATGAAATACTCATTAAATGAAGTGTTCATTAAATTGAGTGGCATTAAATCAAGTGAATTAAAGTGCTTTAATGGAAAGACCTTTGATTTCTTGAGTGGGAATTTAATGAGGGATGAGTGGAGGTGAATTATGTGAGTGGAGTGTCCACCCACATAAATGGGGGAGAGGTGGGGGCACCACCATGGCTGCCACGCCATGGACTTTTGGGGTGCCCCCTCACCTATTAAAGTCCCCCTCCTTTTCTCATCTCACTCATTCACCATTCATCTTATATGCCCTTTGGATGTCATCTTTCTCCCCTTGCTAGCCTTGTCCATTGCCACGAGTATGGTGCTTAGGGCAAACCCTGCTCAAGATCTTATCCACCACCACCATTACCATGTCGTAGTGCTGCTAGAGTTCCCAAGGATCCGCTACTTCCACTGCCCAACATGGAGCAAGGGGCAGGAGTTGTTGACACACCATATGTGTGACCGACTACGGAGGCGCTGCCCTTGTGATGCTGATCGTCTGCACGTCCTTGAGGACGGTCGTGTACAATCTACACCAACCATGTTTGTTTGCGGGAACATTATCCCGCTTACAGTCTTCAAGGGTGAGTCCTTCCGAAACCGTTACAAAGTATTGCCTAGATTCGATCTTGGCAGTTGCAACCGTAGGAATTTTTTGTTTTCTATGCAACGAACCCCGGCCCATCACTCTCTGGTTCAAGTTTCAATGGTTGTATCCCCTGTGGATATGCTTGAGTAGAACACCTTTTTTCCTAATTTGGACGTTTCTCTTTTACTATCCATGATGAAACTTGCCCATACACATGCCAATAATGCATTAGTATGAGGCAAGATTTACTGTAATTAGAATAGATACTCATTTTGCCCCTCTTAATCAACTCTATGATGACAATAGGCAGCAACAACCCTCTGCCAAGTCTAAGAGTAATACTATCACTAACCATCCTTTTATGTGTTTTCTTTTGTTTTGTTGGAAATAAGAACAAGATAATGGAAGATATAGAATATCCAGAATTAGCTGGGAATTAGTTTAGGATTTTAATTTTCTATTCTTTTGTAGTTTTCTTGTAATTCTTGAATATTGTAAAGACATTGTAATATTTGTATTTTTAATAAAGTTATTCCTTTTTTATAATTTCTGTTTTATTGTTTACTCATTTTAGTATTCAATAAATGTTGTAAAATACTCATATGAGTAATAATTGCATGTAATATTTGATTCTTATTTGTTTTTACCTCACATTTTTGCATATTAAGTAATATGGAAATTTAATATCTATTCTTTTGGGAATAGGAATTCTAGTTTGTTGTTTATATCAAATATAATGTGATGATCTACTTACTACTTCAATGTCTTCTTCTAAATTCAGTTTCAAGTTTTTATTTGATTTGTTATTATTCATTTATGAATTGAATTCAAACTATTTCCCCAAAACATAGAAATTCAACAAAGGTACTGTCGTCTATCGCACTTGACCTAATGTATCCATCAGAACAAGAGAGACCTCGATCCCCCTATGCGTCTTTTAGTTTTGTGCAAAAATTCCATGGATTCTGTAATGCATGAATGCAATACACATATCCGTGCTCTCTCCATTTCCGACCTAAAACACTAGGATATTACACATGCGTCACCATGGTGTTGCAGTCACCATTGTTGTCTCACCATAGAAAACGCTACAAGGCCAGCTGAACTGAGAAGGAATAATCGTAGACAAGGGCAGAAGTACCACAACCATGCGGGAGGGAGCAACCTCCACCGTCATAGACGGTACCTGGCCCGGATGCAGCATCAAAAGCACACGAGGACAACACTGGAGTTGGAGGACGTCAAGAGCATAGCCACCTAGAAGACGTCCTCCACAGCCATCGGTGAATACTGACCAGACACGATAGCAGGGACACACCAGGCCGGGCAGGTTCGGCCGGGCCTGTAAAGTCCTCGATGCCAGACTGTTGCGTGTAGACTATAGCTATCGCTACCCTCTTGTTTGATGCCATAGTACGTGCCGGATCCAGACATGCCCATAAAGCTCCCGCTGCCACGACGTAGGAGACGCAATGTCGTCACTCGTCATCGCCACCCTCGTCATGATCCGCTCGTCAGTCCAACCGGAAGCAACAAGGCCGAGCCCGACCTGGCCCATCCTGACCCAAAGCGGGCCTAGATCTAGGCCTATAAGGCTCCTTCGGCCAAACTCCCGCCTTGCCGTCGTCGCCACCAACTGGTCACGCCTTTGTCGCGCCGTCACCCGCTGGTCTCGCTGCACCGCCACCAGGATGTGCCCTCCCAAGCCGGGCCTCCTGCACCAGGGAGTGGAAGGAGCCTCCACCGCCGGCCCGCAGTAGCACCCGCTGGCGGCGACGGCGGTAGGGGAGAGGAGCGGGGCTGAGCTTAGGGAGGGGCAAGGAGGAGCGTTTGGGCACTCAACAACGTACTCCCTCCGTTTCAGAATATAAGATGTTTTAGCTTTTGTAAAAGTAATGTATCTAGACCCATGTTAATGTGTAGGTTCACTCCAAACCTACATATTAAAATATGTATAGATTCATTTATTTCACAAAAGGTAAAACATCTTATATTTTAAAAGAGAGGGGGTAAAGTGCAACCCGTTGCAGTTCGTTCATTTGATTTGTTGCTGCTCTGACGTGTTCCTTTCTTCTATGCGAGTTCAGATTTTGGTATCTCAGCTAGGCTGCCAGTTTGGTTTGCATGAGCTATAGCATCGCCAGAGCGGTGGCCCGAACACTCCGGCATGCACGCGGCAAGTATGAGGCCAATTTGACACCCACACCTCATGCGTCGCCCGCGAAGCTCTCACGACCTCGCACCGTCTCCCGCTCCTCACTCTCCCCTATATATATAGAGAGAGAGCAACCACGCCTACCGCAACGCAATCGATCTCCATCTCATCTATACAGCGTCATCATCATCTAAACCACTCGAGAGGTTGATCAGAGATGGCCCAGCGAATGAACGCGGTTGTCGCGCTGTGCCTCGTGGCCTTGGTGCTTGCGGCGGCGTCGCTGCCGGCAGCAACCGCCTTCGGCTGCTACGACGACTGCCAGGAGCGCTGCTCCAACGGCAAGGAGGACCCCGCCTGCACGAAGATGTGCAACGAGGCATGCGGCGCCGACGCGGCAGCCAAGGCTGCGGGTGCCGGCAAATCTGCGTGAGCGGCCCCCTGGACATCTACGAACTCGCGCCGGCACCGCCTGGCTGGCCGACACATGTGCAGACGCGCGCATGTTCGATAGTGCCTAGCAGTGGCGGTGTTCTTTTTCTTTTTTCAGATCAGCGACGGTGTTCTATTGATTTCATTCTTGTGCATGTGTGTGCATGCTTTAATTTTTTTTCCCTCAGTTAACTCGTGTTTTACATCCGACAGTCAATGACCAATGATTTTCTATTAATGTACTCCCTCCGTTCATAAATACTTCGCATTCTGGGTTTAGTCAAGGTCAAATTTTATAAAGTTTGACCAATTATTTAGACAAAAATATTAACATTTATAATATAAAATTTATAGTATGAGAATTATCATAAAATATATTTTCGTATTATATACATTTGATATTATAGTTATTAATAATTTTTGCTATATTCTTGGTCAAACTTTAAAAGGTTTGACTTTGACTAATCTCAAAACGCGAAGTAAATAAAAACGGAGGGAGTACTTCCGCATTGTTCACTGAAACTAGTTTGGTTTCTCTGTAGTTTCGATAGAGAGGTCTTCGTGTTTTTGTCGAGTAATGTGGTGTTCAATTGCTGCCAGAGACATGACATTTAAGCCATATTTAGTAGTAGCAAAAAAATTCCACGCCGTGGGTGATTTTCTTTTAAATGGGAATCAGATAGACAGGTTGTACATTCTCTCCTAATCAACTTAGTTTGCCTTGGTTCTTTTGGGACAAGCACGGTTGTTTCAGGGAGATGACTCGCTTCATTTCCCCGCGAGACATACAAACTGGATTTGTGTTAGATCACTACAATAGAACATGAAAATTTGACCAAGCAAATTACAACAGACAAATTCCAAACCTTTATATTTTGGGCGGTACAATGATAAAAACTTCCAATCCCCGGATGGAGAGGCACACCCGCGTGTCCCAAAAAAAATCCTGATCCCCTTTTAGCTGTAAAACATCATTTTCTTTTATAGATGTTCTATTTTTACCGCAAAACACACAAAAAAAAAGGTTGGCCTCACCGGAGACCTGGTTTCAAAAAAAAATCACTATGGGAGAAGACGAAGGCGCCGACGGCTATTTATCGGGACCGTCGGCGTAGGCCCCGAGGCGGGCAGTCGAGCAAATCTACCGTCGGCCCAGGTTTGTCGTCGGCGTAGGCATGATAGGCCAATGGCATAGACCAGACCGTCGGCGTAGGGATTGGCCGTGACGACGATGCGATGGCGTCAAAGGCTACACTACGGCTTTGCCATCGGCATATCTATTTTTCTTTTTTGCCACATTAATCCTAGAAAAATCCTAACTAAATCATTCTAATTAAAAAAATACTAATAATATATCAAAAATTTGCAGAAAAATAATATCTATCTATCTAAACTCAAATATTACACATTTTTATTGAATAATATAAAAATATTACATATACTTTCGTATAACATATTTTTATTTTTCGAGTACAAAAAAGGGGATGTTTTATGAAGCAGCCACCAAATGAAAATTTCAAAATGGTACCACACTACTTTTCAAAAATATTAGACCACCTTTTATGAAAAATGTTCCAACCAAGATATTTTAAACCTTTCTGTCTGCCCCTCATAAAAACACAAATTTTTACTAAACGTGTGTCGGATTTAAACTGTAGGTACAAGGCTCATAATTTTTCGAAAAAACATTTTAGGTTCATACTATCCTATTTCATCACATATTCACTCCAAGTTTAGCAAGGCTCAGCCGTTTTGACCATAGTTTGAAACATGCATAATAAATTTAAAAACGATCCAAACAATGTAAAATATTCACGTGGTCTAATATTATGTGACATAGTTGCAAGGAAAAATATTAAACTTGGTATATTAATTGCATATCAAAAAACCTTCTCAAAAATGAGCTATCATGTTCGAGGTTTCATGTTTTTCAGGCCAAACGATCAATATCATGGCTAGAATCGCGCGTAGTTTGCGATAATATACTCATATTATGCACGCATTGTGTCATGAGATGGCGAACAATTTTGTTGGAGGAAGTTTCCTTTTCGTCGCACCAAAAAGCTATTTTCTATTTTTCAAGTGCCAAAAACAGGGTGTTTTGTGAAGTAACTATCAAATAAAAGTTTCAAAATAGTACCACACCATATTTCAAAAATACTAGACCACCTGACATGGACAATATCCCAACCAAGATATCTTAAACCTTTTCGTCCACCCCTCGTGAAAAAGATAAATTCCTTCCAAATTGGTAGCAACTGGGTGAGATTTGAACTGTAGGTACATGATCTGATGCTCATGATTTTTTGGAAAATTATTTTTAGGTTTATCATATGTTATTTTATTATAGATCCACTTCAAGTTTAGCAAGGCTCATCCCCGAGCTAAGAATCTTCATGCCCGCCCTTTTGACCATAGTTTGAATCGGTCATAGGAAATTCAAAAACGATCCAAACAGTGTAAAACCTTCACGTGGTGTCATATTATATGACATAGTTGCAAGAAAAAATATCAAACTTGGTATATTGAATGCATCTCAGAAACCTTATCGGAAATAAGCTATCATATTCGAGGTTTATTGGTTTTCAGGCCAAACGACCAGTATTATGGCTAGAATTGCGGCATAGTTAGCGATAATGTGCCCATATTATGCACACATGTGTATCATGGGATGGCAAAAAATGTTGCAGGAGGAAGTTTTCCTTTTTGTCGCACCAAAAAGCCATTTTCCATTTTTCGAGTGCCAAAAACGAAGTGTTTTATGAAGCAACCACCAAATGAAAGTTTTAAAATGTTACCACCCCATTTTTTTAAAATACTAGACCACCTTCCATGGACAATGTCTCAACCGGGGTATCTTAAACCTTTTTGTCCATCCCTCGTGAAAAAGACAAATTCCTGCCGAATCGGTAGGAAGTGAGTCAGATTTGAACTATAGGTACATTATATGATGCTCATGAGTTTTTAGAAAAATCGTTTTTAGATTTACAATACTCTATTTTAGCAGGGATCCACTGCAAGTTTAGAGAGGATCAGCCCCAAGTTAAAAATCTTCATGTCCGCCATTTTGACCATAGTTTGAAATGGGCATAAGAAATTCAAAAATGACCAAAAAATATAAAACCTTTGTGTGGTGTCATATTATGTGACATAGTTACAAGGAAAATATCCAACTTTGAATATTGCAAATATCTCAAAACAAACTTCTAAAAAATGAGCTATCGTGTTTGAGGATTTATGGTTTTCAGGCCAAACGACCAATGCTATGGCTAAAATCACGGCATAATTTGTGATAATATGTTCATATTATATACACATGTGCATCTTAGGATGGAAAACAATTGCAGGAGGAAGTTTTCTGTTTCATCACATCAAAAGGCTATTTTTCATTTTTCGAGTGTCAAAAACGGATGTTTTATAAATTAATCACCAAATGAAAGTTTAAAATGGTACCACCTCATTTTTCAAAAATACTAGGCCACCTTGAATATACAATATCCCAACCAAGATATCTTAAACCTTTTAGTACACCCCTTCTAAAAAAGACAAATTTCTCTCGAATCGATAGGAAGTGGGGTAGATTTGAACTATAGGTACATGATCTTATGCTCATGATTTTTTTAAAAATCATCTTTAGGTTCACAATATTCTATTTTATTAAAGATCCACTGGAAGTTTAGCAAGGCTTAGCCCCGAGCTAAGGATTTTTTTAGAATCCTCAAATTCAAAAGGGAAATTTTGATATGATTTTTTGAAGATTTGAACCCTATTAAATTAATTTTATTTAAAAAACCTTGCAGTACACTATTAAAATACATGAATCGTAATTAAAAATATAATAGGGATGTCATGTTTATTAATTTTATTTAAAAAACCTTGCAGTACACTATTAAAATACATGAATCGTAATTAAAAATATAATAGGGATGTCATGTTTGGATTCTTATCATTTTTCTGATAGATTTAGATATATTGTTTATCGAATTTTGATTAACAGATTTAAAGATGTGAATTATTCCATATTAAATAAAAAAGGAAAAAATATTCATTTTATTGTTATTTGAATTCAATATTATTATTACTTATTCATTTTTATTTACTTAAATAATTGTTTGAAATTTAAAAAATAAAGGCATGTGACACCATGGTCCAAGGGTTAATAAGATTGATATGGTAGTATTATTATCAATAAGGTCTAATTTTCTTATCAGAAGCGCACCCGAAAGGAACAAAGAAGTTAAGCGTCGGAGTAGTGTGAGGATAGGTGACCTATCATGAATATAAGCATATACATATATATATATATAACTTGAACATTATTATTGAAAATTTCCTAAACTCTTAAACCTAAACAACCCTAAACCCTAAAACGTAACCTAAACCCTAAATCCTGAACCTTAAACCCCTAAACCCCTATAATTTGACCGAAGATTAAACGTACTTAGAATTAAAAAGATGCTTGTGATATTAATGGGTCAAATAATGTTTTTAAAGACGCTTGTTAAGAGACTAACGAGTTAAACAATTCAAAAAACCTTACAGAACTTGTTGTCGGCGTAGCTACCGCCAGACCAAACGACCGTCAACCGCCGATGTGAGCCCCACAGGTGCTACGCAGACGACTAGAAGGGAGCATAGCCTACGCTGACGGTAATCGTGGGCTACACCTGCAGGAGCTGGCCATCAGCGCCTGCCTCGTTTCCTATAGTGTTTCTGCTATTGTAGCAAAAACGGACTTCGCCTGAGACATCGTCGGAGTCTCTCGCCGGAGACCTCGTAGGAAAAGGGTTGTATTATTGTAGCAAAACTATAGAACGAGTTGTAGAAAAAACATGTATTATTATAGCATAAAACTAACTTTGGGGAAACATCCCGATGAATCTCGTCAGAAACCTTGTAACAACACCTTTGTACAATTGTAGAAAAATAACAAAAACTTTTGTAGCAAAGGCTTCTTCCTATTGTAGCATTGTAGCAAAGCCTGATGCCACACATAACACCTCCATCGTCCGCATGTCATAAACCCCGACGCCACACATAACTTTTGTAGCACCACCATTCAACTGCATGTAGCAAATTCCACATCCAAGCTTGCATCAACGCGAACGACGCACTGTTGACAACTCCGTCGGAGCTAGGCACATGGCGTGGAGTGCACCAACGGCGACCACCACCCATGGCTTGTTGCAAAAACGCGACCACTAGGAGCGGCAACATGCCGATGAAAAAGTTCCCTGCGATATGGTGAAGTGATGAGGAGCAGCCGCAAAATGGTGGGGTGTTGTTGAGTGCGCGGGTGAATATAGGGGACGGCTGATGCTGGAGTTGGAGAGGGCGGACATGGGAAGGGACGAAGATGGAGAGGGCAGAGGTAAGGAGGAATGGAGATGGAGAGGCGGAGGTGCAACGGCTGTGGTGCGGCAGGTTTGGCAGCCTACGATGTGGCACTATTGGAACCAGATGCATCACGACTTTGATTTATGCCGTAGGATTCAGTGGCGATGGAGGAGTTAAACAAGAGAATAAGGAAGGAGGAGAAGTGGATGGGACCCACTTGGGACGTGCGGGCATGGTTGAAGACGATGACGACCTGCCGAAGATGACATGGACAATATGGTAACAAAGACGAAGAGGACAAACCGACACTAGTAGACGAAGGCTCATTGGCGGTGTTGCGAAATCACCGTTAGTGGTGGGTGAACGCCACACTAGTAATACAATGCTACTGGTAAGAGTTACGAGCGGCGTGCGGGTGGCATGCTGCGGTAATGGACGTACCTGCTGCGTGCGGGCCGGCACGCTGCCGGTTAAATGACTAGCGGTGTTTTGGCTCCACGCACCTAGCATGTCATGCCAAAAATAGTGTGCAATGTTGGAACGTCGCAGATTATTTATGTATAAATCAGCGTTATTCGATATTGGCTTCTTTATTTTTCTCATTCAAACATATTAGCGACTTCCTTCTCTCATTCAAATGTATCGGCAACTTTAGACAATTTTCATTCAAAATTTATGATATTTTACATAGTATCAAACACAATTTAAATAAAACCAAATATAAAGACCAGATCTACTGCCACTAGATTGGTCGTCGCTGCGAGCACATCAGTGGCTCCTACGCGGGTCATGACAGACCCTCCAACGACATGGAGATTGAGGCTGGAGTGCTCGCCGCCAAAGCGTAGACGTCCTATATGTCGTGGTGGTGGCACGGCAGATGTCATGGGTAGGCTTAAGTTGGGGGCCAATGGATGCTAGTGGGATCCAGGGAAGGAAGATGTAGTGGTTTCTACACTCAGAACACTAGAACTCAATCTTATTCAACACCAATGGAGCTACACTTGCTCCTCTAGCTGTTTGAGCGAGAGGAAGAAGAAGCTACTACTAGTGCTAAGTGAAAATGAAGCGATCCCTTCTTCAGGAAGCCCTCCCCCTCCTTATAAAGGAGTGGTCTGGTTCCTTCTAGGGCTGACGTGGACAAGCATATTCGTGTATTCGTGGAATATACTTGTCCCAAAATAGTAACTCGGCGGGCTTCTTTCTGTGTCCCCCTTCTATCGATGGCAAAGATTCAGAGTCCACCACATGTGAGCCACCTCCGTGACCTTCTTCTACTCCTCTATCGCTCTATCTCTTGTCTGTAGCGCTTGGCACTATGCAGATTCTTGAGGAGAGACAGTGCGTAGTGTTGACTTCGGGATTCACCTTCTCCTTCTCGAGCAAGCTTCCCATGAATCGGCCTTGACCCGCATGGCTTAGCCTAACCTCAACCTGCATGTGTGATGCGTAATAGTTGTAATCCGACATAACTCATATGTCAGACGAATCAGGTTTTAGCTACCTAACTCGGAATAAGTCGGACCTTATCCGACCGACCTCTATATGACTCGGCCGGATCATTCTTTGACCCGGTCTAAGTCCATGAGGGTTTTCCCCTTTTTACTTATCTTGACCCTACCTGGGGTCATTCCCCAACATTAGTCTCCGAAGATGGTGCGATCTTGTCGACATATTTTGGCTAGATCACATCACGTTCCAGTTATTCGGTCATCACGTTTATGTCTCGGACTCATTCTTTAGTCGGTACTTCACTCGATTTATCTTTTCCTGACTCGTTTTCTTATTCCGAGGTATAAATCATTTCCCGAGTCACTCATTCTTATCCGAACCATCTCCTTAGCTTCTCTTATAAGCTTTATCCTACGTGTCTCAATCATTACCTTTTTGCCTCATTTTTTGTACCACTATAGTGTTTACTGACATTGCTATAGTGATTACTGCGGGCGGTCCCATCGATGCAGTGACTCTTCGAATGCCGCAACAGTCATGGCGGCCGAATCTCCTACCGCGCCGTGTGACCTCTCCTGTGGCTCCAATCATCGATCGCCAACACACGACACACGTGTTTACGCGGTAACCGCGGCGCACCTACGATCCCACTATCGCTTGCTGTGTGCGGTTATAAATGGGGGGAGTGGGGAAAGGGTTCGTTCACTTTCCCCATTCCCATCTTCTTCATCTTCCTCCGTGCGCCGCCGCCGCAGTGCTCTAGTTATCGCGACCGCACCGCCGCTATTTGGTCTTCTTTTGCCGTGCATTGTCTCCGCATCAAGTCTCTGCTGTGGTTCCTTCACTCTGTCGCCGCCGCGCTCACCGTCGCTGCGACGGGGCCTTGGACTTCAAGACCGGTTCCCGCCACCTGTGATTCTTCCTCGGTTGTCTCCTCTGACGAGCCTATGTCGAGCTCGCATTGTGGCGCCCTCGTCGGAGAACAAGATCTCGATGTGGGCACAGAGCGGGGTTCGTGGCAGGGATCCACGATCACCCGCCGAGAAATCGAATGGCTCCGCAAGACCCGCCTAGGTACAGTGTTGCTTACCCATCAAGGAGTCCATCCCCGTAGTCGAGGATGGTGAATACGTAGTCTTTATGTCACATTTTGCTAGAGGATTTGGCCTTCCCCTTAGCGACTTTGCCAAAGGTTTCCTAGAGCTCTTTGGCCTTCAGTCTCATCACTTGCCTGCTAATGCAATTGCTTCTCTGTCGGCTTTGATTTTGACTTCTGAAGGATACTTCGGCCCTTGGCCTTCCGTAGTAGTTTGGTCCAATTTTTTCTAGATCCGAGCCAGCGTCGTGCCGGATAAATCTCTGCATCCTTCTGAGAAATCTCTGACCCAATGAGGGGCTGCGTCCATCACACCTCGGAAAAACTCTTTGTTCCCCCGAGTCACAGGCTTAGAGTCATGCAAGAAATGGCATAGATCGTTCTTCTATGTGAAAAATTCTGACCAGGAGGATAAGATCCGGCTCCCTGCCTTCTCAGTCAATACTCCTTCTAAGCAAAACTGGAACTATAATCAGAAGAGGACTGATGGTCTTGCCGAGGAATTCGAGCTATGACTCAAAGAGTTGATTTGGGCGGGGCTCCACAACGAAGACTTGATGGCCGCTTTTATCAGCAGCCAGATATGCCCTTTCCAGTGGCGGTCTCATAAGCTTTGCTATATGAGCGGTCTCTGTACCCCAACCGAGTCTCCATAGTCGAACTTGAAGATGCCTAGATTCGGAAACGCGTCCGAGCTATCTTCAAGATTGAAATGGCCAAAGATTGGGCGTGGGGCATGAAGCCCTTTTCCCGTGATAACCCCACTCCTCGGGTAACTTGAATTTGAGTTGTTCTATCCAAGTTGTTTTCCTTTGCCATGTTGATCGTTTTGTTAACTTATGTTAATCCTTTTTGCAGAAATTTGATGAATAAGCTTCGGAAGATACTGAGGTGCTCGCTCTTCCTTGGAGCGACGATCATGGTACCACAGATAATGGGGAACCAGATTCGGATGAGTTTATCCCCAAATCCGAAGCTGCTCCTACTCGTACTCGGGGAAAAGCCTCTGTCCGTGCCAATGAAGGTGACTCAGACGACATCCAAATTCTTGAGGTAGTTGCCACGGTGCCTATCTCTTACGAATTCTCGGCTCATTCTTTCCCAGCTAACCCGGCTAGCCAGGTGCACGAGGCCGAGCCCCTTGCCACCGAAGCTCCTCCTCCGTCAAAGAAACGTGCTGCTTCGAACGATCCCTCCGAAGCAGCTCCCAAGAAACGAATCAAGTAGTCCGCCCAGAAACATCCGCAGCGGAAAGTCATGCCCGGAGTTTCCGCGTAAGTCACTTTATTCAGACTAAATTAGTATTTCTTGTTTCTCTCTTTCTGTTTCTGATTTTGTTATCTTTTTTACCTCGTCAGAGCCCCACTTTCTACCAAACCGAGTGGCCCGAGTATGACTTCTCAGGTCACTCGGCCATCCTCGCCACCTGGGCCAGATAATGTCCAGGCCTCGAGTCCTACTCGCAACGATCCTCCTCCAATGCCGACTGATGGCGCCCAGCACTTGTCGTGGAATGCTTCGTTGGAAACATCAAGAGCAAGGTGTGAAGCAGCAGAGCAGCAAGTTTCGCTTAGTAATAAACCGAGGTTATCGAACCAGTAGGATGAAGGAAACATCACACTGGTGTTGCAAGAAACGCGGAGACCTGCACAACACAAACTGAAGACTTTGCCCCAACGAATCAGTGAGGTTGTCAAGCTCACCGGTTTGCTATAAAAAAGGATTAAACATATGATGTGGAAGGTAATGGTTTGCAGCAAGTAAACAAGTAACAGTGGAAGGTGTATCAATGGTAAAGTTTGGACCGGGGTCCGTAGTTCACTAGAGGTGCTATCCTTAGATAAACAACATGGCATGAAGGGTAAACAAATTATAGCAGGGCAATTGACGGGAACTAAGCAAGGCATACCAATGCAATTACCAGTCAGAAAGATCCTATAAGATTCGTTTGGGCAATACAACAAGATACATAGACCGCCATCCAACTGTATCTATGACTAGAAGTCCACCTTTAGGTTATCATCTGAACCCCCTCCAGTATTAAGTTGCAAGCAACAGACGACTTATTTAAGCAAAGTGTGTAAGGTAAATAGTCCACATGTTCCATGAACAAGAGACCGTTGTTTTCTCCCTAGTAGCAACGGCACATCTACAACCGAAGAGATTATTGTCACTTACCTTGGAAACTAGAGGCATGAACCCACTATCGAGCATAAATACCCCCTCTTGGAGTCACTAGCAACTACTTGGACAAGATAGCTACTAACAACGGAGAGCATGCAAGATCACAAACAACACATACATGATAGAATCATAAAGACAAAACCATTAATCAAACCAACATAATAATCTCAATATCCATTGGATCCCCGCAAACACAACATGCATGATTACAAATAGATTAGATCCTGATTATGAACGGAGCTCACAAGATCTATACATGAAAACACAAAGGAGGAGATACAACCATCTAGATACTACATGGACCCATAGTCCAAGGTGGAACTACTCACGCATCATACCGGAGAGAAGGCCTCCGGGATGATCTCCCCTCCGGCAGGGTGCCGGGAAGAACTTCAGATCCCCCCGATCTAGGGGTGACGACGGCGGTGGCTACAGAAGGTTTCGTGGATATTTGATCGGGTACTTAGGGTTTCTGCATCGGGGGCTTTTTATAGGCGAAGGGGGAGGCCGGGGAGACGGCCAAGGGCCCCACACCCCTCCCAGGCGCGAGGCAGGGCCCACCCGCGCCTAGGGTGGGTCTGGCCACCCTGGCTTGCCTCTCCGGCTCCCCTCTGGACTTCTTGTTCCCCTCGGAAAGTAATTGACTTTGACGTTTGTCCCGTCCAATTCCAAAAATATTTCTTTACTAGCTTTTCAGAAACCAAAAACAACAGAAAACAGGCAACTGGCACTGTGGCAACTTGTTAATAGGTTAGTACCAGAAAACATGTAAAAAGTACCTCAAAGTGTAGACAAAGCAAAGCAAAGTAGATACTAAACAAGCATGGAGCATCAAAAATTATAGATACGTTTCCGACGTATCAAGCATCCCCAAGCTGAACTCCTTCTCGTCCTCGAGTAGGTAAGTGATAAAAAGAATAATTTTTGAGGTGACATGCACCCTCACAATAAATATCTAACCATTTGCAAGCATTGAAAGCTAGGATCAAAGAACTCTAAACATGTGCATGAAAGATGGAGTTATAACAATATGATATATTAACTATGCATGCAACGTGACAAGCTACAAACAAAGATCATGAATAACATGCATTGAAAAACATTTGTTTGTTTCACATATAGAAAACATAGCATAGTGGCAATCAGCTTGTCCCTCATAGAGTAGCAAATAGATGCATAGGACACCTTCAAAGTTCACAAGGGTGACTATAAAAAAATAGCACAAGAACAAGTAATATCACAATATGCATCAATCAATTAGCTTTGAAACACTGCACACGGAATGATAACTATGCTCTCTTAATGGTGCCAAAAGGTAGAAGGTGGAGACTCAAATAATGGTGGAAGAAAGGCCTTTTATAAAGGAAGCAGGGATTTCAAGTTTCAAAAAGAGCTTCCAAAAATTATGGTACTTATTAGCTTTCAGCCCTCATTGCCCCTATCATAAGCATCTTGAAGTGGTTAAGGTTAAAGTGGCAAAAACGGAGTATATGCTTGACAAAGTATAAGTTGGCAATCTCAAGTCCCTTGAATACGAGGGCCACACCTCATGCTACTCAACTTTGATCACCTGTAAGTTCTTTTCATTGTAAGTATTTGCATATCATTGAGAACCGCCAATAGGGTACCCCTTGCACATGGTACAGGAGCTTTCCCATAACCAAAATGACGAGGCAAGCAGACAATGAGCATCTCAGCAATCTTCTTATTTATCATGGGAATATGGTGTTTTTTCTCTCTTTCCTCTTTCTCAATGTGCCTCTCTTTTTTTATAAGAAGAATGCTTCATAGATGTCACTATGGTGATGCTACAAGTTTCCACCATGATTAGGCATGGCTTAGGCTAGCAGCCTAGGCGTTTCTCTAACACAGGATACGAACTCCATGGACTTTCAAGTTCCCTCTTTATTTCACACCGGTGACATCCATAGACAATAGAGCATGATATCAACTGAGTACAAAGTACAAGTGCAATGTTGAAAATGTTACCCGTGATAGCACGGTTCTGCTAATTCCAACGTATAAGTGCAAGCATATACAACAAAGTTGTCACAATGGTTCAAGTTTATAGGGGCAAAGAATATAAAGTGTGCCATTAAGTTTGTGAGGGCTTTAATCACTAAGTTTTCACATAAAAAATAGTTTTTAATTGGAAGATAGTTGAAAACAAGAATATACTTGGAATGGTGTAACACACCATGCATAGGAGTTTATAGTGGACACTTTGGAATAACTTGGTTTCTTGGGAGTTGGAAGCATGAGTAGAGCTTACTCATACAAGTGGAGGCTAGCAAAAGACTGGGAGCAACCAAATAAGAGAGCATAATGGCCATAATCATGCAATGCAACAAAGCATACTAATCAAAGCAAAGAGTGGTACTACAATTCAAGGACTAAATGATCACAGAGGCTGACTTTTCATAGTCATAACATGGTGTGAGCATGTGCCAAGTCAACCCAAGCAAAACATCAAAGGAGAATACCATAATACTATGCTTTTAGATGTTAAAACAACGCATAATTTCTTCAAGGCACACCAAGCAATCCCAATTGTTTTGAATAAGACATCCTACAACAATAATCACTAAGCATAATGTCAAAACAACACCTAGCATGTCATGCTAAAGTCTAAGTCACATTCAATGCAAGCTCCTCTTGCACTAACAAGCAAGAACTTACTACTCCTTTCCAACACCAAGCAACTTATTTGCAAAATAACACAGCGAGAACGGGGATCCAAACTACTTTATTCAAGCAAACTAAACAAACTAACCAAAGCAAACGAAAACTAAGATGCTCCAACAACAACACAACTGTGCATGAAACAATAAAAATGAAGTGTCTAGATAGACCTGAGCTTTTTATTGATGAAGAAGGGGATGCCAAGGCATCCCCAAGCTTTGACGCTTGTACCTCTTGGATATTTCTTGGGGTGACACCATGGTGGAATCCCCAAGCTTGAGCTTTTGTACATTCTTCATCTCATTGCATCATTCTTTCTCTACACCTGAAATTTTTCCTTCATACAAAACTTCACAGAATCTTCATTAGCAACATTAGCTTATTCAAAAGATTATTAGACCCCTGGCAAAGCTTTGAAACAGCAAGGCTTTTCTCTAACAACACAAGATACTGTAGTAAGTCCTTCAAAAAGCTCAATTTACCTAAATAGAACCCAAAAAGGAATCAATAAGAAGCAAATGTAAATAATGGCAGAAATCTGTCAAAACAGACCAGCAGGTAGAAACTGATTTTTTCGAACATCGTCTGTTGCTCAAATCAAAAAGTGTTGAACTAACGAAAGTTAGCTAACATACTGGGGGATTTATTCGTAAATTTTCAGCTCAATCCGAGTTACGGAGACTCCTCACGAATCTTTTTGGTGGAGGACAAAAATCTGTTTCGGGACAGCAACTCCCCAAATCTTACTTCCCTCTGATTAGATGACATTCTTGGCACAAAAAGCAAACAAAAAGGATAAGGAGAGGTCATTACTGAAGTAATAACTTCCAAGACTCAAGAGAACTCTTGGATTATCTCCCAACAAGTACTTTTTTTTAACGCCTTTAAGTTAGGCACAAGAAGCAAGAAGAATCAAGTATTTTCAAATGAGGAAGCATTCACATCAAACCTTGCTTTCAAAGAAGGAGCAAAAAGCAACTTCTCTCTCCTCATAGGGAAGTGTTCAATACCTTTCTTGAATGTAAAATGATATTTGATAGTGCCTTCTTTTATATCAATGATGGCACCAACTGTTCTAAGAAAAGGTCTTCCCGAAGTAATAGGACAAGAAGCATTGTATTCAACATCCAAAACATAGAAGTTAACAGGGACATAAGCATTGTTAACCATAATGAGAACATCATTAATACTTCCCATGAGTTTATTCTTAGCATCATCATTGAGTGGGACATCCAAATATCAATCTTCCATAGGTGGCAAATCAAGCATTTCATAAATCTTCCTAGGCATAATAGAGACACTAGAACCAAGATCACATGAAGCTTTGAGATCAAAGTCATTCACTTGCATATTAATAATGGGTTCTCAACTATATTCTACTTTCCTAGGAATAGAAGCTTTGTGTTTTAGCTTCTCTTCCTTAATCTTAACAAGAGCATTTGTAATGTGTTTAGTGAAAGCAACATGCATATCACTAGCATCAGTACTTCTAGCAAGCTTTTGTAGGAACAAAATCACTTCAGAAATATTGCAACCATCAATATCAAAGTCAAACTTAGAATCACTAGTAGTAGGCATAGTAGGAGTAGGAATAGGGACTACTTAAAGTTTAGTGGTGATGGTGCACACACTATTGTTTCTATCAGTTTCAGCTTCCCTTTCCCACTTAGCATGAAGTTGAGCTAACAGCCTAACATTTTCATCAATAGTAACTTGTATGGCATGAGCAGTAGCAAAGGTATTTTCCATGGTTTCAGGTTTAGAAGCCATTTTATTAATCAAGGAAGACTGAGCTTCAGACAAAGAGGATATATTTTTCTTAGCACTCAAAATTTTTGACTGTAAACTAGAAATTTCTCTATTCAGATTCTCAAGCTAATGACTAATGTTTTTCAAGATAATAGATTGTTCCTCCATAGTTTTCGTGAAAATCGTATTTTGCTCACATTGCATCTGCATAAAATTCTTAGTGGATCTCTCTACTTCTAGAATCCTTTCTTCACTAGGCATTCCAGATCTACCATTAACAAGCATAGCCATAATAACATCAATCTTTTCACTCAAAGAGGAAGTTTCCTCAACAGAATTTATATTCTTACCATGTGGAGCTCTTTCAACATGCCATTCAGAGTAGTTAACCATCATATTATCAAGGAGCCTTGTTGCAGCACCCAAAGTGAGGCCCATAAAGGTACCTCCAGCAGCAGAATCCAACAGATTCCTTGAGGAGAAGTTCAAACCTGCATAAAAAGTCTGGATAATCATCCAAGTAGTGAGTCCATGAGTGGGGCAATTCTTAACCAAAGATTTCATTCTTTCCCAAGCAGGAGCAACATGTTCACTATCAAGCTGTTTAAATTTCATAATATCACTTCTCATAGATATAATCTTAGCAGGAGGATAGTATTTTCCAATAAAAGCATCTTTGCACTTAGTCCAAGAATCAATACTATTTTTATGCAAGGATAGCAACCATTCTTTAGCTTTTCCTCTCAAGGAAAAAGGAAAACGCTTGAGCTTAATAATATCTCCATTTATATCCTTATACTTTTGCATCTCACAAAGTTCAACAAAGATATTCAGATTGGCAGCAGGATCATCAGAACCAGCACCAGAAAATTGCTCTCTCATAACAAGACTCAACAAAGCAGACTTAATTTCATAAAAGGTAGCATCAGGAGCAGGTGCATCAATAGGTGTGCTAAGGAAATCATTGTTGTTGGTGCTAGTAAAGTCACACAACTTGGTGTTCTCAGCAGAGTTCATTTTGGTAAAGGTGGGCAAGCCAAAAACAGCAGTAGTAGCGAGAGCATGAACTAATTTTTTTGTGTTTTTGAATACAGAAAGAAAACCAAACTAGACTATTTTTTTGGGTTTTTTGAAAAGAGGCAAACAAAACCAAGAAAAAGAAACAAAGCAAACTAAAAACAAAGTAAAGAGAAAGGAAGTGAAGTACTCCCCTAGTGAAGACGTCCTTAGCCTCCCGGCAACAACGCCAGAAAATAGCTTGATGGCGCCAAGCACTTGTCGTGGAATGCTTCGTTGGAAACCCCAAAAGCAAGGTGTGAAGCAGCACAGCAGCAAGTTTCCCTCAGTAAGAAACCGAGGTTATCGAAACAGTAGGAGGAAGGAAATGCCACACAGGTGTTGCAAGCAACACAGAGACCTGCACAACACAAACTAAAGACTTTGCCCCAATGAATCAGTGAGGTTGTCAAGCTCACCGGTTTGCTGTAACAAAGAATTAAACGTATGATGTGGAAGGTAATGGTTTGCAGCAAGTAAACAAGTAACAGTGAAAGATGTATCAATGGTAAATTTTGGACCGGGGTCCATAGTTCACTAGAGGTGCTCTCCTTAGATAAACAACATGGCATGAAGGGTAAACAAATTATAGCAGGGCAATTGACAGGAATTGAGCAAGGCATAACAATGTAATTACCAGTCAGAAAGATCCTATGAGATTCGTTTGGGCAATACAACAAGATACATAGACCACCATCCAACTGCATCTATGACTAGAAGTCCACCTTCAGGTTCTCATCCGAACCCGCTCCAGTATTAATTTGCAAGCAACAGACAACTGCTTTAAGCAAAGTGTGTAAGGTAAACAGTCCACATGTTCCATGAACAAGAGACCGTTGTTTTCTCCCTAGTAGCAACAACACATCTAGAACCGAAGAGATTATTGTCACTTCCCTTGGAAACTAGAGGCATGAACCCACTATCGAGCATAAATACCCCCTCTTGGAGTCACTAGCAACTACTTGGCCAAGTTAGCTACTAACAATGGAGAGCATGCAAGATCAAAAACAACACAGACATGATAGAATCATAAAGACAAAACCATTAATCAAACCAACATAATAATCTCAATATCCATCGGATCCCCGCAAACACAACATGCATGATTACAAATAGATTAGATCTTGATCATGAACGGAGCTCACAAGATCTATACATGAAAACACAAAGGAGGAGATACAACCATCTAGCTACTACATGGACCCATAGTCCAAGGTGGAACTACTCACGCATCATACCGGAGAGAAGGCCTCCGGGATGATCTCCCCTCCGGCAGGGTGCCGGGAAGAACTTCAGATCCCCCCGATCTAGGGACGACGGTGGCGGCGGCTACAGAAGGTTTCGTGGAGATTTGATCGGGTACTTAGGGTTTCTGCATCAGGGGATTTTTATAGGCGAAGGGGAGGCCGAGGAGGCGGTCAGGGGCCCCACACCCCTCCCAGGCGCGGGGCAGGGCCCACCCGCTCCTAGGGTGGGTCTGGCCGCCCTGGCTTTCCTCTCCGGCTCCCCTCTGGACTTCTTGTTCCCCATGGAAAGTAATTGACTTTGACGTTTGTCCCGTACAATTCTGAGAATATTTCTTTACTAGATTTTCTGAAACCAAAAAGAGCAGAAAACAGGCAACTGGCACTGTGGCAACTTGTTAATAGGTTAGTACCAGAAAACATGTAAAAAGTACCTCAAAGTGTAGACAAAGCAAAGCAAAGTAGATACTAAACAAGCATGGAGCATCAAAAATTATAGATACGTTTCCGATGTATCATCGACTAACAGTCCACCTTGGCAAGAGGGGGTTGAGGTTGCATCTGATCATGGCGTCGATGTTGCTATGCCGGATCAGTTGAAGGATCCAGCATCTACCACTGATGTCTCCAAGATTTCTCCCGTCAAGGCAACTCCCGCCGAGGTTGCTATTCCCTCGGCTCCTGCTCCAGGTGTTGCTGCCTCGGCTTTGCAAACCAGTGTTCCAAGTTCAGCTCAGCCCGCCCAGACTCGATCTGCTGCCAAGGCTTCCGTTAAGGCCAAGAAGGACACAACTTCCAAACCAAAATCGGCCCAGAAAGCTAAGCCGAGCTCCGTTCAACCAACATCGCTGACATGCTTCATAGGGGAGCCTCTGTCTCTAAATCTGGGTCTGCCCCCGCCTCTGGCACACAAATTGTGCTTCATAAGAGAATAGCGGCCGAGGTAGCTGCCCATGCGGCGCAAGAACCCAAAGGCAAAGTGCTAACGCGCACGGAGAGCAGCGGGAGTCTTGGATCTTTGGTAGAATATGCCAATAACTGGAACAAAGCCGACCTAGTCGAGGGTAACCCGAGTAATCATCCTTTTAAGCTACCCGACATTAGTAGCCGTTTGCATTTGGCCGCTAAAGTTGTTCTTGAGAGTGACAAAATGAACGAGGTATGTGCTTCAGTCTATACTTTTATTTTCTACGCACAATATACTATATGCCTACTAGTCCCCGAGATTTCAACCGAATGACCTTGTCATTCGACCGGAAGTTTTTACTGTTAAAGAATAGTTACTTACGCATGTAGCAAGCCATCTAGGTTCGAGTCAAGTTTCACTTGATTCGGATTATTTAAGTTTAGCTTTAAATATCCAGCCATCTAGATCTGAGTCAAGTTTTTCTTGATTCGGATCTTTGAGGCTTAGCTTTGAATATCCAGCCACTTACATTCAAGTCAAGTCTTGCTTGATTCGGATCTTTGGGGTTTAGCTTCAAATATCCAGCCACCTAGATTTGAGTTAAGTTTTTACTTGATTCAGATCTTTTAAATTTAGCTTCGAATATCCAACCCTCTAGATTCGAGTCAAGTTTTACTTGATTTGGATCTTTAAGTTTAGCTATGAATATCCAACCACCTAGATCTGAGTCAAGTTTTGTTTGATTCGGATCTTTGAGGTTTAACTCTATGTATTTCTCCCTGTATAACGATCTGTCATTTTAGGTTGCTCATAATCGATGCACCGACAAATTCCAGAAGTTGCTCTTTTCTCATAGGAAACTACAGGTTAAGTATGAGAAAATGGTTCCTATTCCGAAGAAAACAGGTAAGTCATTCGCCGTGTATACTGAATTGTTTTTTCAAGTCTATGGTTCTCAACTGACTTCTGATTCATCTTTATTTAGCCAACATTGATACTCAAAATACTGTGCTAACAAAGAAGATTGCCAGTCTTGAAGGTTAGTCGGCCACCCTCTTTTTACTCGCTTCCCTCCTTTCCCAAATTTTTTGCCGAATATCTTATGGTACCCTTACCTCGGCTCCGCCGAATTGCAAAACTCAGCAGCATCACATCAAGAGTGCATACCCATGCCTGATATGATGTTGCATTTTTTAGAACAAGCCGGGACTCATTCGGCGCAGCTAAAGGAAAAAGACGATGAGATAGCTCGGCTTCGTGCCGAGGTTGACTCATTGAAACTGACACATAAATCTGAGTTGGAGAAGATCGACCAAGAATTCTCCGAGAAGAAGAATCGGTTAAGTCTCCAGCTCCAGAAAGATAAGGAGCTTCTCGACGCAACCGAGTCATCGAATAAGTCCATGACCGAGGATATTGTTCGGTTTGAAAAGAAACGAGTTCAATGGGCCGGCGATCTTCAGAAAATGTTGCGATATATTCATTGTAAGTTCTCTTATCATCTTGTGGCTAGTGGCCGAATTATTCTTGACTATTGCTTGTATTGACTTATGTTATGATTTGTAGTATAGATTATTTTTCGGAGTCTACATCTGTGAGCAGTAAAGTTGTGGTTGATGCCCGTGCTCGTCGAGGTGTTCCCAATGAGACGAATCAGGAGTATTCCATGGAATATTTCTTAATTATTGTTGATACTGCCATCAAGCCCATGAAGGTTATGGGCAAGGATCTAGTGGATGCTGCCATTCGAGTATTCCATGTAATCTGGTCGAATGAGCCGGATATCACCAAGGTCGAAGTTCTTCTTGATACGCTGATGGGCTGCCAAACCCAGCTGAATCTTTAGAGGGAATCCGTAGGGCGAGCCGGGGCTGATATGGCGCTCACAGTTGTTTTGTCATGGTATGAGGACATCTCTCTTGATATTTTGATGAACTTGCACACTGGTTCTCCTTGGATCGAAGACCCGGACCATACCGCTCGCTGCCAAGCCCGTGCTTATCAATTTATCGAGTATGCCAACGTGCATCAATGAAACAAGGGGCCGAGTTTCCTTTTAGATAAGGTTGAAGAAAATGTCGAGGCTGCTGAGGGCGATGAATCTGAAAGAGACTCTAGCGATGAAAATGATTCTGATGAATATTCCGGAAGTTCGGACGAATCAGGGGGTGAATCGTAGAAAAGCGCTGAAGATCGGCTTTCCTCCAAGGGGACTGAAGCTTCCCAGGCTCAAGACGGAGTTCCGCACAAAGCAACCAGTGTTCAAGGTACCACGGTAGCTCCGGTTGAAGACGAGGTAACTTCCGCGGAGGTTCAGGTAACCTCGGGGACCCCTGCTCCTGAAGTTGTTGCTTCTACGGAGGCTGAGGTGCCTCCGATGGTAACCGAGATATCCACTTTGGAAGCCCCTGCACCTGCAGTTACCGTTTATCCACCTGCCAATGACCCGGCTGTGACCAATGCTTGAGCTGGAAAACTTTTTATTTGCTAAGTCCCCGGTATGCCGGGCGTATGTTGTTTTAAGACAATTTGCTCCTTTTGGTACTATGTGGTCTGTGTAACTTTGGAGTCTTTCATATGTTATTCTTATCGTTAAGTATGAGTTAATTATTTGGCATGCATCACTATTTGCGATTTCTGATTTGTGGGTTCAAAACGAATAGATCTGATTATTCGTGTTTTAGAGATCACGAGCGATGTTTGAAGATGAGCGTTTGGTTCACTATACTACAGTAATCATTAAAAAGATAATAGAACATGAGTCGGCTCGCGTATGGCTCATTCCTTAGTCGTTTTTCACGTGTTTGACCTTCTGTTGGCTCTTATCTCGCTTATCGTGAAGCCCTTTTCTATACAACAATAAGTCAGAGATTTGGCCTTTGGCGTCAACACATTACTAACTTGAATTTTGGATTGAACATATAAGCCAACCGACATGTCGCATATATAACATAAGGATAAATAACATGGGACAGTCCCCGAGTCACTGCTCGAGTTACCGAGGTTTCATCCATTGATTCATTTCTGACATACAAAGCCGACATGCAAAGCCGACATACGATAGTACGGGATACAATACACTTCCTCTAAGTGTAGAATGGACGAAGTAAGGCTACATTCGATGGTCTTTTTGATTCGTCTCTAGATTTGTCTGCCTTATTTTTCTCTGGTGCTTGAGCATCTATAAGATAGTATGCGTCGTTATGCAGTGCTTTGCTCATTATGAACGGGCCCTCCCATGGAGGTGACAAATTATGCATGTCGGTTGCGCGATGCACGAGCCGAAGCACTAGATCCCCCTTCTAAAAGACTCTGGGTTTACTCTCTTGCTATGGTAGCGTCTGAGGTCTTATTGATAAACAGCTGATCTGGACAATGCCAATTCTCTTGCTTCTTCTAATAAGTCGACATCGTCTTGCCGAGATACCTCACTTACCTTGTCGTTTGTGTATTGGGTGACTCTAGGTGAGCCGTGAACTATGTCGGCTGGTAGCACAGCTTCTGCCCCATATACAAGAAAAAATGGAGTGTATCCCATTGATCTACTCGGGATGGTTATTAAGCTCCATAACACGGCTAGGAGTTCCTCAATCCAACAACCCACCAACCTCTGGAGTGGCTCTATGAGCTGAGGTTTTATTCCGGACAGTACAAGTCCGTTTGATCTTTCCACTTTTCCATTTGACGCTGGATGTGCTATTGATGCAACATCGAGTGTTATGTGCTTATCTCGGCAGAATCGAGCAAAAGCTCCCTCAGCGAAATTTGTGCCATTATCTGTAATGACACTATGTGGATATCCATATCTTAGAATGATAACTTTAAGGAATTTCACCGCTGTGGGCCCATCACATTTTCTTATTGGTTTTACCTCTATCCATTTTGTGAATTTGTCAACCTTGACTAAAATGTGATTCATGCCACCGCGAGCCGGCTTAAACGTACCTACCCTATCCAAGCACCATACACAAGATGTCCAAGTGATGGGTATTGTTTTTAACTCGGAAGAGGGCATATGTATCTTGCTGGCATATCTCTGGCAACCATTGCATCTTGCTACCAATTATTTTGCTTCCTTTAGCGCACTCGACCAATAGAATCCGTGTCGAAATGCTTTGGCCACAAGGGCTCTGGTTGAAGCATGATGCACACATTCCCCTTTATGTATGTCTAAAAGGATTTCTTGTCCTCTCGCCGGGCTAACACATATTTGTAGTACATTTGTTACACTTCTTTTATATAACTCCCTATTGATTATCGTGTAAGCCTTTGCCCTTATTACTATTTGCCTAGCGAGGACCTCATCATTCGGTACGATCTCATCTTTGAGGAATAGAAATATTGGTTGTTCCCATTCTGGCACTTCGTGCGTCGGGGTAACTGTTTCATTAATTTCCATTACTTCATTCGACATGATTTCTACCGAATTTCCCCAATCAGTCTCCGGGTTCACCGAGTCAATCCTCGGGTTTGCCGAATCAGTCCCCGAGTTATTCGGCTCATTTCCCTTATCAATTTCCATTGGGACAATCTCAGATCTTTGATCTGACGAGAGACAGATTAATTTGGATTTTGGGGAAGGTATGATTGATGGCTTTCTCAGGTGCTCTAAGGCGATACCGGGTGGAATCGACTGTCTGGTCGATCCGATCTTAGACAAGGTATCTGCAGCATCGTTTTCTGCCCGAGGTACATGATGAAATTCGCATCCATCAAAATAGCCACTAATATTTTGTACATGAAACCTATATAAGGCCATGTTTGCATCCAATGCATCCCAATTGCCTGATACTTGCTGGACTACTAGATCTGAATCACTGAAGCATAAAATCCGACGTATGCCGATTTCTTTCTCCATTTTTAGGCCATGGAAAAGTGCCTCATATTCGGCTACATTGTTTGATGCAGCAAAGTATATTTGTAATACATACTTAAGTTGATCTTTCTTTGGAGAGGTTAATACTATTCCTGCTCCTAACCCATTTCTAAGTTTGGATCCTTCAAAATGCATCGTCCAATAATTTGAATCAGGCGACAGGGGTTCATATTGCATTTCGGCCCAATCGATAAAAAAGTCGGCCACTGCCTGAGATTTTATTGCATCTCATCTATCAAATTGTGGAGCATAAGGGGATAACTCAATTGCCAATTTTGCTATTCGGCCACTTGCATCTTTATTGCTCATTATCTCGGCTATTGGTGCCTCACAAATCACCTTGATGGGGTGTTCTTTAAAATAATGCTTCAGCTTTTTAGCCGGCATATACACTCCATAGGCCATTTTTTGGTAATATGGATAATTTTGCTTCGAGGCTGATAGTACCTCGCTTAGATAATAAACTGGCCTTTGTACCGACTTACCTTCCTCATCTCACTCGACCACGATCACAGAGCTTACGACTCGATTTGTTGCTGCTACATAGAGCAACATAGGCTCTTTTGATAGCGGCGAGGCTAAGATTGGCGTTGTGGCTAGCATCTTTTTAAACTCATGGAAGGCATTATTCGCCTGAGGTGTCCAGGTAAATTTATCGGATTTTTTCATTAACTGATACAAAGGTAATGCTTTCTCACCTAGCCGACTCATAAACCGACTTAAAGATGCGAGCCATCTAGTAAATTTTTGTACATCATTAAGGCACTTCGGCAGTTCCATCCTTTCTACTGCCTGAATTTTAGTCGGATTTGCCTCTATGCCTCGGCTAGATATAAGGAAACCGAGTAACTTTCTGGTTGGTACATCAAAGGTACATTTTTCTAGGTTAAGCTTCATTCGAAATTGTCTTAGATTCGCGAACGTCTACCAGATATCTTCTAGGAGCGTATGGCTCTCTTTGATTTTTATCACCACATCATCAACATATACTTGGACATTTTTTCCAATCTGATCATGTAAACATTTTTGCATACACCTTTGGTACGTGGATCCTGCATTGCGTAGGCCAAATGGCATGGTACGATAGCAATAATCCCCATACGGGGTGATAAACGCAGTTTTTATTTGATCATCCAGGTTTAACGGTATCTGGTGGAAGCCAGAATATGCATCTACAAATGATAATAGTTCACAACCTGTGGTTGAATCAATAACCTGGTTTATCCTAGGCAAAGGGAAAGGATCCTTGGGACACGCCTTGTTGAGGTTCGTGTAATCGATGCACATACGCCAAACGACAGTTACGTTCAGATCATCCTTCTTTTTCTCAACAAACACTAGATTGTACAGCCAATTCGGATGAAGCACTTCCATAATAAGCCAGGCTCCAAGAAGCCGAGCTATTTCATCCCCTATGATTTTTATCCTGTCTTTGGCGAAGCGGCGGAGAGGTTGCTTCACCAGCCTTTCTCCTGGCCTTACATGCAAAGATTACTTAGCCAACTCCCTTGGTACTCCTTGCAGATCCTGCGTAGACCATGCAAAGATATCCCGATTCTCATAGAGGAAGTTGGTGAGCTCGCTTTCCTATTTATCATTCAGGCCGGCACCAATGGTGATGGTGCGCTCTGGGAATCGATCATCACTCTGGATTTTCTTTGTCTCCTTAGTCGGCTGGAAGGACACACTTCCATGTGGGTTAGCAAGTGCCGGCATATTAAGTTGTGCCGACTGAGCAAAGCTGCGACCTCCCGAATTCTATTTTTCTCCCTCGCGATCACCAAAGACTCGGCTAGATTTGATCCGGCCGAGGCACACTCCATCGATCTCCTATAGTCTCTGGCTATTGTGATGTAAGGTTCCCAACCTTTAATAAGGTAGAAATCCCTGTGTTTACAATGCTAGTCCCTGGATCAATAGCTAGCATCCACAGTTAAGATGTAATATCAAGAAACAAAGGTCATAATACAACTTTATAACCAGGAATAAAATAATTTATTACATCTTACATAGCTCATTTGGCTATTTCATTACAATGCAGCAGAATCTAACAATATCATGGGGTCCTTCATCTTCAAAGTGCCACAGGCAGTCATGTTGGTTGTAGACTTGTAATCCTAATCAATAAACTTCACTAACATCAAACAAACCTGCAACATAATAAGTTACAACCACAAGGGTCAATACATTTGAATTGTATTGGCAAGTAATACTATGGTAGTATAGTGGAGTCTATCATCTATATGCATTTGGCTAAGTGGAGCTTAGGCTTGCATTTCTCAAAATAGATTTTCCTTATCATTTGAAAACACTAAGTTTTTGCTTGACAAAAATCACCCAAGGAATCTCCCAATAGAAATTGGTGATCCTTCAACCCTTGTTCAACCTCAAGTTTTAAACTTAGAAATTGGGATGAGGAGATTCTTGATAGCTTCCATGTCTTTATGCTCAAATTGTCCTTTACCAGGGACATAGCTAAGTACTTAGATTTTACACTCTGAGAGGTGGTGCACTTTCCCCACAAGACTTGGTTTCACCAAGACAAGATCTTTAAGAAGCCTTCCCTTAGACCAGAATGGACGCGTTCCAACCTATCATCCCCTACCACCAACTGTCCATTTGGCTAAGTTATTGCAATCTATATGATCCAGGCAGAGCCCATAATGCCAAGTGGTTGCACTTGAAGCTTCTCAACATTTGACATCTAAAATCTCTTTGTTCCTGGGTGGCCATCCACAAGTGAGTTACACAAGGTAAACCATAGAAATGGGCCTTGTGTAACCACTCAACACAAACCATTCCTTCCATTCCACCCAGGTGATTCATTCACTTAGTTGTTTTATTAAACAAAACACAAGTCCTTGACTTAGAAATATTCCATAGCATGAATATAATCCACCCTTGTTTTCTACTAGCTAAGCTAAGCATGATGGTAGTAAGAATCTTAATCTTAGGAAATTTCTACTAAGGTTTCATCTACTAGGATTTTCCATGGTATAGTTTACACTTAGCAAAAATTCCATGCAAGTCCTACTTTAGAAATATCACTAATGCATAGTGAAAATAATGCGACAAAAGTATGAAGCATCACTTGCCTTTTTGGTAGAGAATAAGTGTTCACTCCTTGATCTTGCAATATGCACACTCTTCAAATTACTACAATTATCAAGCAAGCAAAAATTCAATCTACCATTCAAGCAAAACATCACATAAAATAATAGAATCAAAACAATGCATGCAAGCATGCCAAAGATTGTTTTATTTGGAAAAGTGATTTCTAATGGGTTATAAACATTCTAAAACACTTATTGGTCATTTTATAAAAGTGGCAAGACTACTGCAAAAGATTTTATCTATAAACTCTTTTTAAATCAAAGCATTATTTTATGTGGTTGAAAATGCCTTTAGCAAAGCAATAAATTTTATAGGGTTCACAAAATATGTTTTTAAAACATAAATCTTAGTGTTTAGGGTCAGAGAGTTTAAATGAAAACATTTCCCAAAGATTTTCCTCCAAGAAGTATTTTTAACATATAACAACATTTTTATTTGACTAGAAATGGTCTAAAACAAAGATTTATTCGTTTGCTTCACAAAATATGTTTTTGAAACCACAAATTGATTTCTATGGTCAGTAGGTTCAAAACAAACTATTTGCCAAAGATTTTATCACCAAAATAATTTTAGAAAGAATTTTATACTCAAAATATGTCTACACAAGTTTCTGCAAAAACAAACATTTTAACAGAAGCAATTTACTAATCAAAGTGCATGGTTGGAGAGTACTTGTCTTTCTGATTCCATTGATATAAAGTTTGCAAAATTTGGACGTGTGGTTTGTAAGTTATGAATTTTACAAAATTGAACATCTAATAGAACATAATTTCTGTTTTAAATCAACTCTGGGCCACGTGGATGATTTCTATTCGCCCATACCGGTTCGTCCGGATTAGCAACGTGGACCACAGGATTTAAAGTGAATCGTGCGGCACAGGATCGATCTTACCCCTTCGATTATGAATCTGTCGTGGCGCTTGGATCTGGATGCTACGGTGCACAGCACGCTAGCCACTAACTGGCGGCGGCGAGTGGCGGCGCGCGCTCTGGCTACGGCGGAGCCGGCGATACAGGACGCAAAAGGGGTAGAGGAAAGGCTCACCGAGGTCGTCGTGGCGTGCTGATGCTCAACGTGTTCGCGAGGAGGCAAGGGGCGCACGAGGTGGTCGACAATTGCTCGTCGGAGTCGTGGTCACCGTCGGTTGTGCTCAAACGGCATTGATGGCGAAGCTACAGAGCACGAGAGAGCAAACGGAAGATGCGGTTAGCTTCGCACGCGAGTCACAGACACGTGTGCATCAAAAGGAGGGCAAGAGGGGGTCGGTGCTTACCAGGAGGACTCGCCGGAGTCGAGGCAGACGGCGGCGATGTTCAGCTGTCGTCGTTGCC
This sequence comes from Avena sativa, assembly GCA_916181665.1. Classification (NCBI taxonomy): domain Eukaryota; kingdom Viridiplantae; phylum Streptophyta; class Magnoliopsida; order Poales; family Poaceae; genus Avena; species Avena sativa. The sequence continues at coordinate 11,139,141 of OV702279.1, forward strand.
GACGCTATGGGTCAAGCGCGAGCAAGCTGAGACTACTGGGAGGTGCGCAGGGGTCTGGGGAACACGCTTGTGTGGTCAAGGGGGCAAGGGGCGGCGAGGTGTGGCCGTAATTGGAGCAGAGGCTCGTCGGAGACAGTGAGGGTTCGGAGATGATTCCGAGCAGCCTGGTGGCTCTCTGGTGGCGTTGGTTGGGGGGAAAGGAAGAAGGGAGCGTGGCGATTAATACTGCATGGTCACTGCGAGGAATAAACGCGGCATTAAGGAGAATTGATCGCGAGTAATCGGCGGCAGAAACAACCAGGGGGCGTGGTCTTCGCGTGGGTGGAGACGATGGTGAGGTGGCAGTGGGGCCTGGAGTCAGCGAGTGAGAGAGATAAGAAGTGGGTCCAAGCCGTCAGCGACCGAGTAAGCTCGACTGCGAGTGCGAATCGTTTTCTGTGGGGTGAGAGGGAGTGGGCTGGACTGCTGGGCTTAGTGGGCTAGCTGCGCTGGGCTGCTTTCTATTCCCTTTTTTTATCTGATTCTTTTTCTTTTTCCATTTCTTTTATTCTGTTTTGATTTTGATTAATCAATTTAAACATCTTTTGAATTTAAAACTTCAACCAAATTGTGTGTGTATTCAAATTCTGTTTATTAACTTATTCTGAAGTCAATTTAGAATAATAATTTTATTCTTTTTAGGATATATAATAATTATTTAAAATAGGTCCTTGGGTTAAATCAAATAAGATAATATTTCAAACCTTATTTAAAATCCAATCTTTTTACAAAACCTTTTCAGTAGGTTTATTTATTTTAAGGGAATGCTAAATAAATCACTTTGAATTATTTAAAGTATTTTAATGTGATTATCAATCATTTTAATTTGGGCGTTTGTTTTTATTCCAAAGAGATTCAAATATGGTTTTTTAACTCCATATAACTTTATTTAAATGGTTCTTTTATTTCATTTAAGTCAATTAAATAACCTTTATTCCATTTGGGTAAATTCAAATTATTTTCCCTAATTTAATTTATCTCTTCCATTAGGGATTTTGTCTTTATTCAAATAGAAATAGAATTTGGCTAATGCCATTTTATTTAATTTGAAAATTCTTTATCCATTATTTTATTTGGATTTGGATTATGTTTATTCCATTTGCTTAAGGATTAGGTCAAGATTTAATTTGGCCTTTAAATATTCCTCATTTAATATTCCTATCTTTATCTTATAAAATCCATATCTTTTTATTTATAGATCCAAACTTTGGTGATTCCAATTTGTAAAATATTATTTAATATTTGTTTATCCTTTTAAATGTATTTAGGATTATTTGCTCACCATTTGGTATGGATTTTTAGATAGGTGCTTTATTACCTTTGGGAATTCAATTTCTTTATCTTATTAAATTCATAAGATTTTATCTATGGCTCCAAATTGAATGAAATCAAATTCTATGGATTTAGAACATTTCTATTTGTCAATCTTGATCATTTGTAAATGTTTGTTGAAAAAAATTTATCTGGATCAAATCCATGGTCTTAGAGATATCTTGGAAATGATTTTATTCCATTAGGGTTTTAGAGTTTTGGTTTATTTCTAAATGTTTAAATTTCCAGATGCATTTATGAAGAATGCATTTCACTTGATTTGAATTTAGTTGGATTCAAACATTAACCAAAGTTTGTTCAGTATGGGATTTTAAGTTTCCATTTAGAAACAAAAGTTTCATTTCACCCTGAATTTCAACAATTATTTATTTTGTTTATTTATTTTTCACATTACAAGATTTGGAAAATCTTGGGATGTGACAGGCTACCACCCTTAAAATAAATCTCGTCCCGAGATTTTGTAAGATCCCTCCTTTGTAAAGGGAAGGATCCCTGTGATTGCAATGCTAGTCCCTGGATCAATGCTAGCATCCACAGATACAAAGGTCGTTTATTACATTCATTCCAGAGATAAAACATAGTCTTTTACAACTCAGGGCCAAAGGCCTAATACAAGAGTTTATGGAACAAGTAAATAAACACAAGTCCTCATCTTCATGTGCCACAGGCAAGCATGTTGAGTGTAGACTCATGACTCCTACTCATCATCGGAGTAACCTGCAACATCACAAGTTACAGCCACAGTGGGTCAATACTTTGGAATAGTATTGGCAAGTGATACCTTAGTAAATTTTAAGTGGACTATATTACTATATGCATTTTGGCTAAGTGTAGCTTGGCTTGCTTTGCTTGAAAATAGGTTTTCCCTATTAGTTGAAATCACTAAGTTTTTCTTTGTCAAAAACTTTCCCGAAAAACCACCAATAGACATTGGGGTCCTTCACCCTTGTTCACCCACAAGTTTTACTTAGAAGTTGGAGTGATGAGATTCTTGTAGCTTCCATGTCTTGATGCTCAAGTTGTCCATTGCCATGGACTTGGCTAAGTACTTAGATTTTTCCATCTGCAGAGGTTGTGCACTTTCCCCACCAGACTTGGTTTCCCAAGACAGGACCTTTCAGAAGCCTTTCCTTAGTCAAATGGACACGCTCCAACCTATCATTCCCACTACCACCAACTGTCCAAGTGACTAAGTTCTAGCAACCTATATGATCAAGGCAGAGCCCATATTGCCAAGTGGTTGCACTGCAAGCTTTCTCAACACTTGGCCTCCAAATCCCTTTGTGCCTGGGTGGCATACCACAAGTGAGATAAACAAGCCAAATCCATGGCCTTGTGTAACCACTCAACCAAAAACCACCATTCAAGTCCCATTCCACCCAGCAAGTTCATTGACTTAGTTGTTTTATTAAGAAAAGCATGAGTCCAAAAGGACTTAGAATTATTTCATCATAGCATGTACATTCTTGACCAACCCTTGTTTTCTACTAGCTAGGCTAAGCATGTCATAGTAACTTGACTTAGGAAAATCCCTAGCTATTCTACAATTATACAACTACATAGGATTTCCCAACATAGCATTTGGCAAAAGTAACATGCAAGACTTAGCAAAATAATTCTAATGCTTATTCAAAATAAAGGGGTGGAAATATCATGAAGTATCACTTGCCTTGGTAATGGGGAGAGTAGCACTCTTCACAATCACAGTCACTAGCAATATCTACACAAAATTTGTAGCATACAATTACACACAATTTATATACAAACAAAAATATGAATGCATGCATGCAAGAAATTACTAAGTGATGATTTTGAAAACTCTACCAAGCAAGTGCATGATACAGAAACATAACAAGTCACAAAGCTTGCTAACTAAACTTATTTAGCACTAATACAAATTACTAAACTAAATCTATGCTCAAAATAGACCTAAATATGTTTCTGCACACAAAGTCATTTTAACAGATACTTTTTGTTAAACACATTGCAGATTCAGAAAGGGCTTGACTCACTGATTCCAACGGTATAAAATTTGCAAAAATCTAACATCGGAATCAAAAGTTATAGCCATTTGAAATTTGGATCAAAATCTGGTTTGAATTCTGTTTTTAAATCTAACCCTAGCCACGCGTCGCGATATTACTGGCGCGTACCGGTTCGCACCGGATCACCCTTCTGTGCCGTTGGATCTAACTAACGCTGCACGGCTCAGATCTGTCCATACCCCTTCGTTAAGTGAACTATTTCTACGCGTAGGATCCAGATCTGACGGCTAAAAATCTCCTAACCAGAAACGAGCGGCGCTAGCGGCGGCGACAGGCGGCGGCGCGTCTGACTGCGGCGGTGCTAGCGCTCTAGGTAGCCCGGGGAAGAAAGGAGGCGCTTACCAGGACCGTAGTGGCGTGCTGAAGCTCGAGGTGGCGTTGGTTCGTCGAGGGGCGCGCGGACACGGCGAGGATTTCTCGTCGGAGTAGAGGCAGACGTCGGGCACGGTCAGTCGTCGACGTTGGCGAGGTTCCTCGTCGCGCTAAGCCAAAATAAGGGTACCGTTAGATGCGCACGACGATGGAGATTCTAGGTGTACTAGTCAGAGGGCAAGGGGCGGTGGCTACTTACGGAGGGAGGTTGCCGGAGTTCGTGCAGAGAACGGTGGCGGCCGGTCGTCGATGTTGCTAGAGCTACGGGTCATGCGAGGTCAAAAGGAAAGTGTCAATAGATGCGCAAGGACTCGCTGAACCTGTTAGCATGAACTAGAGACAGAGGGGAGCACGGAACTCACCGGAATTCGCCGGCGCAGTCGTCGGAACAGCGCGGCGTCGTGCGAGTTGTGGGCAGCCTGGTGGCGTGAAGGCAGAATTGTCACATCCCAAGATTTTCCAAATCTTGTAATGTGAAAATAAATGAATAAAATAAAACTTTGTTGATTTTTAGAGTCAGAAGAAACTTTTTGAAATCAATTGGAACTTCAAACCTAATTGGATTAACTAAAATCCTAAAGGGATTTAACAAGATAAATATTTTAATAAAGGAAAAGTAAAATATTTTATTACTACTTTGCAATCTTTTTAAGAAAAGGTTTTAATTCTCAAATTGAAAAGGAAGGATTTTAAGTAAAGATTATTTTATAAAAGCCAAACTAAACCTTGGCCAAATTTGAGAAACAAAAGGTTTTTGCTTGATTAAAAATAATAAAGGTTATGTAAAATAAAACAATAAAGGAGATAATATCCAAGTTTTAATTAATAAAAGTTTATTTATTTCTAAACCATCAAAACTTGTTTATTTGTTTAAATAAGCTTTCCAAGTAATTTATATCCTCAAATAAAACTTACTGAATGGTTTTAGTACTATTTTAGTTTTCAAAATAAAGATTTCAATAAAACAAATCCTATTTGAATTAAATGAATAAGGTCTATTCATTTAATTGGTATTGGACCTAAAATAAAATGTTATTTTATTTTAAACAAGTATTTCAAGTATCTTATATTTTCAAATAAAACCTACTGATTTGGTTTTGAAAGTGTTTGGATTTCAAATGAGGATTTTATTAAATAAATCAAACCCTATTTGATTAAATAAATAAAGGCCCATTTTATTTTAAGGAATGGAACCTAAAAAGATTAAAGTATTATTTTATTTTTATTTTGGGGAAATTTGGTTTATGCTACTGAACAGAACCAGGTTCATAGTTACAAAATTGGGTGAAGGTTTGAATTGTTTTGGTTGCTTGGAAATTGTTTGAGATTCAAAAACATAATATAGAAATAGAAAAAGAAAAAGAATCAGAAACAGAAAAAAATAAGATTTAAGCCGACCCAACCCAGCAGCCCAACAGGCCTAGGAACCAGCCCAGTTTCCTCACCCCGCAAGAAAACGTTTCGCACCTCGTATCTGACCCGCGCTGAGACTGACTGGTGGACCCTTCCCCTCGTTTCTTTCCCACTGGCGACTGGACCCCCTTTCCACTGTTCTTCCTCCTCACCCGCACGACCCCTTCTCCCTCCTTCGACACCGCTCCTGCCGATGAATTCGCGGCCTTAATTCGCTTTAACTCGACCACCGTTACTAGCTTTGATCACGCAGTTTGAAACGCCCATGCCTCTTCTATATTTCCCCTCTGACACACCGCGCTGGCACGCCTTAGACCACCCCAATTTCCTCCTCGAGCTCCTCCGTTCCGACCACCGTCTCCGACCAATTCAGGCCAGTACACGCCACCTCCTACCTTTCCGAGCACCCTAGTAGCTTCCCCACTCCCAGAAGCTTCTCCCCGTGCCCTTCATATAACCGCGGGCGCCCCGGAGCGTCGGCTTTGACAAGCTCAGACAGCGCCGCCGTCTGTTTCTTCTCCAACGACGTTTCCCAGGTGAACCAGACCGCCCCTTCACTTCTTGTTCACGCACACAGCGTTGTCTTGATCCTACGCATCTGACCGCGCCTTCGTTTTGTCTTAGGGCGATCTGCAGCAACGTCCTCGACCTCAACCAGAGTCACCCACCGCTAGAACGAACTCCCGCGAAAGATTCCACCTGACCCCGTGCGCCCCTTGCCCCGTCGACTACACGCCGAGTTTCACCACAACCTCGCGACCTCGGTAAGCCTACTCTCTTCCTCTCTCGCTTCCTAAAACCACCGCAAAGCCACCGCCTGGCCGTGCGCCGCCGCTAGCCACCGTCAGCGCCGCCCCCTTTTGGTTAAGCCCGCGCGAGCCGTTCGATCTAGATCGGGCGAGCGAGATAGAATCACTTAGTCGCGAAGAGGTACTCAATAGGGACCGTGCGATCTAACTTGATCCAACGCACCACGTCGCCGATCCGGCCGAATCGGTACCGTCCAGTAAAAACACGCCGCGTGTCACCTAATCTGTTTAAAAACAGATTTAAAAACAGAATTATTTGCAAACTTCAAACCCTTGTAACTTTGGATCCACACGTCCAAAAATTATAAATTTTATATCGTTGGATTCAAGAGAGAAAGACCTAACCAACCATGGCCTTAGTTTAGAAAATAGTATCTATTAACTTGCTTGATTTTGCAGATTCATTTGTGAGCTTGTTTAGGTTAGAAAAATTGTTTAAAAATGTATTTAGGGTTAAAACCTTTGCAAAATGGTTTTCTGTAAACTCATTGACCCTAGGAACCAACCCTTGGTGTTAAAAATGATTTTGGTAAAATTTAGGTTGGATTATTTGACTTAGCCAATTTCTAGCCAAATAAAATTATTGATTTTATTATGAAAATGTTTATGGAAAGAAAACTTTGAGAAAATGGTTTGGACCAAACCTACTGACCCAAAAACACCAAGTTTTGCAATAGCAACTCATTTGGTGAAAAACTTAAAAGTTTTGTTTTAATAAAACTATTTTCCACCACATAAAATGTTGAATGGATTTTAAAATAGATTTTGAGCAAAACCCTCTAACTAATGACTTTGCCATTTTGGGTAAATGACCAATTTGGACCTTACAAAGTTTAGAAACCTGGTGGAGACCATCCTTGCAATAGAACCATACTTTGCATACTTATGCATGACTTAAATTCCATTGCTTTGTGAGTGTGAAATTGTTTGTTTGACTTTGGTTTGGAATGTTAGTTGATTTTGTGTTTGCTTGATTGACTTGTAGTGAAATTAGCAAAGTGTGAGACTAGCAAGATCAAGGAGTGAACCACCATTCCCTTCCAAAAAGGCAAGTGACACTATCATCAAAAGTCCTACTATTTTCATTATACTTAGTGGATTTTGAAACATGCATGAAAATAATTTTTGTACTTATGCTATGCTAAAATCCTAATAGGATTCCCTATCCATTACTTAGAGAAAACAATGTAGTTGTTACATGCTTAGCCATGCTATATTTATATTTTGAAAAGAGTTACATGTTGAGATTTTATGAAGTTGAGAAAAGGACTTGTGTTTTATATAATAAAACAAGGACTCAATGAACCACCTGGGTGGCCAAGGATACTTTGAGTATTGGATAAGTTGGCAACAAAAGGAACCATGACTATGGCAATCTCTTTGTGTTGTGCTCCAAAGGAACCACCCAGGAAACTTAGAGATTGAACATGTTTCTCGTACAGTGGCTTCCGTGTACAGCCACATGCTAAATGGGCTCTGGCTTAGTCAACTACATAGTGGAAGTCCCATGCATTGGCATCTTCAGGTTAACTAGATTTGTGTAAGGGAGTAACCCTACATTTGTGCCTGGTAGACAAGCTAGCATTTTGTATTGGGAGGACTCCTATGGAAAGACTTTGTCACATTCTCAATCTGCCAGTACTCCATCTTGGTGAGTACTTATCCAGCGGCCACTGGTGGCATCAAGATGAGATTGTGTCATGTGGGTAAAGTGTACAACTTCTGCAGAAGATAATAAAATCTAAGTACTTAGCCGTGTCCCCGGTTATGGACAATACTGAGCAACTAAGGCCTGAAGCTATGGAAGATCTCGACACTCTAATTTCTAAAAGAAAACTTTTAAAACTTGATGCACTTGGGGTTACCAAGGTGCTCAAGAGATTTTGACAAGGACTTGAACACTTGATTTTTTACCAAGGAGTTCAAGAGATTTTTGAAAGGAGATTTGACAAAGGACCAAAACCATTTTGAAAAGATAGGATAAAGTATTGCTTTATGCAAATGAGCCTAAACTCTACTTAGCCAAATATGCATGTATTGATAGGATCCACTCATATTATACATAGTAGTGAAACTTGCCAATACAATTCAAATGTATTGACCCTTGTGGCTGTAACTTGTAATGTTGCAGGTTTGATTGTTTTTAGTGAAGATTGTTTGATTAGGATTACAAAGTCTACAACCAACATCTGCCTGTGGCACTTTGAAGATGAAGGACCCATGTCTATAGTTATTCCGCTGCAATGTAATGTAATAGCCAAATGAGCTATGTATGATGTAATAAAATTATGTTATTCCTGGTTATAAAGTTATATTATGACCTTTGTTTCTTGATATTACATCTTAACTGTGGATGCTAGCTAATGATCCAGGGACTAGCATTGTATACACAGGGGGCTCTATCTTATTAAAGGTTGGGACCTCTTACAAGAATTGTTTAGGGGGAAATGGTCGCGAGGATGGGGTTGTGAGTGCAACAGTACGATTAGCACAATCTAGTACTCCTTCATACTTAGCCATCCAATCCATTCCCAATATTACGTCTAGTCCTTGGGAATCTAGGATTATCAGGCTCACTGGAAACTTATGCTTTCCAAACTCTATGACAAGATCCCGGCATCCAAGACTTACTATCATATCTCCACCCGGAGAACTAACTTTTATTGGACACCCAATGTTTTCAGATGCAAACCCATTTCTATCAACAAATGCTTTTGATATGAATGAATGAGATGCACCAGTGTCAAAGAGTACAAATGCTGGAATGGAATTGAGTCTGAACTTACCAGCAACAGCATCAGGCTCCTCATAGACCTCCTCCACATTGATGTGGTTAACCTGTCCTTTCTGAAAAGGATTGGGCTTGTTAGGTCCTTCAACTTTCTTCTTAGGGCAGTCATTAGCATAATGCCCCAGCTTCTTGCATTTGAAGCACTCAACCTGACTGATGTCCCTTTTTGCAGGCTGACTTCCACTTCCACTACCATTCCCACTGTGGTGGCTCTTATGTCCACTCTTGTGGTTCTTGTACTTGTCATTGTCATGACTGCGGTGATGTTTGTTGTCATGACGGTTGTGGTTGTGGTGCTTGTTGAATTTCCCATGCTTATGGGATCCTGAGCTTCCACTGTCATCATAATGAGATCGTTTGTGAGACGATCCCGAGCTGTGCTTGTCGGAGTGTTTCATCTTCCTACTCTCGACTTGCTTCATTTTATTCTCCAAAATAGCAGCCTTGTCACACAGAGACTGATAAGTTGGAACATATGCCACAGATAGCTGCAGATTCAGCTCATCGTTCAAGCCTTCCAGAAACTTCTCCTTTATTTTGGCATCTGTGTCAACCTCATCCGGTGCATAACGCGCCAGATTGTTGAACTCTTCTATATATTCAGCCACGCTGCGGTGGCGCTGCTTCAGGTTGTGAAACTCCTTCTTTTTCAGACTCATCATTCCTAATGAGATATGAGCAGTGCGAAAGCCATCCTCAAAGATAGCCCAAGTCACCTCATCTATAGGAGTGGTGATTTGGAAGTTGTCCCACCATGTGGCGGCTGGCCCTTCCAACAGATGCGCTGCGAACCTGACCTTTTCAGCATCCGTGCAGCCCACGGTCACTAAGTCCTTGTTCACAGAACGTAGCCAATCATTGGCCACCATGGGATCAGTTGTCCCGGAAAACTTAGCTGGCCTCAAACGCAGAAATCTGGTGAGCGTATCAAAACCCGGAGGGTTGTTGTTGTTGTTATTGTTGTTGTTGTTATTGGGGTTGTTGTTGTTATTCTGGTTTTGGATGAATGTTGTCATCATCTGCATAAGCTGTGTTTGAGCATTCATCATCTGTTGCATTTCTGGAGTGATGTTGTTGGGGTTGGGGTTTGCGCGACGGGGAGGCATCTGTGGTTTGTTCAAATAGAGATAAGAATGAGATACCCATAGATGTTTTATGCACAATACATCACAAGCAAACACATAGCATGCAACTCAAGGATAAAATCTCAACAACAGAATAACCAAGTTCTCGAAATAAAACACACAAGTGGCAAGCCATCCACATGTCGGATGGTCCAATAACAAGTTCACAAATAGCAAGTACGATAATAAAAGATAAACGAGTAGTCAAGTCTACTCATCAGCCTCCTCGACAAAGGTAAGACCTGCGTTCTCCATCGCGGTCTTGTTCTCCTCAATCGTAGTGGTCAAGGAATCGATCTTGGCCTTGAGAGCCCTCTTCTAGGAGCGAAGCCTCTCGATCACCATCTGCTGCTGCTCTAGCTCGAAATCCTTGGACTTCAGTTCTTCAGTCATGTCCCGGATCTTCTTGTTCCTATCCTGGACGCGTTTCTCCTGACTCTTGAACTTACGGTCCTGGGTCTCGAACTTCGTCTCCATTTCCTTGACTATCTCGTCCTGCTGTGCGAAAAGCTTGTCCTTCTCGCGAAGCTGCACCTGGAGCTCGTCATTGCTGAGCATGACGTTGGTCCTGTCCGTGTCCACGTGCCTGATGAGAGACTCTAAGTCCTGGAGATAGAGACGTACGGCTCTGCTGCGTCCCTCGAGTCGTCCTCAAAGTCGATGGACTCTCCATCATCATCACATCTTTCGAAGACGTGGAAGTGGGTGCCTCTAACCTGTCGGGAGTGACAGCCTAACAGACGTCCTATCAGGTCCTGCATGACGACCTCCATGCCTCTCTCCCTATCATCGTGCATAAGCTTGAAGACGATGGCCTCTGTAGTAGGCTCTGTCTGGCGTCCGGGCTGGTTCACCTTGAAGCCCCAGAGGTCCTTCCTCTCAAACTTGGTGAGTGGATGCACCATGATGGTGGGAAGAGAGAGATCGATCAAGGTGGTAAGCTCAACGATACGAGGACCAAAACGGGTAACCTGGAACTCCTCAACAGTGCTGATAGTAATAGGCATCTATTTATAAGATAGAAAAGTTAGGACAACACAATTTAAGATAAAACAAGACAAACATTTCATACATATCCATGGAACACAAAATCACACAAGTCATGCATACATGATTCCATTACATCAATCAAGGTCCAAACTTATTTAAGGTATCATTTTGGAAAATAAGGTGATAGGTGGTGGTCCAACTAACGAAGTGCGTTCACAATCCTATCTCACTGGATCTGTTGGCTAACACAATGTTCCTAGAGGAAATCCACCTATCTTGTTCACATGATTCCATCACTAAGTCTATAATATCTCCCCTTAAGGTTTGGTTGGTGGCTTCCAACTCTTGGGTAAGCTCCTTCTCTTTCTCTAAGTCTTTTTGGAGGTTGAGCATTCTGCACTTGACTCTAGCACTAAGTTCTTTGATAGTCCTCCAAGCTGCTTCTCTTGCTGACTCAAAGAATGTGGTGTGCATCACAGTGTTGGTGTACATGCAGAAACCTCTTTCTTTGTGGTTGTCTTCCTTGTTTTTGTACAAGTGAAGTTGCACCCACCAATACTCCACTCCTTCATCCATCACCGGAAAGCCTTTGTAAACAGCTGCACCATGTGCTTCCATTGCCACCATGAGGTCCTTGAGAATCTTGGGAAACTCAGTTTCACACTCCAAGGTCATGGTCATGAGTGGCTCCTTCTTCACGGCTTCGTTGATGGAGTTCATCTACAAATAGAGATGAGAATGAGAAGATTAGAAAAGTTTACGAGAAGAATAGACAAGTGTAGAAGTAGTTGAAATTTTTTCCTTAGTGGTTTCCAATCCTAGGGTCATAATCCTACAGGCAACATAGTGCTCTGATACCATCTGTAAGATCCCTCCTTTGTAAAGGGAAGGATCCCTGTGATTGCAATGCTAGTCCCTGGATCAATGCTAGCATCCACAGTTTAAGATGAAGTACACAGATACAAAGGTCGTTTATTACATTCATTCCAGAGATAAAACATAGTCTTTTACAACTCAGGGCCAAAGGCCTAATACAAGAGTTTATGGAACAAGTAAATAAACACAAGTCCTCATCTTCATGTGCCACAGGAAAGCATGTTGAGTGTAGACTCATGACTCCTACTCATCATCGGAGTAACCTGCAACATCACAAGTTACAGCCACAGTGGGTCAATACTTTGGAATAGTATTGGCAAGTGATACCTTAGTAAATTTTAAGTGGACTATATTACTATATGCATTTTGGCTAAGTGTAGCTTGGCTTGCTTTGCTTGAAAATAGGTTTTCCCTATTAGTTGAAATCACTAAGTTTTTCTTTTTCAAAAACTTTCCCAAAAAACCACCAATAGACATTGGGGTCCTTCACCCTTGTTCACCCACAAGTTTTACTTAGAAGTTGGAGTGATGAGATTCTTGTAGCTTCCATGTCTTGATGCTCAAGTTGTCCATTGCCATGGACTTGGCTAAGTACTTAGATTTTTCCATCTGCAGAGGTTGTGCACTTTCCCCACCAGACTTGGTTTCCCAAGACAGGACCTTTCAGAAGCCTTTCCTTAGTCAAATGGACGCGCTCCAACCTATCATTCCCACTACCACCAACTGTCCAAGTGACTAAGTTCTAGCAACCTATATGATCAAGGCAGAGCCCATATTGCCAAGTGGTTGCACTGCAAGCTTTCTCAACACTTGGCCTCCAAATCCCTTTGTGACTGGGTGGCATACCACAAGTGAGATACACAAGCCAAATCCATGGCCTTGTGTAACCACTCAACCAAAAACCACCATTCAAGTCCCATTCCACCCAGGAAGTTCATTGACTTAGTTGTTTTATTAAGAAAAGCATGAGTCCAAAAGGACTTAGAATTATTTCATCATAGCATGTACATTCTTTACCAAACCTTGTTTTCTACTAGCTAGGCTAAGCATGCATAGTAACTTGACTTAGGAAAATCCCTAGCAATTCTACAATTCTACAACTACATAGGATTTCCCAACATAGCATTTGGCAAAAGTAACATGCAAGACTTAGCAAAATAATTCTAATGCTTATTCAAAATAAAGGGGTGGAAATATCATGAAGTATCACTTGCCTTGGTAATGGGGAGAGTAGCACTCTTCACAATCACAGTCACTAGCAATATCTACACAAAATTTGTAGCATACAATTACACACAATTTATATACAAACAAAAATATGAATGCATGCATGCAAGAAATTACTAAGTGATGATTTTGAAAACTCTACCAAGCAAGTGCATGATACAGAAACATAACAAGTCACAAAGCTTGCTAACTAAACTTATTTAGCACTAATACAAATTACTAAACTAAATCTATGCTCAAAATAGACCTAAATATGTTTCTGCACACAAAGTCATTTTAACAGATACTTTTTGTTAAACACATTGCAGATTCAGAAAGGGCTTGACTCACTGATTCCAACGGTATAAAATTTGCAAAAATCTAACGTGGGAATCAAAAGTTATAGCCATTTGAAATTTGGATCAAAATCTGGTTTGAATTCTGTTTTTAAATCTAACCCTAGCCACGCGTCGCGATATTACTGGCGCGTACCGATTCACACCGGATCACCCTTCTGTGCCGTTGGATCTAACTAACGCTGCACGGCTCAGATCTGTCCATACCCCTTCGTTAAGTGAACTATTTCTACGCGTAGGATCCAGATCTGACGGCTAAAAATCTCCTAACCAGAAACGAGCGGCGCTAGCGGCGGCGACAGGCGGCGGCGCGTCTGACTGCGGCGGTGCTAGCGCTCTAGGTTGCCCGGGGAAGAAAGGAGGCGCTTACCAGGACCGCAGTGGCATGCTGAAGCTCGAGGTGGCGTTGGTTCGTCGAGGGGCGCGCGGACACGGCGAGGATTTCTCGTCGGAGTAGAGGCAGACGTCGGGCACGGTCAGTCGTCGATGTTGGCGAGGTTCCTCGTCGCGCTAAGCCAAAATAAGGGTACCGTTAGATGCGCACGACGATGGAGATTCTAGGCGTACTAGTCAGAGGGCAAGGGGCGGTGGCTACTTACGGAGGGAGGTCACCGGAGTTCGTGCAGAGAACGGTGGCGGCCGGTCGTCGATGTTGCTAGAGCTACGGGTCATGCGAGGTCAAAAGGAAAGTGTCAATAGATGCGCAAGGACTCGCTGAACCTGTTAGCATGAACTAGAGACAGAGGGGAGCACGGAACTCACCGGAATTCGCCGGCGCAGTCGTCGGAACAGCGGCGGCGTCGTGCGAGTTGTGGGCAGCCTGGTGGCGTGAAGGCAGAATTGTTTGGGGGGAAATGGTCGCGAGGATGGGGGATCTTATAGCCAGAGGCTCGACAAGAAATGCTCGCTGCATCAATGCCAATTAAGCTCGCGAAATCAGTGCAGCAACGGGCAACGGCGGAGGTCGTGCGCGGAATCAGGGGAAGACGAAGCTGACGTGGACGGGGCCCGCTTGGCAGTGAAATAAGCAGAGGGGGTGTGGGGTCTGGCTGTCAGCAGCTGAGTGGGTGTGCTCGCGTGTGCGGAAGAAAAATAAATGCCCCGGGTGGGCTAGTTGGGCCTGTTCCGATGCTGGGCTAGATTCCTGGCGCTCGGCCCTTTTCTTTTGTTTACTCCTTTTCTTTTTCTATTTCGATTTTCAGGAATGGTTTTGGAATGAATTCAAACTCTTTTTGAATTCAAATCTTTCTGGGGTTTTTGTAGGGTACAATAGTCTCCACTTAGGCACAAAGTCAGGTGGTTTGCTAAGTAAAGGCTTGGTCAAGCTTGGAGATCAAAAATAACAGAGACTAGGTACTTGGTTTGCAAAATTTGAAAAATGGTTTTTGAAACCATTTCCAATTTGAAAAACTTGGTTTGAATTCTACACTCAAACCTATCTTCATAGAAGGCAACAAACTTGGTTCATAAACAATCAAATTTTCAAATGGGGATAGCCATTTGTTTTAAATTTGTTCACATAAAATCATAGCACCAAGTGCTTCTGTTTTTCTGAAATGAGTTTGAAATTTGATCTCAAATCTATATGCATGCATGAATAATATGCAAACTTTGAAATTATGATTTTAGGGATGTTACAGATTTGGGAAGGCTAGGGGTTACAAGTTGGCTCAAAATAACTAGGGTACTACCACCCTTAAAATTTTCCAACTAGATTACTTCTTGGCTTGCTTGGGATCTTGCTGAAACCTCTCTGGGCAAACATCTGCATAGTGTCCTTTATTTCCACACTTGAAACATGTGACAAGGCTGAGATCCTTCATAGGATTTATCTTGTGCTTTATCTTTTCTGGACAATTGCTTGCATAATGCCCTTGGTCACCACAATTGTAACATGTGACAAGATTGAGTTCTTCACGTATCTTCTGTGGACAAGTTGATACATAATGGCCTAGCTGTGATACCCTGGCGCATGGCTCAATAGGATTGATAGGAAACCCATACCAACAAGTTGCAACTTCTTTTCCGGAAGCTCATTCGAAAAGAACTCTAAGGTTAAGCGTGCTTGGCCTAGAGCAATTCTAGGATGGGTGACCGACCGGGAAGTGGGTAACCGGGTGTGCACGAGTGAGGACAAAGTGCGCAGAAAAGACTAGTGTTGGTCTGTGGGGCTAGTCTAGAGATACTATTGAGCTACCAGAAGTGACAGCTGTCGGTCCAGAGTGACCGGGGGTGTTACAATTGGTATCAGAGCCAACCCTCGCGGTTAAAACGGGCGTGTGCGGGTCAGTGGTGGACATGTGGCGCATGGCGCGTGTGGCCTGGAGTGGACACGGCATGGCACATGTGTCGGCACTGGACGCACAGACGTGTGCCAAGAGGGGACGTTCCTGGCTTATGGGTGTATGGGAGACCCTGGCGCATGGCTCAATAGGATTGATAGGAAACCCATACCAACAAGTTGCAACTTCTTTTCCGGAAGCTCATTCAAAAAGAACTCTAAGGTTAAGCGTGCTTGGCCTAGAGCAATTCTAGGATGGGTGACCGACCGGGAAGTGGGTAACCGGGTGTGCACGAGTGAGGACAAAGTGCGCAGAAAAGACTAGTGTTGGTCTGTGGGGCTAGTCTAGAGATACTATTGAGCTGCCAGAAGTGACAGTCGTCGGTTCAGAGTGACCGGGGGTGTTACACTAGCTCTTTGCAGTTGTTGCACCACACTTGGTTAATCTCCTTATATTTTTGTTTCTTCTCAGGACATTCATTGGCATAGTGTCCCATCTCCTTGCAATGACAACATTGCACTTGGCTTTTGTCTTTCTTCTTCTTGGGTTTCTCCAAAGCTAGGAGTGCTTCTAGTTCATGTTCTTCATATCTTATCTCAAAGGTAGGAAAGTTTCCTGGTCTCCTTGATCTTTTCCTTGGATAATACATATGTCTCCTCTTTGGTCCATCAAATCGAGTCATATTGCTTGGAGGAGTAAGCTGAGATTTTCCTTTGTCTTCACCCTTCTTGGTAGAAGTTCTCTCATGGAAGTCGGCAATCTGTTGTTGCACTCCACCTTGTTTCCTTTGTTGAACTATGGAATAGATGGGGCATTGGATAGGGACATGATTATTTCCTTCACATAGGAAACAAGTAGCTTGAGATGTGGGGCATTGATTTGTTGGATGTTTCTCTTCACAATTGGGGCATTGATCTTCATGCTCTTTGGAAGTGTGACCCTTGTCTCCACAAACATTGCAAGCTTGGGTTCCTTCTAGTATATCATCCTTGACATCCTTGTTATCATAGACTCCTTGGGAAGGGTTGTTTCCCATGTTGATCATTTGAGTGGTCATCTCTTGCAACAATTGGGACTGAATTTCCAAAAACTTTTGCATGGTTGGGTCTAACTCATTGTTGTTGGCTAAAAATTGAGTTGTCATCTGATTCAAATGGGTTTGGTTTACTAGTAGTTGTTCTCTCATGTTGACCTCTTGGTTGTTGTTGTCACCATTCTTGATGTTGGAGTTCCTTGGAGTAGTCATCTGTTTGGGTTGGATTGGGATTAGAATAGGCAAAAGATTTCTAAGGAATCAATTCTAATCACACACATCACAATTCACTCAAGCAATGTGCAAGCAATCACAAACAAACATTCCACTCAAACCACAAGTTCAAGCACATCTTTAGGCAATAAAATATTTTTGTTACACCACATAAGTTGCTGAGTTTGATTTAATCTAAATATGGTGGTCCAACTATATGGTTCACTTGAGATCATTCCTTCCTTCTTAGTTGATTCTTCATGAACAAGACCTTTGTATCCTTGGAGAAGTTTCTTGAATTTTGGTCACAAAACTCCAAAGGTGATGATGGTTCCTTCTAAGTTGTGCTTCCTTAGTATTCAAGTCTTGAGTAACATTTCTTGTCTCACCTGTAGTACTTAGTGATATCCAAGGTTGAAGTCCTTGTTGAGAATAAGGTTGAAATCACTTGAGTTGGTGAAGTCCTTGGTAAAAGTAAAGTTGAAGTCTTTGGCCATGGGGAAGGCTTTATCCATCAAGTTGAAATAGACAAGATGTAGAATCAAAACCAAAATGGTTGAGGAAAGAGTTTACAAGATTGTTGATAAATAAGTTTTGGAACAAATACAACTCCTATTTTTCTAAGGGGTTTTGTCCAATCCTAGGGTTACAAATCCTATAGGCAACATAGTTCTCTGATACCATATGTAAGGTTCCCAACCTTTAATAAGGTAGAAATCCCTGTGTTTACAATGCTAGTCCCTGGATCAATAGCTAGCATCCACAGTTAAGATGTAATATCAAGAAACAAAGGTCATAATACAACTTTATAACCAGGAATAAAATAATGTATTACATCTTACATAGCTCATTTGGCTATTTCATTACAATGCAGCAGAATATAACAATAGCATGGGGTCCTTCATCTTCAAAGTGCCACAGGCAGTCATGTTGGTTGTAGACTTGTAATCCTAATCAATAAACTTCACTAACACCAAACAAACCTGCAACATAATAAGTTACAGCCACAAGGGTCAATACATTTGAATTGTATTGGCAAGTAATACTATGGTAGTATAGTGGAGTCTATCATCTATATGCATTTGGCTAAGTGGAGCTTAGGCTTGCATTTCTCAAAATAGATTTTCCTTATCATTTGAAAACACTAAGTTTTTTCTTGACAAAAATCACCCAAGGCATCTCCCAATAGAAATTGGTGATCCTTCAGCCCTTGTTCAACCTCAAGTTTTTAACTTAGAAATTGGGATGAGGAGATTCTTGATAGCTTCCATGTCTTGATGCTCAAATTGTCCTTTACCAAGGACATGGCTAAGTACTTAGATTTTACACTCTGCAGAGGTGGTGCACTTTCCCCACAAGACTTGGTTTCACCAAGACAAGATCTTTCAGAAGCCTTCCCTTAGACCAGAATGGACGCGTTCCAACCTATCATCCCCTACCACCAACTGTCCATTTGGATAACTTATTGCAACCTATATGATCCAGGCAGAGCCCATAATGCCAAGTGGTTGCACTTGAAGCTTCTCAACATTTGACATCTCAAATCTCTTTGTTCTGGGTGGCCATCCACAAGTGAGATACACAAGGTAAACCATAGAAATGGGCCTTGTGTAACCACTCAACACAAACCATTCCTTCCATTCCACCCAGGTGATTCATTCACTTAGTTGTTTTATTAAAAACACAAGTCCTTGACTTAGAAATATTCCATAGCATGAATATAATCCACCCTTGTTTTCTACTAGCTAAGCTAAGCATGATGGTAGTAGGAATCTTAATCTTAGAAAATTTCTACTAAGATTTCATCTACTAGGATTTCCCATGGTATAGTTTACACTTAGCAAAAATTCCATGCAAGTCCTACTTTAGAAATATCACTAATGCATAGTGAAAATAATGCGACAAAAGTATGAAGCATCACTTGCCTTTTTGGTAGAGAATAAGTGTTCACTCCTTTATCTTGCAATATGCACACTCTTCAAATTACTACAATTCAATCAAGCAAGCAAAAATTCAATCTACCATTCAAGCAAAACATCACATAAAATAATAGAATCAAAACAATGCATGCAAGCATGCCAAAGATTGTTTTATTTGGAAAAGTGATTTATAATGGGTTATAAACATTCTAAAACACTTATTGGTCATTTTATAAAAGTGGCAAGACTATTTGCAAAAGATTTTATCTATAAACTCTTTTTAAATCAAAGCAATATTTTATGTTGTTGAAAATGCCTTTAGCAAAGCAATAAATTTTATAGGGTTCACAAAATATGTTTTTAAAACATAAATCTTTGTGTTTAGGGTCAGAGAGTTTAAATGAAAACATTTCCCAAAGATTTTCCTCCAAGAAGTATTTTTAACATATAACAACATTTTTATTTGACTAGAAATGGTCTAAAACAAAGATTTATTCTTTTGCTTCACAAAATATGTTTTTGAAACCAAAAATTGATTTCTATGGTCAGTAGGTTCAAAACAAACTATTTGCTAAACATTTTATCACCAAAATAATTTTAGAAACAATTTTATACTCAAAATATGTCTACACAAGTTTCTGGAAAAACAAACATTTTAACAGAAGAAATTTACTACTCAAAGTGCATGGTTGGAGAGTACTTGTCTTGCTGATTCCATTGATATAAAGTTTGCAAAATTTGGACATGTGGTTTGGAAGTTATGAATTTTACAAAATTGAACATCTAATATAACATAATTTCTGTTTTAAATCAACTCTAGGCCACGTGGATGATTTCTATTTGCCCATACCGGTTCGTCCGGATCAGCAACGTGGACCGCAAGATTTAAAGTGAATCGTGCGACACAGGATCGATCTTACCCCTTCGATTATGAATCTGTCGTGGCGCTTGGATCGGGATCCTATGGTGCACAGGACGCTAGCCACTAACTGGCGGCGGCGAGTGGCGGCGCGCGCTCTGGATACGGCGGAGCCGGCGATACAGGATGCAAAAGGGGTAGAGGAAAGGCTCACCGAGGTCGTCGTGGCGTGCTGATGCTCAACGTGTTCGCGAGGAGGCAAGGGGCGCACGGGGTGGTCGACAATTGCTCGCCGGAGTCGTGGTCACCGTCGGTTGCGCTCAGACGTCGTTGATGGCGAAGCTACAGAGCACGAGAGAGCAAACGGAAGATGCAGTTAGCTTCACACGCGAGTCACAGACACGTGTGCATCAAAAGGAGGGCAAGAGGGGGTCGGTGCTTACCAGGAGGACTCGCCGGAGTCGAGGCAGACG
The DNA here is from genome assembly GCA_916181665.1 of Avena sativa. NCBI lineage: Eukaryota > Viridiplantae > Streptophyta > Magnoliopsida > Poales > Poaceae > Avena > Avena sativa. The sequence continues at coordinate 11,159,273 of OV702279.1, forward strand.
GCAGCGATGTTCAGCTGTCGTCGTTGCCGATGCTATGGGTCAAGCGCGAGCAAGCTGAGACTACTGGGAGGTGCACAGGGGTCTGGGGAACACGCTTGTGTGGTCGAGGGGACGAGGGGCGGCGAGGTGTGGCCGGAATTGGAGCAGAGGCTCGTCGGAGACAGTGGGGGTTCGGAGATGATTCTGAGCAGCCTGGTGGCTCTCTGGTGGCGTTGGTTGGGGGAAAGGAAGATGGGAGCGTGGCGATTAATACTTGAAAGGATACATATGTCGCCTAGAGGGGGGGTGAATAGGCGATTAAAACTTTTCCTAGAGTGGCTCAACAAAGGCGGAATAAAACTAGTGTTTACTTTGTAAAGCACAACCTAGAAACAACTAAGGTTTACCTATGTGTACCAACAACTTATGCTAAGCAATACAAGCAACAAAGTGATAGCAAGATATATATTACTTCAAGCACGAAGGATATCACAATGTAAAGTGCATAAGTAAAGAGCTCGGGTATAGAGATAACCGAGGCACGCGGGGACACCGATATTTTACCGAGTTCCTCCCAACATGGAGTACGTCCCGTTTGGAGAGGGGGTGGTATCAAACCACCAACGCCACAAAAGGCCTCCCTTATTCTCCGGTGAATCTCACCCCAATGGGATCGATCCACGCTTCCACTATCGGTGCACTTGTCGGTGGCAACTGGAACCTCTCACAAGGTTGGGGCACAACTCCACAACTTAATTGGAGGCTCCCAACAAACGCCACAAAAGGCCTCAACAAATGCCACCAAGGCTACAATGCCACCAAGGCCACAAAACCGTCTAGGGTTCCAAGAACCCAAGAGGGACAAGCTCCAATGAGCAATTCAAACCAAATCCTCCGAGGAGAACCCAAAACGATGCAACAAATGCAAATGGCAAGAACAACACAAAGATGCTCAAATCCCCCACTCTCAAGTTCCAACAAAGCTACCAAAGCTATTGGGGGAACAAGAGAGGAGAAATCAAAGAGAGACACAAAATCCCCCAAAATCTAGATTCCCAAAGATACACTCACAAAGAGATGTTTTGGTTTGGTCAAAACGTGGATCTAGATCTCCTCCAACAACCCCTCAAATATATGCAAAAATCAATGGAGGGGTGTGTAGAAATCAAGCTTAAGGAGTAGAGCAAATGGGGGCAAAGCTTGGGCAAGAAAAGGAGGAAGAAGTAACCCTAAATGAAAATGGGGCAAAGCTATTTAAAGAGATGAGCAGATTCTGCCCGTTGGGGAATTTTTCTGGACGCAACGGTAGTACCGGACCGAACAAAACATATCGGGTCGAGCCGGGAAGAAAAACAGCAGGGCAACTGGGTGGGGCCAAGCAGGTGGCAGGCGGAGCAGTGTGCGGCAGCACAGCGCGCAATGGAGCGCGTGGCTCGCGGGGCCCGCCGGCGGCAGGCGCAGCAGTGGCTGCAGCAGCCCAGCGCGCAGAGCAGCAGGCGGGTCGCGGGCGGACGCGCAGCAGCGGTGGGGCCAGGCGGGGCCAGTCGCCAGGCACAGCAGCTAGCGCGGCTAGAGGCAGCGCGCATGCGCGTGCTGTGCGGGGTGAGCGAGCGCAGCGGCGCGGGGCCCAGGCGGAGTGGGGCACGCAGCAGCAGCTGCATGTGGCAGCAGACAGCAGCCGCAGCGGCGCATGCAAGCGGCAGGGCGCGCGCGCGAGCGGCGAGCGAGGCGAGCTGCGCAGCGGGCCCAGCACGCAGCAAGCTGCAGACGCGCGGGTCAGCCAGCGCACGACAGCAGCATGCAGTGAGACGGAGCAGCGCGCAGGACAACGGGCAGATCTGGATCTAGGAAAAGATGCAAATAAACTGGGGAAAAGTTTTTGGACCGACCGGTACTACCGGGCCGTCCGGTAGTACCGGATCTGGGTACGTAGCGAGACAGAATAAAAACAGGCCGTTTTCAGGCCTGGGCGGTAGTACCGGCCCGTCCGGGCGGTACTACCGCTCGGCCCAGAAAACAGACTGACATGCAAATATTCAAACGGCTATAACTTTTGACTGGAAGCTCCGATTAACCCGATTCAAATTGCGTTGGATAGAGGGCGACAAGGACCCGATTCAAATATTGATTATCACCAAGTGAGAAAGTATCAAGTAGAATAATGTGATATACCTCACTTGGTGAGAAACCGAAAAGCCGCATAAATCAAAATCGCAACAAGATGCAAATGGGAGATCCGATTTAGATGAACAAGAGCTTGTTATGGATATTACCACAAGCTCTATATCATCACATGAATAAGACCAAATAACAACCAAATATGATGATGCAAGTATGCAAAGGTTTGAGCTCTCTCCGAACGATGTTACCGAATCACTCATACGAGAGCCCCTCTTGATAGTACGGTTATCTATCCTAAACCCGGTCTCACACACACAACGTGAGACCGGCAAAAGGGAAAACCTATCAATATTATACCTTTGCCTTGAGCATTCCACTTGAGCTCGATGTAGACGATCTTGACCTTCTCAAGATGGAACGCCTTTCTTAATTCCTCATCATCGACCTCGCATATTGAGCTTGCCCAACATATCTTCTTTGCATTTCATCAACCTTGAAGCCAACACATGCTCCAAGCAATGCCAATGGACAAATCCTACAAGTATAAATTAATACACACATTAGTCCATAAAGATTGTCATTAATTACCAAAACCACACATGGGGGCCCAACATGTCCTTTCAATACTGCATGGTCACGGGGAGGAATAAACGCGGCATTAAGGAGAATTGATCGCGAGTAATCGGTGGCAGAAACGGCCAGGGGGCGTGGTCTTCGCGTGGGTGGAGACGATGGTGAGGTGGCAGTGGGGCCTGGAGTCAGCGAGTGAGAGAGAGAAGAAGTGGGTCCAAGCCGTCAGCGACCGAGTGAGCTCGACTGCGAGTGCGAATCGTTTTCTGCGGGGTGAGAGGGAGTGGGCTGGACTGCTGGGCTTAGTGGGCTAGCTGCGCTGGGCTGCTTTCTATTCCCTTTTTTTATCTGATTCTTTTTCTTTTTCCATTTCTTTTATTCTGTTTTGATTTTGATTAATCAATTTAAACATCTTTTGAATTTCAAACTTCAACCAAATTTTGTGTGTATTCAAATTCTGTTTATTAACATATTCTGAAGTCAATTTAGAATAATAATTTTATTCTTTTTAGGATATATAATAATTATTTAAAATAGGTCCTTGGGTTAAATCAAATAAGATAATATTTCAAACCTTATTTAAAATCTAATCTTTTTACAAAACCTTTTCAGTAGGTTTATTTATTTTAAGGGAATGCTAAATAATTCACTTTGAATTATTTAAAGTATTTTAATGTGATTATCAATCATTTTAATTTGGGCGTTTGTTTTTATTCCAAAGAGATTCAAATATGGTTTTTTTAACTCCATATAACTTTATTTAAATGGTTCTTTTATTTCATTTAAGTCAATTAAATAACTTTTATTCCACTTGGGTAAATTCAAATTATTTTCCCTAATTTAATTTATCTCTTCCATTAGGGATTTTGTCTTTATTCAAATAGAAATAGAATTTGGCTAATGCCATTTTATTTAATTTGAAAATTCTTTATCCATTATTCTATTTGGATTTGAATTATGTTTATTCCATTTGCTTAAGGATTAGGTCAAGATTTAATTTGGCCTTTAAATATTCCTCATTTAATATTCCTATCTTTATCTTATAAAATCCATATCTTTTTATTTATAGATCCAAACTTTGGTGATTCCAATTTGTAAAATATTATTTAATATTTGTTTATCCTTTTAAATGTATTTAGGATTATTTTCTCACCATTTGGTATGGATTTTTAGATAGGTGCTTTATTAGCTTTGGGAATTCGATTTCTTTATCTTATTAAATTCATAAGATTTTATTTATGGCTCCAAATTGAATGAAATCAAATTCTATGGATTTAGAACATTTCTATTTGTCAATCTTGATCATTTGTAAATGTTTGTTGACAAATTTTTATCTGGATCAAATCCATGGTCTTAGAGATATCTTGGAAATGATTTTATTCCATTAGGGTTTTAGAGTTTTGGTTTATTTCTAAATGTTTAAATTTCCAGATGCATTTATGAAGAATGCATTTCACTTGATTTGAATTTAGTTGGATTCAAACATTAACCAAAGTTTGTTCAAGATGGGATTTTAAGTTTCCATTTAGAAACAAAAGTTTCTTTTCACCCTGAATTTCAACAATTATTTATTTTGTTTATTTATTTTTCACATTACAAGATTTGGAAAATCTTGGGATGTGACATGTGGTTACTCCTTGTGGTCCTGGCATCTTCATCTTAAAGTAACCAATGTGGCAGCTGGTCATGAATTTTGACAATGTCAATCGTCCAAGTAATGAGTGGTAACAACTCTCTAGATCTACCATCTCAAATTCCAAATTCTCTGCTCTTCAAGTCTCCCTTGTGCCAAATAAAACGTCTACTCAGACTTTCCCAATGGGCTCGCAGGATAGTCCTGGGACTATTCCATGAAAAGTTGTCTTGGTCGACTATAGCATATTCGGAGAAATGCCGAGTTTGTGCATCGTATCTTTGTACATAATGTTGATACTGCTACCGTTATCTATCAGCACCTTTGAAAATTTCACATTAATACTGGGTCTGACAAACGTCGGGTCAAGCACTAAAGTATATGACCCGGGGTTTGGCATGATCTTGGGATGATACCTGATGCTCCAAGTTATATCTTGATCTGACCAGTGCATATACCTTGGAACTGCCGGCATAACTGCATTCACTTCCATATGTCGGTGCTGGACGCTATGTCTGTCTTGCTGTTCCATGGTGAATACATAGTATGATTGATGGTGCTATCTGTACTCATTGCGACCATTGTTACCGGGGTTGCCTCTGCCATCTTGGCCTTGATTCGCCACATGGTGAACCGCATCCCTTCGGTCATGACTCTCATACCTCAGAGGTGGTGGGGGTAGCATCAATTGTTGCGCATTTCCTCCTGTAAACCGCCTGTTGTTGTGAGTGGTGCGGTTGCTGCTGTGGTGCCTGCATCACTGCCGAGTTTCCTATTGCATTCTTCATCCATGCACACTAACGAGTTGTGTGGTTGGATGGTTTTATCGGGTTTGGCGTGTGGAACTTACACAGCTGATCTAGCATAGACTCAAATGTGTACTTTGGCCTCTCCTGCCATTGCTTCTTTTGTTCAGGATTCCATTACTTTTTTCCATCATTCTTCGGTGTCCATTGTTGAGGACCGTTTTTCTAGCACTGATTGCTCCCTGCACCTGGCTGATCCTGAGTCACGGCTGCTACCTGGTTCGAATGTACCTATAATCCGGCCTGTCCTCTCTTCTTCTACTTCGGAATTCATTCCGCCTGGATGATCCGGCGCCATCGCGAGTGTAATGGTCATGCTGCTCATGATGCTCTGCCGACATAAGCTCGGGATGAGTTGGATCACCCAGTGCATATGAGTCGGCTATTCTGATTGTCTCGGCCAACTTAGTCGGCATATCTCTTTGTAGCCTTTGCCATAACACACTTGCATATCTGCAACCTTGTGCAAACCAAGCAATCGCTTGTGACTCGATCACCCCTTCGCAAGAGTTTCTGAGGTTACACCACCGTATCAGGAATTCTCTATCGGTCTCATTCGGTCTCTCCTTGCACATTGCCAGCTATTGAGGCCTATTCGGCCTCTTGTATGTGCTGGTGAAGTTACTGAGAAACATCTCCTCAAAGTCCAACCAGCAATTGATACTGCATGCTGGCAAGTTGTTCAGCCACACCCTTGCTGGCCCCTCCAACATTTGGGGCACATATCTCACAGCCCATCTCAAGTTTTCCCCTGCAATTTTCACTGCAGTGGCATACTCGATCAACCAGTCTTGTGGTTTGCTACGTTATATGTTTTTGTGACTCTCGCCAGATGGAAGTTTGGGACAGGTGGCTCGCTCATGATTCGGGGCCCAAAACAAGCTGGACCAGGAGGACCTTGTTCTTCTAGTAATTCAGACCTGTACAACCTATCCAGTTTTATCCTTGCATCATTCGGTGGCAAATTTCTATATGCAGCTCTTTCTTCCACAGTATGGTGGTTTTGCCCAGCAAATCCGGCATTCTCCATTTCTAAATAACCATCATTATATATGTTTTGCACTAGGTTATGTGGAACATTCCCTACATCCTTCGTTGTCGGGGTTCATGCCTTGGCTGATGATCTTGCGGGTGGTAATGCCTCCCTTCAGCCGGGTTATTATTTTCGGGATTTCCTCTTCCGAGGTTACCATGTTCTCTGTTGCCGTGACCAAGGTTTCTATCCCTACTGTTACCTCGGCTTCCATTGCCTCTGTTTTCATTTGCTTTTCCGGCCGCTACCGGATCATAGGGAACAATCTGTTTGTTCCTTTTCCCCGAGGTTACTGCCTTATCCTTTCGCAATCCATTTCCGGGCGAGGATGCCGCGACAGCTCACAATGCCGGGGCAGCTCCATCCGAATGAACCAAACGCGAGCCTCCCGGCTTTGCCGGGTTAGCCCTGAGTATCTCCTCATTTGCTGGTTCATGATGCGTACAACCTCGTTAAGCGAGTTTGGTGGTGGAATGAGGCCCCACTCCACCATGAGAGAGCGGATGACCGATGTCTGCAACTCGAGCTGCTCCTGATCTCTATCAAGGCGGAGGCGCGAGGCCGCGTTGTTGGGCTTCACGTGGACCTTGCGGGGGATCCAACCAAGCCTTTCTAGGGCTCATTCGTGAAGCACCTCCGACGGGATGACTTCCCTCCCACCCGAAGGGTGGCTAGTGGCGCGGGAGACGGGTCCTTGATGTCGTGCCATGTACCATCGCCTCCCACCGACCTCTGCATCTTAGGAAGGACTATCAAGGCCCTCGTGGGCGTTGGAATCTCCACACTGATGACTTCTCGTGGGGACTCTTGTCACGCCATGGCTCTAATTTCTTATTGGAGGGAGCAACCAGAAGGTGGATCTAGTGTGAAGAAGTAGCGGGTGAGATTGAATGGATCGGTGCTAGGATGCCAGAGGAGATTAAGTATACCATTGCCTCGCCTTTTTGTGTCGCTGGTAGGTTGGCCTCCCCATGCAACGTGTCATATAAAATGCAGGCCGCCCACACCCCCCTGACACCACTGCCCAAGTTGTGGTGTGTCACGTGACGGTAGCGTGTCCACATGCAACGCCAATCTATAGCGTGTCGTATGTGGAGACGCCATCGCTAAGTATTAAATAGTGGTGTTCGGTTTGAATGCCACACTACCACTAGCATGCATCGGGTCAGGCCGTCAGGCCCACACTTTGGTAGCTTTGCGCGGCCAAGGTAGATGCCATTATTAAGTTTGTACCAGACACGTTTTGTATCTGGCCACGCCGCCAATAGTTTTTGGTGATACCACTAGCGTAAAGTTTTCCCGGCCTGCTACTAACTTCTGGTGCCTATAAGAATTTATCTACTAGTGCAGCGCTATAGATCTAAACCCTAGTTGTTGGTGTCGGAGACGACCGAGTGACGGAGCCGGTGCCGAAGATCTGCGAAGACACCACTAGCCGGTTCATAGATCTAAATTGCCAAAGCTTCCCAAGAAAAAAGGATGGATTTGTTCTCCTGAGAGTGGTGACGGAGTAAGAGGGAGTTGAGGCTAAATTTTTCGCCAAACCGCCCTACGAATTTTCTCTCTCTTTACATCTCCGCATTGGCTCCGTGTGCACGTCATTCCTATGTTTGCCCCTGCCTCTCGACGCCTGTCTATGTAGAAATGGTCGGTTCAGATGTTGCTCCAAAGTTTGTCCAAGACTGCCCTCGGGCATATTTGGTTTCCCACGGAGGCGTTTCTTGCACCCGGGCAGGAAAAATAAGCCTGTTTGGATTGTCGCGGCATTTAGCGTACTTGGCTCGCACGGGTCTTACAGAGGAATGCTGAAATCAAGCGTTTTCACAGGGACAGACCCTGGCGAGCACAAGGAGAGGAACGACGTGCCCAAGGAGGCATCGTGGATATGGAGGGAGGCTAAAACATTGCATCGTGGTATGTCGTACTTGAAAAGTATGCTCTCCTCCCACTTAGGCTGTCACCGCCCGCGGGAAGACAAGTACATCCCCATATTCCTAGGGCGATGACTTGGCGGCAGAGATTTAGATGTGCGGACCGACATCCAGTTCTCTACTCCGTATTGTTCGGCACTGGCTGCTACGATCTCCCGAATCAACGGAACCGGCTTGTCCTATCCGTCACTATCTCATCCGGCTACGACAGCTCCTAGACGCCTTCAACCATGGATGAGCACCAATCCCTGCTCCCCTCATCCTCAACGTTAGCTACATATATACCTGGTTTGCTAGACATTACGGCCTATTTGTTAGATACTTACGCATTGTCGTTTTGATTAGGTTCAACCTTTTTAGATACTTATGCACTGTCATTTTAATTAGGTCCAACAGTTCAAGATTTTCATCCAGGTAGCTGCCCTGGTGGCTGTGATTCAGGCCTGGATGCTTTTGATCCAGAGAAGAATAGTTGTTAGGAATAATAAGTTTGCTGAAAACAAAGAATTAAACGTATAGTGTGGAAGATAATAGTGCTTGTAGAAAGTAAATGGTAACAGTAGATGATGTATCAATGATAAAGATTGGACCAGGGTCCACAGTTCACTAGAGGTGTTCTCCTTAAGATAGATAACATGCTGGGTGAACAAATTACAGCGGGGCAATTGACAGATTGAGGAAATCATAACAATGCATATACTAGTCATCATGACTCCTATGAGATTTGATTGGGCATTACAACAATATACATAGACCGTAGTCCAACTGCATCTATAACTAATAATCCACCTTCAGGTTATCATCCGAACCCCCTCCAGTATTAAGTTGCAAGCAACGGATAATTGCATTAAGCAATGTGTGTAAAGTAAACGATACAATTGTTCCATGAACAAAAGATTGTTGTTTTCTCCCTAGTAGAAACAACACATCTACAACCTTAGAGATTTCTGTCACTTCCCCAGATTACTAGAGGCATGAACCCATTATCGAGCATAAATACTCCCTCTTGGAGTCACAAGCATCTACTTGGCCAAGATAGCTACTAGCAATGGAGAGCATACAAGATCACAAATAACACAGACATGATAGAATCAATAATCAATCTGACATGATAGAATCAATAATCAATCTGACATAGTATCTCAATATCCATCGGATCCCCGCAAACACAACATGTATGATTAAACATAGATGATCTTGATCATGAACGGAGCTCACAAGATCTAAACATGATAACATAAAGGAGGAGAAACAACCATCTAGCTACTGTATGGACCCATAATCCAAGGGTGAACTACTCACACATCATACCGGAGGCTGGCATGGTGATGAAGAAGGCCTCCGGGATGATCTCTACCCTTCGGCAGGGTGCCGGGAAGAGCTTTGGATCCCCCCGATCTAGGGATGATGGTGGCGGCGGCTATGGACTGTTTCTTGGAGATCTGATCGGGTGCTTAGGGTTTCTGCATTGGGGTGACTTTATAGGCGAAGAGGTGAGGCAAGAGGGAGGCCATGGGGCCCACACCATGCCCTGGCGCGGCCTAGGGTGGGCCCGTGCCAGGGGGTTGTGCGGCTGCCCTGTGGCGCATATTTGTCCCTCCTTCGGTCTCCGTGTCGTGTCTGGTAAAATATTGACTTTTGCTTTTATCCCGTCCAAATATTTCCTTACTAGCTTTTCTGAAACCAAAAACAACAGAAAACCGGCAACTGGCACTGTGGCATCTTGTTAATAGGTTAGTCCCAGAAAATGTATAAAAATACCTCAAAGTGTAGACAAAACATAGCAAAGTTGATACTAAACAAGCATGGAGCATCAAAAATTATAGATACATTTACGACGTATCACTAGGGGAGGGGGAGGTCGTATCCTCCCCCAACTCCATCTCCTTGGCGCGTGGTGGAGGGAGAGGAGGTTTCCTCTCCTCCTTCCACCAAGAAACATTGTGCTAGTTTGACTTTTCAAACTTGCCTTTTGACTTTAAATTTTGGAGTTTGATTTCTCTCTTTTATTTGCCCAGTCTAGTGACCTAGGACATGATGCAACCATTCTACTTTATCATGACACATTCATGTACCCTTCCCCTTCCAGTTCGGTGAACCTTCTAGACCCTTCTAGATCATTCCGATGAAAACACCGGAATCATTCCCAAACTCCGGAATTGGACTTTCCTTATATGAATCTTATTCTCCGGATCATTTCGGATTTCCTCGTGATATCCCGGATCCCATCCGAGACTCCAAAAAACATTCGGTCTTCTTACTCACATTCCATATCGACTAAACAACATCGAATCCTTAAGTGTGTCTCCCTACGGTTCGTGAATTATGTAGACATGACCGAGACTCTTCTCCGATCAATAACCAATAGAGGAATCTGGAAATTCATATGGCTCCCACATATTTCTACGATTACTTTGCGATCAATGAACCATTTACATACGATACCAATTTCCCTTTGTCTCGCGATATTTTACTTATCCAGGGTCTGATCGTCGGTATCTCTGCATACCTAGTTCAACCTCGTTACCGGTAAGTACTCTTTACTCGTTCCTGTGATATGTGATCCCTTGTGATCCAGTCGCATGCTTGCATGCTAATTGGATGACATTCCACCGAGAGGGCCCATAGTATATCTATCCGTCATATGGATGGACAAATCCCACTCTTGATCCATGTGACTCAACACATACTTTCTTAACACTCAATGCCACCTTTATAACCACCCAGTTATGAAGTGGTGTTTGATGTCATCAAAGCATCCTTCTAGTGATGGTGATTAGCATGATCTCATGGTCTAAGGAATTAGGTTACTATGTATCTGAAATCTTATAGCAAACGAACTATTGAAATGACTTGATCTTTATGCTACGCTTATCTATAGGTGTATGTCCATCACACCATTCTCCTAATGATATGATCTTGTTGTTAATAACATCTCAATGTTCATGATCAGGAAACCATGAACATCTATCAACCAACAAGCTAGTATTACAAAGAGGATTTACTAGGGACTCTAACAAGTTTACAAATCACACAAGTATTAATGTTTCCGGTTAATACAATTATAGCATGAATATAAACATTTATCATAATAACAAAGATATAATAATAATTACTTTTATTATTGCCTCTAGGGCATATCTACAATAGATGGAATATCCAGACCGGAATCTCCGGTGTGGACCGGAGAAACACCGGATTCTCCAGGGCGTTCATGCAGACCAGAGTCTCCGGTGTGGACAGACCAGAGTCTCCGATCTGCACACCGGAGTCTCCGGTGTGGAAATTCCCCAACGGGCAGAAAACGGTCAGAAATTAGTGGGCCTATATAAAGGACCCTTCTTCCCCAATAGACCAGGCTCGAGTTTTACAAACTTTCTCCTCCATTCTTGACCCTCTTGAGCTTGCTCCCCTTTAATCCCTCCTTTGCTTCTTGCATATACTTTAGGGATTTGAAAGAGGAGATCTAGATCTACAATCCCACCAATCAATCTCTCCTCTAAGTGAGGGGAACATCCTGGTATCTAGGTCTTGGTGCCTTTTGTGGATTTCCTCCATTGTTCTTCCTCTCTTATTCCCCCAAAATATTGTGTAGCTTTGGTGGAATTTGGGAGAGAAGGACTTGAGCACTTATTGTGTTCTTTCCATTGCATTTGGTGCATCGGTTTGAGTTCTCATTGAAGATTTGGTTGGGTGAAAAGTTGAGAAGCTTTTTACTCTTGGGTTCTTGGAACCCTAGACGGTTTGGTGGTTTTCCAGGTTGCTTGGATTTCTTGGGGCCTCCAATTAAGTTGTGGATCTTTCCCCAAGCTTGTTCGTTGGGATCCTCCAATTAAGTTGTGGAGAAGTGCCCCAATCTTGTGAGAGGTTCCGGATTGCCACCGACAAGTGCACTGATAGTGGAAGTGTGGATCAATCCCATTGGGGTGAGATTCACAGGAGAAAAAGGGAGGCCTCTTGTCGCGTTGGTGGTTTGATACCGCCCCCTCTCCAAATGAGACGTACTCCATGTTGGGAGGAACTCGATAAAATATCGTCGTCTCCGCGTGCCTCGGTTTATCTCTATATCCGAGATCTTACTTATGCACCTTACTTTGTGATAACCTTCGTGCTTGAAGTATATATCTTGCTATCACATAATTGCTTGTCTTGCTTAGCATATATAGTTGTGCAAATAGGTGAACCCGAGTTGTTCTAGGTTTTGTGCTTAACAAAGTAAACACTAGTTTAATTCCGCCTTTGTTGAGCCACTCTCGAAAAGTTTTAAACCGCCTATTCACCCTCCTCTAGGCAGCATCTGTATCCTTTCAGACACCCTTTTAACCAACTTGTGCAAACATTTAACGGGTAGTGGTTTTCTTACAAAAATCATCTTCCATAAGAATAATAGATTTAAGATACTAGATCAGAAGCCATTCCATTCTTTCCCACCAAGTTAAACTTGTTCTCGCTTGTTGCATTATGTATAACTGGATCCTGCAATTTGGCGCGGATGAATTCTCCCCGAAAGAGGAAGATGTGATGTATGATGACAAAAATGATGTTGGTATGGTGTCCCGTTGAACAATTATCGTTCTTGGAAGAACAAGAAAAAACAGTGGGCTAACATCATGTAATCAACCAGAGCCAACACCAGGATCTGAAGCGGAAAAACTGAAGAAGAACTAATGAATTGTTGTCGTATTGTTCTATGGCCAACCCCCATACATTGGGTGTAAAACTTATATTCGTAGTAGTTAGGTAATAATTATGGTGAAATGTGATTTGCTAATAGCTAGGTATCTTCGTAATAAACCGCCATTTGCTAGTAGCTAGGATTTTAATTTGATGCTGCTTGTTAATTTAATTTGTTGTCTATTTGTTTTATAGTAGTCTTATAAAATGCATGGTAATATCACTGCATGTGAAAAGTGACGACCACAAGTGTCACATGTGCAACCAAGCATACCGATTTTTACATCAAACCAGCTATAACAAATTTTGTTGCCAAAATTGCAAAATAGTAGTGACTAGTGAACTACCAAATAAAACGTTAAACTTGACCCAAACTAAATCTCGCCGCATATAACATTCATTAAACGAAGTAATAAAAACAAAAAATATTGACCCAAGCAATCAAGCAGGAGGTAAATTAAATAAAAATAACCTAAAGTCGTAAGAAATTCAAAGATTAACCATATTCCAAAACAAATTCAAACGGAATAACCCTTTTCTGCCACTCCCGCCCGCGCGGCGCCGCAGCCTCCCGTGCAGCGCCAGATCGGACGACGCCGCAGGCCTGCCACGCTGGCCGGCTAGGGCCAGGCGCCGCACAGCTGCCACGCTGGCTCGCGTGTGCAGCGCCACCGAGCCTGGCGCCGCACGCCAGCCTTCTGCGCCTCTCGGGCTGGCGCGGCACACCCTGCCACGCTGGCTCTGCGGGCCCCAGCACCTTAAGTGCGGCGCCAGTCGGGGTGGCGCCGCACCCACCTGTGCCGCGCCATGGTGGCTGGCGCCGCACACCTGGAGCCCTTAAGCTCGCGCCGGGTCGGCCTAGCCCGACCCTCTTCTCTCTTTCCTTTGCTTTCCTCTCCCCTCAGTGAACACAGACATGGCAGCGGCTAGGGTTGATACTTCCCTCCTCTAATCCCTCCTCCAATTGCTCAGATCTTGAAGAGTCTCTCCATGGATCTTGTTCTTCACCACATCCCCCAGGTATTTTTCCAAGAAATCTCTCATTTTGCCCTAAGGGAAACCCTAGTTTGGCAATATTCTTGCTTATTAGGAATTGTTAGTAGTAATTGTTGTGGATAATAATGTGGGATAGTATGTTTTTGTTATAGATTGAAAATTATTGTTAGTAGTAATTGGTAAGAATTTCTTATGTACATTTTAGTTATAATTTGTTGTTGTAATAAACGTTAATACTAGAGTTTGTTGATATAGTAATCCTTCATATACTTGTTAGTTTCATACTAGGAAACTTCCATACTATGAATTCTCCATGTACTTGTTAGTTGTAATTTTTTTCATAACTATTGGAACCTTTGTCACATAGAGATACTCATATAGAAAGAATTGTTTATATATTTTGATTTCATAGATGTTCACATATATAGTTCTACTTTTTTAATTAACTAGGATGTCGGAATCGGAATCGGAAGAAGCCCGTACACCACCCCATGTACAAACCGGGTTCGTAGAAGGCATGTCGCTTCTTGAGCCGTCGTATGACAAGGTTCACCGTGGCTGCATTATTGCCGAGGGGATCAAGGTAAGAAAAAAACCTCGAAATCATTATATGTTTCTCAAGTTGGATGGACATGTTATAATCGAGCTTCTATGTGTGCAGCCTCTTGTTCCCCTACGACTTAGGTATCACGTGCATTTCCAAGAGATGATGCGATACGATGATCGGTACATGGTGCACATCAAAGCGCTAGGATTGCTCCCATTCATCCATATGGTCAATCGTGGTTCACCGCACATGAACCCTGCTGCTATCACTGCGCTCGTCGACCGGTGGAGGCCGGAGACGCATAGTTTTCACGTCCATACCAGTGAGATGACCGTCACTCTGTAGGACATGTCCATGATCCTTACACTCCCTATCCAGGGGGATCCTCTGTGTATTAACATAGGCTTCGACGGCTGGCGTGAGCGGATGTGTGGCCTTACCGGTGGTAAGTGTCCTGGTGACACTATAAACTCAAAGGGGGAGAAATTAAGAGTCACAGCCGGGGCTACTTTCAAGTGGATAGCACAAAACTTTAGTACATGTCCTGAGAATGCTAGCGAGGATGAGATTATTATATATGCCCGTGTGTATGTGTGGTAAGTCATCATGAAGACTATATTTGCTGATGGTAAGGGCAACATGGCTCACTGGCACTGGTTGAAGGCCTTAACTGTGATGGATAAAAAATGGAGCTGGGGTTCGGCGGCATTAGCCTTCTTGTACCGGCAGGTAATGGGGTGTTTCTATTTTCCCCTCTTTACATATGTTCTTCCAACTTATGCATGACTAAGTTTGTTTGCTTTCTTGTGTATCTGGACGAGGCTTGTTGAAGGACTGGGGCTGAGGCTTATATCGGTGGTCCGTTGCTACTCCTCTCGGTGTGGATGTGGGAACACTTTCCAGTTGGTAGGCTAAAACATATGCCTTACAAACCCTATAGTGATGGCGGGGAAAGGTTGAAGTGGCCCACATGGGCTTACAATTGGGACATGGTCTCAAAGCCTCCAACCGACCTACAAAACGCGTACCTGAGATACACCAATGAGTTTGACAACCTTCTCCCGGAGCAAGTAAGAATTTCTGAACATACACCGTTTAGCATTCCTTTCAAGTGCTCTTCTCATTGAACTATCTTGTTTGCGATTAAGGTTTTATGGGAGGTATATGGTCCTAGGGACAATTTTGGTTGTGAGGAGTTCCGTCTTAACCCACAGTGCGACGCGGAACGCAATCTATGGTATATGGAGTGCCCCATGATATGCATGTGGGTTGTTGAGCATTATATGCCGCAGCGGGTTATGAGACAGTTTGGTCTCTATCAGGCTACACCTCCGGATTACCAGGACACCGACGAAGCTCTTCATCGGTAAGAATTGGTTCTATACATGTTTTTCAAGACAATGTATGATAGTTGTGTGTGCTTCAAAAGTTGCTCTTTATTCACATACAGGTTGGACAGGCTCAAGAGCAAGAAGACTGACTAGGGAAAGATTCACCAGAAACACGTAGCTAGATTTCTTTTATGTGTGTGAGAAGCTAAGAAATCGAAAAGAATGGCTGCAAAACCCCATTGTGAGGACGCTTTCAGCGAGTACCTCCATTGGTTTCTAGAGAACACTCGTGTGAAGCTCCTACCGGATGCATATCCGGAAGATATATTGGAAGAGCCGCTGCTTGCGTGGGACGAGATGAGGAACCTTAAGTACAACCAAGATGTTAGAGAAGGGCGGCAAACCTCCTTTGCCCCCGTGATGAATTTTGTGGTAAGTCGGTAGTTCATGTTCCCGTTACTATCTTAGTCGGATTTGTGTAATGTGTCATTGATTTGCTTGCAATGCAGCGCACGGAGGTCCAGAGGCAGGCGGATGAGTTGGAGGGCGCTTTGGAGTTCCCGAGGGATGAGGAGGGCAATAGCAAGTTAAGGGATTTCATTAGGAAGCAGGCACAAAAGCTACGACGCTTCGCGAACTTGCTTGGTTGTCGGGATCCCGAGGTTGTTGCGATGTCGTCCAAGGAACCGGCAAAGTCCACTTCATGAGAGGAAAGCAGCCCCGACGATGAGCAATCTTCCACGATAAGAGATAAACTGGAACCGATGACATCTTTCTTGAATTTCCATGTATCACTCTAATGAGATCATTGCTCTTATTGTAAAGGCCGAAGACGAAGAGGTGCCGGACGACATGTCATTGGAGAAGTATCAACGAAAGGTACGGTACGCAATCAAGCTAAGGCCAAGAAGTTGTCCTATTGTCGAGTCCGATCCCGAGGATGAGCCGCGGCAGAAGAAGATTACTCCGAGGAGAGGAGGCAAGAGCAAGCGTGCTAGAAAGTAGTTGCTAGAAAGGAGAGGACTATGTTGTTTCAATGTTGTGTGAGACTATGTTGGTTCAATGTTGTGTGAGACTATGTTGGTTCAATGTTTGAGGTACTGTAATGTTAATCCTATGACAATGTTTGAGACAATGTTCTATGTTGGAGGCAATGTTAGAGATGCTTGAGTCAAACATGTTAGAAATGTTTGTGTCATGTTAGAAAGTTAGAAATGCTTGAGTCAAACATGTTAGAAATTTAGGAAGTTGGAAAGTTAGAAATTGCATGGTAGAAAGTAGGAAATTATGCACCTCCAGGCCTGCCGCGCCTGGCACCGCACCCTCCCAGGTCACCTCCTGTCGAATTGACAGGAGGTTTTCCTTCTGCGCCACGACAGGCGCCTGGCGCCGCATATGGACGTGCAGCGTCGTGATAGCTGGCGCCGCACGCTCTGATCACATTCTCTGATCACAAATCATATCAAATCATACATATATCACACATCACAAATCATACATAGTTCAAACATCACACTAAGTTCACACATCACAAATCATACATAGTTCATACATCATCATCCGTAGTTCGACATCACACTAAGTTTACACACATCATCCATCGTTCATACGCGAGCTCCCGGTTACATAATATAAAGCATAGGTCCTTTGCCATTCCTCTTCTTCTCTTCCTCTTCCTCCATGGAACGCCACACCGCTTGACGAAGCCTTTCCCTCTCCGCAACACGAGCCTCCTTAGCTTGGCGCTCCTCTTCCTCCTCTTTCTTGCGGATCTCGTCATTACGTTCCTTGCGCTTCCTCGCCATGTCCTCGTCACACAGCCGTTCTTGGTAGCGCCTTCTTCTTATGGCAAAATCGATCTCTTGGATAGCCTTGTTGGATTGAGGTTGCTCAAGGTCTATCCAAGTGTAGTACCTGCATACCGGAGGGGGAGACTACAAGAAAATAGTGCATGTTAGAGGATATGATATGGAATAGTTTGGGACACATGAAGAACTAAAAAGCTTTGAGCATACCCGTGGAGTGCCGTATGGGTTGCGCCTACGCTCGGGAGAGCGGTTGTAGTTGGCACACATGAAGAACTTCTTTCCCCAACTATCGGAAGAGTAGTCTTGGGATTGCTTAGTAGTGCAATCGGTTCCACACCAACAAATAGGAACCTCCTTCCCATGGGCCTCAGAAGTACGAAACGCCTTCCGTGGCCTTTCCGCTTGGTCAGCGCAAGGTGGCCTAGCATTGGCCCTCCTCTTCCTCTGTTCCTCTTCCATCTCCTTTTTCCTCTTCCTCTCTTCCTCTTCCTTCTCATTTTGCCTCTTCCTCTCTTCCTCTTCCTTCTCCCTTTTATTCTTCCTCTCTTCCTCTTCCTTTTTCTTCTTTCCCTCGTCCTCTTCGTCCTTCTTCTTCGCCAAGTCTCGAGCAAGTTGAACTACCTCTTCAAATGCCTTCCTCTTCTTCTCTTCTTCTTCCTCCTTCCTCTTCCTCTCTTCCTCATCTTCCTTTCTCTTCCTCTCTTCCTCGGCTTCCTTCCTCTTCTCCACCTCCTTCATAGCATTCGCCCAGATAGCCGAGTAGTTCACACCGTCCCCATCATTGCCCTTGTTGGGTTGAGTCGCCATACCTATTATAAGAACAAAATCTACAAGTTAGTAAAGGATGCATGAATGTGAACAATAATTGATTCAATGAAATAAGCATAGTAGGCAGTAACATAATTGATTCGTCCGTACCTATTAACATAAGGATTTGGTCCTGCCAAGTAACCTAACATACTAGCCGGGTTAAAACCGCCACGCCCTCTTCCTCGTCTAAGCCCTAATGATCGGCCTCTTTGTTGTCTAGGAGGTTGTTGTCTAGGAGCTTGTTGTCTAGGAACTTGTTGGCTAGTTCTTGGTTTGCTTGGTACTTGTTGGCTAGTTCTTGGTTGGCTTGGTACTTGTTGGCTAGTTCTTGGTTGGCTTGGGACTTGTTGGCTACTTCTTGGTTGGCTTGGGACTTGTTGGCTACTTCTTGGTTGGCTTGGAATTTGTTGGCTTGGACCACTTGTGCTTGCTTCATTTCCCTTTGCCCTCTTCCCTTGTGTTGCACAACTCCGTGCATTGTGTCCTTCACCACTACACTTCCCACAACGAGATCTCCCACGAGGTTCTTGAAATTGGTCGTTTCCCGATTCCCGCGCACCGACACGTCCCTACCCGTCCATGTCACTTCTAAAACGCTTTGTCTTGCGTCTACCATGTTTAACAACCTTCCATTTCGGATGGGGCCATAGTTGGAGTCCATGGTACTCCGGCCATTGTGATTGGTCAAGGTATGGATGAAATCTAGGAGCCCATGTATCTTTTGTCTTCATGATAGAGAACTCGGACTCTCTAACGGTGCGCTCATGATTATAATCCACATGGCATTTTCGAGACGCACATAGCAAGTGAGAACAAGCTAGATGGAACAACAACGGCCTTCCGCATGTGCAATCACAATCCCTTAGTGAGACCTTAAAGGCTTGGCCTCCGTGTTGGACACCATCCGAAGTGGTTCCTGTAGGGTTTCGTAGCATGGAAAACAAAAAAATTCTACCGCATACAAACAAACAAGCTGTAACTACCTCGGTGAATTACGCTCCTAGTTACAAGCCTGGATGAGCGGAAATGGTTGAAATAGTACGGTGGGGCCCAAATGCCACTCACAGGTAGACCTTTCGGTCGTCCCAACCATTTCCAATTCATCGGGACAAGAACGGGCGGTGTAATCGGCAGGCGAAGGGATCAACTACATACACAAATGAGTATGTATGCAAGCCACCATACAACAGTACATCAGAGCCATTCCATCTAAAAAGAAAGGAAATATAGCAACGCCATACGGCAAGATTCAAATGTCCTAGATAGATATAATAGTTTAGGATATCTCCTCATACATCAAACATCAGAGTATCAGGCGGAAGCGTCAAACAAGATCCGAGTACGGATAAGAAGCAAATCGGCATAAGATGCCCCATAAATAAAACACATCCCGCCCACAGATCTCACGGATCCCCGTTCCCGGAATTTCTACAACGAATGATCGTTGCCCACATCATCCGTCTCCTCCACCCAGTATCCATCTCGTGAGTGTACCTGTTCATCTGAACCAAATAATTTATCGTGTGATACCCTAGGGGTACTCAGCAAGTCTTTATGCCTCTAAAGGGGACACAACCTGGGGTGACGCAATTGCAGCAAAAGATAAACCCTAACAATTCTATAGATACTCGCTAACCATCCGCCTAACCAAAGATAGACGGATGTCCGTGAATTAATGACAACAGTTATAACAGTAATATCAACAGATCCATCCTCCTCCTCGCTTACCAACGAGGAAGCGGACGAACAACCCCCATCCGTTTTCAGTTTTATTATCCATTCCATGAGTGTTGCACTATTTACTAGTCAGTTGCTTAGTCAAATTAAAAGCGGTACTTTAGTTATGCTTGTCTATGATCGAGAAACTGTGCTCCAAGTCGTCCATAACCGCGGACACGGCTTTCAGAAAGTTTTACCCTGCAGGGGTGCACAAATAGCAACACACACTCGATCAACCTCGGAAAAACCAAATCAAAACCCAACGAGGCTTTCACGACAAAGCAATCACAGGATTCAGAAATATTTCAGGGGGCCACCCCATTGAGTACACCCGCAACGAAGTTAGATGACTCCGAGACGGACCCAAGGTTTGGGTGGACGGCTGTAAACGACTGGGAACCCAAAACTGGGCTTGTCGATACCGCGAAATCGTGTCCCGATCCTAAACAGTACAGGTGCTCCTCGCACAATCGTAAATAAAGCAGTAAAGCATGGCATAAGTACAGGATAGTAAATAAAACCTCAAACTAGTTTGTGGCCCCAAGAAATAAGACTGAATCAAGCTCTAGCTCAGGGGGGTCCCATAAGCCTCCCGGATGTGGATAGCGCGAATATTCAAGGAACAGGAATCAAGTACTCGGGGTCCTACGGGACACAAGTGAGCAGGAAAAACCAAATAGCAGATATTGCTCACCGGTGCCACTTTCATTAGTTATCCCATTACTACTCAGGTTAAGTTGTTTAGATACCTCGTTATCCATCAGACACTCACATACCCTACACATGCTGTTCTACGACTCGCATGGCTCAAACAACTCCTGTAGTAATGGCTCATGGGATGGAGGAACAAGCTTGGTGGGGTTTAAAAGTAAAGGCTATGCAATACTTGGGATTCAGTTTTAATGCAATCGCGACTCAATGATGCAAGAATAAGATAGAGGCAATAGGTACTATATGTATGCAAGCATGTGGTAGTGCTTGCCTGGCAGCTCAGTTGAAGCGAGAGAAGGATCTGGGTAGTGCTCCTGGGTCTCTTGATATATCCCCTGCTCAACGTCTATTCGAAGAAGAACCAAACAAACAAGGGCCAACATAAATAAAGTGCACAAGCATATGAATAAAATGCGACAAGCAAACAATCATGCCATGATGAATGATGCACAATTTACATGGCAATAAAGTAGCATGGCATGGGTGAGGTGTGGAATACAAGAATAAATCATTTTATTGAGTTTTGGCCACATTTTATCCTCATATTAGTTGCTGTATACATTATATTTATATGATGCATGCTGCAAAACAGAACATGGAATGCATAAACAGAAAGGTCTCGTCGAGCTGATCATTTTAGACATATCATTTGTTAAATTTGGAGTTATAAATCAAAAGTTATTAATTAATTAAGGTGAAGGGCATTTTATTGTAATTTAATTCAACTTGAAATTTTAAGTGCCCAAAATATATTTTGGATGGCATATTTGAAATCCTCACATTTTTCTGATTTGAAAACATATATTATTTGTATTATTTGGATCTATATTTTGAAAGATATTTAAAAACAGAAATAAATTTGAATTTGAATTAAATTTGAAAAGATTTGAATTAAAACAGAATAGACAGAAACTTTTGTTACTTAGCTCAGACCTAGCCACAGACGCTGGCCAGTGGGGTCATGCTGACTGGACTACACGGGCGCACAGAAAACTTCTGTCACCGCGAGCTAAGCCAGCCATAGAGGCCGACAGGTGGGGTCAGGGCCACAGGAGACCACGTGACAGAGACGAGCGGGCCAGGGACTGACAGGTGGGGCTGGGCTGGAGCGCGGGCTAAGGGTTACAAAAAGCCAGGGGGTTTTCTGGGAGAATTCCGCGGCGGCTGACTAGTGGGCCAGGCGGACCGCGGGTTAAGCATCAAAAAGACGCAAGGGGCTATCTGCAAAACGAGGACGCGACACTGTGGATCTTCCTCGCGGACAGATCGGTGCTCGCGCGTGGTGCAGAGGGGGGTGGGGGATCGAACGCGGGACCTAGGGCTCGCGCGCGGAGGGCGGAGCCACTGCGCTAGCCTGGGCTTGGTGTCAGGAAGGGTCGGCGCGGCCTAGATAGGGTGCTATGCGGGGCGGAAGCGAGCAGACGCTGCGCTCGCCGGCGCACAGAGCGTGCTCGTTGAAACGCAAGGCGGCCCTAGACGACGATAGCGCGACGGAGCATGTCCAGGAGGTCAGGCAGCTCACCGAGAGTTGGTTGACGGTGTTGGATCGGGTCGGCGAGCAGCGGATCGGCGGCGAGGCAGACGCCGTCGAAGCTAGGGTTTGGGCTCGGGCGTCGACGGTGTCCAGCGTCCTGGCCTTCTCCTTCCTGGCTCCGTGTACAGAGTGACGTAGGGGAGCTGCGTGGTCTTCCTCGACACCTTAGAGTGCCACGCCACCGGCTGGATAAGGAGGGGGCGGTGGAGGCCGAGGGTTTTGCCGGCGATGGTGTGGCGGTGGTGAGGGACGGCAGGGAGAGAGGGGAGCGTCCTGGGTAGATCTGGGGGTAGCTGGGCGAGGCAGAGAGGTGGTGGGGTGGATAGGAACGGAGGAAGGGAGGGGTAGATGGCGTGGGGGAGGGGAAGGTGGCGTCGGCCACCTTTTCATCACCTCCTCACATGCTGGCAGGCTCGGGCTGGACCAGGGCAGGGCAGGTGGGAGGCTTCCAGGTGGGGCCGACGTGAGGGCAAGGAGGCAGGGACAAGCTCGGGCTGGAGGGGCCCTTATGGCATAGACAGAAAAGAGAGAGGGAGGAGTAGCCTCGGGTTAGAGCTAGGGTAGGAGGGGAGAGGGGTATGGCTCGGGCTAGGGCTTGCTTGGGTGGGTAGCTAGGTGGCATGGTGGGGCCAGCTAGGTGAGAGAGAGAGAGGCCGAGAGAGGGGGTGGACTTAGGGTTTAGGTGAGAGGGGGATGTGAGGGTTAGGGTTAGATGGGGGTATGGTTAGAGAGGATGGGGTATGGTTAGGTGGGTAGGTGATAGGGAGGATCTTAGCTAGAGGGTAAGAGAGAGAGATAGATGGAGTGGTTCCTTTGGACTAGATCAAGCATGATGGGGTTTTGAACCAGAGAGAAAGGGAAGCTCACAAAAGAAAGGATCCACTCAAAACCAAAGAAAAACCAAAGGAGAAAGAATGGTGGTGCTTTGCATGGCCCATGCAAAAACATTAAGTGCCCTGTTTTAATCTTGTGAAAACAGAATAAATGATCATGGCATTTGTGCTTATGCATTCCCAAATATGGAATAAAGGCCAAGCAAAAGAATTTGAAATAGATCCATCCTATCTCCCATGAGCTAGATTAAATACCAAAAGAAAATAGAATACAAGCTCATGGATAATGGAATGGTGGAATTATAAGGTGGTGAAAGAAAGGTGGTGGAGTGGAATAAAAGATATGCCCCCAACTCAACTTGGGCATTTAAACAATATATCAAGAACCAAATACAATATCAAGAGGCAAATACAATTAACAATGCATATGAGAGAAAGAACCAAACCAAAGAGGGTTTTTATATGATGCTCAAATGCAAGGTGGCATGATGACATGAGCATGATATAATTATGATGCAACAATTATATGTATGAAGTAGCCATTATATTACTAGACTAGTAGCATTGCAATTGTTAGACAATTGGGATGCTACAACTCTCCCCCACTAAACAAGAATCTCGCCCCGAGATTCCTAGGAAAAAGAAAACAACACAAGGAGAGGCAGGTGTTCGAACGAAGGTGACCCTCACGTTCCCAAGTTGATGAACAACGGAATGGTGCGGACACTACACCTTACAAAACTTGCTAGACTTATTGCGAGTCTTGCATTTTGCTTCAAGAACAACGGATAGAAGAGTTGAAGGATTGTCGTGAGACAAGAAGGATAGGATGGGCATAGCTCCGGTTTTACCAAGAACATGATAAAAGACTAGAACCACTTGTGAAAGAAAAGGAAAAGATGATGTATCATGGATACAGAAAGACACACCGTTAAGATTAAAGATTTACTGATACGAGAGAGGATGAATCTTTATGTCGCCGGAAGGAAAAGAGCTAGATTGGAGAGGTTTTGAACCACTATGACAATAGCATCGTATCTTCCCTCGGATTTGAGAAATGAAATACGGAAACAATATTGCCTTCAAACAATAGAGTCCATTGATATCAACAGAAAGATTTAGTTAGACATCGTCGGATTAGATTCTTGTTGCGCCGGTAAGAACCAAGGATCACGCAATTTAGGTGCGCAGATATAACTTCCAGAGATGGATGTGAAGGCAGATCATGGTGGAATCCCGAGAAGCAAAGAATATGGAGGATCTGGAGTTTATTGTAGATACTTATTGCTTTCTTTAGCCTTGAGTCTAACGCAATAGATTTGCGGCTGATGTCATCCACCATAATTGTCTTTACCACTGAAAAAGAATTGATGAAACAAAGAGAGAGATAGCTTCCTTTAATCTTGTTTGGGGATATCGAGCATCGGTAGAAAGACGAGGATAGAAAAAGGTTTGCGTTTGTTTCCACCAGATAATTGAGGATTTTGCTCCGTGTAGAAAGGGCGAGATCACCAACAAGAGATTCTTGATTACCTTCTTCGAGAGAGCACTCCGGAAAAACAAAGACGGAAGTAAAGTATCGAGGGATAAAGGCCACTTCTAACTTCCGTGGAATGAGTGAAATCACATTAATTCACCAATTCAATGTACAAGAGCGAACGATAAGAGTAGTGGTATGGTAGCTACTCCATCCCGCACTCAAAGCATTACTCCACACATGAATAAGAAAACCATGCGACCCCACTACCGAAACAGACTGAAGGTATTGACAAGAAGAGCTCATGGAACTCCATAAGAAAACAAAGATTGATGCAAACGATTCACCGGATCCAAGATAGATAAGGGTGATGATGTTGTCGTCATATCGTAAGTAACCAGCCACCGAAAAGATATGAAGGAAGATTACGGAGAAGAACTGCAAGATTCAACAGCTACAGAAAAGATAGCACCAACTTGAACAGAAGGAGTGCAAGATCTGGAAGGTCTTCATGGCCTCCGGTGGATTGGGCATAGACGATAGAGCGAGAGGGTTTCAAAAGATCTCTTGACGAGACTGAGGTGAAAGAACTTCATGTTCTTCTTGAAATGATTGAGAGAGATTTAGCAGCCTTGAGGAATCTTCAGCGGAACGACGATGATAACTTGCCAACAAGGAACAACTCCGGATTGGTTGAAGATGGCGGATGGAATTAACAATGGACTTGCTGATTCCAGAGTTGAAGTAATGTATTTAGCAGAAGGACGTGGTCGAGATATGTGACTTCAAAAAGTCAGAATTCACGCTTTGAGAACTTTGCACACAGGCGGTGTTCACGAAGCTCGAGAGAAAGAGACACAGATGATATTCCATGTCCTTCCATAGATATCGAATAGGCAAGCATATTATCAACATATACCACCATGGATTAACAAGATATTCCCAGAATACCAAGTTCAAGAGGCGGGAGAACGAACAAATGCTCGAAACACTTTCTGAGCTCAACGCTCTTAGAAAGATCAATATTAAGAGCACGGGTTCGTGTTTAAGAAGATGCACTGGAAGAATAGATTAACTGGTCCTTCGGAAGAAAAAGAGATGTCACCTGGTTCACATTGTCGATCGGATCACCGGTTACAAAGATAAAGAGATCTTGGAGAAGAAACGATGATAGCTCATACCTTAAGCAAAGCTATCAGAAGCGAAAAGATGCAATTCCCTCGTATCCAGGAGAATTGTGCAGATATGGGGTTCAAAAGGATGTGCAGCATGATGGACAGATGATAGACCGCCGTAGTGCTTGGAGAAACTCTGGATTGCCAAAGATGCTTGAATATGCATAGATATGATCGCGGTGTACTCAAAATCACAGGAGATAACCGTCACCATTTGGAGGATAGAGGTGATTGCATTTTCCATATTCCACTCCATCATCCAGACCGATATGACACTTATCATGAGTGGAATATAGCTATGCCGAGAACCAAATTACAATCACCAGCATCGGATCGACACATGTTATGTAATTAGCCCAAGAGAATTGGAGATGAAACGAAACTCTAGGATTAAGCGCCGGTGACAAAAGAATGAGTTAGCATGGACATGCTGATAACAGGGAGATAGATAATGTTTCACACACGACTGAAAAGGAGTGTGGAAGCACAGAGGTATCAAAGAAAATTTTTCCGCATTTTTCGGCATTAAAATACCAATAGATGCATAAAAACACTTATCAGTTAGCGATTAGCAACTGATGGTTTCACAGAATGTGGAGTTGCTAGAAGGAAGGACACCCTTAAGAAGATGGCACCGGTTAACAAGGAGTCAGATAGATCGCGCCGGTATTCAAAAGCCTGTCCGTATGGAATGTACCAACAGTTGATAACCAAAGGCAGATAAAGATAACATGTTGGATACAACAGATAGACAAGGAATTACACACACACACACGCTCAACCTATGGTACTACGGAAACCCAGAACACGTGAATCCTAGTTTGAATTTAAGAACAGGATAGAAAATGTTACACTTCCTTACCAGAAAAGGGTGGTGGGTGGGTAAGAAGAAAAGTGGAAGCAGTCCTACTCTCGCGTTTTGTTTTTCCCTAGTATACATAGCTACCAAAAATATTTGCTAGACTGACAACGACCATTTGGCTGAGACCCTGAAGGGCGGGATGGCTCTGATACCAATTGTAACTACCTCGGTGAATTACGCTCCTAGTTACAAGCCTGGATGAGCGGAAATGGTTGAAATAGTACGGGGGCCCAAATGCCACTCACAGGTAGACCTTTCGGCCGTCCCAACCATTTCCAATTCATCGGGACAAGAATGGGCGGCGTAATCGGCAGGCGAAGGGATCAACTACATACACAAATGAGTATGTATGCAAGCCACCATACAACAGTACATCAGAGCCATTCCATCTAAAAAGAAAGGAAATATAGCAACGCCATACGGCAAGATTCAAATGTCCTAGATAGATATAATAGTTTAGGATATCTCCTCATACATCAAACATCAGAGTATCAGGCGGAAGCGTCAAACAAGATCCGAGTACGGATAAGAAGCAAATCGGCATAAGATGCCCCATAAATAAAACACATCCCGCCCACAGATCTCACGGATCCCCGTTCCCGGAATCTCTACACCGAATGATCGTTGCCCACATCATCCGTCTCCTCCACCCAGTATCCATCTCGTGAGTGTACCTGTTCATCTGAACCAAATAATTTATCGTGTGAGACCCTAGGGGTACTCAGCAAGTCTTTATGCCTCTAAAGGGGACACAACCTGGGGTGACGCAATTGCAGCAAAAGATAAGCCCTAACAGTTCTATAGATAATCGCTAACCATCCGCCTAACCAAAGATAGACGGATGTCCGTGAATTAATGACAACAGTTATAACAGTAATATCCACAGATCCATCCTCCTCCTCGCTTACCAACGAGGAAGCGGACGAACAACCCCCCATCCGTTGGCAATTTTATTAACCATTCCATGAGTGTTGCACTATTTACTAGTCAGTTACTTAGTCAAATTAAAAGCGGTACTTTAGTTATGCTTGTCTATGATCGAGAAACTGTGCTCCAAGTCGTCCATAACCGCGGACACGGCTTTCAGAAAGTTTTACCCTGCAGGGGTGCACAAATAGCAACACACACTCGATCAACCTCGGAAAAACCAAATCAAAACCCAACGAGGCCTTCACGACAAAGCAATCACAGGATTCAGAATTATTTCAGGGGGCCACCCCATTAAGCTACCCGCAACGAAGTTAGCTGACTCCGAGACGGACTCAAGGTTTGCGTCAATGGCTGTAAACGACTGGGAACCCGAAAATGTGACTGGGCTTGTCGATACCGCGAAAACACTCCGCTTACCTAAACAGTACAGGTGCTCCTCGCACAATCGTAAATAAAGCAGTAAAGCATGGCATAAGTACAGGATAGTAAATAAAACCTCAAACTAGTTTGTGGCCCCAAGAAATAAGACTGAATCAAGCTCTGGCTCAGGGGGTCCCATAAGCCTCCCGGATGTGGATAGCGTGAATATTCAAGGAACAGGAATCAAGTACTCGGGGTCCTACGGGACACAAGTGAGCAGGAAAAACCAAATAGCAGATATTGCTCACCGATGCCACTTTCATTAGTTATCCCATTACTACTCAGGTTAAGTTGTTTAGGTACCTCGTTATCCATCAGACACTCACATACCCTACACATGCTGTTCTACGACTCGCATGGCTCAAACAACTCCTGTAGTAATGGCTCATGGGATGGAGGAACAAGCTTGGTGGGGTTTAAAAGTAAAGGCTATGCAATACTTGGGATTCAGTTTTAATGCAATCGCGACTCAATGATGCAAGAATAAGATAGAGGCAATAGGTACTATATGTATGCAAGCATGTGGTAGTGCTTGCCTGGCAGCTCAGTTGAAGCGAGAGAAGGATCTGGGTAGTGCTCCTGGGTCTCTTGATATATCCCCTGCTCAACGTCTATTCGAAGAAGAACCAAACAAACAAGGGCCAACATAAATAAAGTGCACAAGCATATGAATAAAATGCGACAAGCAAACAATCATGCCATGATGAATGATGCACAATTTACATGGCAATAAAGTAGCATGGCATGGGTGAGGTGTGGAATACAAGAATAAATCATTTTATTGAGTTTTGGCCACATTTTATCCTCATATTAGTTGCTGTATACATTATATTTATATGATGCATGCTGCAAAACAGAACATGGAATGCATAAACAGAAAGGTCTCGTCGAGCTGATCATTTTAGACATATCATTTGTTAAATTTGGAGTTATAAATCAAAAGTTATTATTTAATTAAGGTGAAGGGCATTTTATTGTAATTTAATTCAACTTGAAATTTTAAGTGCCCAAAATATATTTTGGATGGCATATTTGAAATCCTCACATTTTTCTGATTTGAAAACATATATTATTTGTATTATTTGGATCTATATTTTGAAAGATATTTAAAAACAGAAATAAATTTGAATTTGAATTAAATTTGAAAAGATTTGAATTAAAACAGAATAGACAGAAACTTTTGTTACTTAGCTCAGACCTAGCCACAGACGCTGGCCAGTGGGGTCATGCTGACTGGACTACACGGGCGCACAGAAAACTTCTGTCACCGCGAGCTAAGCCAGCCACAGAGGCCGACAGGTGGGGTCAGGGCCACAGGGGACCACGTGACAGAGACGAGCGGGCCAGGGACTGACAGGTGGGGCTGGGCTGGAGCGCGGGCTAAGGGTTACAAAAAGCCAGGGGGTTTTCTGGGAGAATTCCGCGGCGGCTGACTAGTGGGCCAGGCGGACCGCGGGTTAAGCATCAAAAAGACGCAAGGGGGTATCTGCAAAACGAGGACGCGGCACTGTGGATCTTCCTCGCGGACAGATCGGTGCTCGCGCGCGGTGCAGAGGGGGGTGGGGGATCGAACGCGGGACCTAGGGCTCGCGCGCGGAGGGCGGAGCCACTGCGCTAGCCTGGGCTTGGTGTCAGGAAGGGTCGGCGCGGCCTAGATAGGGTGCTATGCGGGGCGGAAGCGAGCAGACGCTGCGCTCGCCGGCACACAGAGCGTGCTCGTTGAAACGCAAGGCGGCCCTAGACGACGATAGCGCGGCGGAGCATGTCCAGGAGGTCAGGCAGCTCACCGAGAGTTGGTTGACGGTGTTGGATCGGGTCGGCGAGCAGCGGATCGGCGGCGAGGCAGACGCCGTCGAAGCTAGGGTTTGGGCTCGGGCGTCGATGGTGTCCAGCGTCCTGGCCTTCTCCTTCCTGGCTCCGTGTACAGGGTGACGTAGGGGAGCTGCGTGGTCTTCCTCGACACCTTAGAGCGCCACGCCACCGGCTAGATAAGGAGGGGGCGGTGGAGGCCGAGGGTTTTGCCGGCGATGGTGTGGCGGTGGTGAGGGACGGCAGGGAGAGAGGGGAGCGTCCTGGGTAGATCTGGGGGTAGCTGGGCGAGGCAGAGAGGTGGTGGGGTGGATAGGAACGGAGGAAGGGAGGGGTAGATGGCGTGGGGGAGGGGAAGGTGGCGTCGGCCACCTTTTCATCACCTCCTCACGTGCTGGCAGGCTCGGGCTGGACCAGGGCAGGGCAGGTGGGAGGCTTCCAGGTGGGGCCGACGTGAGGGCAAGGAGGAAGGGACAAGCTCGGGCTGGAGGGGCCCTTATGGCATAGAGAGAAAAGAGAGAGGGAGGAGTAGCCTCGGGTTAGAGCTAGGGTAGGAGGGGAGAGGGGTATGGCTCGGGCTAGGGCTTGCTTGGGTGGGTAGCTAGGTGGCATGGTGGGGCCAGCTAGGTGAGAGAGAGAGGCCGAGAGAGGGGGTGGACTTAGGGTTTAGGTGAGAGGGGGATGTGAGGGTTAGGGTTAGATGGGGGTATGGTTAGAGAGGATGGGGTATGGTTAGGTGGGTAGGTGATAGGGAGGATCTTAGCTAGAGGGTAAGAGAGAGATATAGATGGAGTGGTTCCTTTGGACTAGATCAAGCATGATGGGGTTTTGAACCAGAGAGAAAGGGAAGCTCACAAAAGAAAGGATCCACTCAAAACCAAAGAAAAACCAAAGGAGAAAGAATGGTGGTGCTTTGCATGGCCCATGCAAAAACATTAAGTGCCCTGTTTTAATCTTGTGAAAACAGAATAAATGATCATGGCATTTGTGCTTATGCATTCCCAAATATGGAATAAAGGCCAAGCAAAAGAATTTGAAATAGATCCATCCTATCTCCCATGAGCTAGATTAAATACCAAAAGAAAATAGAATACAAGCTCATGGATAATGGAATGGTGGAATTATAAGGTGGTGAAAGAAAGGTGGTGGAGTGGAATAAAAGATATGCCCCCAACTCAACTTGGGCATTTAAACAATATATCAAGAACCAAATACAATATCAAGAGGCAAATACAATTAACAATGCATATGAGAGAAAGAACCAAACCAAAGAGGGTTTTTATATGATGCTCAAATGCAAGGTGGCATGATGACATGAGCATGATATAATTATGATGCAACAATTATATGTATGAAGTAGCCATTATATTACTAGACTAGTAGCATTGCAATTGTTAGACAATTGGGATGCTACACAAGCCAAGATCTATCTACTAGATTGTAGCAACGAGTCGATAGAATAACTCACCCTCGAAGATTCCAAAGTGTTTAACGAGAGCGGATTCTCGTGGGTGATGTAGTCGTACTCTTCCCGATCTCAAGATCGCGTAGACGATCCTTCCGACGCTGCGTTCCGGCAGTGCTCCCGCAGTCGGTCACACGTTCGGTACTCGACGAAGACCTTCCTCTCCCTTGTTCCAGCAGGCAGCGGAGGTTGTAGCACTCTCCTCGCGATTCCGGTAGCACAACGGCGTGGTACCGGAAGTAGAGGGGAGATCTCGCAGGGCTTCGCCTTAAGCCGGAGCGAGTATGGTGGAGTATGAGAGAGTCCCCCGACGATCTAGGGTTTAGACACGCCGACGAAGAGGTGCTAGAGCCGGCGGCTAGTGTTTGGAGGTGCCCAAGTCGGCGGCTAGGGGAGAAACCCTAGGGGCGGCGGCGGCTATGGTGGGCAGCTGCTGCTAGGGTTTGAGGCGTGGAAGTTGTGTGTCAAGGAGGGGAGCCCTGCCCCTCCTTATATAGGTGGAGGGGGCCGGCCGGCCAAGGGGAGGGAGAGGAGTCCCTCCCCAACTCGGCTTGGGTGGGCGCTGCCGGTTGGAGGAGGGAACTCCTCCCCAACTCGGTTTCCCACTCCTCTTCCTCTTTCCAAAAACTGCCGTTTGACTTTCAAACTAGCCGTTTGACTTTTCAAACTAGGATTTGAATAATCCCTCTATTTTGAACAGCGATGACACTGAGTACATGATGCAATCATATCAACTTGATATAACACATTCATGTACCCTTCCCCCCCGGAGTGCCGGACATTCCGGAACCTTCTAGAACATTCCCGATGAAAACACCGGAACCATTCCCCAACTCCGAAATGGGACTTTCCTTATATGAATCTTATTCTCCGGACCATTCCGGATCTCCTCGTGATATCCCGAATCCCATTCGAGACTCCGAACAACATTCGGTCTCTTTCTCATCATTCCATATCTACTCAAACAACGTCGAATCGTTAAGTGTGTCTCCCTACGGTTCGTGAATTATGAGGACATGATCGAGACACTTCTCCGAACAATAACCAATAGAGGAATCTGGAAATTCATATGGCTCCCACATATTTCTACGATTACTTTGCGATCGAATGAACCACTTACATACGATATCAATTTCCCTTTGTCTCACGATAGTTTACTTATCCGAGGTTATGATCGTCGGTATCTCTGCATACCTAGTTCAACCTCGTTACCTGTAACTACCTCGGTGAATTACGCTCCTAGTTACAAGCCTGGATGAGCGGAAATGGTTGAAATAGTACGGTGGGGCCCAAAGGCCACTCACAGGTAGACCTTTCGGCCGTCCCAACCATTTCCAATTCATCGGGACAAGAACGGGCGGCGTAATCGGCAGGCGAAGGGATCAACTACATACACAAATGAGTATGTATGCAAGCCACCATACAACAGTACATCAGAGCCATTCCATCTAAAAAGAAAGGAAATATAGCAACGCCATACGGCAAGATTCAAATGTCCTAGATAGATATAATAGTTTAGGATATCTCCTCATACATCAAACATCAGAGTATCAGGCGGAAGCGGCAAACAAGGTCCGAGTACGGATAAGAAGCAAATCGGCATAAGATGCCCCATAAATAAGCACATCCCGCCCACAGATCTCACGGATCCCCGTTCTCGGAATCTCTACACCGAACGATCGTTGCCCACATCATCCGCCTCCTCCACCCAGTATCCATCTTGCGAGTGTACCTGTTCATCTGAACCAATAATTTATCGTGTGAGACCCTAGGGGTACTCAGCAAGTCTTTATGCCTCTAAAGGGGACACAACCTGGGGTGACGCAATTGCAGCAAAAGATAAGCCCTAACAGTTCTATAGATAATCGCTAACCATCCGCCTAACCAAAGATAGACGGATGTCCGTGAATTAATGACAACAGTTATAACAGTAATATCCACAGATCCATCCTCCTCCTCGCTTACCAACGAGGAAGCGGACGAACAACCCCCCATCCGTTGGCAATTTTATTAACCATTCCATGAGTGTTGCACTATTTACTAGTCAGTTACTTAGTCAAATTAAAAGCGGTACTTTAGTTATGCTTGTCTATGATCGAGAAACTGTGCTCCAAGTCGTCCATAACCGCGGACACGGCTTTCAGAAAGTTTTACCCTGCAGGGGTGCACAAATAGCAACACACAATCGATCAACCTCGGAAAAACCAAATCAAAACCCAACGAGGCCTTCACGACAAAGCAATCACAGGATTCAGAATTATTTCAGGGGGCCACCCCATTAAGCTACCCGCAACGAAGTTAGCTGACTCCGAGACGGACTCAAGGTTTGCGTCAATGGCTGTAAACGACTGGGAACCTAAAAATGTGACTGGGCTTGTCGATACCGTGAAAACACTCCGCTTACCTAAACAGTACAGGTGCTCCTCGCACAATCGTAAATAAAGCAGTAAAGCATGGCATAAGTACAGGATAGTAAATAAAACCTCAAACTAGTTTGTGGCCCCAAGAAATAAGACTGAAGCAAGCTCTGGCTCAGGGGGGTCCCATAAGCCTCCCGGATGTGGATAGCGCGAATAATCAAGGAACAGGAATCAAGTACTCGGGGTCCTACGGGACACAAGTGAGCAGGAAAAACCAAATAGCAGATATTGCTCACCGGTGCCACTTTCATTAGTGATCCCATTACTACTCAGGTTAAGTTATTTAGGTACCTCGTTATCCAACAGACACTCACATACCCTACACATGATGTTCTACGACTCGCATGGCTTAAACAACTCCTGTAGTAAAGGCTCATGGGATGGAGGAACAAGCTTGGTGGGGTTTAAAGGTAAAGGCTATGCAATACTTGGGATTCAGTTTAATGCAATCGCGACTCAATGATGCCAGAATAAGATAGAGACAATAGGTACTGTATGTATGCAAGCATGTGGTAGTGCTTGCATGGCAACTCAGTTGAAGCGTGAGAAGGATCTGGGTAGTGCTCCTGGTTCTCTTGATATATCCCCTGCTCAGTGTCTATTCGAAGAAGAACCAAACAAACAAGGGCCAACATAAATAAAGTGCACAAGCATATGAATAAAATGCGACAAGCAACCAATCATGCCATGATGAATGATGCACAATTTGCATGGCGATAAGTAGCATGGCATGGGTGAGGTGTGGAATACTAGGAATAATCATTATATTGAGTTTTGGTCACATTTTATCCTCATATTAATTGCTGTTTACATTATATTTGTATGATGCATGCTGCAATTCAGAACATGGAATGCATAAACAGAAAGGTCTCGTCGAGCTGATCATTTTAGACATATCATTTGTCAAATTTGGAGTTATAGAACAAAAGTTATTAATTAATTAAGGCCGAGGGCATTTTATTGTAATTTTATTCAACTTGGAAATCAAAGTGTGCAAAATATATTTTGAAGGGCATATTTGGATTCCTCATATTTTTCTGATTCAAATTCATATATTATTTGTATTAATTGGATTTATAATTTTAAAGTTATTTGAAAACAGATTTATATTTGAATTTTAAACAAATTTTGAAAAGGTTTTAAATTAAACGGAAACAGAAACCTTTTCTACTCAGCCTGGACCTAGCCACTGCCAGAGACAGGTGGGGACAGGCTGACTCAGCGCCACACGCGCGCACAGGAGAGGGAAGGACTGCGGGTTGATTGAAACATCTGCCGGGAGCCTTTTTGCAAAAATGCCAGAGGCACAGACAGGTGGGTCCGGAGGGATCACGGGCTGCGCAGGCAAAAAGGTGGGGGGGTATCTGCAAGATGTCCACACTACTGTTTTTCTTCCTGGTACTGACGAAACTGACGACGCACGCGACAGCGGACGCGCGGCGCGGGCGAGGATCGAACTCGCGACCTGGCGTGCGCGCGCGGAGGCGGCAGCCGCTGCGGTAGGGAGGGTTAGCTGACAGGGAGATGGGCGAGGCCTAGATCTTCCTCTGCGACGCTACGGCCTGGAAAAACGACTACGAACGCCGGCGCGCAGAGGGTGTTCGACGGCGCGACCGACGCGGCCAGGACACGACTACGACGGAGAGGATGTCTAGGAGGGTCGGACGCTCACCGCGGAGAGGTTGGTGCCGACGGTTCGGGCTGGGACGCGGTGGATCGATGGCGGTGCTGGCGGACCGGAGCTAGGGTTTTGTCGGGGCAGCGCCGATCCTGGCGAGCTTGGGGCCCACCTCCTCCTTGCTGGCGCGTACGAGGTCGTTGCAGAGGACCTCCTCGTCCTCCCCGACCACCCCCACGTCAAGCTTGGCGGCCGGAGCGACGAGAACGAAGCGGTGCTGGCGGCGGCCGGCGATGGGGTAGATGGTGGCGTGGGGAAGAGAGGGAGGAAGGGCGAAGCCCTGGGCAGATCTGGGAGGTGCAGAGAGGGGGCGAGGGAGTAGATAAGGATGGGGAAGGGGGTGCCGTGGGGAGTGGGGTAGATGGGAAAAGGTGGCCTCGGTGCCACCTTTCTCTCCTCCTCCTCCTCACGTGCATGGGTCGGCCAGGACAGGGAGATGCAGGTAGGTCTGGGGGGAGGGGCTGCCAGGTGGGCCAGGGAGCTCGAGGCCAAGGAGGCAGGGCAGGCTCGGGCTAGAGGGCCCCTATGGCATAGAGAGGAAAAGGGAGAGGGAGGGGTAGCCTCGGGTTGGAGCTAGGGTAGGAGGGGAGAGGGGTATGGCTCGGCTAGGGTTTGCTTGGGTGGGTAGCTAGGTGGTATGGTGGGGCCAGCTAGGTGAGAGAGAGAGAGGCCGAGAGAGGGGGGTTTGGTTAGGGTTTTGGTGAGGAAAGAGAAAAGAGAGAGGGAGAGAGAGAGATGGGTGGATCAAGGTGGGGGTAGGGTTTAGAGATAGAGAGGGAGATGTGGTATAGAGGATGGGATGATAGGTTCCCTTGGCAAGCTCAAGCAAGAGCAACAAAAACAAGCTCAAGCAAGAACTAGACAAGAAGAGAGAGGGTGAGGTGGTAACATGACCCAACACAAGATCAAGCATGGAAAAGAGGTAGAGAGCTAGATGGGGGGTGATCCCCTCCAAGATTCAACAAAACCCAAAAGGCTAGAATATGGTGGTACTTTGCATGGGCCATGCATAAATATTAAATGCCATGTCTTAACCTTGTGAAAACAAAATATAATCCCATGGCATTTATTTATGTGCATCCCCAAATGTGGAGTAAGGCCCAGCAAAAGAATTTGAGTGGGATCCACCCAACCCACATGAGCTAGAATAAAAACCAAAGAAAAGAATTACAAGCTCATGGGTTATTGGAATGGTGGAAGAATAAGGTGGTGACAAGAAAGGTGGTGGAGTGGAACAAAAGATATGCCCCCAACTCAACTTGGGCATTTAACCAATATCAAGAACCAAATACAATATCAAGAGGCAAATACAAATAATAATGCATATGAGATAAGAACCAAAACAAAAAGGGTTTTTGTATGATGCTCAAATGCAAGGAGGCATGATGACATGAGCATGATAACATGATGATGCAACAATTATATGTAGGAAGTAGCCATTATATTACTAGACCAAGTAGCATTACAATTGTTAGACAAATGGGATGCTACATTACCGATAAGTACTCTTTTCTCGTTCCCGTGATATGTGATCCCTTGTGAGCCAGTCACATGCTTGCAAGCTAATTGGATGACATTTCACCGAGAGGGCCCAGAGTATATCTATCCGTCATATGGATGGACAAATCCCACTCTTGATCCATGTGTTTCAACCAATACTTTCCGAATACTCAATGCCACCTTTATAGCCACCCAGTTACGGTGTGGTGTTTGATGTCATCAAAGCATCCATCCGGTAAAGGTGATATGCATGATCTCATGGTCGAAGGAATTAGATTACTATGTATCAGAAAGCATATAGCAATTGAACTATTAAAATGACTTGATCTTTATGCTACGCTTATCTATAGGAGCATGTCCACCATATCATTCTCCTAATGATATGACCTTGTTGTCGATAACATATCAATGTCCATGATAGGGAAACCACAATCATTTATCAACCAACAAGCTAGTGATTTATAGAGGCTTATACTAGGGACTTCAATTTAAGTTTACAAATCACACAAGTATTAATGTTTCCTTGTTAATACTATTATAGCATGAATGTAAACATTTATCATAAACACAAAGATATAATAATAATTACATTTATTATTGCCTCTAGGGCATATCTCCAACAGTCTCCCACTTGCACTAGAGTCATCTAATCTAGATTACATGGTAATATACCGAACACCCATGGAAGTTTGGTGCTGGTCATGTTTTTCCCTCGGGAGAGGTTTAGTCAACGGATCCGCCACATTCAGATATGTGTGTACTTTGCAAATCTTTATATCCCCATCTTGGATATGTTCTCGAATAGCGTGAAAACGTAGCTTGATGTGCTTCAGCTTCTTATGTGACCTTGGTTCTTGCGCATTGGCTATGGCGCCCATGTTATCACAGTAGATAGACATTGGGTCCAGCGCACTAGGAACCACACCCAGCTCTGTAATGAACTCTTTCATCCATATCGCTTCTTGTGAAGCCTCCTAAGCAGCCATGTATTCCGATTCAGTTGAAGATCTCGCCACAACGCTTTGCTTTGCACTCCTCCAGCTAACTGTTGCACCATTCAAAATAAATACGTATCCAGATTGTGATTTAGAATCATACGGATCGGTGTTCCAACTAGCATCGGTGTAACCATTAACAACGATCTGTTCATCACCTCCATAAGAAAGAACCATATCCTTAGTTATTCTCAAGTACTTAAGGATGTTTTTGACCGCTGTCCAATGATCCACTCCTGGATCACTTTGATATCTGCTAGTTAAACTAACAGCATATGCAATGTCGGGTCTAGTACATAGCATGGCATACATTAGAGATCCTATGGCTGAGGCATAGGGAGTCTTACTCATCCTTTCTCTATCTTCTGCCGATGTCGGACTTTGAGTTTTACTCAAGGTCATATTGGGCAACATGGAAAAGAACCCTTTCTTGCTATCTTCCATTCCAAACCTCTTTAGAACTTTGTCCAAATATGTACTTTGTGACAATGATATTTGGCGTTTCGATCTATCTCTATAAATCTGTATGCCTAATATGTAAGCTGCTTCGCCAAGATCCTTCATTGAAAAACTATTATTCAAATATTCCTTGACACTATTAAGAAGGTCTACATCATTCCCAATCAACAATATGTCATCTACATATTGTATTAAGAATGCTACAGAGCTCCCACTCACTTTCTTGTAAATACAAGCTTCTCCATAAGTTTGTATAAAACCAAAACTTTTGATCACCTTATCAAAACGTTGATTCCAACTTCGGGATGCTTGCTTCAATCCATAGATGGACCGTTGAAGTTTGCATACCTTGTTAGCATCCTTAGAATCGACAAAACCTTTGGGTTGCATCATATACAACTCTTCATCAATGTCTCCATTGAGGAATGCTGTTTTGACATCCATCTGCCATATCTCATAATCATAATATGCAGCGATTGCTAACATAATCCTCACAGATTTTAGCTTCGCTACTGGTGAGAAAGTCTCATCGTAGTCAACTCCTTGAATTTGTCGAAACCCTTTTGCGACAAGTCGAGCTTTATAGACAGTAACATTACCATCAGCATCTGTTTTCTTCTTGAAAATCCATTTGTTCTCGACAGCCTTCCGGCCATCTGGTAAGTCCACCAAAGTCCATACTTGGTTTTCGTACATGGATCCAATCTCGGATTTCATGGCTTCTTGCCATTTATTGGAATCTGGGCTCATCATTGCTTCCTCATATGTCTCAGGGTCATCGGTGTTATCCACCAACATGACACTCATAACGGGATCATACCAATCTGGAGTGGTATGAGTTCTCGTTGACATGCGAGGCTCTGCAGCAACTTCAACCGAAGTTTCATGATCATCATCATTAGCTTCCTCTCTTATTGGTGCAGGTACCACAGGAACTTCTTCTGGTGCTGCGCTACTCGCAATTTCGAGAGAAGGTTCGACAACCTCGTCGAGTTCTACTTTCCTTCCAGTCACTTCTTTCAAGAGAATTTCCTTCTCTAGAAAGGATCCATTCTTGGCAATGAAGATTTTGCCTTTGGATCTATGATAGAAGGTATACCCAATAGTTTCCTTCGGGTATCCTATGAAGACGCATTTTTCCGCTTTGGGTTCAAGCTTGTCCGGCTGTAACTTCTTTACATAGGCTTCGCATCCCCAAACTTTAAGGAACGACAATCTAGGTTTCTTCCCAAACCATAATTCATACGGTGTCGTTTCAACGGATTTAGACGGTGCCCTATTTAAAGTGAATGTGGCTGTTTCTAATGCATAACCCCAAAATGATAGCGGTAAATCTGTAAGTGACATCATAGAACGAACCATATCTAAGAGAGTTCGATTACGACGTTCGGACACACCATTACGATGTGGTGTTCCCGGCGGTGTCAACTGTGAAAGTATTCCGCATTTCTTCAAATGCTCGCCAAACTCGTAACTTAGATATTCACCTCCACGATCAGAACGTAGAAATTTAATCTTCTTGTTACGTTGATTCTCTACTTCACTTTGAAATTCCTTAAACTTCTCGAAAGTTTCGGACTTATGTTTCATGAAATAGATATACCCATATCTACTCAAGTCATCCATGAAGGTAAGAACATAACGATAACCACCGCGCGATGCTACACTCATTGGACCACACACATCGGTATGTATGATTTCCAATAAGTTCGTAGCTCGCTCCATCATACCAGAAAATGGAGTCTTAGTCATTTTACCCATCAGACATGCTTCGCATCTATCAAGTGATTCGAAATCAAGTGATTCAAGAAGTCCATCGGAATGGAGTTTCTTCATACGCTTCACTCCAATGTGACCAAGACGACAGTGCCACATATAGGTCGAGTTATCGCTCGATTTCAAACGTTTGGCCTCAATGTTATTAATATGTGTATTTCCACTATCGAGATTCAATAAGAATAGACCATCTATCAAAGGTGCATGTGCATAAAACATATTACTCATATAAATCAAACAACCATTATTCTCGGACTTAAACAAGTAATCGTCTCGCAATAAACAAGATCCTGATATAATGTTCATGCTCAACGCAGGCACCAAATAACAATTATTTAAGTATAAAACTAATCCCGATGGTAGATGAAGGGGTAGCGTGCCGACCGCGATCACATCAACCTTTGATCCGTTTCCCACGCGCATCGTCACCTCGTTCTTCGCTAGCTTCCGTTTATTCTGCAGCACCTGTTTCGAGTTACAAATATGAGCAACCGAACCAGTATCAAATACCCAGGCACTACTACGAGTACTAGTGAGATACACATCAATAACATGTATATCAGATATAACTTTCTTCTTGATGTTGCCGTTCTTCAAATCCGCCAAGTACTTTGGGCAATTCCGCTTCCAGTGACCTTCTCCCTTGCAGTAAAAGCACTCTGTATCAGGCTTAGGTCCAGCCTTGGTCTTCTTCATCGGCGTGGTAACTTTCTTACCACCCTTCTT